>KN846958.1:7719-607719 GCA_000835435.1 Phialophora macrospora | reverse complement strand
TCGCTTGCCGTGCCATTGCCCTGTGGGCACTGAGCAGCGCAGTCGGTTGTCGCATTCGCCTGCGATTGGGATGGGCATGGCACGCCGACACATTTCGCTTGGCAGCACACATCCGCCGAACCGCCTAATTGAAATCCGTCATCAGCCTCGTCCCTTCAATGCTATCTCCATGGTTGACCTACATGACTGCAGACATCTCACTTGTGGGCTCAGAGACGCGGTGGACGAAGCGGTGGAAGACGCGGCGCTTGTCGAGGCCGCGATGTCCAGACTCGTCTCCGTAAGGGTCGCATTCTGGGCAGCCGCGAAAGCGAGGAGCCCGAAGGTTGCCACGGCCGTGAAGAAGCGCATCTTGATGTTCGTTTGTGCGATCGGGTCAGGCTAAATTTCGCCGGAATACGGACTGAGGCAGGGGCAAAGCTGAAGTCGCTAGGAAGAAGTGAAGGGTGGAATGGAAGTGAAACGAGTGTCACGAACTGGTAACGAACGTCGCGGCGCACAGTGCCAGCACAAAGGTATGTCAGTAGCAATAGATGGCCTGTAAAGAGGATGGGCGCGAGAGGGAGGACGGAGTAAAATATCACGGCCGGCGACACCAAGGTTGCCATGCGCTCGCCTTCTCCAGGCCCAAGTGATCCACCAGTCAAATCTCTCCACGATTTCTTCTTCGCAAAAACCGTGTTTCGGATGGGGTGAAGCGAGGCTTTCTCCTTGGATAGATCTGTCGCTGGCCCCCGGTCGGTTGGTGTTTACCAGGCCAGTTTTGGCATGCTGGCCCCAGGACCCGCTAGCTGGAAATTGATGCCCATGTCAAGACGAGACAAGGCGAGGCAAGGCTCGTCTTCCCCATTGACGTTAGGCTCGGTTTGTACCCGGACCCGCCGTCAACTGTGATTCGATGGGGTTTGTTGCCCTGCGGCGACCGCCCGCATCATGGCTGCACCTAGCCGGGGCACGAGGTACGAGCCCTCTCGTACGTGAGGCGGTCTACCTATGTACCACAGTGGCTAGATGTGTTTCAGGCTGTGAGGCCCCAGTCTGTCCAGGTGTCTCTCCAGTGCGTAACGACGTACCTCATGTCGAGTTGTGCAGCATGGAAGGCAGCCGTCGAAGCGCCAAGTCTCTTTGTCATAATAGATATTGATTGGGCTTGTCATTCCGTCATAGTCACTTCCTTCCGGGCCAAATTTCCTGGACCTTGGCGGGACTCGTCGCTTCCCACAGTCGGAAATTACCTCGTATTCATTTCAAAACCGCCCTTCTTTTCACCCGCCGCTTGCATCTCTTTGGAAATCCGTCGAGTCTCGGCTCTACTGCGAAAGGGGGTCATTGTCGGGTAAGGCTGAAATGAAGCGAGTTGACGTCAATGACCGTCACCAACAAAGTCCCTCTGGCATTCGGACCGTGGTACTCGGTAGTCGGTACCACGTGTGGACACATTCTCTTGCCGCTGCCATAATATAATACTGAAGACGAAGGCAAATGTCCATCCCTCGACAACATGTCTTCGGCCCATGACAGAGTTGGCTCAATCCTCGTACTGTACCGTCGTCCTGCGCACATAGTCTCGTTCCTGCATCCTACTCGCAGGCTGTCGGCCAATCACACCTGCCTCACAGATACGAGGGTGGCAGTGCGCGAATGCACAGCTGTGATCAAACTCGTTTCTGCCTCGTGCAAACCACCATTCGCCTTTCGCTCTTCATAGATAGATATACGTATTGAACCTCTGGCATGATGCCAATGGTAAGTCGCTCTCCGGACGATGGTACTGACCAGTTGTGCTGCCTTATCTGTGATATTATACCTCAGATGCGGCTGAGGCCCACGTAGCCCAGGACTTGGTCTCTCATCAAAGTGCGCGCCAACGAACTAGGATACGCATCGATATGGCTCTCAATTATGTTGCTGCCATCAAAAACTCATATACACCATACAATACAGGTCATGGCGGTTTCATTCATCCAGATCTCTGCCACCTGCCTACACACAATATCGAGAATTCGCACCTTAGCATGGACAATTCCGAGACCTTTGGCCATGATTATCGGCATCTTCCAGAAGAGACGGCTCCATTGCGGCAATTCTTCGAATCGTTTTCTTCATCGTCTCACAGAGAGTCATCTCCGTCTTCGTTTTCGTGGCTGACTTCGTCTGCTACACTGGACCAATCTGCTTCCAGTCAATCACAGGTTATGTCATCCAGAAATCTTGGTCTCGAACAAGCAATGCGATGTCCGCATCCAGACTGTGGAAAGGTCTTCAAGGATATGAAAGCTCATATGTTGACCCATCAATCCGAGCGGCCGGAGAAGTGCCCAGTCCTGACCTGCGAGTATCACCAGAAGGGCTTCGCAAGGAAGTATGATTCGAATAGACACACCTTGACGCACTTCAGGGGTGAACTAGTTTGCGGATTTTGCCCTGGATCTGGGACTACTGCCCAAAAGACATTCAACCGCGCCGATGTGTTCAAACGGCATCTCACGTCGGTGCACAGAGTTGAGCAGACACCCCCGAATAGCAGGAGGCGTTCGCCTGCCAATATCGGCAGGAAACTTTCAAGCTACTGCTCCGATGCGACTGGAATGTGCTCGATTTGTCGTGTGTCATTCACCAATGCTCAAGCATTCTACATGCATCTCGATGCTTGTGTACTTCGCGCCGTGCAAGAAAAGCAATGCAACAATCACAGAACTCAAGGAGCTGGAGAACATGCAATAGAACTTGCGGATTGCGTGCGGGATGACGCTCACAAAAAGGTTCTTGATACGCATCGAGTAGGCGCGGCCGCGTTATTAATTAGCCCTACCAATCGGCCACAAAAGAAAGGGCTTACATGGTCCAAAGGCGGTGTACCGCTTGTTGGCAAAGAGCGGAGGAGAAAGAAGCGCTTTCCAGACTCCTGGGGACTGTCCGTGGAAAAGATGAAGATGAAGAAAAGAGTGCTGCGCCATTACGACGGCGAAAGGAGGCTCTATAAGGACAACGTGCCAGCACAGCAAGACGTCGAAGTGCGTGTGAAGTTGGTTACTGAGGATAACATCTTTACTGAACTCGACTTGGAAATATTGGGACCGACAGAAGACATTCAGATCACCGACACACGGGAATATGGCCTCCCGATATCACTGTGGGAAGAGGACCCGCTTCATAAACCCTTTGATTCCAATTCCGATCCTAGATGGGTGGCTGAGCACTGTCCCTCTACTATGTCGCCAGCTGCTGCCAGGATCGATAGCAGCTTGAAACAAACGTACAGTCTAGGGCCTCTCCTTCTGCCGGACACCTCAAAGAGCATGGAAGTCAGGCGAGATATCTGGGCGAAGTGTACTATGAACACTATCGATACCCCTGCTGCGCCCGCACCCCATGACAGGGAAAGGAAGGAAATTGTGCGGCAGAGGGGCCTGCTGCAAACCCACGAACCAGCGTAAGTAGTATGCGAGCATCTTCTGACATGTTCCTAATTTCAATTAATAGCCTCGACTCTCGTATCCCCGAAGTCCAGATGGACGACGACTGCAACAAGAGCCGCCCGTTGAATCCACATTCAGCCTCAACGACACAAGACACCAAGGACGTTCACGAGCCACAGCAAGCACGGTTAGCACCGTCTCCAGAGGACGGCCTCTTCGAAGATAGGGAAGTCTTCCCCAAACGTTCACTGGAGGATGTTGAGCCAACAGTCGCCAAGAATATGGAGCACGATGCCGGCGAGCAGAAGAACTCTGGTCCACTCGCGGCAGGAGATGTACACGCTTTGGCTTCCAACCTACAACACCTTGGTTCTGAAAGTTGCCTTTCACGCGCCTTTGAGTCTATTTCGACAGTTCGGGGAGGTGCTTTGACTCCGAGTGCGACGGAGAGCGATGTATGTCGCCAGTCACGACTCGAAGCCGACGAAGCGTTCGAGTCTGAAGGAGAACTCTCATTCATGGCCACTCCTGGCCCAGGCGATGTCCAGCTCGAGTGTGAAATACCATCGGTCTCACAGCGGTGGGCTATACAAAGCACAGTTGCCGAGCAGATTGCATGTTCATACACGACATTACTTCTGCGGACAAGGGGCTCGCGCGGTCACAACACTGGTTCGCCCGGTTCTTCTTCTATGGAGAGCAGCTCGACTCCCGGCGCCAAGTCATCACAAACAATACCGTCGAGTCCCATTTCGGTCAAGAAACGTCCACATACTAACGACGAGAAAGACGACGACAACGATAATCCACCGCCGAAACGGCCTAGTCTTCGCCGGGAGTACGGTGCTGCTGATGATGGGAAACTCCTGGCATGCCCATACTCGAAATTCGACCCTGCACGCTACTCGGAGCTCAACACAACCGAATTACAGTATCGCGGGTGCTCAAGCTGCTTTCTGACAACGATACCTCGCCTGAAGCAACACCTGTACCGAGTCCACAGCCGACCTTTGCATTACTGTTCTTGTTGCTTTCGATCTTTCGACACGGCGGTGTCGCTCGACAAGCATGCAAGAGCCAGATCTTGCACCGTGTCACCCTCGCCCTTCGAAGAGAAAATGACGACCGACCAAATGTCGGAGATCAAACGCCGGACGCCGCGTGAGGAGCGAACCAAAAGCTGGTTCACCATTTTTCGCATTCTCTTTCCTCAGTCTGATCTTCCGCGGTCACCGTTTATCGGCGACTATTCTGAAGAGTGTATTCAGCATTTCCTGGGGTATTTCGAGCGGGAGGCACCTCGCGTGTTGGCGGCAACCATCAACTCCGAACTCAACAATTCAGTCCTACACCTCGGTCTCGAACAGCGTAGGATGCTCGACGATATCCTAGAAACGTCCTTGAGCCGTGTTGTGGTTGCGATGACACAAGCAGCACGGGAGAGGCAGAGCCCAAGTCGGGATCAAAGGTCACAGAACGCTTCGATAACACGCACTCCTCAACTGCTTCCGGGCAATCTATCAGGCGACACGACCATGGATGAAAATAGCCTGAGCGCGGATACTCCTCTCCAAGCCCGACAACTTGACGTGCAGTTGACTCTCAGCCAGTCAGACTCATCCTATGGCGCACCCGAGACTCAGTCCTGGCTGATGGTCAACCCTGCCACCGAGGAGCACTTCGATGGTCAGCCCCCAAATGCGTCCATGCAATTCTCTCGCATTGACGATCTGCTCGGCAAATTACCCGATCCCTCGGTCTTGATGGAGTGCGACACCACCGTCATCGACCATAACCTCGCCGGCGAGGAATGGCAACGCCTACTGCACAGTGCGCCGCCGCTGGAACTCTGGCAAGACGGCGATTTCAGCCTGGAGAACAATGATCCTGGCATCATACTTCCAGGCTATCAGCCAGCCGTGACATGGTTTGACTAGGCGGATCGCATTAAGCGGAGAACGTTGATTGTTCAGTCTCTGAGCAGTAAAAGGTAAGATCAGCATGTAGGGCATTGTGCAACGCCACCAAGGAAACACACAATCGATTGCATAAAGTCAGTGGTTCCTAATCAATGATATGACATCACGTTATTGCCATCTCTCTCTCTCTCTCTCTTTACGCTCTCAGCCCCTCTCTAAGGTTCTACTTCAAGAGGCGCAGTAATCCGAGTCACAGCAACAACTTCCCACTGGTTGACATAAGTATGTTCGTCCGTATAATCACGCTTACTGGTCGGGGTTGATGGTAAGCGGCTCTCGAAGCTTCAGACCTGGACTTTGGTGAGCGCTGGTTGCACTACACCGGATAGCAACCCCTTCACGTATGCCGTCTTCTGTTGTTCGCACGACGTTCCAAGATTTCAACATGTCCGGCTGTAGCTACAGCGATAGACGATTGATCAAGTGCCGAAATGAGCTCGCTCTGTGATGGTTTCGCAAGCTGTCAAGGTATTGTGCTGAAGGTAAAACTAAGTGAGTTCGAAGTGAATGGGTGGTGAACGAAGAAGCAGCATACCTGCGGCCCCGCACCTAACGCCTTCCGTTCCCGCCCTGGCGTGCCTGGCTAGGCCCGTGCCGCACGCTACAGTCCTACTGTAATACCAGTAATAAGGTAAGGCAACCCTTTAACTGATGCCTGAGCCCCAGCTCCTCCCAACCCGCTGCTGCTCCCCGGGCTTTACGGTTCTCTCTCGCCCCTACACCGACTCACCGTGTTGTCTGTGCGATATTATGGCTCTACTCGATGAGAGCGCTATTCTCTGGCCTGAAGGAAGAGGGCCATAAATTCCGTGTGTCCTGAGTGGCAAGCGTGAGCTACAAGACGATCGAGGACCATGGACCACGCATCTATACCAACAGATCCAGCTCACCTACCTATTTACGTACCTTGTCTAAGCGGCCTCTCATATACGGAAGTTGACTTTGATGACTACCCTGCACACCGAGGCTGGGACGTCCAACGCCTGCTTGCGGGAGACTTTTCACAAAAGACTGGTTCCGAAACGGCTGCGTTCCTTCAAGAATGGCTGTACTTTGTACTTTTACATGCTGTTCTGGGGGACGCGTTTCAGAAGCAGTTGTACGTCGAGCCGCATCTTGATCATTCCCACGGTCGAGTCACCACCAAGTTTCTCGAACTGCATGTGCAACAACGTCTGACAGCGCTGAGGAACATACTTCGAGATCAACCCAACACTCTTTGGGGCGTCGTCGAGAAGGTCGAAAGATGCCTGACGCGGCTCTCATACTTTTGTCAAATGACGGATAGTAGCAGCTTGGACTGGCCGCTGCCGCCAGAAGTGGATCTCTCCTTGCGAGCTCTTGGTGTGTATTTGTCTTCCGCATTCTATGGAGGCCTCACCTTCCTTGCGGTCCAAGTGTCGGCCCTACCTTTCCTTCGGTTTGGCGGCGGCGGCCTGCTTCGCACTCGAATGCTGGCAATGGGATGGTGTCCCAGTGATGTGTCTCTGGTATTGGAACAACTCTCCCCTTCCTCTGCGTATTATGCCAGCTTGCTCAAACGACCTGCAGCTGCCGGTGATCACAATGCTTGCACCGGTCAGAAATGCTTGGCCTTCCAGCTCGACGAAAATACCTACGAAACAAGACACGTTATCGAGACATGCAAGTGCTCTTTCCTCGGCCCACCCTTGTCAGATCTCATAGAGATTATTGAGTCTGGCGGCATCCCTCTTTTAACCATTGTCCGTGACGAAAAATCCGGCAATTTGAGCTTACAGGTGGTGCCGTATAAATCAGGACGACGCTATATCAGCTTTTCGCACGTGTGGTCTGACGGCCTGGGCAACCCTCGAGAAAATAAATTGCCACTGTGCCAGATCCGAAGATTCAAAGCACTGTTGGATGAGCTCTTCGACACGGCGAGTTCTCTCAGCCACCTGAACAGGGGTCATTTCATGGATATGTTCCGGAGATATCGGAATGTTTCAATGCCCTTCTGGCTCGATTCACTATGTATTCCTGTTCGTGGGGAATACAGCGCCGTTCGCACGCTTGCAGTTTCCAGAATTCAGGATGTCTTCCGAAACGCGTACCAGGTTATGGTCTTAGATGCCGAGCTGCAGAACATCTGCATTGAGGATACCTACGAGGGCTTCATGAGAATATCGCTCTCTCGATGGATGCGCCGGCTTTGGACACTGTTGGAAGGCGCCCTTGGAAACCGGGTCCATGTTAAATTCAAGAATCGCATCTTCAGTCTCGATGACAGCTACCATGAAACTGGACCAGTTAGGAACCCTTACAGTGTGTTCCAACGGCGTCAAGCCCCGAGGGTCTTACTGTCTGGAAGTCTCTCTGCCGACGCATCAATGTTCTACTGGAAAATGCGAGCCTTCCGGGCATCCGTAGTTGACCCGGACGAGCCCAAAATCTATGGATATTTGAGAGAGACTTCATTTGACGAGAAGGAAAAGGCAGCGATCAGGAGGCGCTGTAGCGGAATCATGGAGGCCTTCTCTGCCAGCAGGTATAGAACCACGAGCAGGACCGAAGATATCTACCTGTGCCTCGCCAACCTCCTCGGCTGGGGAGCTACCAGCTTATCGTCCGTGCCAGTGGAGAAGCGCATGCGCTTGTTGTTCGAAAGCCAGACGATCTTGCCTCAAGGAATTCTGTTTGTCCAGGGTCTCAGAATGGAAGAACACGGTTGGAAATGGGCCGTTACAGGGTTCGATGATGGAAGAAAACTTCAAGCAGAAGGGTTGGTTCAGGATCATACTCCCGGCGTGCGAGATATGTCGGGGCTTACTGTCGTGTACCCTGCCTTGGCTCTGCCGAGTAGTTCTCTTACTAATGGCCTCGAGAACATCCTTGTGTCTACAACTGCGGCGGGGGACGGAACGATGTCCTGGTGGAGCGTCACTTTTGCCGATACGAACGCTTCTAATACATTCCTCCAATCTGCGAAGGGGCATACTGGCGACTCGACATATAGCGGCTGGTCCGCCTCGACCGAGATGTGCGTTCTGTTTTACAGGCCGGTGCCGTATGTGCTACCCGGAGTCTCGATGTCAGCAGCTCTAGTCTCCCTAGACCGACAGAAAGGACATCGTGCAGACAGCATGACGGACTTCAAAGACGCGATCCAATGCAATTTCGTCCAACTTGGCTTGGTACAGCTTCTCAGATCCGAGGAGGAATCATCCACGCTTTCGAGAAGGAGTGATTTGCAGCTTCGGCGTGTGGAAGAGCCGGCGCGGTTCGTAGAAGATCGTGCCTGGACCGTACAATGACGATATTCGAACATAGCTGCACATATTGCCGGGTAACACAACTCCATGTTTCGCTACCAAAGAGTGTCCTCATTTCAAGCACATGGAGCTGGGAAGCAGTGGCTGTTGTTGGACAAGATAACATGCTTCCCTATGCCGCCAGCGGTTGGACCTGCATGAAAAGCCCCATTTCCGCTGTTGGCCCCTTCCTTGACCTAAACCTAACTGTGAAGGACGTACCCTATCACCCCCCATGTGTACTCTTTGCCTCGTCCCCTCAATGGCAATGCGCCGAACTCGGTTGATCTCTTGTCACTTGTCAGCCTGGGCAGCCACCTTAAAGTAGTGTAGCCAACGAGCCTGTAGCTCTTCGAGCGGAACAACAGACATACTCTCATTTAATGCCTACTACCGTACCACAGGGGATGATGTGCTCTCTGCAAGACTATGCGGCACATTAGCAGGATCGAGCACATGGTCGTTTGGACACTTACCTTCGACTTTCACCTTCACGATCTGGAAGTTCTGCCAAATAGTTGCAAGGCCGACGGCCGTGGCAATGATCCCAAAAGCAATCGTCCAGATGAGTTCTGCTGCCATTCTCATCAATCTTCTCCGGTTTTCGTCCTTTCCGAGTCCCTTTCGGTATGGAAATGCTGGATTCTGATTATCGTTCTCTGCTGGTGGCTCTGACATCTTCAGGCAGAAAAAAAAAGCCAACAAAGGAGTTCATTTGTTTTCATATTCCCTTACCTTATTGCCCTGGCGCATTTTCAACTGGTATTGTCGCGTAAGGTCTATCAAATCCAAGGATCAGGCGTAGTCGCAGATAAACAGCAAGTGCTGCCCTGGAGCAAATATGGCCTGGCGCTATAGCTCCATTGCATGTTCATTGCATGTTCGAAGTTGACGAACAGGCATCCACGTTTGGTTGCTTGGGGCCAGACTGTGACACGAGGCGCCGTCATCTCAGAGGAGGGCGGTCATCCCGAACGCCTTGTCCTTAACGAACCATACAATCTCTCGAAGACAGTCGTATCGGCCTCGGATATGATGCGGCAAGGACCAGGTAAAAATTCAGCATGCTCCAGAAAAATATTACCGAGGTCAACCCGTCCTAAGCACGAAACAGGGCAAAGCCCCCGCAACAGAACATCAATTAGGTCTTGCAGATGTAAGGCAACTGTCACAAGCTTCAGAGGCGTCTTGACTCGCATACACAATAGACCTCCGCCCCAGAGGTTCCGCCGGCTAAATAGCAGCGGCGGCCGGCAGTACTCCGGGCTGTAAACTGCCACTGGAGTCGCAGGGGGTACCTTAGTGGGCTGTAGGTTCTGCGCCAGGGCACATGCCCACTGACTACATACACGTCCTGGACTTGGTGATGGTGTGCCTTGATAGTATCCTCGAAGCCTCCGTTACCGATCGCTTCATACTCTGCCGGTAGAAGTTTGCCCTCCACGCAATGCTGAGTGCTTAACGACCAAAGACACACTACAGCCATTAATCAGATGCGTGCGCACTGGCAACAATCACGTCTTGGTTCTCTTGACACTGGTAATTACGTTCCTGAAGGAGATGAAGATGTTAAGCTGTTACTAAGCTGGTACTCCGCGTCGTCTATACGAGGACACAGAATTGATCGCCCCCGTTTCCCGCGGTTTAGCCGTCTTCGTGCGCCTTGTGCGTGCTTTTGATGCATGAGTGGCAGACGCAACCGGACTGCCTAGATGGACGTTGCGCCAGGGCAGAGTGGATCTGGGACCACAGTCCTCAGTTCTGCACCCTGAGGACAGCTGCTATTTGACTGTGGTCATGTTTAGGTCCTGTTTTGCGCTAGGGCAAAATCATGCCACGGTGCCGGTGCTTTCATGCCTTCATCCAACCAGGAATGCCAAAGCTTGCTCGCGTTTGAAGCCGTTCCTTAATTAACCCTACAGCAACAACGTCGAGGTCTGTCAGGAATGCACCAGATCACCTTACTCTTGAACATTACATCCGTGGGCTGTTTTGGAGCTACGGTGAAGTGAGAGGCGTAGGATACTCTATCCCTCGTTGCACAAATGCCAGTGCATACTTGTCATGTCTGCGGGAAGACGCTTTCCAGATCAACGAAGCTGCTGGAGCATTCGAGATCTCACACTGGAGACAAGCCGTTCATGTGCTCTGTTTCTGCATGCAGGAAGTCGTTTTCCAGATCCTACGACTTGAAAAAGCACAGAGAGTTGCACAGCGGATCATACAGATATATATGTAAATTTGAAGAAGACGGAAACGAATGGGGATGCGGTAAAGGATTCCACAAGAAGAGTGATCTGAACAGACATTTGCATCGGCGGAGTGCGGCGCGGTGCAGCAGAAGCTATCGGGTCGACATTGGGGATGTGCAGCAGGACGAAACGGCAGCGGAGAAGTCGAGCAGTCTGAACAACGACCGCGCTGAATCGCCATCACCGTTTGCATTCCATGCATCCTTCCGTTCTGATACCACGGAGCGGTGGGATGAAGCGTCGGGGCCACCCGTGACTCTTCCATCGATGCTCAAGAAGCGGAAGCTCGAGGGCGCCCAGGGTCAAATGCAAGACTTGAGCAGTCGCCTAGACAGAGCTTACCCGCTACCGGGACGTACTACAGAAACCGTGCACCGAGTGCGAAGCGCAATGCGCACTGGAAATACAAATTCCGTCGCGCTGTGCATAGCGGAGGATACGCTGCCTTCCGCTGACCCATCTGGTGAACAAGTATTCAAGCCATCTTCCTCTCTCGTGGGCGCAGGAAGAACACAGCACATGAATCAGGATGTCTCAAATCTGAACCCAACATATCAAGAAATCCTCGAGCACTATCAGGACGTTCGTCTTCAAAAAGGATCGGGCTTTGTCCTCGACAATTGTCCAGTTCAATTCAATTGCTCCACACAGGGATCGATTGCCTCAACTCTGTCGTACGGACAGGACATGTCTGGAGAAACCAACCAATGCCACTGGCGACGGCCGCCGCGGGTTCTCATGGTCTATCCTTACTCCCATTCTCGGCAAACGGCTTCCGTGTTTCTGCATCGCCTAGGCTGCAACTTCGACACTGCTTCAGATGGCCGGGACGCACTTTTCAGAATGCAGGGAGCATCGAAGTACGACATAGTTTTGATGGAGACAGCTATGGCCGGCTTAGGAGGCGTTGCCGCGACCCGTATTCTCCGTCGATCTTCTAACATGACTCCAGTCATTGCCATGACGGCCCAGATCGGATCCGATGATGTTGCCACATACTTCGAGTGTGGCATGGACGATGTCTTAGCGAAGCCATTTACCTGCCAAGACATGTCGACCGTGCTGGAGCGGCACCTACAACATCTCAAGCTGCCGAATATCTGTGAACAAAGTCCTAGCAGTATTACCGACAACCTCAGACTGAATGGCGAGTGGGAAGCGCCTGACGAACCTCGGACTGCAAACAACTGTAACGTGCAGGACGTCCAACCCGACTTTTCACCTCCTATCACGTACACGTCGGATCCTTTCGGGGCCGAGCTTCGGGGAAACGCTATATGGGAGTTCATCACGTCGCACGAGCTCTATGCCAGAGGCCTGGATATTGCTGATGTATGTACCCGAATGAAAAGGAATGCTCTCTGGCTCCGAGATAAGTACACGATTCTCGATGTCGATGTTCAAAATGCAATATACGAGAGTGCCGCCGCTGGAGCCAGCCACAACATTTGCCGTGCTGACAATCAAGATGAGGCATCTCTCCCTCCGTCAACATCTCAAGACGGCCCCGAAAGTTATGCTTCTAATAACGGGCCGGGTGTTCAACACAAGAGCAATGCAACGAGATCACCGCGCGCAGCGGTCTTCGTATGTAAGCTCTGCATTCTGGCTTTCAGCTCCGCTGAGGAGATCTACACGCATTGTGAATCACAGCATCACATCCTGCCTCACCTTGACATGTATTGCATACTGTTGGATAGCAGGCCAAGGGATGTGAATAAATGAGATTGGCGCGTTCCATGTCAACCTTCTGTCGGCGTGGACTGTCCTTATATGCTCTTTGACAGCCTCTGATGAGGACAGGATGCGCAGAGCCCGACTGCTCGGTCGTAGTGTCTGCGTCGCTCTACAGTTCCATTTGCCAGGAGATGATGTTGTAATGCGTTCCTAGCATTGGATCGACAATCATGCGACGAGAGACTTCGGCCGAGGTCATCCAGACGCACGATCAGCTGTCCTGGTTGTACTCGACATTGGCTCTGTCTTCGGAGGAGGCAAAGGAATAATCTGGTGATAATGACATCCCGTCCACCTTAAAGTGTAGATCAGAACTACGACTATGTCATCACCATGTGGCCCCTCAGCGGTAGCTACGGAGCATCCTAGCCTAGAAAGCTCTCCCTATATAGATAGATATTGTCACTATCCATAGCTGAAGATATGGTGCAAAGGAGACAAGGATGACAGTGATGAGGATACCGGTTGGTCACAAGAGGAGGTTGTCGTTGTCTCGCCTGGTCGAGGACCAATGGAATGGAGGATGGACGGCAGGAGAGGGTATCTCGTCTGCGATCAATGTCGATCACCTCGAATGTCAGTCGGTATGTATGAGTTTTACGGCAGGTCGTTCTTTTCCCCCAGTCACGGCTCGGGAGTGGGTTTGCTGAGCAGTCGAGGAAAAGCTGAGGAAGTCAAGAGACGATGGGGGCTACTCGGTACACGCAAGCAATAATTCAGGGAGGGCTTACTTAAGCTTCTGCCACGCCCAGTCACGGGACGATACTAAACACCTCTCGTTGTCATTGGAGAGCTTCACGGCCATCATGACCCCCCGAGTGCGTCACTGCCTGCGGAGCTCGACCAAACACGCCAAATCACGGCGGACCAGATGCCAACAATTTTTCACGCTCCATAGGCATCGCTGTTAGTGTTTGCGGCAATGAGAGCTCGCCGCATGTCAGAGGTGTGCTTGCTCTTAGTTGCGAAGGTAAGCAAGTGGAGCTCTTGACGTTGACCTCGCAGTAGTCGGTGAACCTTTCCCGAACCTTTCCTCATCTACATCTTCCGTGGGCGACCAAATATCCCAGTCCCGTTTCTCCTATGAACCACCCCACGAGCATTGTAAGAGACAAATGTATTGAACCCCAAGAGAGCGGACGATATGCCAAAGTCAGGCCTCCTTTCGCTCGCCGACAATGAGGCCACACACCTCCCTAGAGTCCTTATCAGAGCTCTGAGAATTAGGAGCGTGACTCCCGTGCTGATTGTTCTTGCCATATGTTCAATCATTCTTTGGGTCAAGGTCGTTTCGCCGTTCGTCCAGGAGGGAAGATCTGCGTGGTCTGCACTCAACTCGGAATCTGCAGCTGGAGGCATCTTCGGGGTGAATAAGCACTCTAAGTTCCCTGGTCCCGTTCACGTCAAAACCCTCGACCCCAATCTGCTCCCGCGGCCCACGAAAGAGAAGACAGGATCCGAGTCTGGTAGAAAGAGATTGGTTTTTGTTGGTGACATTCATGGGTGCAGAGAGGAATTGGAAGCTTTGTTGAAGAAGCTGCGGTTCGATCCTTCCAAAGATCACATTGTTGCGCTTGGAGATATAGTCTCTAAAGGACCGGACACTTTGGGCGTCATTGATTTATTACGTCGGTACCACGCATCTTGCGTAAGGGGAAACCACGATGATCGCCTTCTCCTTGTCGCACAGAGTCTTCGAGCACAGACTTCAGCTACCCACGAGAGCTTTGATTCAGAGAAGAACACGGGCAGACACAAACATGATGACCCTGTTGAGCGATTAGCGAGATCTCTTAGCGCTGCACAGCTTGAGTATTTACAGTCGTGCCCCATCATACTTAGGATAGGCGAGATGAAGGCTTTCAAGGGTGAAGCTGTCGCCGTCCACGCTGGACTCGTCCCCGGGCTGGCGCTTGACCTACAGGACCCCATCTCAGCTATGAACATGAGAGTACTCGATCTCGCGACACATTTGCCATCACACAAGCACAAGCTGAAGGGTAGCGTTGCATGGTACAAGTTATGGAACAAATATCAACAGCTACTCAGTCTGCACAAACGCTTTCGCAAGCACAAGGGAGGACGAGGATCCGAGACACAAACTACAGTTATCTATGGCCATAACGCTAGAGAAGGCTTACAGATCCGCAAATACACCAAGGGCCTCGACACTGGCTGTGTGAGGGGAGGCAAGCTCACCGCTTTGGTGGTTGACGGTGACGGAAGGCAGGAGATAGTCCAAGTCAAGGCCAAAAAACACACGCACCGCTCATCGCTTCAGGTCGACGTACTCCGAGATGGCGGTCCGGAAGCACCTCCAAGCAACAAAGCAGGTTGAAATCGACAGAATCGTAATGCGAAAAGTCCGCCCCTGCGAGAGCATAGGTGTTGGCGGCTGAAGGCTGCCCCGTCGACATTCGCCCGTCCAGTTCAAATTGGATGGACTCGACGTTCGACAGGCTGAAACTAGCACAACAGTGAGAAGCTCAGCTGAACTCTGAGCACCGTTGGAATGTGGCATGGTCTGTGCCACCGATCCCATTGTCAAGCCGGCTGCCGCACCCGTCAAACTTTTCAACCCCCGATTAACTCTGAATGCGGATAGTTCTATTGTCTGTCAATAGTGATACTCGACCTATTCTCCGTCTCCCCATTGTTCTTGATCGGCATCATGGATCTGCACGCAATTTCTTCCTTCTCGACTCGATGCGTCCGGGGCGACGACAAAGAATCACTCGACTCTTCCTTTGAGCACCGAGGATTTGTAGGACCTAAGTCTCAAGCGATGATCAATCGGCCAACGACAAATACATCACCGTGAGTCCGGGTGTAGGAATTATAAGGATTGACTTTCGAGAATCTGATAATTGGCCCTCACTGATGCCACAATGAACTCGCAAAATATGCCGCCGGAACTCGACCGAGATGATGGTAGGGAACCGAAAACTTCCGAAGACAACATACAAGCCTTCGGAACAGGTTGCATTACATCGCCTCAAGGCAGAGGCTTGAGACCTCCGTCGGCAGCAGCAAGTCGACGGTCATCAGCATTTGGACCAACTTCACGGCGAGCTTCATATGCTTCGGGAGTAGGACAGGAGAATGACATCATGGACTTGAGCAGCCTCGCAGATCGGCTTACGGGATTGTCTTCACCTCGGAGCACCCTTCGTCTCACTGAGTACCATGAGGACGAGACTGAGGCAAGAAGATGCGGTCGCCGGAGTACACGCAGTCCAAGCAAAGGAAGCAATGCCCAAGATGATGTACCCGGCAATCAAGAAACCTATATACCCAGTGGAGAACAAGACGAAAGAAGGGACAAGAAACCAAGTGTAGATGAGAATCTACTCCTCGAGAATGAAAACCTCCGTCTTAACAAGGCCCAACTGGAGCGTGATATTAAGGTTTTTGAAAGACAATGGGACGAGCAAGCGAATGAGATCAGAGAACTGCGAGAAGGACAGAAAGCAGCCGAGAAGTCCGCCGATCGTCGGCAACAGGACATGATGGAACTTCGCATGTCGAAAGAAGACGCCCTTAAAGAACTGGAGATTTCAGAATCTCGCGTCTCCGAATTGGAGGACAAACTTGCGGGCCTTCGACGTCTGGAAGGCGTTCAGGAAAAATTGGACAAGGCCGAATGGCAACTGGGTGATTATTACAACGAGCTCGAGGGCAAAGAAGCAGAGCTTATCCGATTGCGTCAGGAAGTGGACGAGCTCAGAGCGTCGAATGGTCCGCTTGAAAGAGCCCTCCAGAGAAGCGAGCAAGAACGCGACAACGTGAACGCAGAAATGCGAACCGTTCTCCACTGGATGGAGAAGCTTCATGAGCAGCAAGTCAAGCGCGATATCGACCAATTCCGAGAATATGACAACAAAGTTCTTGAGCGCCTGGATCGACGAGAAGCCGCGAGACGCCGAGGTTCTGTTGGGTCAACGCAGCCACAGCACGAGGTGCTCGGTGATTTTATGTCTTCACGCCCACAAAGCATGGGCAGCCAGTCAAGAGCCTCTTCGGTGCGGCAGAGCATTGTCAATGAAAGAGGCTTCCCCTCGAGACCGAACAGTTTGGCAAGCTATGCGTCTCGGTCGCCCGTCGTGCTTCCTTCTCCAGGCCCAATGGCTCCATCTTCCTTGGATAGGCGAGATGTTAGCGAACATCATCAGCGACGGGAAAGCAGATGGGCCTCTTGGCAAAGACTTACTTCTCGGGAACAAACGAATACTCCTCCTCCTATTCATCGACGGTTCGAGCTTTCCCAGAGAACTTTCGTACCTCAAAATGCGTCGCGGCTGCGACACTCTTCGATCCCGGCAGAATCTCGTTCAGATGTGTTTTTCCGGGCCAGCAATGTGCCGTCATCACCAAGTGTCCTGGGCTTTACTGCCGCAGTTGCGAATGAAGGTGTCTCCAATCGTGCTCTCTCCACTCCCATCACGAAAGAAAAACACGAGGAACTTCTTGAATATCTGAAGACAAGGTTTCCTGTGCCAATCACCTGGGAGAATGCGAACACTCGCGCAGTCTTTGAGCCTGAGTGTACAGTACCTCCTGAAGCGCGTAGTCAAGACGCAGCTCCCGACGCGAGTCCAGCAGCACCTTCCGAAGAGAGTCAAGCAGAAGCATCCCACGAGGTAGCCTCGCTGGCAAGTCCAATTGAGTGGCAGACATCTAGATCGCCTTTCGACAATGCTGTTGGCGACCATCCCAAGCGACGAAACTCCAAGCGACCCACCCCAATCACCACGAAGCTCGATGGCTCCCAGTTCGGATCTTCGACCGACTCTAGGCAATCCTCGCCAAATGTCCTCGGATATCCTGCTTCAACCCCTCCGCTGACGTGTCTTTTCAGGGAGGCAGATACTGCCGAGCTGATAAAAGCTACGGGCAGTAGCAGCCCTCTCAGTCCACTTTTGACCAGTCCCGGGTTGCGCAGGCGTCGCCGCGAGTTCCCCTCAGTGACCGCCCTGGGTTCACCGATAGGGAAGGACCGTGACCCGTTTGGCTCGCACCGCGGTCATTCTCCTACGAATCCAGTGACAAGTCCGAACATGAAGGCACCCGCCTCGCCGAGGTTCACACCTAGTTCAACCACACCGCGCAGTCCATCCAGAATTTCACTTCCTGCAAGCCACGATGAAACTGAAGAAGTAGGGGAGGTGGTCAGACCTATCGCCGATGCATTCGAACCACTTTCTCTCTATAAGCGCAGGAATGGCAATGCACGAAATCCACCGTTGAGGCCAATCCAGGCTGATCCTCTCCTGTCTCCGCCAGCGTCTGCCATCAAGGCTCTACCTGATGGAGGCGACATAGAGGGCGTTGTAGCACAACGGCAGGATCCTCTGGGCGTTAGTGCCACTGCACGTCCACCGGCTCCGTTTGTGGAGAGTGACAAGTCAGGTGAGTATGCCAGGCCGGGAGTTCTGTTCACCGATATCGAAAGATCAGAAGCCGACATAGGCTTTTCGCCAAGATATACCGAAGAATCGGCGAAGATTGAACAGAAGGTAGTGGAAAGCGAACGCCAAACTCAGTCTCTTATCATCGCGCGCGTGTTGGTGGGGATCAACATAGCGTTATTTCTGGCAACGATGCTCGCTCTCTACACCAACCTTTCGGCTTTCGGAGTACAAGCTAATTTCTGGACTCCGGCTGTGGTGTCGGCACCTGCTTCGATATGTCCACTCTGTCAGATGAGCCCCGATATCCCTGTCTGCGAACCATGCCATGTTGAGAATGAGGTTTATGCCGAGGAGGTGACTAGTCCGACATGGGTAACCTCGACGTTAACAGAAATCTCGACTGCAATTGTAACAGAGACGGCTATGGAAACTCAAACGAAGACTGAGACAGAAACCCGCACCAAAATCGACTTCAAGCCACATACCGAGACAGAGGGTTCGACAAAATCGCTGACCTCGACAGCAACATCAACGTCGACACTCGTCGAGACGCACGCTCTCACCGAGACGAACCCTCTAGCCTCGTACTCCGATTCACACTTTCCTCGAGATCTGCCCCTCCCTCCACCAACCCGATCCTTCACGGGCGCACAGCTACCGAGTTTCATGCTGATGAATCCCACGCCCGGCCATCCGAAACCGGTGGCCGTCCCAAGACCGGTTCCCGTCACAGCCATACCTGACTCGTCTCGCTCGCAATGCGACTGCTCCTGCCCAGTCCTCAATTCCAAGCCAGAGTCAAAGTCAAGCACAGAAATAGGCACAGGAACAGGCACATGCACTGTCAGACGCACAACGTTGACTGCCTCGCAAATCGACGCCCGCGCCGCAAAGGTCAAGCAGAGGGCTGCCCAATCGCAAAAGTACATGTCCACACGGCATAATCGGGCCTACCTAGGCCGCACGTACTGGGGCTTCATCCCGGAGGTGCAACGCTTTCTGGACATCATGAACTTCAAGATGATGGAACTGTTGG
Organism: Phialophora macrospora; assembly: GCA_000835435.1. Taxonomy (NCBI): domain Eukaryota; kingdom Fungi; phylum Ascomycota; class Eurotiomycetes; order Chaetothyriales; family Herpotrichiellaceae; genus Phialophora; species Phialophora macrospora. The sequence goes on along the minus strand of KN846958.1, from coordinate 588,613 downwards.
TGGGCCCCGGGTGGGGGGTGCCACAGTATTAGAATTGGTACTGGCACTGGCACTGGAACTTCCACGGTGCTGAGGTCGCCATGGTTAGTTGCCGGAAAGCATTGGTTCAGGACGATCAAGCATACTAAGGGCCGTGAGTGAGGGAGGGGGAGACTAACCGACTGGCTGGGGAGGAAGTTGAGCGTTTCGCAAAGTCGACGGCGGAAGTGATGCTGACGGCGAGGCTGATGGGGATGTATCCAAAGAGAAGAACATACGAGGTACATAGCGTACATTGAATGTGGGGATGTTGATCTGCCGGCGAACTCGTACAGTACCAGCTTGAGAAAGCAATGGTAGCGCAGATCATGGACAGACAAGGAAATAGTTTCACGGATACATAAGCCCCGCCAGATTCAATCCATACTCCGTCCACTCAAAATAAGAGAAAGTGTACTCAGTATGGTATTAATACATGGATGAGGTTTCCGATCCATCCCAGCCTACGTATACGTTCACGTAATTCCAGGAGACATGAAATATCCTACGCCGCTTCCAGAACTCGAAACTGCCCCGAGGAGAGAGAGGGGATGAAGATTCTCTGCTCGCAACCTTGGACCTCCACGCGGGCCACGCCACGCCACTCCTGCTTTATGAGGACCGGAAGACGACTTGATTTCAGCCCGGTCACATCTTTCAGGACTTCACCCTGCTAAACACCTGCAATGATCTGGGGTATCTCATAAACGTTGTTCGATCTCTTTCGCTCACTCTCCTTCTCTTTTTTGGAGGTTCCAATGTTCCCCACTCGTTTGCTTATTGTATATTTTGTACTAAGGGAAATTGGAGTTGTTGATTTAATGTTTCTCCTCGGCCACAGACGCTTCGACATCTTTATACTCTGGTGGGGATTCCATTGCCTCCTCGTTGATGATCAACGCGTCCTTCTCTTCCTCATCAAGCACAATCTCCACGACACGGATCTCCCGTCCGGTGGCATTCCCGCGCACGCCGCCCCTATGGAATCGAATCCACAGGTATGAAATGCACTGACCAACGAGCATTCCGATGGCGCTGGCCATAAGACCTCCGATGACACCGAGGATCGCGGGGATGACAAAGAACCGGAGCGTTTGGTGCAGCATGTGGCCAAAGCGGTGGAAGTGGTGATGGCCATAATGCTGGCCGTGATGGTGCGGGCCGTGAGCACCGTGAGGACCATGAGGACCACGATGAGGAGGGCCATGGAACCCGTTAGGGGGACCGCCGTGAGGACCACCAAAACCGTGGGGAGGACGGCCGCCAAACATGCCTGGCCCCTTGCCGCGTCCACGTCCGCATCCTTTGCCCTTGGGCTTGTCCTCGCTCTCGTCCTCGCCGCCCCAGCCCTTTGTTGCGGTGGAGGCACGTGCTTTCGCCGCTTCCATAATTGCTTGCAGTCGGGCGACGATGATGGCTCGAAGGCGACAGAGAGACCACTTTGAAGTCGTGTCGCATGTTTGGGCGCCTGGGGTGTCTTCAAAGGGGATAGTGAGGATGCGGGCGACGGAGGTCTGTTCTGGGGTGCGTAGGAGCTCGATGGCGATGGTGTCGACCTTCACCGGGTGGCCTTCAAGGCCAAGGATTGTGAATCTGATCGGAAGAATGGATATATCGGGCTCGTCAGGGGATGTTATAGGTGGTAGTCTTTCCCAGGCGAAGTCCAGTTGTACTGGGCCTGTTTGTTGACCATCTTCCACGCGAATCTGGGGGGCGGTGACAACGTAGGGGATTGCAGCGTTGGAAGGGTCGAAGGAGAAGATAGGGAGGCCGTTGATGGTTAGGCCTTGTTCAGGATCAATGTCGAATTCAAGATGCTGTGGAAGGTGGTTGTCAGCAGGGTCATCATGCTCCTCGGGTGAGCACGTGCTTACTATTTGATTCTCGACGTCGTCGTCTGGATGTTCTGTGTCTTCAACACCAAAGTATGGGCATCCAGGGCAGTCCAGGTCGACAGTGTGACCCGTAGTAGCGAGCAGAGAGGCCAACTCGGACTTTGCGTGCTGTGCGGCTTCTGAAACCTCGAGGGGGACTAGGAAGGCTGACGCCTCGAGGGCGAGACAGCCCGCGACCAGCGCAGGGGCGATGTGCATGATGGAAGTGATGGAATCTGATACTGTTGAGGCAGAGAGCACAAGAGAGGACAGCAATTCGAAAAACAACAACGAACAGTAAAGCCAAACAAAGAAGCGGTTTAGTAAAGCAGTGGCGGACAGGTGGTATGAGGACGTAGACGCAACGCACACGGATGCGCCGGGACTGTTTTTATGAATAGAATCATCGCCGGGTCCGGATTCCAATAAACACCGAGCCCGCCACGCCCGCGCTAGCACCACTAGGCGAACCTTGTTACGTCAGCGGGGATGGAGCTAGGGAGCTCGGTGGGAGCCCAGGGAGCCGCAGTAGCTGCCAAGCAATCACTTCCTTCTCATCGCCGCTGCATCGTCTACGAGCTCGAGGTGCCGACTCTCTGGGCAGCCCCAGTCGTCCACTGTAGCGTCTGTATGCCATACTATGCTTTTGCTTACCACATCCTTCGAGACAGTGTACAAGGGACAAGATGTTCCAATGCTGTGTGGAAGCAATTGTGCGCCTACAGTCTTGCTCACTCCACCTGGCCAAGCAGAGTAGCACCTCTTGTCCAGACCATACTGCTGGATTCCTGAGGAGTGTCTCCTTTCTCGTCGACACTTGCGTTGAGACACCAAGCGAACACGATTTGCATCAGACATCCCACCAATGAGAACTGCAGTCCTTTTACCAATAAGACGCCGCCTGTTGCCCAGAGGCTGTTAGCATGAGGCTGAGCGCTAACGTTCAGGCAGACTTCCTGCTACCAACATTTAGAAACACTCTCAGCTCAACGATGTCCCATTTGCTTTGACCTAGCTTCTCAACGGGTAATCCCTGTGCTGATTATCATTCTTGTGGAATTGATGCAACTGCTAGTTGGAAGATCTCAGAATGACTGACCCCTTCTCGGTGGCAAGCGGTGCGATAGGGGTCATTTCTTTGGGCTTGACAGTATGCGACGGCCTCATCTCATACTTGTCGGCTTTCAAAGGACAAACTCAATTTCTCAGCAGCCTTTCCAGAAGGGCCGAGGATCTCAACAAATGTCTCCGCCTTCTACACCAATTATTGCCGCCGTTAAGAACACGAACGCCTGATGTCGCGCGCAAGATCGAAGAATCACTTGCAGAATGCGAGTCAGCTATACTGGATCTCCAAGGCAAGGTCGCTGCCTTTCAACGTGTGCAGGGTCCTTCACTCAAGCGGGACAGCCTGCATCACGTCTCAAGGAGGGTGATATTCCCTTTCAAGAAGGATGCCCTACTTGATCTGTCAGGTACCATTGACAACTTGCAGCAGAACCTGGAGACCGTCCTAGCCATTGCCAATCTGTATGTCAATATCTTGCGTTTTCTGGAACTTACGATGATGGCTGATTACCACCAGAGAAGCCACGTCGACCCAGCTGAATGTGCAGAATGTGGTGAACAATAAAGTGGACGCCGTCATCACCATTTCGGCTGGAATCGGCGCCAACATCCAAAATGCCAGTCAGGACATTTCTTCGCTACGAACCGACTTCTCGACGATCGAGGGTGATCTTCGTATGCTAAGATCCACTCTTGACCCAGGCCTTCAAGCGATTATGCGTCGCATTGATCATTTGGCTGGGCAAGTCGCTACGATGCGGGTGTCTCCCACTACATCGAAGGCCATTTCTCAGAGCGTGGTATGAGTGAGCTCAAGTCTTGTGATAGAGTTGCACCTAACAGACTGGAAGAATCTACAGGCCTGTACGATCCAACAACAACTCATTGCAAAGCCAAGTCTATTCCACAAGTTCTGCGTCGAAGCACAGGGGCCAAAGATCACCGCCCAGAAAAATCTTCCTTCCCAAGAAATTTTTTCATCAGCTTGTAGTTGTCGCTATCTTAACCGCCGCCACAAGCCCGGGAAACAGATTCTCTCCTTCGAATACACACGGGACACAGACCATGAGGAGCACTGTCCTTTCTACATAGAGGGCATAAAGCAGCGACGTCTACAGTTCAAGTTTTCCTATTGCTCAACGCTGATCTCTCGCAGTCTTCGCGTCGTGGCGGGCTTGACCAGCGGCGCCGGTGGAAATTCGCTCTGCGCGCAGATCGACTGGATCCCTATAGTCTCTTCTCGATCTTCGCCGGCAATGCAACTGTTGTCACAGCTCCTCGAAGATATTTTAATCCAACCCAGAAAACAAGCGACGCTTCTGGAAATCGCCCGGCTCGCTTTGTTGAAGCTGTTTGTTGAAGGACAATCACACCCTAGAGAGGTCGACGAGTACGGGTGCTCTTTGGTCGAGGTATGCGTGGTTTCAGGCACATGGTCGCTCGCTGATCCTGATTAAAGCATGCCATGAATTTTTCGATGTGGTTTAGAGCTCCAGAAGGTCAGCAAGCGTTTCCCCAACTCCTTGCGTGCGGAGGGTGACGACCCGCAATGTCTCCTGACTCCTAATCGACTACAAGGACTTCATGGACATGAAGTCTTGTGAATACCAACGACTAATGTTAGGTGCTGCAAATCAAGGTGTGGAAGCATTCAGTCGTTTACTGTATTCCCTTGCATCCTTAGGTGCCAAAGCTCCAGCCTCGTCGTTCATCAAGTGGGTAAACTGTCGTCATCATCGATACAATCCTGCTTATTATAGCGCAGCAACGCATCCTACTCTGCCACACGAGAACAACAAGGACTCGGCCTGCTTGCCAAGCGTTTGATTGGTATTGGCGCATTGGAGCCTGATCTCTCGCCTTTACATCGGACTTGGTGGATTGGATTGACGTTCTTTCCTGAATGGCATGATGGTAGGTATTTGGTAATCCCTAAAGCAGGAATGAAGCTGAGTACTTAGTGCTTGAGAATGGACCATTGAGCCTAGCCATCATGCGCCGTGACCCACTCGAGCTCTGCCGCCTTCTCCAAAGCAATCGACACCTGTTACTAGAGGTAGATGACTGGGGGCATACGCCACTTCATCTATCAGCTATATGGCCTCTTGGGATCATACTACTTTTCAAGTATGGTGGAGCATCGCTAGTCAACCAGAAAGACGAGTGTGGACGATTGCCATTGACCTATGCCATGCAATATGTGCATCCTATTCAGTGTGAAAAGGGGGGACATGGGTATTTGAATGCTACGAAGTTACTGTTAGCGGCGGGCTCTGCCATTGCTGACTCCCAGAAAGTTAGAGATGATTTTGCGAAGCTATTAGAAGGACTCCTCGCGGTTGGCGATACGACCACGGCCGACTTAATGGTCGAGGCTTTTGCTCATCGAAGACAGCACCTGCAGAAGCTCGCAGAAACACATCTAGCCCACCATTTCTGGCATAGAAACGACCACAAAGCCGACAGAATTTTGGATGAGCAGGCGCTTGAAGTGGTTCTTGCGCTTTCCAAGGCCGGGGTCAACACTCCCCCCGCCTGTGCTATTCCTCCGAAGCAAACAACGATCTGGCATTGTCCCACGATGTTTATGAAGATGAATGCAGCACAGAAACTGTTTGATGCTGGCTTTCGAGATATCGAGGGACACGATCACCGAGGCCATACACCATTGACAATCATACCCCTGCACAGCAATCGTAGACTGGCAGGTAAACTTGAACTTGCAGAGTGGTTTTGCAACCATGGCGCCAACTTGCTTTGCAGTTTTCCCCCGTGCAGAGGCGATTGCACAAATCCAGCTGAGCATCAAAGACCAGGGCGATTGAAGGCAATTCACTCCTTGGTTTGTCCAGCTCCAGTTTGGGGTGAAGAATTTGCTCTCGAATCGCCTGTATGGTCCTCGGAATTTCTGGCTACGATCTTGAACTCTAGCATTACCGATGGCTGCGCGTGTGCTTGCTCTGAGCAAGGATGTGTGCCCGGGGTTAACCTTCTTTCCCGAATTCCTCAACTCCGCAGAGATGGCAAGCAGTCTAACCCCTGGAATTCTCTGGCTTCACGGCTATCGTCCGCCTTTGACAACCTTTTCATGCCATTGATTAGACTGTGGACCTTCGAAGCTTTGAAATTGACGCATACATGCTGCCGACATGGTTGCGCCAATCATGAGACTCAGTGGAACAAAACATGTCCGTTCTCAACCCCCATGGACGATGAAACCCAAGAGATCCAAGATGAAGAACGAGAGTTGATATCATTCCATGAAGCTTTGATGTTTGATTTCGCCGATACGTGGCTGGCCTGCACTAAGGGTCCTAGGTATTTTTTGTCGAAGGTCTGGAGGCCTAGGTTGCAGCAAATCCGCCGAGAACGTGCTAAGTTGTCGGAGGAGGAGATTGCAGGGTTCATTAGGCTGGGTGTTGTCTTTGATGCTGACGACACGGATATCTCGCAAGGCGTGCAAAGCGACGATGAAGATCAATTCGAGGTTGTTTCTGACGGACACAGCGATCATGGCTTTGAAAAGGATGACGAGGAGGATTCTGACAAGGTTAAGGATTTGGCTTCTGGTGGTGAGTTGCCAAGCAACACCACGGAATGGAACATACCAGCAGATGAACAGCAAGGCCAACATGACGGATGCGACAATGGCCAGACCATCGACGGCATTGACGATGTCGAGGTTGCAGAGATCCTGACAGAAGCTGCACGTGTCAATGGTCTCGAAGACTACGACGTGTGGTTCAAGATGATCGGCAAGCCAGACCCACGGCAGCTGGCGTCAGGGCATATTTGAGGTGGACTCACATGGATGTTCTTGCTTTAAGTGGGCGGGGACATCGCTTGAAATGATGCAGCTATGATTTTTTGATATATTCTGACGGGAAAATCCAGACTGATATCGAGAGCAGGCGAATTCTTGTTCCAACCCCGAAGAAAGTAGCTCCTTACTTTGACTGTGCTTCACCTTCAATTCCCCGTCTATTTTTTCAGTAGCTTTAACCACTCGCTCACATCGTCCCCTTCACACTGGTCGACCATGAACAAAGGATGTCTCGGTACCGGTTGCGTGTTCAATTGGTGCCCAGTTGATATCTTACGCTCGCCTCGCTCATCACTCACGTTTTCAATCCCGATCATTTTCCCGCTGTCTTCTCCCTCTACCGCACTCATGATCCTCGTTGCACCATGCCTTGTCAACTCTGCGATCCAAGGAACTGCGAAATGGCACCAAACAGCATGATCCGGCCTCATCCATTCCTGCTCCAAGCACTCCCGGTCGAGCGTTCCTAGCCAGATATCAAACATCCACGGCGCGGAGGCGGCTTTCCATGGCTCGGGATATGCAGAGTATGTGGCGCTGTATGCAAGGGGAGTACCGCACTGTCTACAAAACCAGCGATGCCGATCCGGGGAGGAAATATAATGACCTAGGGTGGTGTTTGAGTTCGAGGCCACGCTGGAGTCATCTTCGAAACGGTCTATGACAGAGGCGAGATGCTGCCACTTTCTTGTATCGTCGTCCGTCTTTGAGATTTGTTGGACCGGATCATTCGAGAGGAGAGACATCTCCACCGTTGCCACCTCCGTGACCAAGCACATCGGAACCACACCCGATGTCGCGCGGCGACAGTCGTTACAGTGATCCAGCAGCACGAACGGGATTCGTGGCATGTCCTTCATCTTGTTGGGTGGCATATCTGGACCGTGGTATGGCGCGACAGGACGATCCGACTGTTCGGGGACAGAAATGCGATAACGTATGGAGCGACAATTACACCCGCCGTGGAGGGTTAATGGCTGCTTTGGTAGTGGCATATTGGGTCGTCTCCCGATTGCTTTTGATGTCTGGTAGTGTGGGAGGTCTTACGAACCCCCCCAGCGAACTCAATGTAAAACCCTTCTGTCTCTAGAGCCCGATCACGTAGCCTAGCCGGACAGGAGACACAAAAAATCAGATACCCCAGCTGGGATAAAGACTGCGAAATGGGAGAACAGGGGCAAAAGCAGAAAAGATCCCTATCAAATCATCATAGACGGCCCCAACGCTACAACGCCCACTGTCTTGTGTCTTGTGTAGTGTGTACCCATAGGATGCCACATCACCACATCTTATTCTTACCTGACCTTGCACTCTGCTGTAGTGTCCTATCCTGTCCTGCTTTGCTCTGTTCTGTGCCATGCGATGCTGTGCTACTGTACGCTGCACTGTCCAGTCAGTCGGTCAGTTAGTCAGGCAGTCAGGCAGTCAGCATCAGGCGCGCCGGCGAGTGTCCGTGCCGACATGAGAGGATTGCCACCGCAGCCACCCATCGGCCGGCCCTCCGCCCCGTATGCAGAATGGAGAAAGGATCTCCTCCTGTTCCTGTCAGCGAGTGGTGATGTGGTGAGGGGTGCGCGCGATCTTTAGGAAGAAGAATCGGACCTTTCCCGACTACGAGTACTCGTACGGTAGAGGATGGGCCTGATCCGGTGTCCGATCTTCCCATGATATTAGGAGTCGAGGATGGGCCTGATCCGGGGTACTTTACATGCTCATATACGAGTAAGTAAGTGCTAGGGCGTGCCGAGTAGAGTTGGGCTACCGCTTCAAGTACATGCAGTGTAGTGTACTGGACTGTACAACGACTGTGGAAAGGGATTACAGCGACACACAAGCGATGCAGGCGTGTTGCGACTATGTATTGCGAGCTGTGATGTGTAATTAACTAACTAACTAGTACCGAATACAACCAGTACAATGCAGCTTCCGTACTCCATGCTTTGCACATCAGGACAAAACCCTTTTGACGTCGAAGGTACGGTATGTTAGGTACAGTTCACTGACTCGTGAGTGGGTTCTATCATTGTCGCAGTCTGGCATTTGTGGTGAGTGTAGGGTTTTAGAAATGGTTTGAAACCGATGATTTATAAGAGCAGGGTGATTGCACTTGCAATTGTGAGTGTGACTGATTGGCGAGTTCTTATGTGTCTATATCCTATTGTCTGCCTGTGCCTGTCCATGTATTCCTTTATACTGCCGGTTTGAAACTAACAGTTGACTTCCTCGTTAGCCCATTCCATGGCGTGAAAGCTCCTATGTGTACCTTGAGCCACGAGTCATGCAGCCACTGTCCATGCATGACTTTGATCATAGCCTCACTAACTGTCCTCTCTGGTTCAAGCCGCCGCGGAATAACTCGGCAATGACTTTGCCCTTGAAAATCGTCTGCTCAACGATTCCTTCCACATGGCGCGGCTCAACTCTCCCATACCAGATACCCATTCCTGCTAAAGGATGTTGTGTCTGTGCACCGGACGCGCGCTGGGACACGTCCAGGGAGTTGGGCTCGACTGGCTTGGATGTCGGGACACCGGTAGAGAATCCTGGGGGCATATATATAATGACGTTGCCGGCCCATTTATGCCCGCCGATGTGCGAGATCATGCCCACATTGACTGTCGTGTCTTCTGATGCAACTCCCTCGTCCGACGTGTTCGTGGTAGACCTAGCGATAGAATCGAGGGTGGGCTTGTCTATTGAACGGCCCTGTGCTTCAGCGCGGCTTTCCAGCCCCGCCGGGTGCGAATCGTCGCCTTTCGAGGCCACGAATTTCTCTGTGCTCGAAGCGCACAGTTTAGAATCCGGGTCATCTCCCTTCCGTTGATCCAGGTATTTGTTGAACTCATCATGCAAGACCGGTCCGAGTATACCGCACCGACTATCTCGGTGGCCGTGGCTGCATACCAGTATGGTTGGGTTTGTGATAGGCGAGCTATGCCAATGCGAGCGCACGGCTGCTGTGTTGGATTTTCGTTCTCCATTGGTGGGAGTCAGGTTTTCGGCAATGAAATCCCTCAGACTTCCTGACGTAGGCGATTCGGGATCGGTTTGGGACTCGGTATGTGGATTCGGTGTCGTCCCTGCAGTGTCTTTTGAAAGCGGGACGAGGCCTCTAAAATGTCGAAATGCCGGGAATAGGAGGGCGTCGACGGTTTCTTGCTCCTCCCATTCTTCCTCGCCCGTGATCCGCTTCGCCTTCTGCTTAGCACGCGCTGAAAATGGTGTGAATGACGAGGTGCTGATCATCGTAGCATTGAACGCCTAGAATAGTCCTTGTGTAAGTCAGCCAAGTCCTATCTTGTCGAATCCACGGTCTCCAGACATTCTGGCGGCTCAGTGGCTTTTGCTGTAGGGGGTATGGGCATCGACGTACATCGTGAAACTCCCCTTTTCGACCTAACAGCGCCTTCAAGTCGCCCACAGCCTTGCCCCAGCTCGTCCCATTCTCACTCTCATCTTCAATCCGACTCGTCCAATCCGACCGTCCTGTGGAGATAATGAGGTGTTGTGAGTGCGCGGAGATTGTCCCATTCAGCGTGTTCTTGTGGTCTATTTCTTGGTCGAGTGCGGGCATGGAGGAGCAGGGACATGTTGGGTCGGGGCATGACTCGATGACTGGGAAGGGTGGTGGGCGGGATGGGCGTTTGGATGTCAGGGTGCGCCGAGAGGAGAGGCGGGGCCGCCGTAGGAACGTTGCGGTTCTGGAAGGAGTAGAGCAGATGGTAATGGGGGCGGAGGACTTCAATTGAGGCATCAGGTCGACGCCGAGCAGATTCACGAGCGTGCAAGAGGGAGGAGTCGGAGCAGCCGTGGACGAGGTCGATCGTCTCGGTGATCGTCACCTCGGCTTTAAGCGACGTCATGATGAGCGCGACTCGCGCCTCGCTCCTTTCGCTCTCAGCCTTGCGGTGCTCGGATCTAGCTTTGATTCATTCTTTCTGATATTACAGACTATATGCACTATGTGGCGTTGTGTGGCACTTTGTTCTTCAAGCTCGTCTGAGCTCGCTTTGGTTGTCACCGCCATCCCATCACCCGCTCTCTCTGCACGCGTCTGGGTCGATGTTCGATTTCCATGGCACCAAAGTCATCTTCGTCCAGCTCATCCGAGTCCCATTCATCTTCCCGATCCTCTCGTGCCAGCTGGAGAAACTGGTCAAGACCCATCCCCCGAACGGGACCTGCTTGCTGGTTGCCTTGCCCAGGCGCTGCGAGGGGAAGCTCTCCGGGAGGATCGGCGGCGTCGTCGCCATCAACAAGAGCGCGAATGTTGCCTTGACCCAGACCATCCAGGCCCTCTTCCACTCGAACATCACGGGGTGCCCTGTGTGGCGTTAGTCTTGTCATAACGTCTGCTTTTTGGCAATCCTTACCGGGCTGCAGGTTGGCCGGCTCGCGCGCGAGGTTGACCCTGACCGTGATTTATTCGGGCAGGTTCATTTGCCATCGCACGCTGCCGGTTCCCTAGTTGCCCTCCACCTCTTCGTCGCCGTCCTCCTCTGGGTGGATTTGGTGCTTGCGGAGGAACGGGTACTTCACGCAGCCGCTCCGGAAGTTCAATCCGCTGTGCATTCTGCCCCGGCATAACGATCTCAATAACATTCCGGTTGCGACGCTGGTCGGGTGCCGGTTCTTCGTCATCGGTATCTTCCTCGTCTGCAAATGGGCGTTGGCCTCGAAATGCGGCAAAGTTCTCCGGTGGAAGTTCGTCTTCTTCGTCTGAATCTTCGGCAGCAGCTGCGGCTTCCCACTCCGCCACGACCTCCGGATTGTGGAACGCACCTCTGTCCACACCCTCCCCGTCTCCTTCTTCGAGGACCCACAATTTCATATAACAAGGACTGGCCGTGTCGTTGTAATGTCGATATGGATTCTCTGGCATGAGGAACGACGCGCAGAGGTAGCAAAAGTGGGTTTTGCATTTGAAGCAGGTCATGTGGTTGCATCCCATGGTCTTTTGGGCTGGAGCATTGCATGTCGGACAAGGAGTCGAGAACTTTTGGAAATACTCCGCCGTGGCGCGTTCTTCTTCGTTGAGTTCTTGTTGTCGTCGCGGGCTACACCTCGCATTCTCGCCGTGCCAGCTTTTCTGGCAAACTACACAAAATGCAAAGTCGCAGTCTTCGCAAATTGCGAGTCGCTCGGCCATGGGTAGAGTTTCCCGGTCGATGGTAGCTTTCTGCTGGCCTTCTTCTGATTCTGACTCGTCTGTGTCTTCGGATCCGTTCATGGGATCAGTGGGTTTTGGGTGTTTCTGTGAGCGGGCAGCGCCTTGACACCATTGTCTCGGGCAGTAGACAGTGTTCTTGTCGGATTCTAGTCGCTTCTTCCGCTTCAACTTCACATACCGCTGCACCTGCTCCTGATCGATTGGAATCTGGAGCAGTTCACTGGGGTTGAGTGTACGATCCCGTTTCCGTCTCTTCAAAATTCGACCTTCGGAACCAGTCCTGGCAGGCTCATCCTTGCCACAAGAGGGATCGAGACACTTGACGTTGTCAACATCTCCCTCCGTTATACAGTTGTTGTAATAGTCTTGGAGGCACGACACGCAAAATACATGTCCGCATTGCAGCATCCTGTGACAATTAATGCCCTTCTTCGGCTCTAAGCAAACTCCGCAGTCAAATGTCTCTTTCTCGAAGCGTTCGCGTTTCGTCTTCAAATCAAAATCCAGTAAAGCCAGTTTCAGATCGCTGGGCATTGACACGTTCGGCTCGCCTGCCAGACCAAATGCCTGCTCAGCTTCTTGCTGGACATGGTCGATATAGGTGTAAAGGACTTGATCTTTGCCGATATCTTCCCATAGCCTAGCACAATCATCCTGCAGCCGTTTCACGACAGGTCCTGGTACCCATTGCGGCGAAACCGACACCGAAATGAGTGGAGGCTGGGTCGTAGGATAGTCTTCCGGCAGAGTGATGCGTAGGGAAAGTGACGGCAAATGAGATAACTCGTGGTGATCCAGCGGGAGTGTTTGCTGCACAACTGGCTTATTGCCGGTCCCATCTTTCCCTTGGTCGGAGGAAGTAGGTGGCGTAGGAGGAGCAGGTGGCGTGGTATCTGTGGAGGGTCTGAAGAGGATGCGCAGCGGTTGAACAGGAGTCACGGAAAGCTCAAGAGTGGCAGTATACGGGTCATTCTCATCGACGACGATTTCTGGATATATGGCCGCAATGGTCGACAGTTCAACCGTCCTCTCGTCCTCGGCGGCATGTGGCTCATCTTCCATCTTGTTTGTAGAGTCTGGTGGCGATAGAGTGTGTACGGAGGACGGCCTTAGAAATAAGGAAAGCGGTGGAAGCACCCTGGAGAAACGTTAGAGGAAGAAGCAGCTGGAAGGCATTACCAATTTAACGAGGCAACATTGGACTCGACTCGTTCACCCCATGCACGCAGTTCACTGTCCAAACATGCAAACAATGACGCATCAGGCGCACAAAGAACAGACCGAGGAGCAAATCTGATTGACTGCAGGGTCACAAGCCGAAGTGTCGCCGACGCCAGCACGCCGTCGTCCAGGGGTTTTATGTTTGTAGAAGTCCAAGTGCATCTTGTTTTCCACCCCCCTCCTGGTTTGGCATATTCAGAAGCCGTTTCTCACAGAGCCTCAGAGGATGGATGATACGCCTTTGGCTTCGTTTTCGTTGACGCACGTCCGCTATGTATGTCCAGTCCTTTGGCACCCTTGCCGACTTAGCTAACCTTGCAAAAGAACCCTGCCGACCCGATTTCCTATGCATCGGCATGGCTGGCTTTAGTGCCACAAGGCCTTGTTGTCGTCTACGTGACTTTGATGTGGGCGTCTCGGGAAGCCGAGATAATCTTGATGTTTGCCGGCCAGATGGCTTGTGAGCTGCTGAATTTTGGATTGAAGCGGCTGATTCGTGAAGAACGGCCAGAACGTATGCCAAATTGGTTCGACCTGAAAGCCCTTGACTGATAATGCGCGTCACAGAAATGACGGGTAAGGGCTATGGCATGCCCTCTTCGCATTCTCAATTTGTGGCCTTCTTCGCTGTGTCACTCAGCTTGTTCCTTATATTTCGACACGTCCCCACCAAAACGACAAGTTATTCGCCGACATCGTTTTCGGAACGCATTCTGCTCTCATCGATTGCTTTTATGGGTGCTGGGCTTGTAGCTGCAAGCCGCGTCTACTTGAATTACCATACTCCAAAGCAGGTTTGGGTGGGTATTGCTGCTGGGGCCTTTTTTGGTATCACATGGTTTCTATTCACGACTTGTCTCAGGCAGTATGGATGGCTTGAGTGGGCGCTTGACATCTGGCTTGCTAGAAGGTTTAGGATTAGGGATTTGATCACCACTGAGGATATCCAGGATGCAGGGTGGGGAAGATGGGAGGAACGAAGAAGGGCAAGGAAAGAGAAGGCTCGGGCCGGAAAGAGCAAGAAGGGGCGGTAGTCATGGCGCGAAGCAGTCGTCCAGGTACAATAACCCGTCTATATTCCTCGGTGCATCTTTGTGACACATCAAAGCCCCTACTTTGCTCTCTTACCAGCAAACTCCGCCAGCGCCGCCTCAGAAACCGTCAGTGGCCAAAATTCTCGGTAGAACAAGTATGCACCAGTCACCAAGAGCACGTAATAAGCCACGGTCCATCTCAAAGGCAACTTCCCCCGATGCCCTTGCGCCTGAACGACGTCCCTGTCATCCTTGCCACGGATTGCGACTGGGGAAAGAGGATACTCCTCCCTTCTGCTGACCCGACCCCAGAATCGCGGAAGGCCAACCCAGTTGCAGAATGCATGGATGATGATACATGCATATAACGAGCCGGTCCGTATGTAGATCCATGCAGCGAACCACCCAAAGAGCGTCGTGTAGGTGAGTTGAAAAAGTGTCCTGACCACAGCGTGGAGGATTGGCGCGTGAGGGTGCGTCAGGATAAACTCGTAGCAGTGATGAACATGGGCAATACCGAAGTAAAGCGGAGTCAAGAACAGGACCTTGGACGGCGAGATTTTGGCGACCAAGTGTAACGGTATCAGGACAGAGCGGAAGATGATCTCCTCCGTGATCGGTCCGGCAACGTAGTTTCTGTAGCCTTGCCAGCTGCTTAGCGACTCCATGAGGGCGCCCAATCCCCTACGGCGCAGTTCATCGAGATTTCGTTCGACAAAGACTTTCTCAAAAAGTGGCCCGATGTAAAGCAGGAAAGTCAGTGCTACGGACCTCAGAAGGTCAAAGGGGAGAATTGGCCACCAGCCCAGCAGATGGAGCGCATCGGCAGGCGTGAGCTTCGCTGTCCTGGTCAGTACATAGAGGGTTGCTGCAGAGGCAGTGATGCAAGCCAATGTGACCGTTCGAATCCGTGCGCGGATGACGGAAGGGGCATCGCGGTTCAAGGTCGGCGAGGGGCGTGTGCCGGCAGACAAGTAGAAAGGAACCACATAAGCAAGTGTGAACGCGACCTGGCCGAGGGGTCAGACATATAAAGTCACAAAGCCATCTGGCCATGTCGACGTACCGATAATAAGGTCGCTGCGGTGGTCGAGATGAGAGGCTTGTCCTTGTCTGTTTCGTCATGTCGTTAGCATATCGATATGTAACCGACTCGACCGGGGCAAAGACCAGCCAAACATCCACGAGAAACACCTGCCCAGGTTGTGGTCGCCCATGAGTGGTGGAGCACTTGGGGGAGAACTAGTTTCACGACCGAGGGCGGAGCGGATATGTCGAGAAACATGGACCAATGGACTGTTCGACGCACCTGCGTGGCTAAAATAAGTGTTTTTCAACGTCGTGAAAAAGTCAATGGGAGCCATGTTGTCGGCACTATTCGCTGGCTGGATGATGAGGGCGGCTTTGCTGTGCAGTTAAGTGTGAGTACAGTGAGGTTGAATTCGAGAAAGGGGTTTCATCGCCCGAAACGAGGAAAGCGTGAGTCGCGCCGATGAGGTCACAGAGACATACGGCCTCCTCCGCGTACCGTGGCACACTTCTGAATGCGCTCAGTTATTCCTCAGGCTTGCTGTGTTGTCATTATTGCTGAAAAGCTGGCGGGACTATTAATTCGATAAGCTGATATTACCCAGGGCATTTGGACAGAACGGGCCGAGCATGGCATTATTGATCGACGCCATGTCATTGATCCTCGTCCGGTGCCCGCCTCATTGGAGTCTGGCGGCCCCTGTCGCACCCCAAGATTGTCGTGTCAATTTCGCGGCCAGCTGCCAGCCAATCGGTGGATTTGTCAGGGCGCAGTGTGCCACGCGACCAGAGGGAGAATTGAGGAGAATGGTAAGACGCGTTTTGCGCGAGCTCCTTGACACACCTGCAATCCACGGCAGTCTTCACTGCTGCACATGGTCATTGCGCCATTGTCGCGACTGTTGCAGCCACCTCAATTTTACATGGCTCAAGGCTCCCAAGAACCGAGAACAGGCATTTACCTCCTCCCCTGATCCCGAACCCTTGACCGGATCGCGGAAGAAAGCTACTCGGAGGGTGTTCAGGTGCTATTCATCCAACTTTCATCCCACGACCTCCAACGTTCTCTGACTTCGGCATTATCACACTCGACATTCTTTCTCTGTGTACAAACGGCCTTCTTGCACATACCAATCGACAAACTCAAAGATCAGCTGTCATATGCACACCGCCGGTGCAATCTCAATTTAAGCCCGCCCTGCAGCATGCATATGCATGTTCGACCCATCTCCATCCTCGTTCCAGCTGCGGTTGTGTACATTTTCCGGAGCGTTCGCATTGGCGGCTCCATAGAGCAACACTGAGCTCGGACTCGGATTTGTTATTTGCAGTACACACCTCACCTCTAGTCACTCGTTATATTACACCTCTCCACGAACATCCATAGCAACTTCCGCGATTTGAATTCAGATCGCAACTTCATTCCCTCGACGATGAGATAGATATGTCCTCGTCCCCTTCGTCGGTCAAGCAAAGGTCGCCGAAGCGGACTTCCCCAAGAAGAACACCACTGCAACAGCAGTCAGCGTCCCAAGCGAACGAAATCTCCTCCCGCCTGGGCAAAGAGTCGCGGACAGAAGAGACCCTGAACATATACAATGCCAATCCATTCCCGACGAAGCCTTCGCAAGTGCTCTTGCCCAGCACCCTCCGGAAGAAGAAAAGCTTCGGCCCGAGCCCGCTCAGCGATACCTTTGGTTTTCTTTCCGACAGCGATGCAGGCACGAGCAGCGTCTCGAGGAGCTCAAGGGGTTCACAGCCTACTGTCAGACTGAAACGATCTGTCAAAGCTTTAAGAGATCTGTATGAATCCCAGGCAGAAGACACTTCTCGTCCTTCCACCGCAACATCACCACCTCTTCGCCCCAGCACGGCCAGTTCGTTACGGTTGAGGAGCATCAGCTCGAGCGAGAGCTTGTCTGGGAGATATGCTTGGGAATCACTGCATCAGATTTCGAATGATGATTTGGCGTTGCTACCGACTTTGCCCTCAGGGGGCCACGCTGTGAAGAGGATCTCGTCGCGAAACTCTTTCACGTCCATAGCTGAAGATGCTACTGTGACCTCGAGCCCAAACTACAATGTTCTGGGCGCCACCTCAAGTCCGCGGCCTCCAGCATTTAAAGACCTGAATAGGCCTTTGCTGGAAGCCTTTGAAGACCCGCCGAGCACAAGCTCAGCTGAAGACAGCTCCTCAAGTCCCAATGTCGTCCGCCTTGCACATACCTCCAGTACGGAAGAGTTCCAAAGCACCGACCAGTCCTCGAGTCCCAATCTGGTCCGCCTTGCCCACACGTCTAGTACCGAACAGTTTGGTGACAGCGACCCGGTATCGAGTCCAAATGTGCTAAAATTGGGAACCTCATCGCCAGAACATTCCCCAGCAACAGCCCGGAAGGCGCCGTCGAATTACTCACTGAGATCACGATCGTCCTCGTCTATCTCTCTGGGCAAACGGAAAAGGTCTGATACCGTGGGAGGGAGGTCTTTCGCTGAAAGGATAGGAGCAAGAAATCCTCTTGCATCGAGCCCTCCCACCGATCGCTACATCGACACTTCGGCTATGGGAACGAGCTCACCTGTCAACCCTGGTCTGCCGTCTTCAGCACCACAAAGCATTCAGCAAAGTAGCGTCGTCGATGAATCGAGTCCAGTAGTTCGAGTTCTGGGCCGGGATGACCCTTCCTCTGATAACAGCTCCATTGCCGAGACCCATTCGAGTCTTCAAGCTGCCCTAAGCTCCAGTCCGCCCAGGATTCAATACCCAATCGTCCGTGCTCCGCCTCCTAGCCAGCATATTGGCATTAGTATTCCAAAGCGGATCTCGAGATCAATGTCCACAGAAGGTTCGGCACCAAGGTTCTCTTCTACACTATCAGCAGTACCATCTGAAGGCTCCTGGTCGAAGTCGAGGCCCATCAGCGAAATCAGCGAGCTCTCTTCAGCTCCGGATCTGGACGAATATCTCAACTCAGATGATCTTGCACCAGCATCCATGTACATCATCAACGAATCCGCAAACCAGACGCAAATTCACCTCGTTCCAGATCCGCGACCAGAGACGGCAACTGGATCACAATGCGATTGCGATTGCGAATGCGACCATCATTCGATCGATCCTCACCACCACGAAGCCTCGGACGAAGTTTCGGCCCTTCCAAGATCAGAATATGCATATAGATCACCACCTCTCCGACCGGTCCGGAGCGGTAGCCACCTCGGTGGTTCTTCATCAGGCACTAATTCAGCCCAACAATCTACAGCGCGACTTAATTCCATGAGATCATTTACGCAGTTACGACAAAATAGTTTTCTTCGTCCCAGCTCTTCTTCCAGCAGTATCATCAGCGCCGCTCAAGTTCCTTCATGGGCTCGGAGATATTATTCCGGCATGTACACAGATTCTTTTCATTATCTATATCCCAGCGGATCATATTTGAGTTTACGGTCGTTGGCGGCGAGGCAAGCACCGATTCCGGTCTCGACCCTCACTCCAACACCTTCTCGCCCCGAAACAACCAAATCGAACGGAAATCCCAGCTTTCGCAACATTCATCAGAGTATGAGCGATCGTCTTGGTGACCTTATTCACCCCAAGAGACCGAAGCTCGCCGCCAGGAAATCACACATTCTCCCTGGAGTCGGGCCGCTTGTATCGAATCCAGCAACCAAACTTCTCTCTCCCCCGCCATCAGTAGCACACGCATTCGCACATGGAGCACGGCGGCAGTCATACCAGCAGCCCCGAATCTACGAATTACCGGCCGGACAGCACGGCAGAGCGGTCTCTATGCCCTTGCCTCCCCTCGACCCTCGCGCCCACTGGGCCGGCATTGTCGAGATACACGAGCAACCGCATGAAGATGGAAGGGGTTCTAGCTACACGATTCATCACCACTCCTATACCTACAGCGGCTCTGGTTCTGACTCGCAGAACCAATCCGTCATATATCATCCTTGGGGTAACGAATTGCGCAGATCATGGCATCGGTGGTCATCATCTCCTCATCTCCATCACGACGCCCGGCTGAACACAGGTTCTTCTGTGTCTCGTGGTTTCGGATTTCCCTTCAACTCGAAAGCACGCTGGACGACCGGCGTCCCTGAACTTACCACCAACGACGGCGATAAACCAGGTTCGATGTTCCATCTCGATCTCCGCTCTGTCCAGGTTCTAGCTTTCACTACGGGCTTCCTTATTCCCCTGACATGGTTCATCGCTGCCTTCCTCCCTCTTCCAAAGCGGCCAGAGAGTTTCGGTGACATTGAGAAACATGTCCTCCGCGAATCTCGACAGCAAAGGCGTCAATCACAAGCCCAGCGACAGTCCTATCCTCCTCAGCAATCTCGCACGCAATCAATCCGAGACTCTCAAATCCAGCACCCTTCACAAGATCCAGATTGGGAATCAGGCTCTCTCGACGTGCTAGCCAAGCTCCGTCTAGAACGGCACCACGCCGGCGTTACGGAGCTCATGTTCCAAAATGCGAGGTGGTGGAGAAATCTCAATCGTTGGATGTGTTTAGTCGGTGTCGTGGTTATTACGCTCGCCGTTGTTTTGGCTATAATAGGGACGAGGAGTAACTGGGGCTGACATTGAGTTCAGTCCTAGGGTTCTGAGGTTGACTTGTGTGGTACTTCAAGGGGGGCTGTCTGTTACGTTGGACAAGATAACGACCATATGGGTGGGAAAGTTTCATCCGATACGGATTTACACACCACTTCACGCTCTCTACATCTCATTGACTCATCCAGCATGCGGCGGTATCGGAACGGCATGCACGATCTGCACCACTCTATTCGGAGTTAAAAGGCGGGAGGGATTTGGCGCTCCCTCTGGCGATCTTTGATCATATACCCCCATCAGTTCTCGAGATATCTGGTCCTAATTGATGCTACCAACTAGTTTCAGTTCAAAGGAGGTACATAGAAATGCGATATCTATCATCCATTATAACATGATCTCGTCAATTTTCCCCCCGCTAGATGGTTGGCCAGGGGTCCGGGTAGAAACGCGCAACATCAGCAGAAGATCGCTACCACCAGGGCGGCACTGGCCAGGAGAGAACAGAGAAGAGGCAGTCGTATTATAGCTACAATAAGTGCAGATGGAGAAGTCGGGTGCTTTACTTACAGTACGTTACGATGACAAGTTGTTCATTTGAAGCTGGTTGTGCTGATATTCGTAATGATTTCCAGCAGGTTTCTTGAAAAATCAGTCGCGAGCGCCTGGAACTTTCTCAAGTTGAGTCTAATGAGTGTCTCCGTTACAACGTCGAGAACCGCATCTTATTGCATGGCTCGCGAGCGCGACCTTCAAACACAACCTCCAAAAGCGGCATGAAATTTCCTACGGCTTGCGTCAAGCGGTAATTAAGAGGTTCACTGGATGCTAATACCCTCCCCCTTTCAACCCACATCCTGAATGCGTGTTGTACCCTCTGGCCGTGGTGATATCCTCCTTGTCTCTTGGACGAGTGCACTTCGCAATGTGTTGTGTGTGTGAAAGAATGGGATGATAATGGTATAATCTTAGCCAAGTATTGCGAATACTGGTCGGCCCGCCTCGAACCCTTTTTCGCGGAAAGAGAACCAGGAGCATGCAGGATCTGAGTGAACTAACTTATCTTAGGCCAATAGGTAGGATTTCGGGTCGTGTTGTTCAACATCCCAGGCCAGGATTGCGTGCTTTACAGATGGTGGCGCCACGACGCAATCGACCAGCGGGAAACATGTATAAGAAATGAAATGGACGATGAAGATCTGGCCCAGTCGAGTCAGAGGCGGCTTTCGTATTTTCTTCTGCGCGGTAGCTGTTGTTGAACCTGTCGCTCAGTCATCATGGGCAAGGCAGTCGAGCAGAAGGTTGCTAGGGCCACAGTGGACGTTGAAGCTGGATCCTCCGACTCTGCCGAGAGCTCGCAGGAACACGTTGTGAAGCGGATCTCGACATGGAAAGGCTATGTATGGGATACATGGGAGCTCCCCAAAGAGGAGCGATGGCTATTGTTCAAGGTCGACGCATTTGTGTTGACCTTTGCTTCGGTAAGATCCCATCGCTCCTTCGCCATGCTCTTATGCTCTGTGGTTTGGCTCATGCGACTTTCATAGATCGGCTACTTCCTCAAGAATCTTGATCAATACAACGTCAACAATGCATTCCTGAGTGGCATGGAGGAGGATCTTTCGATGTTTGGAAACCAACTTGTGACAAGCACGTCGATCTGGACCGTGGGCTATGTTATAGGCCAGATTCCGTCGAATCTGCTATTGACGAGGCTATCGCCGCGGATTGTCATCCCGACTGTAAGAGAATTCTAGTTCCTCGTGTCTGAGAGTTCTGCTGACGACCCCGGCAACCACAGCTCGAAGTGGGATGGGGAATCGCGACAATTGCCACATCCTCTGTGCAGTCTTACAAGTCGCTTTATGCTCTCAGATTCTTGGTTGGCTTGTTTGAGTAAGTACCCATCTTCCCCTGGGATCATGTCTTGTGTGTTTGGTCACTCATTGTTCAAACCCAGATCTGGTTTCTATCCTGGTATCCATTATCTTCTTGGTAGCTGGTACACTCCACGTGAACTAGGCAAGCGAGCCATGATATTTTGGCTGGCCGGTTCAATGGGGCAACTCTTCAGCGGTTTCCTGCAGGCTGCAGCATATACTGGCCTCAACGGTGTCCACGGCAGAGCTGGCTGGCGCTGGCTGTTCATCATCGACGGCATCATCACGCTTCCTCTCGCGGTCACAGGCTATCTTTTCTTCCCGAACCTGCCGCAAGAGGATAACAAAACCTGGTGGACAACGCAAGCGGAGCACGAGCTTTCAGTGAAGCGCATGAAGGCCATTGGCCGCGCTGGTAGGGAGCACTGGACGTGGCCCAAATTCAAGAGGGTTCTGTTCAGCTGGCATACATATATTCTCCGTGCGTATTTCTTGTTGTCGATCCCCTTGGTTATTCGTGCTAACATCCAGATACAGCGATGCTGTATGTCATCTGGAACAACGGCGGATATCAACCGGCTATGGGCTTCTGGCTGAAGAGCTTCGACGAGGAACCTTATCCAGTCCCTGGCACGTATTTCACAATTCCGGAAATCAACTATCGTGGGTCTACCTTGTGGCCATCTGTGTCATTCCGCACTAATAAGACGGTGCAGTGCCCAACGTCACAATCGGTGTATTCATCGGCATGTCTTTCGTATGGGGGTGGCTTTCTGACGGGCCCCTTCGCGGTCGACGTTGGCCTTTCATCTATGCAGGCGCCTTTATTTCCGTACGCACATGACAATCCGGCGGGAGTGTTTCCATGACTAGAATACGTGCTAACCTGAAATGCAGTTGATTTTTAGCGTTGTTCTACGCCAAATGCCGCTCTACACGGACGTCGACGGTCGAAAGATCGTGTATTGGCTCAGTCAGATCGGCTTTGGAGCTGGCCCACTCATCCTGAGCTGGATCAACGAGATCTGCTCTAACGACACGGAGAAGAGGGCGTTGCTTGTGGCGGCAGGCAATGACTTTGCCTATGTCGTTCAAGCTGTCGCACCCAATTTCGTTTGGAAGACGGTAGACTTTCCGGCCGCAAGAAAGGGTTACACGTGGTCCCTTGTTCTCCAGGTCCTTCTCAGTAAGTAAAGCCCTTCATATACCTTTCCAATCGATGTGGCGGAGCTAACCTGGTCTTCTTTCTGCAGTCCTGTGGACAGCTCTTATCCAAGTCCTGCTTTGGCGAGATGGGCGCATTGCCGCAAAACGTAGGGCTGTTGACGTCGCAGAGTCTGATGCAGACAGCTCTCCCAGAAAGAATGTGCCTGCTGAAGAAGCGGACAGGAAACGAATCAGCTTTGACGCTGCGGCGATTGCGCCTGCGGCTGGTCCTATCAGTCAATAGCCGTCAATGTAGCGGGGGCCTGCAGTACTACCGTACACTGAGCTGGGATGGCCTCAGGAAGGGTGAGACGAATGCCGAAAAGACGTACAGTAGACAACGGAGCGGGCCTGAAACACCACTACGTAGAACCGTCATCAATCTTCTCTCATCGGTTTAGCTTACCAGACCGTTGGGAGATGACACCCGAATGAAGTCACATCAGCTCCATTCCATCAGAGACGACGAGGACTCATGCGGCGCTCGCTTCGTCCGCCCATTATGTACAATGGCGGAACAACGGCACCTCAGGAGTTTCGTCCTCATTCCGCCACCATCTCCAGTATTTCGAGAACGATTTCTTTCGGCAACAGTGGAACGGGATTCGTCTTGGTCCACGTGTCCGCGAGTGTGTTCACCGCCACGATGTCAAACGCCTCGCGTCCGACGTTCACCGCCGTATTCTGGAGTGGCGGCGTGAAGAGGACTTTGGCCTTGGTTTGATCGTTAGTGGCATCCGCGAGCCGCGTGAATTCCCCCCCCCTGATAGACTGGAGGGAACAGCAATTTGTTTGATGGTGGGCGGCTTGAACTTCCTGAGGTCTTCGCCTCGGGACGAAGTACGGTAGCGTGACAACTTCTCCAGGACTTTTGTCGACCGGACATCGTTTGCCAAAGCCCAGACAATCCGGGCATCTCTAGCCACTCAAAGGATATGGGGTCCAGCATCGTCCTCAGAGCCGGGATTACGGTTGGCTTGTTGGCCAATTATCACCTCTGTGGGCTGACAAGGCTCTAGGATGAGCGGAGATGTGTCCCACGCCGCGAGCGAGAGCCGTTAAACTTGCTGGCCCAAATCTGGGGAGTCGACTCGGTCATTGCCTTGACGGCGATATCGACGTACGTTTCGGATGGAAATGGAAATGGAAATGGAAATGGAAATGGGTGTTTCTCCTGCCATTTGAAGACGAACAGCCGTCGCCTGCCTGTCTCCCAAACGCCAATGCAGCCACGTGCGTGCATTCCCTGAGTACTGACGTGTTCGTCATTCGGGATATAAAATTAATTTGGTTATATATGGCCGTTCCGCTGGAGCTCCAGCAGTCAGAACTCCGGACCTGAGCGCCGGAGTCGAGGAGCTGCCCCGGGCCGAAGTGCATCCGGGCAAAGCCACTCATCCGGTTTCTAGCAAACATTCCAACCGGACATGAGGGTATCAAGTAATCTATCGTTTAACGGTACAGCGATCTTTCCTAGATCAATCATACCAAGACTGCCACCGATCCTGAATCCCATATACCCTGCGTAGCATACAACGTTCACCGTTCGGTCTGGGTCGGACCATCTCGTCTCGCGAGGGGGAAGAAACAACCACTAGGTTCACCGTCCCGCCCGATATATATTCCACACGTTCAGCATCCTTGCCCCCTGCCCGGCGGTAAACCCCTGATAGCACGCATCGGAAGAGTAGTCCATGAAATTGTGGATTGGGTCAGCTCCCGAATATCCCTGTGGGCCGTAGGGATTGTTGCCCTGGCTTGCTAGGCCCGTGTACGAGTCCGGGGATACGCCGGAGTTGGGGCAGGAATCTTTATAGGCGGGACAACCATCTAACATCACTTGTCAGCATTAAGAACCGCTGGCCTCGAACCCACCCCCAAGTCCCCGTAGATGGCAGGAAGCGGGTGACACTTACTCGTACTCGTCATCTCTTGCGGTGTATCCGCGACATAATCGCCCCAATCCCCTTGGTCACAACTGTTCCCTGTAAATGGATGCAAGAGTCCGTTCCAGTGGCCGACTTCATGCGCTGTGGTACCTCCGAGATTATATCCTTGCATATTCGCTCCCGGCATGGTTCCGCTGAGCACATTGCAGCCATCAATAACGTATTGTTCCCTTGGAGTCGACTCCGTGACACCTGGAGAGGGGAGAGAGCAGAACCCAAGCAAGGTGGATCCAGCAGGCACGCCAGGCGTATTTGCTCCGGCCTGCAGGAGGGATTGATAATAAATATTCAAAGTGGTGTACGTTCCCTGTCGAAGCGCCTGTTTCATGGCGAGATCATCGCCGTTGGATGCCCATGTATCGTTAGTGACCCTTGTTACACCAGCTAGCCTGAAACCAATACTGGCGTCGGTGTATGCTTGCGCGAGATACTCAAATTGGTTTTGGATCATGCTGTCGGTTATATAGTTGGGACTGCTAGTGGACGATGAGATCGTATCGGAGACGATGTGCATGTACGTGTCGATTATAAATAGTGGGGCAACGGCTTGACGGCGTAAGAGGCTTGAAATTTGCCGATGCTCTAGAGAGGCGATGTTCCATAAATCATTTTCTAGAGGTTCGTTTTCTTGGAGAAATTGATGCGTTGCGAGCAGGTCTTCTGTCGGCGGAGGGGCGCCGCAAGATCTTTTGACAGGGAAATACTTTGGGATCCCTGCGAAGGTGTTAGGAAGGGCGGTCAGGAGGAGGGTTACTAATAGTAAAGCATGACAGGATAGTTCCCGGAATGAGGAAAGCATGATAGCCAAACGCAAACAAGGAAGCAATCGCGGCCGTGATGGAAAAGAAGAAATCGGAGTAGAAAGTCCATCTTGACGAAATGAAAGCGCAATGCTCGAAAGCACAGATCATCAACATAGTTGTTGTCATGCCCAACAAGCTGGAATGTGGACTCGATCTGGTGTTCCTTCCCGCGTGATTCTGGACTAGTAGGAGCTGAAACATTGGGAAAGGGCAACGGAAGCATTTGCTGCGTTTTTACTGTTGAAAGTATATTCCGTGAACCAGTGTCGCCTCTCAGACTCATGAACGCCGGCTCCCCAACAACAAAACAAGGACCCTACATCGTTAGCGTCAGAGAAATCATTCAATTCTGTATGCGCTGTTCATTGCCCTCTGATGTCGCGACCAGAAGCAAGGACACCGGTAGCCGGAGAGGCGTTATTCCAAGAAAGATAGGTATGATCGCCGAGTTTCCTGGACAGAGTGAGTAGATGCGGATTTAACGGCGTAGCGAAACTCACCTTGGTTTGACCAAATGCGCGACAGTAAACAGCGCACCCAGAACAATGCACAGCCCGCCAATAGCGACGTAAGCAATGCCCAAGAACGAGTTCTTTCCACCCACTACGGATCTCGTCGAGATCAAGATACTCTTCGTGCCGTCATAGACCTTGACTGGGAAGACTAGCTATAGTTAGCACCAACCGAATTCCTGGCGCCATCTAAACGTACAGTCATAAATCTCCATCTGGTAGATTCCGGCAGTCATAGTCTCATTATCATTCCGCAAAGCCAGCTTGCTGAACGTAGGCAGACCGGCTGTCCTCATCCAGACTTGGAACTCCTCATACTGGGACAGATCAGGAATGGGATTCTGGGCGGTATAACCGTCGGGGTATCGCTCGATCCAGTTCGGGGGTGGCGCCACGTCGAAATTGGTGTATTTGGTTCTCTTGTAGAGAGACGCGTCAGAGCCCCAGGCGATGCTTCGGTTGGTCATGCGATAAGGCTGCGCTGGTTCATTGCCTGCTGCATTGACCAGTCGAGGAGAGTTTAGTGTGTCATTGAAGATGGAGTTTGCGATGAGACCGCATGGGTAATAGGCCTTGCCTTCGCTGTTCGTTTTAATGGGATTGCAGGCGCTATCACGGATGGTATGATTGCTGATAAAATCGCCTCTGAGCTGATCCGTATCAAGAGACTTGACGTATCTTCGGTGGTTTTGGTAGAAGTTCGTGAGACGGTAGTAGAGGTAGACGGGCGGTCCGATATCGTTCGGGATGTCAAACTGTAGAGTACAGACCGGTGTGTTGGGAATGGTGACGCTCCATGGCGGCGTGGTGGTATTCGACGTTCTCTTCCACTGTGGTCTCACTGTACTGTTGGAGCTTTTGAAGGACGAGTGCACTTTGGATTCGGGGATCTGAGTGAATTGGTTGGTCGCAGTGGTATTGCAATCGGTGTAATCAATCCTGAGTTCTTGGATCTGAAAAGGAATCTTAGCACCTTCCTCGCTTCTCTTCTTCGTCGCTGTCACTGACACTTGCACTGGCCCAGAGCAGAAGGCCGCCAATCGGGGCGAAGATGATCCCGACTGCGAAGAGGATGGGAAGGACAGTCTTCGGGGTGAGAATCGGTCTGAAGAGTCAGTACAGTACGGGAGTCTTCAGAGGTATGGATGGTGCTCACTGCCATGCCTTCAACCGCTGTTGTCGGAATGCGGTGTCTGTACAGATGCTCCGTCAGCAACATTGCGCCTGGGGGTATCTGTCGCAGGGGCCATACTCGCAGGGCGCCTGCTCTTCTGTTTCTTCTTCTTCTCCTCGTTGTGAGGATCCTCCTCCTGTATCGAGTCCGAGTGTTGCAGATCTGTCCGCGACATCTTGCAATTCTTCTCCCGATGCTAGGCCGCAAGATAAAGAAGAAGGACGACGTAGACGTTGTTTCGCTGGTGGATGCCCACTCAGCATGTAACGCGGCTACCAAGCCACTGCCCTTCCGGCTCATCCTAATGTCACTATTCCTGATTCGGTAACGTGCAAATCCTGTCATTTAAACTCGAATATCAATTTTCCATCACGTCTGCTTCGCTTTCCTTTCTTTTTTCTTTTAGTAACTCATTTCGTGGACATGATTATTGTAGGAGCCAGGGTTACGTTGAAATCTCTTTCTCCTCTGCTACGTGGTCCCAGAGCAGACACAATGTCATCGCGCCGTAGCTGGAGCGTGCTAGGAATTGCAAAATTTCAATGAGGCTTCAGTTCCTTACCGACGGTCGCTACATAAGACACAATAACCAATAGTTGATGCATAGCCCCTGTTCTGATTATGTGTTTTTGCCGTGGGAATGGCTTAGACAAGTTCCGCTCGTTTTTATCTATCACGATGGCTCCAGATGTGCCTCGCCTGAAATATCTGAGTGATCCAGTCACACGTTCCGACTCCCAACACCGTCGCTGTGTCATTGTGCTAATGGTACATTGATCTATTTTCATTGCTTTTCTGGCATTTCCGCTACCGCCCAGGTACTCTCTTGCCTAGTTCCCGGAGGCAACCACCCCGGGTTCAAGCCCAACTCGTACTGGCGACCTCGACTATCGTCCCTCTTAGGATGCGAATCCGACATGTCGCTCATGTGATCATCGTGAATACCGGGCCCGTCATGGATGCCCGGAGTTTTGACTTCCATAACAGGCAGCAACGGCGTGTGTTTGTGCCTGAAGTGATCCGCCTTGGTCCTTCTCTCCGCCGCGTCCTCCATGCTCGTTCGGTCGTACAGGTAGAGACCGAAACAAGTCAAAGCAATTCCGACCAGCTGGATCGAAGTGGTAGAGCTCCGAAACCAGACCACGGCGACCACAATAACCCACACTCTTTTGATCAGAGATGCCACAGAGTACGAGACTGGAGACAGCATCGAAAGGAGAACAAAAGCCATGATGTTCTGGAAGAAATGGAAGACGCCATTAAACACAAATTCCACCGCCAGCTGGCCGTGATCCAGTGTGCCTTTCTTCTCGACAAGATCGATCGATGCATCCTTCCATAGGTCTTGCAAGATCTCGAACCCTTCTGTGTAAATCCATACGGGCGCCGAAAAGACAAAGGCCCCAACCGAGCAGTAGCACAGTAGATTCAGCTTGTCCAATTTGCGAGGATGATGAGTTTGGCCTTCTGCCTCCGCCCGAGCTGATTCAGTGAACAATTTCTTGGAGAAAATGTTCTGGGTCACAAAGACGATGGCGGCCACCAGAGAGGCACTGATCCCCCAGAAATTCGTGGAAAGGTCGGTTGAGCATGCCAACATCACTCCGAAAGTAAGCGGTATCAGCGACAAGTAGGTTGCGCGTTTATAGCGTATCCGAAACACAACTCGATACGCCAGGACGGTGAACAAAGGTGATAGTCCTTTGATGGTATGTACCAACGACACTGGTATTTTTGACGTAGCATACGAGCTCAAAAGGTGGCCTAGCAGTTGAAAAATCGAGAGCGGAAACGCAGTGTACGCGACATCCCATGATGGCTTCCGGAGACCATTCTTCAGCGCAGGCACCGATCTCTTCAGCGAGGGGAATACCGAAGCCAGGCTTGTCAATACGAGACACCAGATGAACACCGAAGCGAATTGAATGATTGTGAGGGTGGCGGGTTTCGGAAAGGCGTTCAAGATCGATTTGGACGACGTGTTTGTTAATGCGGAGGTCATGTACCAGACAATGCACAGAGCCTGTCCCGCGTGTCAGCGTCGCATGAACTCCAGATTGCAGTTACTCACAATCAACTTGTATGATATGGGGGCTTTGAGAGCTTCCGCCAGCTCCTGCGCACTCTCACTAACACTTCCCTGCCTCGTCCGCAACCTGTGCAGCGCATCGCTAACGCTACGTTTGTGTCTGTGTGTGTATACTCCCCCAGGTCGGGCATCACGAATCCTCTGGCTCATTCTTCTTGGAGGCCATCTCAACTCGCCATTCGGGACTGCTCCCGGGGTGAGCTCTTGCGGACTTTCTGCCACAATGTTGGTGTTGACGGGGATGTTCGGAGGGGTGCTGTGATCGAAAGAAGGAAACCTCTCATGGCTGGTCCGGGTGTCGGTTGCACCCTTGTATGGCGATACCGATCTATGGAATGTCCGAGGTTCAGGAGTCTGGGTCATGGTGGTGGTCATGTTCGTGGTGGCGTCAAAGGGATTGTGCTAAGTTCTGATGCACCCTGTCATGCTGTTGCAGCTGCCAGAGTTTCACTTCAAGGTGTCTCTGTGGGTCTCGCCATCTGGTCTGGAGCAAAAGAAATGGTTGTGCCGACGTGCTGTTCAGTAAGGTGTGCAAATCTGGAAAACCATAATTCATTCAACCCGTGATCAATCTCAGACAAGCATGGGTTGCATCGGGCAAATGCACGTCGCAAGTCCGTGTTAAGCATTGCGCGGCCCCAGCGACTGATAACGCAATGCCTACTCCGTACTTCGTATCTTCGGCTAATTTAGGGCGTGGCAGCCAGGTCAATTTGCGTCTCCGTAGTGTCTTCTTCGTTTGTTGCGCGTCACTTTACGGAGCATCGCCGACGACTTGACCTTCGATAATCTAGCAATATGTTGGAGAATGAGACGTGGTAGCTTCTTCAAGCTCTTGCTAGCTACGTTGCTTCAATTTGCGACGTGTACTTCCGCTCAAACTGCTCAGTATATCCTGCCAGCGCAAGGCACCACTAACCATGGGCCGATAACAATCCAGTCTGAGTGGAACGTGCTCGGCCCCTTCAGAATCGGAACTCGAGGTATGCATAGCCAATCTCGAAACACTGCCCACTTCATTGACTGCAGGGTAGAAGTTGTCTGGGGAGCGGATCCTGTCGAATACCATGGAGGAATCCAGCAGATCAAAGTGGATGCAGAGAGCAACTTCCCCAGTCCTTTGACCAGAAATGCGACAGTGCGATGGCAGCGAGTGACTTGCAACACTTTAACTTCACGGAATGGCAGCTCTGTTGAGTTCGATCTCGGCTTCGACCATGTGGACTGGGGCTTTGCTCAGAAGATTTATGGTTGGTCAGCATTCCAGTATCAAGCATGGCTGAAAGGAGGAATTGTGAATCACGGGCCCGTTAGCCAAAGGGTTACACTTTTCACCGACAACATTATGGAACTCTGGGTCGGCAATGTCCACGTCTTTGGTGGAGATTTCTTCGGCTTTGGTAGAGCTCCTATCGTGGTGGACCTTCATCCTGGATCAACTGTCATCAGCATTCGCCTTGTCCGAGAAGTCCGTTCGATGGGCGGTATACACCCTCCAACTGTGCAGTCGACATTGCGTGTACAGGCCGTTGCAAGCATTCTCGACGTACTCGTGGATGGTATGGTCTTACCTGATGTTATTGACGGACGACTCTGCGGCAGTTTCGGTAGTGTCACGGTCAGGAATCAAGCAGTGGATTGGCTAACCGTCCGCCAATTGACCGCAGTCTCGAAAGAACAAATTGTGGGGGTAATGTACCAGGAGATAACACTCGCTCCCGGCCAGTCAAGACCATTGAAGATGAGGTTTGATGTTGCTCAGGTGCTCGACAAGCTCCTATGCTTTGATGTGAAGTATTTGCAACACGGCTCTGGAATGCATGAAATCAAGTTCACAGTCGGGTTAGAGCATACGAATGCTTCGTCGTTGCAGAAGATCACCTTTCTCCATCCGAGTGGCGCTGTCTCTTATGCAACGTTAAAGCCGCCCTCTGTATCCGCTGCCTTAAGTCCTGAGGCCGCAGTCTTGCTGAATCTCCACGGAGCAGGGGTCGAAGCCGGTGGATCTTTGGCTCGCCACATGTTCGATGGTGCTCCCGGTCTTCCGGCTTGGATTCTTACTCCGACCGGCATGAGCCCGTGGAGCAGTGATGATTGGCATACCTGGGGCTTCGCTGACGCTCAAGCTGCGGTGTCAGCCATTCCGAATTGGATCAAGAATATTGGTTGGGAAGGGCCGGGTGTCCACACCAAGAGACTTTTTGTTGCTGGCCACTCAAACGGCGGTCAGGGAACTTGGTTTTATGCTTCTCATCAGCCTGACCGAGTGCTCGGGGTCACTGCTGCGTCGGGATATACTTCGATCGAGAACTATGTCCCCTATGTGATGTGGAATGAAGCAGACCCTCTTCAAAGCGCCCTTCTTCACAGCTCGAGGGCGAGCTTTCGTCACGAACTCCTGGTTGAGAATCTGGTCGGCATTCCCGTGTTTCAGCAGCACGGGTCAGCAGATGACAATGTGCCAGCCTATCACTCTCGCCTCATGAATACTTTGCTTGCCCAGACAGGACAGTTCGCACAGTACTTGGAGATCTTGGACGTCGGACATTGGTTTGATGGGACCATGACCACGGAACCCATGATCAACTTCTACCAGCACCACTTAAGCCTCTCTCGATCTAATGTCACAGCGCCGAGCAGCTTCACTTTTGTTGTCGCTAACTCGCATGATATGGGCTCGAAGTATGGAATCGTTATCGACCAACTATCGATGCCCGAGAGGTTGGGGAAGGTAGCTGTGTCGGTGAGCGTCAACTCGTCGCATCTCTATTGGCATCTGCGCACAGAGAACATCCATCGCTTTCATTTGGATTCGAGCGTGCAGCTTACCAACGCTCCGAACAAAATCTTGATTGATGACCTGTCGCGTCCGTTCGAAATCGGCATGGAGGAGACATCGTTCGTGAGGGACGACGCCCATGTCTGGGGTCTTGAGGTTGCTCTTGACTGGAAATCATTGGTTACGAGATACGGGCGTCAACGAGGCGCTCTTGATGCTATTTTGCGGAGCGTTGGTCCATTTGAAGTCGTCTTTGACAGCAGCGACACCCTAGCCATGGCGGTACAGACCAGCCGAAACTTTCTGCAGTATTTCGGTGCTGACACGAACATTGTTGCCTTCACAGGGTACGAAGAAGCGTTGACGAGAGCAGGCAACGTCGTCACTATTTGCTCGGGGGGTTCAGTGCCCGAAGCGCGCCTCGCCCACTTCCCAATTCAGATCGCCAATGGATGCATAACACTCACCTCGAGAGATGGTAGGGTCATATCCGTCCCATTAGCAGCAGGCATGGGCGGAGCCTGGCTTCGTCCTCTTCCTGACGAGAAGCTGGAGCTTGTGGTATGGGGATACGACGACATCGGGTTGCGACAGGCTGCCAGGCTGATACCAACAGTTACTGGAGCTGGTGTACCTGACTTCGTGATCCTGAGCAACCAGGCAAGGTGGAAGGGCGCTGGAGGCGCCTTAGCGATGGGGTTCTTCGACCACAGCTGGAAGATATCTCCTTCCTCATATCTCCCATAGTATATCCAACGGGGCCGGGGAGTAGTGGGTCTTCCTGACGGGACTTGAAGGCGAGGATGGTACTGCTGATTCTCTCGGGCACAAGGTTCTAGGTGCATTCAAGGTTGGTAAGTCGGTCAGGATTTGTTGCTCCTTCTGTCTGGGAATGAACGTCAAGACGTCAAGGCGCGCCCACACCCATAACCACCAAGAATTGTGCTCAGCCAGCTTGTAACAAGGAGAGTGCCTCCCCCCGTTTGTTCTTGGCGACTTCCTCACTTCACTGACATGTTCCGCCAGCAACTGCCACCCTCCACTGTCTTGTCTTCCTCACTCAATCTGATTCTCTCATTTCGTCCTCCACCTCTTCTCCCACCTTTCCCACCTCGAGATCTCGAACGGCTTCCTCATTTCGCAGACAATTTCTTGTCACTCTCATTGCCTTGACGGTGCTTCTCGTCCTCTCTTTCCTCGATCTATTGCCCTGGATATTCTTGCATGTTGTAAGGACCTCAGTCAATCACGACTCTTTTGGCAAACCCCACATGGCCACGTTCGTCTCGACTGGTTCTCCAGCTGGCAAGATGAGTCGCAAATCAACCCCGACGACCGTCAAGGTCAGAGAGGAGAGTGATGAGGTCTTGGTCGCGGCACCCAACACTCTCACAGTACGTTTGCCTGTTTTTGGCTTCACTACTTGTTTGGCACTAACGCGTATTCACAGACAGCGACCGGCAACTCTCATTCTGCCACTTGCAATCGTCCTTCCTACAATATCTTGCAGACCGACAAGCTCAGCAACATCCAGCCTCCAAAACACAAGGAAAAGGTACGCTACGTGCTTTATTCCATCTCTTTGTCTATCCAGGCTTACTTTTCCTTCAGATCACCACCAAACCATCTGAGTCCAACACCATGGGAAGTGGTGGTATGGAAGACATCCTGTCCCGTCTCAAGCTCAACGATGCTCGTAAACCGAGTGCCACTGCTCTTCCTCCTGCTGAGACCAAATCCCGCAAACCTGATGACTTGAACAACCTTGATAAACTTCTGAACAATCTCCAAGATTCAAGCAAGACCTTGAAGAAGCAAGAGCAGGAACTCCGAAAGGAAACCCAGACTGAAAATCACAGAGCCACTGCACCAGGTCACGACAAGCCTGGTACCGTCAAGTCTGCAGCTGCCAACAAGATTGACGTTGCTGAGATGATGCGTGTCAAACAAGAACTCGAGGCGGCTAGATCGGTCATTTCTCGCCAGGAACAAGAGCTTGCTGAGACTCGCACCCTCAAGCAAACCATCGATCAAGCCATGGGTCCGCCTTCTGAGGTTGACTTTGGTACAACCACCGACATCTCCGAGACGACCATCGGCCATCTTCAAAGTGCATTCAATGCCTCTGCCCGCCCTTTCACTTCACAGGCTGGTGCAGGTGGTGCTTGGGCTGGCCAAGAAGACCATCGCCAGGATTATCCTCGTGCTGGCCGCGGTATCTGGAACAACGCTTCGTCTTCCATGACCGATCTGCTGTCTACCAATCCCACTGGGCCGACCTGGAACAACAACCCTCGCGATGCTCGTCTCTCTGGGCAGGCCTACAATGGCGTATACGGGGCCCCTTTCTCTCCAGCAGACTCCGCCTTTCAACACCGTAACTTCTCAGGCCCGACCGGTCCACTTGGTTATGACGTGAGAACAAACAGTGACATGATGGGAATGAACTCCACTCTCGGCATGAGACGCAACGGCGCCCAGCTGAGAATCAATCCAGGTCTTGCTGACCCTATGGCTCAGCTTGGTAGCTATCCGCCCGGTGGTACCACTTTGACACCACCACCGATCAGTCCTGTTGGTTTTCCTGGTCAGTACAACTATCAACGAGGACTCAATACCCCCATCACTCCCGCTACCGACTTCGCAGCTGGTGGTGTCCAAAGTGGTGGCATTGCTTGGCCACTCTCAGCCGGCGGCGTCAATGCTCAGACCTATGTCACTCCGCTGGAGCCAATGAACTACCGTCGCCTTCTCGACAAGACTGTGTCCTGCGACTGGAAATACATCGTTGACAAGATTGTCTGCAACAATGACCAGCAGGCCAGCATCTTTCTGCAACAGAAACTCAAGGTTGGTACCGCTGAGCAGAAGTTCGAGATTGTCGAAGCCATCGTTAATCAAGCCTATCCGCTCATGATTAACCGCTTCGGCAACTTTCTTGTTCAGCGCTGCTTCGAGCATGGTACCCCAGATCAGGTCGTTGCCATTGCTAATGCCATTCACGGCAATGTCTTATCCTTGAGCATGGACCCCTTCGGCTGCCACGTCATCCAAAAGGCTTTCGATTCCGTCCCGGAAGATCACAAGGCTGACATGGTTCGAGAACTGCTTCGTCGCATTCCCGAAACGGTTATTCACCGTTATGCTTGCCATGTCTGGCAGAAGCTTTTTGAGCTCCGATGGAGTGGTGAGCCGCCTCAAATCATGCTGGAAGTCAATAAGGCACTTCGCGGAATGTGGCATGAGGTCGCTTTGGGTGAGACAGGAAGCTTGGTTGTTCAGAATATCTTCGAGAACTGCATCGAGGAGGAAAAGCGTCCTGCCATTGAGGAAGTCATTGCCAATATCGACCTCATCGCTCATGGCCAATTCGGTAACTGGTGCATCCAGCATTTGTGCGAGCATGGCTCTCCCCCCGACAAACGACGTGTCGTTGATCACATCTTGGCCAACTCCTACAGCTACAGCATTGACCAGTTCGCTTCCAAGGTAGTTGAGAAGTGCCTCAAGATTGGTGGACCGGAGTTTTTGGATCGCTATCTTGGAGTTATCACCACGGCTCACCCTGATCGTCCGCGCATTCCACTCATCGACATTGCTGGCGACCAGTACGGCAACTATCTCATCCAGTGGATCTTGATGAATACTCACCATCATCAGCGTGAGCAAGTGGCCATTCACATTCGCAAGCACATGGTGTCCCTTCGTGGTTCCAAATTCGGATCTCGAGTTGCGATGCTCTGCTGCAACCCCAACCAAGTCACTCGTCCTGGCCCAGGCGCCGTTGTCAACCCATTCGGTGCTCCTGGCCAACCACGCAACCAGTGGCCTCGCTTCCGCTAAGTCAAGACTCGAGGAACTTCACGCCGGAACTCGCGTCACACTTCAATATCTCATCTACTTACTGGTCATCTCTGTCAAACTGAAGGTATTCTACAAGACTGTCGCTACAACAGAGGGGACCTACCCTGCACCTTGGAATACTGACGATGACTGACGCTGAAGGATGGCCGAGAGACTACTACTCCGGTGTTCGAAGTCAGTGTCACTTCTTGGCCGGCAACTCTTGGCCGGTCCCCATTCATCCCGGTGTTACTAGACAACAATGTTCAACTGTATGTGCTACTCAATATCGACAAGGAATGTGTCATATCTGCCAACGGATACGAACGATTCTCAGCTGACATCGGCCGTGCGTGGGTGTCTGGGTTCGGAGTCGCACCTTGTTGGCGGCAATTTCAAGGACAATCAGCGTTATGCAGATCCATGTTCATCCCTCATGGTGGTTGGGTGTGTATCATATCATGTCCTTGACGACTGTCTTGCCGCAAGAGTGAATGGATTGGGAGCGAAGACCAAGCATGTATTTTCCGAAAGCATGATCAAACATCCAGGATGATCAGGGCAATGTAACAGATAGTGAATATCATAGCTGACACAAGTGCTCCGCATGATCTTCCACTGCCCGTTATTTCATGCGCAATCGAGGATTGGAGCTGTGGTGCGATTGCGATGTTCTGCTCCGGAATCTAACTGATCGGCTGTGCCGATGGAGGGTCACGCCATGAGGCAGTGACCAAAGCAACATGGCACAATTCTCGTCCACCTGCAATACTACTGTTTACCATTCGCTGATTCAACAGGCGAACACAATCATATGAAGAGAAAGTAAGGCAAGTCAGTTTCTGGCTGTCCGCCATGGTCTCGACGCAGGAGGTTAATTCTCGCCTAATCTATACCGCGAGACATGCCGGTACCGCGCGCTTGGCAGTTTCTCGGCCTTTCTTGTGGTTGGCACTGGTCTCGAGGAGTGGCGACAAGGGCAGCCGAGGACCTTTGTCTCTCGTCTTGCTGTGGATATTGCTGCGTGCGCGATGCTCTACTTGATGTTACCTGTATTGATGGTGCGTATATCAGCGGATAGTGAAGTTTGCGTCGGCTGCATAAAATACCGTAAGTTCAAAAGTCTGAGCAAGAGGTAGTGAATCAGAGCGTGTGAAATGTGGCCCGAGGTCTCTTCAGTGCGTAGATTGGCTATCCTGGCCAGCGGCGTCCCCAGTTTTGTACTTGGGTCCTTGGAGCTGCTGCAGAGGCATATGCCATTCGGACGTATCGACTTGGCTGAATCTTACTTTGGGGCAAATGCAGACGCCAATAGTCAGCTGTCGCACGGTGACTGGGGCAGCGTGATATGGGTATGATTGCCAACCAAGGTGTCTCAATCGTTACTCAACAGGCCGCTCGGAGCAATGGCGTTCGGCTGCAGCATTTTCACCACGCCTTGATCTTGGCCAAGCCTGACATGTCCGTTTATGCTCTGCTCTTTCGCAGCGTCGCTCGACTCGATCTCGTGTCTGTCTTGGGGCTCACCAGACTTCCTTGCGCCTGCATCGGTTGACGTGGCTTCCTGCTTCTCCTCTTCGTCAGTTGGAGCCGCAGTGTCGACGTCCTTCTCCCAAGGTTTCCTACGTCGCGGGGTTCTGTCAATTTTGCTGGTCCCGGGTTCGAGGACAGTGGGCGGGATGTCTTCGATACCGGGGATGGGGAGGTTGCGCGTTATGAGGTCTACGATAGCGGCGAAGGAGGTCGGGTAGGGTGGCTCGGTTTCTTGGTCTGGGGGAGTTGAGACGGCGGGAGACGGAGCTGTGGCCGTAGTAGGTTGAGTATGTTGTTCACCTTGCGATGACGCGGCTGATTGCAC
Organism: Phialophora macrospora; assembly: GCA_000835435.1. Classification (NCBI taxonomy): domain Eukaryota; kingdom Fungi; phylum Ascomycota; class Eurotiomycetes; order Chaetothyriales; family Herpotrichiellaceae; genus Phialophora; species Phialophora macrospora. Next base: position 550,719 of record KN846958.1, on the reverse strand, counting down.
AGGGGGTTCTGCCTCAAGCTGCTGAGCTTCGGTTGTAGGCTTCGTTTGCGTAGATTGGAGATCGGCGGAGGCGACTGGAACGGCCGCTGCAATATGCGGACCGATTGCAGGTTGCTGAGCATGAGCATGTGGAGTAGGCGAGCGCTCCTGCAAGGCAACCCATTCAAGGTATTTTCCCGGATCAATTGGAGGATCAATGTTCAACCTCCGTGAGAGATAGAAGCATTGTGCTTGAAGGACCAGATCCGAATTCTCCTGCAGTTCTTCTGGTGCGGCCAATGTGTCGGGGTGGCCAAGGATCGCCGCTAGGCCGGCGAGAAATTCTTGATCGGCGTGGAAAGGGTACGAGGTGACTTGGTTGTATATCGATTCGAGAGCAGGTGGGATGGAGAGGTATGTAGGGTTCGGGACGGCTGAGTTGCCGGTGGTGGCTGGGGCATTCGATGATGGAAGGGGAGGGACATCCTCTTGTGGCGGGTCTATGGTCGTCATTGTAGGTAGTTATATCGGAAAGATACTGTCCGCAGGAGTGGGATATAGAAATGGGACATGAAATACTGGGGAACGGGCGTTAAGCTGTTGACATGTTCGCGGGGCTTCTTCGGCATTGACGTAAAATTCGTAGAACATGAGAACGTGAGGCAACAGGCAGAGAGAAGGCCTGTGCTTCCTGCTCTCCCACTCTTCTTACGAGGTACAAAGGATCCTCGGAGGTGTGTGTTCCTCGACACGAGACGTGGCAGACTTTCTACCCACTGTGCAGCATTGCGGCAGCTCCAGCGCGACAGGCCCCGGAGTCTGCTACGTCTAGTACTCTGTCCTCGTAATTCCTGCAACAAGGACGCTGTCTAGCTGTTTCAGCTGGTCGCTCGGCAGTGGCAGATCTTGCTCCCCACGATGAGCGGCTACTTTTCTTCTACTCGCCTTCACTTCTCCTGTGGTGGCATTAACATGTTCCAACTATGAACAAACTTTCAAGCGTCCTAGAAGAGACTGTGAGCCTACTCTAACCCATCCAACCAATCAGACGACTGGCGGCAGCTGTGCGGGCGCTATTTCCAGCGCTTGCCGCCTGATCGCTGTCTACTAAATCACTGCTTGCTTCTTAACCACAAGTCGTCTTAACTCCCAACCTTTCACTCCCATCCTCCATCCCGTGGTTTCATCTGCCGGGAAATACCCGGGCAAATTGCGATATACTGAGGCAGTCGGGTATCTTGGCTTCAGCCATTTCCAGCCTGTCTCGTACCAAGACAGTTGTCCAACGCCGGTTGGTAAGGTCTTTAAGAAGTACGACAGCTTTAAGAAGCGTTTCACTTACCTTCCTTCGGCCATCCTTCATCTATTACCAAGTTTCCGCTATTCCTACTACCACCTTTGACACAATTGAATTTCCGTCGCGTTGTCGTCGAATGTATGCTGATCTTCCGTCCGGGTGTGTCCTGGTGATCTCTCAGTCAGTTAGTCCCTAGCGCGCGCTCGCGAGCATCAGCTCAAGGTTAACGTCTATCAGGGAATCTTGACCCATTGCAGAAAAATTTGCCATTGTAACCACGCCCGAAGACTTGCTTGCCAATAATCAGGGCCGAGCTTCATCCACGATGGACTCCATGTCCGACTCTGGTTCAGACATCATTGAGGAGTCCGCCGAACAAAAGCTCACTCGCCTAATCGATGAGCATGAGCGAGACTTCAAACAGAGGCTGGGAACGCTCACCAGCTTGGCCAGCATTCTGGCAGACGATCATGCCAAGTCTATCAAACAACTAAAGAGAGCGTGCAAAGACTATGTAGCAACGGGGAGAGGACAGGTCCAACCTGAAGTGGACCATAAATCTCAGCGACAGACACCTGCTCAGGACAAAGAAGCTGCCCAAGGGTCACGAATACGGAGTCCCGCTGTCCTATCAACCCCAGCTCCTGTTGACCAGCCTGGTGAGATAGTGCACAATCCGCCAGAGCGATATTCTCAGACCGATCATTTCAGGGACGAGCGGCCTGCACAAATTTCTGGACTCCAACCTCAGGGGCCGGATCACGGAGCACCAAATCACGAGACACTACTCCGCCACGTGGAAGATGATGACACTGTTAACGACGATGAGGCTGAAACAGCGGGCGATATCAACCATGAAGAAGTATTGGTGCCGGATGACAATGACGCCACCACAGTTGACATTTCACGACCGATGGATTTACCAGCCTCACAAACTCCTGCATCAACTCCAAAGCCGACTGCTTTTGGACCAGAAGTTGAGAGAACTCCTAAGTCTGGCCGGGCGCTTCCGAAGAAGTGGACAGATGAAGAAGAGAAGCGAATGATAGATACTATCTATAGTTTGACACAGGGGACTGAACAGGATGGGAATAAGGGCCACATGTGGAGACGTGCACAAGCCATCCACCAGGGGTACGGATACACCCGTACTTCGGAGCAAATGGCTGCGAAATGGTCAATGCAAACTCGTGACAAATGCAAGCAGTTGGGCTACACCTGGGCCGAAGAGGTGATGAAGAGAGTTCCTCATGTGCCACGAAAGCGACGTGCGCTATCCCCAGACGACTCTCCATCGACACAAAAGGAATCTTCTTTGAGCTTCAAGGCCCGACGAGCGAGGAAGAAGTCCAAAAAGAGTCTCGACGCTGAAGCCACGAAATCGAAAGCTAGTCGCACGCCCAACCAGCCCCTCGGCTTCCACAGTGACCTTCAACTTCTCTACACATTTGCAGGCGCCTCCAGTGATTTTGTGCAAGTGGACTGGTCACCGGATAGTCAACATTTTGCTGCTGCAACTACCTCGGTTTTCGACGAGTATAGCAATTTCTCCGACAATCGACCGCGCAATTTGCTCTACGGTTCCCTTTCCACAAAGACCATTCGCGAGCTGCCTGAGCATCGTCTCGAGCGGCCAAAGGGCCAGCCGCAGTATGTGTACACAACTGTAAGTGCCGTCAAATTTGGAAAGACAGGCCACAGAATGTACACCGGCGGATACGACCACAAGTTGAGAGTTTGGGATGTCGAGGACGAGTCCCAGATTGGGTGCAAGGCGGAGTTGCTCTACAAGAGCAGGAGAATCGAAGTGATGGATGTGACAGGAGATCAGACCACTATTATTGCAACTGGCACTCACAGTGGGACAAGATCGATTCGCGTATTCGTCGGTGACTCGGACCTCACGGCGGATTGCAAAGAAATTCGCCCTCTCCAACAGCAGTCCATGGCCACGTTTGCTTATGCTCCCACCTGTCTTAAGTTTGGCAAAGGCATAAGCCAGAACAGACTCATGGCCGGGTTCGGAGAGGATGACTACAGCCTTGACGGGAATTTTGGTCGCGGTTGCACGCATGTGTGGGAGTTAGCCGAAGCTATAAGTGTACCGGTGACTTTTGACGAAGGCAGTACTTTTGTGTTCGATTGCACATGGTCTCCGCACGGCGATCATTTCGTCGTCGGCGCCGTGACGGATCACACAGAGACGAAAGAGCCCTGGCAACACTCCGTTGTAAAACTGTTCTCGACAACAGAACCGCGACCGATTACGACTTTCAGTTGTGCGGCAAGAGACATCAATGATGTGACCTACAATTTCGGCCTTGTCACGGCTTCCTGCACCGATGGTTCAACATATGTCTGGGATCCACGCAACCCCCGAACCCCGCTGCATACCTTGAGTCATGGCGACCCAGTCAGGCACTTTGCTCGGGGACTTGATCGCGAACTGAACGATGTCGGTGTGAGATACGTGGAATGGAGTCGCAACACTGGCCAGTTGTATACTGGAGGCAGTGACGGCTTCCTCAAACTCTGGGACACCCGTCGCTCTCCAGCTGATGTCCTTGTCGTGGATGTTGCCGACGTCGAAAGCGAGATACTCTGTGGCAAGTTCTCACCAGATGATTCGGCTCTGGTGATTGGTGATGAGGATGGCCATATGCATATTTTCCGGAAGTCAAAGACACCACTGCCAAAAGAAGACTACAAGTTCATGTTGGCGGAGCGGTGGCAGGAACAATCAGGGAGAGATTCTCCGGACCAATGAATCCAAAGCCGAAGCAGAGGGTTGTGAAAGGCCAAACTTATGGAAGGGGAATGTTCCGGGCTGCGCTGTTTCGACCGGCGCAGAGCGGGAAGCAGGCCAGGAACAAGGATATGCGAGAGGCGCATTTGAGAGTTTTGTGCAGCTGCTGCAGCGCAGCGATACCCAAGATTCTGAGATACCATTATTGCATCTTTCCTTACTCGGTTCAATAATAGACCTTTTCCTCTTAGACTAATGAACTGCGAATGCATAACGGAGTCCTGGCGCTTAGCAGTCGAGCGTAGTGAAGTGGTGAGGGGACGGACACCTGGGAGCGCCTGTCGGAACGAAGTATGTCGAGATCTTTGGACATTTTGAATACCTCAGTTACATGTGCGAGCGAGTAGCAATTGCAGGAGTAGAAGCCACAGAAGAAGCCCGATACAGTGTCCTAATACGAAGAAACGACCGTGCACCGAATCGGTAAAGGATCCATTTAGGATATCCTATACCTTCCTAGAACTTCGTGCTCGACAAATCGACGAGGGTGATCAGCGACGTTTCTTGCCGTTTAATATCCATTCCCTCCCAAGAGTAGTTACTCTGCGTGAGAGAAGCCTGTCTTGGATCCGACAGTCCAACTCAACCACCGCAAACATCACTTGAAGCCCAGCGAATATTGAAGCAGAGAAGAAGATCTGGATTGACGGCGGGGACCACCCACTGTGTCACATCCAGATTCGTTGCACCGCCAATTTACACACCGGATAATCTGCAACTAGGTCAATATCCTACAGCTCTCTCTCTCTTTTCTTTGAAGTATTACATCCTCATCTTATCGACTTTCAAGCCTCTCACTACATCAACTCAAACCTACACACCATGTCCGCCTCGACCTCCAGTTCCACCCCTCGCTTGCTCACGCCTGGCCGCCTGTGCCTCACGCTCGTCTCCCTCAACACAGTCCTGGGCCCCTACATCGCGGACTGGAACGAGACGCACGTCAAGAATCCCAACTGGCCGCCGCACGCACGGTTCCACAACGGGCAGACCATGTCCATGGGCCTGTGTCTCGGTGTGCTTACGGCGTATTTCGCGTGGCGGCCCGCGTTTTCACGCTCGTCAGCCGCGCGGGCTCTTAGCGAGGAAGGGGGCGATGGAGGCATGACGGAGCGGGAAAGCGTCACGATCGCGGCCATCTTGGGCTCGCTCTACTGGGTGACGGGGTTGAGTGCGATTCTGTACCCTGGGACGTTGTGGGTTGATCCTGAGTTTGGGACCGGGGCGCCACAGGCTCCGGTATTCGTGGTGAGTGCGGTCGTCTGTTGGGTGGGGTGGGGGTTAGAGATGCGGAGGCTGGGGAAGTTCAAGTCTAAGTCTAAGGAGGGTTGAAAACACGAAAGGGGGACAATCAGGCTGAACGATGGGTATTCTTCAGGTTCTTTGTCAACATGGTGGAACTGGTACCACGACCAGCACTAGTGGTCGATTTTTAGGGAAAAGTCTACGTGCGGAACGCCTTGATGGACGGCGCTCGTCGAGATTATATCGATATCTGGGGACAGGGACAGAGGTCAGTGAATATGCTCTGAATGAAGCCGGGCTGGAAACCGAGATGGAACAAAACCAGCCCCAAGTCTGGGTCTGGGCTCGTTGAGATTGAATCACCCGGGAAAGGATAGAAAAAGCGGACACACAACTCACCGTTGTTGATATATTCCTTCACGTTCGCCTCTGTTAGTCCGCCGCTACTTTCCAAAAGTACGTCCGCTCTCCCTCGTTCCAGCCAACGCTGTTTCAGGTTCTTGGCCGCAACTTTCAGACCCTCGCCGTCAAAGTTGTCCAGCATGACGACGTCGGCCCCCGCCTCGATCGCCTCGTCGGCCTCCGCTTCGGTCTGCACCTCGACCTCGATCTTCAGCGCGAAGCCACCGACGGCCCTTGCGGCTTTGACTGCGTTTGTTATCGACCCCTTCGCCCAGATATGGTTGTCCTTCAACATGATCATGGACGACAAATCGTGCCTGTGACCATCAATCCCGCCAACCAACATGCCGTACTTTTCCACCAGGCGGAATCCTGGCGTCGTCTTCCGCGTCCCCGCCAAGATCCCCGTATATCCTGCCCGGCGGACCAACTCGAGCATGTGCCGACTCCGCGTCGCCACACCACTGCACCGCGCCAGTGTGTTGAGCGCGACTCTTTCTCCGAGGAGCAGCTTCCTCGTCGGGCCCGTCACCGTGGCGACTTTGATCTTGCCGCCCTGGGCCTGCGGGTCCAGAGACTGCCCTTCATCGTAGTGCCACTGGACCTCACAGTCGAGTTGGCGGAAGACTTCGTTGAAGAAGGGCACACCGGCCAAGACGCCGGGAGATTTACACAGGAGTTGGGCGGTGCGCGGTTGTGACCCGACCACGAAGCCGCCGTAGTCGAACGAGGGCGTGTCTTCGGCAAGCCACGTGGTTATCAGCGTGGTGAAGTGAGAGGGGAGGAGGTCTGAAAGCGAGCCGTGCTGGTCGTGCGAGCCGGAGATGCTGGTCGGGAGGGGGAGGTCTGCGGCGGACGTCATGATGCCCGGCCAATGGTCCACGCGGGCAGCGACGGCAACCGTGTGTGTGCAGTGCTAGGGTATGTGACAAGGAATTGCGATTATCGATAGTGTAAATCTATCTTATACAAGGACAACGAGTGACAGTGTCGCGCCGAGCCAACCTACTGAGCCTTCTGGTACGTATCTTTTTCAACCCCGCACGAAGGTCCTATCCTGATAAAGTTACACTTTGTGGTGGGGAAACATACAGTAGGATATGACAGCAATTCTCATTTAAAGTCGCAGGACAGACGGGCTCAGGACCCCTCGACGATTCATTTTCGACAGCTTGTAACATTACCGGCCGCTGTACAGAGGTAAGGTCGCTGATAAGAATGTATTCCTGGCGACAGCGAACTGTACTGCCTCAGGTGCGAGATGCAGATTGACCGCGCTGGAGCATTCTACTTGGTCAGATACCTCAGCCCCGTGGGCTGGAGCTGCAAGGAATAACATGGTAATAGTAGTATTCTCTCGGGCTTGGAGACTGAGGACCACGCGTTGCATGCCATTGACATCTTGGAAAAGAAAGCCTCCTTGCTTCTTCCGCGGCAATCGGCAGCTGTTTTCGGTCTCCCTGTTAAGATTGTAGAAATGTATTGATCATCTGGACCGGTGTTGGAGTTGCATCTTTCTCTTGAGGCTTCTTGCCCATTCCAGCTCACAGGTCAACGACTATCCTGTGGATATCCCCTTCCCCAGAGGCGTAGTCGTCGTGGACTGAGATCTTACGCTGATCGAGCACGTGTCCTGTCTTCTCATGTTGCAGTGACTAGATACAATTCGAGCCTCGTTATCACGTCCTGTGTCTGACAACATGCGTGAAACAGGGCGCAAATCGGTCTGATCGATACTCGAATAAGGTGGACGGGCTCGCGTATGGGGCTGGTGTCAAGCTCGATGGACATGAATGGACGAGCTGCGGATTGTAGCGCTGGCGCGCGACAAAACCACTCCGAGAAATGCATGAGGCACTCGGGAAGGACTTGATGCCATAGTCATGGGCGCCGATTCAAGGACAGAACCTCGCAAGATCTGCGAAAACAATGGAGGCAAAAGCGAAAGGCTCCAGACTTGGATGGGGCTTGATTTCTGAGACGATCAACAAGGATATAAGGACCTATGTTGAGCCAGGATGATATGCCGGCGCAAGTACAGGAACCTCGTCTTGATCCTGCCTGCTGGGTTGCCATCTGCAAGAGTGAATAGGAAGGATCGCAATATTCTGTCTGTTACGGGTTTGGTGACTCCATTTGAGTAGATGCCGGGGGCGCGATGTCTCTATACTGGTTAGGCCATGTACGTACCTGGTCAGATCGGCGTGACCGCCGAGCACTGGCGGCAAGTCGCGGCCGGCACAACATCAAGTTTGAAGGCTGTCATATTGAGGTTGTCAGTTCCAATTGTGCACATGCCTAGAACACTTTGTTCCTTTGGAAGTTTTGCCAGTGCATATGTCGTACATCTGCCGCATTGCTCTCAAGTCCGCCGCCGGTGTCGGCGTTCTTTGAACCACAACTGCTTCTGTACTCTCCCCCGACGCCGACCTAGCGGGATTTGAGCAGAAGATCATTGGAAATCGGAGAGGGCCGGCCATGCTGTGGCTCGTGAAAGCTCAGCTTGTGTTTGTGGCAGGCTGTCGCTCTAGCCATCCTGTGTACAACTTTCCCCGGGGGTTGCTTACAGCTCACAAACAATGGGCATCCGCGTCTGGGGGACGGACGTAGGGTAACCCTTCAGGACTATTGGCCGAAAGAGACTTACAGAGGCGTTGGATTTTGAACGTGACAGAAGACAGTGGGCTGGTTCTCCCTCGAGGCAGAAACCTCATCAATGATTCCGAGTTGTCTAGAACAAATCCAGCAGCGAATTCCGAGGACCACAGGGGCCTAAATTAGAGGAGATCTCCCATTGTGGGCACTCTCTGAGCAGCGAAGGCCTGCATGAAGCGAGACGGACTCGGCTGGCCGAGGTTCTTGAACGAATGACAATTGAAAATGTGGGACGGACTGTGATGTGCAAAACAGTTGAGCAGCCCTCACTCACCGCTCATCCCTCCGAGGAGGCCAGCAAAGGCAGTTTGATGGCCCTGCATGAATTGCACGCCGAGGTGCTGAGCAAACGTGCCTCAGGATGACGTCGTCTCGGTCTCCCACATGTATGATTGTGGTCGTCAGCTGGGCGAAGGGCTTCGAAGGGTGAATACAACTCTTGACATGCACGTTCCGGGGTCATATAGTTGAGGTATGCAACGTCTGAACATTCTCTGGTACTTTGCACTCTCGGCCAATCAGCATGGTCATTCAGCAAGGCGCTGACTGCTCCAGTGAGGAAAGTCCCAGACGTATTACGGCCAGCGGCATAGCCTCCTTCGGGCAGCCACCACCAGCCAATAAGCGGGAGACTTAAAAGCGGAAGGCTCGAAGCAACCGAGCCACTCAATCGCCGTGGGCTGCAGCAGGATACCCTGTAAGAGCTTCCCAGGCCGGTGATTTGAGCCCCAGCATCAAGCTGTGCGACTAACATAATTCCTCCAGCGCATGTATCTCAATTAGGAGACGGTCACCAACCACGCCGGTCGGCTTATTGTGGGCGAGGTTCGTTGATTTGAGAGATGCACTGGTCGTTCTGGGTGACGAGTCGTGTTGAGCTCCCCTTGGGCTGTGCAAACAAACAAGCGAGAAAACGATGATCGAACTTCGTAGCTGTTCCTGTAATAGTAAGGAGAGAAGATAGTATCAGGCTGAGACACTGGCTTGATCCCCCACACCAGACATCAAGATCTGGGAAAGAAGATCTTCGACTTCCGTACCGATGTGTGAACAAGAGCGCGCCGACCTGCGCCGTACCCAACTTTGGCGAAACGGTTTGTGGACGCCACCGGATCGAGGCAGACATAGCAGACCAATCATCTAGACCGTCTCATGAGGGGACACAGGTAGGTCAGTTGTGTGTTACCCTATGTCGCTATAACTGTTGGCGATGCTCTCGCACTCGGCATTTGCTGATGGCGTGTGTCCACGTGGCATGTCCCAGTGGCAAGTCCGAGTCGGTCCCTCCTGATTGGGCAACACATGGGCAATGTACTCGGCGCCATGGTAGCAAAGATATGCGTGTTTGCTACCGCCAGGCAATCGACAGGTACAACAAAGCGTCTCCAGGTATACTTCCGCTGAGATCATGTCATGTTGGTGGTTGATCCCATGCTGAACGATCTCGCGTGCAGAAGGCTTCGACGATATGAATTTCGTAGTGGCTGCTGAAGGTCGCGCGGTTTAACTTGTTTGCCTCTGTACCTCAACCGGCGGTTGGTAATTGGACCAACTAAAAGCGACCCGGCATTGCCCTCCGGGAGGCAGAGCAAGCTGCAGACGCAGGGATTCGCCAGTTACCAGGGCAGGGCAGGCTGGAAGCAAAGCGGCGCACAATCACAGGTCGGACGTGCATCGGACATCAGGAGGGCGAATGATCCTTGCTCTTCCTTAATATCTAGCTTGTTAGCTGGTCGCGTCGCGAACCCGCAGCAGGAATGATGAGCTGCTTGTGAATGTTTGTTCTTGAAAATGTGAGCTCAAGCTGAAGCCACAAGCAGATCTCATCGCAATTACGTTGCTCATGCGAGATTATGCACAGAATGTGTGAATCGGCTAGGTGCAGCGCAATATTCGATGTAGATGTCGAGTGCTGTGCTCAGGAGGCGATGTCGATGACATTTTCACAAAGTACGAAAGACCAAGTATCCTAGATTGGTAGACTGCAGGCAAGTTGCACGTGATTCAAAGTCACGTGCTACCGATCGAGACTGCGGTGGCGCCGGAATCGAAGCTGCCGGCATTGACTTCTCGTGGTTCCGCAGTTCCCCTTCCCATGGACGATAGCAAACGACATATGCACAAACTAGGGCACCCGGTGCGTTGTGATCGTGGCTCATACCGATTAATCGAATGCGACCTTCTTCATGATATGACGGGTACACTACCATAGCTTGACCTCGCGAACTGAGACGATAGTGCCGAGTGCAGGCTCTTGGATCCTGCTGGGTCTATGCCTCTTCGGACGTCTCACAAGACTACGGGCACCCCCTGTCAGTGCAATCAACGTGTCTCCTGAGAGAAACTGGAGACCCGGCATCCAGACTCTTTGGTCCGGGCGCCTTGATCGACGTACCAGGTACAGGTGCCTCGAATACAGCAGACCGGATTTGGCTAGATGTCTCGGGCTCGATCCAAGGCGGCGCTTTTGATGTACGGGATCCCGGGAGTAGAGACGTTGGAGGCTGCATGGACGTATGCCAGCGAGGATCAGTGCAAACCAAGTTGAGCGCGAAGCGCAGATTCTGCTTGAGCGCCCGAACCCCCGGTCGGTGGACGGTTGCCGGCCCAATCGCTGCCAGCGTAACCTGTTGGTGCCTTCGTGGAAAGTGAAGCTCTCACATCTCGTCAAAGGAGGCTGAATGTGTCTTCTCTCACGCTGGCTCTCACGGTTCTGATGCGAGACGATTGCTGCCTTCATGTCGAAAGGCACCTATGATGTGCATGAGGCAAGCCAATCGAGGCGATTACGGCACGATCCGATGACGAAATTCAGGAGATGAATGAGCGTCGCGAGGCTAAGGTCACAGTCGAGGCAACCGGAGACGAAGATTGATCTCGCCAGGTCCACAAAGCGCGTCGAGTGACCAAGCCTTGCCACTTTGCTGTGAGTAACGCCTCGTATGTTCCTCGTGCATCCTCTCCAGGACGAGCCTTTGCTCTGCCCACTCCGCTTTGCCATCTTCGCCTCGCCCTCCCCCGCTCCAGGATCCTTCTCGTCTTTAGGCAGGCCTCATTCTTTGTCTGGTTCTGCCTCCCTTTGGTTGCATCTCCGCATAAGGACGACGGCGGGCCCCTAATCCCTGCTGAAGTGGGGAGTTGTCCAGCACACAGGTTGTGCCTCTAGCTTGTTCGTGGACACTTGTGTCTCGATATCAAGTTCGCACCTTGCTGTAGTTGATCCCTCAGCATCTCATCCCACCTTCTACTCTATCCTTGATCTCATGTCCAGCGACTGAACAATCATTCGTCTTGGATTCTTGGGCTCTAAACCCCCTTCCCATTTCCGCTCCTTCAGCTTTGCACCCTGAACATCCCTTTGTTCTTCTCGGCTACCCTTCTCCTTCGCTCGTCCACTGCCTTCAGTCGACGGGAGTATCTGGAACGCACTGAAACAGGCAAAAACAGGCCGACGGCAGCGACTGCGAGCCCCAAACTTGTCATATTCCTTCCTTTTTGACAGCAGTGACAGATTCCGTGGTCCCAACGCTGTGTCTGTATTCATCCGCTTCGATTGTGTTTGACTGGCCTTCTATCAATTGTTGCACTTCCAGAAATGACCGAGTATGCGCCACGAAGCAGTCAGGATTACAATTCCTTCCCATATAATCAGCACCTCACGATGTCCCATTATTCCAATGGCAACGGCCTCAGCTACCTCTACGGCAACGGTCAGGTTCAGTATCAGACTGTCAATTCACAATGTTCGGCGTACTCACCACACTATGCTCCAAGTCAAGGAGCCTCAACAACCCCCCTCTATATGCCTGCCACCTCTGGACACCAATTTCAGTACTCTCTCGCAAACACACGAATACCCCCCACTCTACCTTCTCAATCTCGTACATACCCGTCCCACTACGTCAGCTCCTCCACACACCGGACGTCGTCGCAACATCAACGGCTTGCTTCTCCTCGAGACTACAGCTCCATGGATGGTACAGAGTGCCAGGACTCGCCAAATCAAGACACGATGCTATCGGAGCCGGTTGACCCACCTCTCGATGGCTATCCGGATGTCCACGAGTTTGATGAACTGATGAAACGGTGAGTTGCATCTGTTGCTACGGAAGGTCATGCTGATATGGTGACTTCAGCTACGTCCAGGACTTGTCACCCAAGAAACAAGACAAAGCTTTGATCCATGCTCGCAGAGCCGCGAACATCAAACATGTCCTCATTGACAAGAAGACCACGTCAATAGAATCAGCACAGTTCAGGTCAGTCCCTTCACTGCCCATCGGGCTAGCTATGGATGAAGCGCGCGATGTCACTGATGCTGCTTCACAGATTCTGGGTGAAGAAGATGTTCACGCTGGAACCAAAAGAGGGCAAAATACCAGATGTAAGTCACGGCCATCTGTTCGGAAGTACATAGCACTGACCGGCACCAGCATCTCAAAAAGATTTGCCACGAGGGCAAGCCGGTGGCGGTACGAGAAAAATTGTTCAAGATTCTGACCAAAGCACACAAACAATGCCAACATGGTGGCCGCGACAAGACATCTGCCCAGGTCAGAAAAGTATACTCGTGGTACGGGCTTGATCATACTTCGAAAAGACTGTCGAGGGCATGCTAACTGTGCGTGCTCAGGGTGCCGAAAGAGCTCATCTCACGGTTCGTCAAGCTTTGTCCTACCTGCCAGGTGAGACGGGGAACCAGCCGCAACTCGCCGCCGGAGTCAGTCAAGAGCCCAAAAGCGAACACAGAGGTCCAGTCTCCGGAAACGTACTCAACGGCTGGATCGAGAAAGAACTCGAAGGTGAGCGGGATCACGGCGATCAATGCCAGCTTGCCTTTGCAGACAGCAGGATTCAAGACTACCCCAACCTTCCAACAGCAGAATCGTTGGATGACACCAATACAGACGCAGACCGGAAGCGCACACTTATCTCCAACGACTACACAGAATACGATTAGTCGCCACGACTCATACAACACGATGTCACAGATGCCCATGAGCTGTACCAATGCCAATCCACCGGGTATCACCTTCTCCTCTCTCAACGCCTATGGAAATACTAATGGAACTTCAAACGCATTTACTTCGTCACCACTGTCTCAACCACACGGGCATGTATCAACAAGATCAACATTCGACGGCAAGCTCGACGCCCATTACATGTGAGGCTCAGCAGTGGTGCCATAAATGCTTTCGGGCGACGCAATCTGCTATTATCCTGGTGAAATTTACGGAACAAGCACCGAGAGGGCTCGTCACGAATATGATCTGAGGACATGAGATACCTCGTTTCTTGCTTCCGCGTCCGGACCGGCCGGACCGAAGATCCCTACGATTGCGCATCTTCACCTGGGCTCCGACTTTTTCTTTGGGGCCTCCTTCGCACAACGTTCGGTTGATCAAACAAGTTGGTCATTATGATTTGGGACTTGAGGCGCAGGCTGAGGGATACAGAAAAGTCTTTCGCAGTTGTCACGATGACGAATGAACGCTTCAGGCCGTGTGGAATGGCGAGAGAGGAGTACAGGCGCTATTCGGTTTCGACTTTACATTGGCATTGGTCCGTAGAAAGCTGGATGCAATGGGTCGAGGGGACAAGGAATCGTTGGTCTTTGGTTTCTGGTTGGATCGGGCCGGGGCTGTGGAGGGAATAGCAGTTATGCAGTCCCAGGCCTAACGTCAGAGACTGGTGTCGACAGAAGTACTGGTATCTACGGACCAGTATACGTAGATCACTTCATCAACATTCGTGCCAGAAATCAATCCCCAGTGGTGGGAGTGTGAGATTCCACCGAACAAGCCCTCCCCGATGCCTCTTGAAATGCGGTGTGTTTGTGAGGAGGATGGAGTTGCGGCTCGATTTGAAAAGCTGAGCATCGCTTAGATCTTGACCCCTGAGCCTCGGGAAGGAAAAGCCGATGATGTCTCGCATCCTCGCCACGAGGCCGCCCAGTGGTGAGAATGCTTGGGAACTGCTCCGCATAAACCCTATCATGAGCAGCGGCACACTGCGTCGCCCCATATGGTGCTCGTACAATCACCGGCAAGGATGCGCAGCTCCAAAACATACAGAGACTGCCGGTCGCTATTGGACTAACCGAATTGGTTGAGTATATTGACAACGCGCCTTCTTTTCACTTCTCCTTCACTCGTACGCGGTCTTGGCATGGAGGTGAAGTTTCACCCAACCCCCTTCCCAAAAGCGCAATTATCAACGAAGACAAAAACTCTGCCACAGCCTTGTTTCGAACAAGAGGCTATGACGGAAATTCTCTTGGGCTATATCCGGTGGTGGCCAACCATCCGGTCTACTCCCAATTCACGTTCTGATGAACGCCGATTTGACAAGTCAAGTAGGCAAACTAGAGTTTTTTTTTTTGGCGTGGTGCGTTCGTTCGTTCATTCGCGGTTCGAGTTGATGGAGTGATCGGCGTATATTCGAAGTCGGAGGTGTTGTCGTAGCAATTCGTCTCTGACACGCCTTCTAGCCCGGTGCTAGTTTGACCTGATGCCATTGAGGAATTGCAGCAGATTTTAGCACTATTCAAAATATATGTATGCGAATATTGATGGGTGGATATGATTGGAAGATGGGCCAAGTGGTCGCTTCACTGCCGGACCTATATTCGTTTGGAGTGGGAGTGAAGGAGGAAGTATCGTGATGTGTGCAAGGCTCGCTCACGAGGCTGGGGTTCCTTCAATTCTGCATGCTTCCCTCTACCTTACTGTCCTTCGAGCGGAGCGGAGGCCTGGCACCTGCTTTACCAAACTGATCAGGAACGAGTCACTACTGCACGTATATACGAGATCCAAGATAGTCTTCAATTGACTACTGCTGCGTACACCAGCATCCAGTATTAGGGCTGACCGTTTAGACTCGGGAGGAAAAGGGGAAGCTCGAAATCGGAGCTTACGGCGAGCGAGATTCGGTGACGCACTGCTGGAAATTAGCCCCTCGACCAATCAGGAATGCCCATCGAATGCGCGCGTCGTCTCTCCCTCCACCCAAAAAGTTGTTGAACAGGCTGGCATGTTGCGCATCTACAATCAGCATCTTACATTGCACTCTCATCCAACATTCGCAGCACGAATATCCTCAGCTCCAAATCCATCGCTTGACTGTCCATTCACTCTGATTTTGACGCGACTGTCAGGCCCTCTGCGCACACTCAGCCGTCGCTGGGCTCGATCCATCGCAGTACACATCTTCAACCGGCGCAGCACGCAGCTGCTGGTTCCTCGCTGAGAGTCGCCCACCATGAATTTATTCCGGTTGCTTGGTATGACTCTTCGGACAGATCCTCTCATTGGCACGCAATGTCACTGACGGAAATCCCCTGTTCAGCGGACCTGTCGCATCTGGTCTCGATATTCATCCTACTGCACAAGATGAAGGTCTCGAACGTACGTCTGGTCCAGCATACCGTCTCGAACTCCTTTCGGACTGTAACTAATTTGATGGGCGGTCGGAATAGTCGTGTTCAGGAATATCCTTCAAAACCCAAGCGCTATACTTCCTTGTCTACGTGACTCGGTACCTTGGTCAGAGCGTTCCTCGACTCCCCTTACACCACCACCGCTGACCAAGTGGCATGCAGACCTCTTCTGGACCTTTACCGACAGCGCCTGGAACACCATCTTCAAGCTGATCTTCCTCTCCTCTTCGCTTTACACCCTTTACGTCATGCTCAATGACTACAAACCCACCCATGACCCGAATCTCGACACCTTCCGCGTCTCATACCTTACCGGAGGCAGCGCAGTCCTCGCTCTCCTCTTCCCATACCGCTACACCCTTCCCGAAATCCTCTGGGCCTTTTCTATCTGGCTGGAATCGGTGGCTATTTTACCTCAACTGTTCATGCTGCAGAGGACGGGTGAGGCGGAGACGATCACCACCCACTACCTCTTTGCGTTGGGGATCTATCGGGCCCTCTACATTCCGAACTGGATATACCGCTGGTTTGCCGAGAACGGACATTTTGACCCCATCGCGGTAGTTGCGGGAGTTATTCAGACAGTGTTGTACTCGGACTTTTTCTGGGTTTACTATACAAAGTAAGCGTCATTCCCACGGAGCATGCAGGAACCCGGCTTTCCACAGAGAGATGGCGATACAGAAAAATGCTAACATCTCCCAACAGAGTCCTCAAAGGCAAATCCTTCAAACTCCCTGTCTAGGCGACAATTCCCGGACACTCCATTGAGAAACTACCCGATCTCGTTGCTTCAGGCCCAGCTCACTCGGCCTGACCCCCGCGCAGCTTGCAATGTTGGAAAAAGAACTCGCGGCGTTACGGGCTTTCGAAGCCAAGAACCATGACCGCCAAGATATGAAAAGTACCGACGATTTGGTGAGTTCGAGAACTCATTGTCGCCGGTTTGCTCGGAGGACTGAGGATGCGGCCCTGGAACTAGAGCGGGGATCAATGTGCAGGTACACAGTACAAGCAGATGCGGGGCCACGTGGTATGGCTCAGCGTAGGTGAGCATTTTGTAGGGCTCATGCTTTCTTCCGACCATGCAGTCGTGGGTGTCTCAAGGCTTGCGGAACTGGAACTGTTGCATAGCAACACATGACCCAGCTTGAAGGCGACAAAGTTGGAAGAGGTATCTGCCACGAGCCTTGAGCACAGGAGTGCCGCTGGCGGCGGAGATCCTAAGGTCGAGGAGCTGTATATCGGTCTGTAGGCACCGTGCACAGCCGAGTAGTCACTGCCGACGTGCGATTTACAGAATAGGGGTCGGTCAAGCTGCCAAGGAAATTGCTATGGGATCACCATTCGCCAATTCAACGATTATTATTTCACCGGATCAACGATTTGCCGGCTGCCATGGGATTTCGCCAGCGAGTTTGTCCGTCTAGGATGACTAGAAATCTTACGGGTAGAAAACCAGAAAGTACGAGGTATAGGAGCACATGTTTGTCCGCACTCTAGAAAGATAAACTGGAGCCGGTGGAGATGACATAAGAAGGTGATACTCTGGCGAGCATGTGGCAGTGGCAACGAGGCGTGGAAAAGGTGCACATGTTAGAGATAAGAGCGACACGGGATACAACCGACTAATGGTCACATAGCAGCGGAGAGGAGATGGAGATAACTCGTTATGAATAATCAGCCATTCGACCCGATCACTGATGGTGTCATGGGCGTCACAAAAGAAAAAGCAGGAGAAAATGCCCCGGAGTTCCAAGGGCCAGGAACAGCGGGCGGATGCCGCCCGATTTCAGGGCTCAAGACCTGACTCAGCCAATCAGGGGCGCAGTTCGGGTGAGGAGAGTTGCAGTTCGTTCGGCTGCTGGAAATTCCAAGTTGGAGCATGTGATCAATCTTTACCGCAGATCCTCATCATCTCTTCTCACTTTCACAGCAGCCCGCCGCCATGCACACCACTACTCAGGGTCCAACTTTATAGTTACTGCTGTTGTCGCTTTTCTCTATGCCTATCCATCACTTGACAGAGACATTTCGCATTTACTACGCCATCCTTCACACTCGGTGACCATGTAGGAGTACCTCTCCGTTCGCAAAGCCCAGAATTCACGCCTCACACATTGCCCGTTACCGCTCAGTGCTGGCCCGACACTTCGATTAACCACGCCCGTGTCATTTATCATGGACTCTCAGTCGGCAAATCCGCCCTATGCAGTACCTCCTCCCTTTTCTCCTCCCCTCTCTGCTCATCGTTCCTCCGGCGATTCGCACAAACCAGCATCCATCGACATCGACATGATGCGATCTGACGACCGATCCACCAGAGCGGCTAGCGTCCTCTCTGGCATGTCGATTGAAGACATGGAGGCCGCAGAGACCCTCAACAACCTGTCTCAGAGTAAGGGTCGCTAGCAAATGCGCTTGGATGTGCGATTAACATGTGGCATTAGAATTCCATTCTCCTAGACAGTCGCATCAGCAGCCGCCTACGCTCGTGCAAACGCATGCCAGTTTTAGTGACCATCAATCTGAACCCTTGCTACGACTATTCACAAGCCAATATCCGTGGACAAGACCGCTGATCGATGGCTCCCTATCTGCTTACAAGACCACCCAGTCATATATACCCGGGGCAGAGTGGACTGAGAGAAATCTCGGCTTACCCATTGCAGGAACCGTGGCCAGAATATCAGGTGCCGAAGCTGGGCTCCGCTGGGCATTGCAACCCAAGCGTGACGGGAGATCGCCTAACAAGAACTCGGACGTGGAGAAAGGCTACACAGACATCGCCCCTGACGGCACGCGCCGATCAAGTTCTGAGATGACCTATTCCGAGACTCCTCCCGCCTACAATGCTGGTGATCGCTCGCCGCCCTACAGTGAACAACAAGTCCTCCTTCAACGCCGTGATGACCGTCACCCCCCACCGGGCTGGCGACAACAGCTGGTCGTCTCAACCAGCGGCTTGGGCATTGCTATGAGTGAAGAATCAATCAGAAGTCTGAAGTACTGTTTGAGCTGGCTCCGATGGGCTAATGGCCACCTGGGCGAAGCTATCCAGAACCTCAGGAATTTACTCGAGAGGTGGGACGAAGGACTTACTCCTGGAGAACAGCCACCGACCATGTCCGTTGCCAACATGACTCAAACGCACGAAGAGAGGAGGCAAGCAGCCCTTTCCGCTCGCATTGCGGCCCTGAAAGCCGATGTTCTGCAGACTCTAAAGCATGTCGTCGGGATTGTGTCCAACTATGCTGGCGGCGCATTGCCTCAAAACGCGCGAGATCTTGTTCACAGACATCTCACAAGTCTACCTCAACGATTCAGCCTGGCGAACATGGAAGGCGGTGAGGGTGGATCTGCCAACACCGACGCATCAGAGGCCGCCAGGAGCGGGAGACGAGTCATGGTCCTGGCCCAAGAAGGACTGGACATGATGACTCAGGTTAGCCGCGTGGTCAACGATACTCTAGTCAGCGCCGAAGGATGGTGCGAGAAGCTTGGGAGGAGACGGGACAATGAGCAGCAACCACAGCAGCAACACGAATTTGCCAGTGAAAAAATGGAGACTGAGAGCCGTGATGGAGGATCAAGAAGCGAAACGGTCCGAAGTGAGACCCTGGCGTCAAGTGAAAGTGAGAAAGAGAATGGAGATATCAAGATGACCATGTAACAACACGATGCACAAAAGCCGAGCTGGGCGAGTTCTAGTGGGATACTACCTGTATTTGCTATATGTGGATGTTATTCGCGCTTGGATGCCGTGCTTGGGTTGTGACGAGGGTGAGCTGGAAGAGTGCCTCGCGCCTTGACCTCTAGTCTTGGAGACGGGAATCTCAGGTATGGTGTTCGACTACCTCTGCCTATTGGAAGCGAGTTGACGAGTCTCACGAGCAATGTGTCATGTTACAGGACTGGTGGAGGGTGCCAAAAAGGTATTGGATATCTCGAGTGAAGGGGTCTGGCTAGAGTGCATGCGCAAGCGTGGCGCCATGAGAACCAAAGTAGAATTTGCTGTAACAAAGAAGACATAGCTAGAGTGCACGAGCGAAGCTGAGGTTCAACAATAAATCGGTCATTATGGACACTTTGTGGAATCGTAGCAACCTTGGAGACGGGGAGGAAGTGGAGAATGTAAAATACTCCGGAATCGCGGAGGATCTGCAACATCGACCTCGCGTCTCACATCTGAAGATCCCAGCCTCACCGGCATGTCGTAGACACCCCTCGACCTGTCAAGATGGACCTATGACCACCAGCACCTGACGAGAGAGAGATGGACTCGTCATTGTACTACAGCTCGTCGCAGCGGTCGGGATCACCCACCCAAACCCGCACCGTCTTCCCCAAAGGCCCCATCTTCACCCTCGACGATTTCTCCAGCAAAGATTTCATAGCCAAAGACTTCGTTGAGTCCCTCACCGAAAGCGCGCAATCCTCCGCTCGGCGCTCGCACGGCCCGCCCACAAACGCTCCCTTCGATCCGAAACCCCTCATCCGCGCATTCGAACAAGCCTCGCGACGTCTCGACGAGCTGTCGGGTGAACTCGAGCAGAGAGAAAATGAGTTATCGGCGGCGGTGAGGAGAGCAGAGGCACAACATGCAAGCAACACTGAGACGCTCGGTCGCAAGCTCAATTCTACCATCGAAAGTTTTCAAAAGCTGGATACGTCGCTAAAGAGCGACCGCGGCGAGAAATGGGGCGGTAATGTCGCCGTAGAAACGGGCCGGAGGATAGAAGAACTTGATCGCCAGAGGAGAAAAGCCCTTGACGCCCACTTTCTGATCGAATGTTGGGATGAAGTGAGCAACCGCGGCGAGGTCACCCTCCTCGAGAACTTGCGTCGATCCGGCACAGGCGAAGGAAAGATTCGCTCAGCTAACATCGCACGCCAACTGCTACGAATAAGCCAACGTCTCGATCCCAAATCCCACGGCGGACAGACCAACGGCGTTGCTCCCACCGCGAAGCAAGTCGGCATCACTAACGGCGTCACCGGCATGCAACAGCGAAATTTCAACACCCGCGAAGTCATCGAGAAATTCATCGAGACGCTTGAAAATGACATGCTCAAATTGTTCGACGACTTCTACCGCCGCCAGAACTTTGAGGAGATGAAGAACTGCGCCATCGTGCTGCAGGACTTCAACGGCGGAGCGAGCGTACAAGCGACGTTTGTGAATCAACATCAATTTTTCATTGATCGAAGTAATCTGGTAACCGAGGAGATCGGGGGTGATCAGGAGACGTGGATTCGTCTGTCGGATCCGGACGCGGAGGTACCAGGTGTTGAACCAGGGTTGCAGAGCCTGATCGACGAGGTCAAAGTCGTGGTGCAGGAGGAGTCGGCCATCATCAAACGAGCATTCCCCTACCCGGAACAGGTCCTCGGAAAGTTCGTGCAGAGAGTGTTTCAGCAATCTATTCAACAACGCCTGGAACTCGTGCTCGAGAAAGCAGAGTCAGAATCCACGCTCGCATATCTACGCTCCTTACAAGCTGCAAGGAGTTACATTTCACTCCTGGTCGATGACCTCAAAGCGCATGGCTTGACAGAACACCCCGACTCGGTGACCTCCCAGACATCTCAGCTCCTCGACCAGCAACTCGATGAGCTTTTCACCCCATACTTCGGCGGTTCTGCATATATCGACAAGGAAAAACACAACCTGCAGGAACTGTACAAGTCGTTACTGTTTAAATTTGAACTCTTTCACAGCCGCCGCCAAAAGGAGCCAAAGACATATCTTGCAGCAATCCGTAATCGCGGACAGGAGTTGCTAGCGAGTGCGCGAGAGGCCACCGACGCGTACGTAAAGTCCTTGGACTTGGAGAAAATGTCTCCTACACAGAAGCGCATCCTCCTAAGTGTTGCCGGCCTCAAGGACGCCGACGACAAGTCCTCCGCAACCGACGTGGTGGAAATCGACGAAGAGGACGGAAGACTACACGTGCAATTCGCCAAGAGGATGATGAAGTGGTTGGCCGAAGGCGTGAGGCGCGGGTTGGAGTTGGGAGGAGGAAGCGAGACACCGAAGGACGTCGCCGCACTACTGAACCTGATTCTGAAGAATCTTCTCGAAAACTATGTCGAGGTATCGCTTGATGCGTCGGCGGAGTTGGCCAGCAGCTTTGAGTCCGCGAGGAGGGAACCAGACCTGTCGTATCTCGCCAACCTAAGAACGGCCGTCCACATCACACACCTCGTGCAAAGCTGCATAAACACGCTCCTCATCCCGCTCGCCAATTCGAGCCTCACGGCGCGTCGGGAAATGGAGAAAGCCACCCGCACGGCCATCACACGGATTGAAGAGCAAATCAACAACATCGAGCAATCGACCATTGACGCGGTGCTGAATTGGACGTCTCGCCTCCTCTCGAATCAGAACCGAGCGGACTTCCGGCCCAGGGCCGACGCCGAAGCCGCATCCCTTGAACAGCCGCAGACAAGCACATGCGGTGACGTGTGCAAGTTTCTGAGCGCCTTCCACGACTTGGCGACGCAGAGCTTCGACGGCGCGAATCTAGGCGTCCTCCTCACGGAATGCGCAGTCGGGGTCCGCTCGCAGCTGCTGGCACATTTCACCAAGTACCAAGTCAATCGCATTGGCGGGGTGATGCTGGCGAGGGATATGAGCCGGTACGTCCAGCTTTTGCGGAGTTGGGAGCTGGATTCCACGTCTGAGGACGGTACTGCCCTTGATGTAGCCGGGGATGGTCCAAGCAGTTCGGGGAGAGCGTTCAAGGCGAGTCTGGAGGTGTTGTCCGAGTTGGCGAGTGTGTTTGTGTTGCATCCTGATGCGTTGAGGGAGAGAATACGCGGGCCAGTGTTGGGGAATCTGGGCAAGGAGAATCTACGGCCTTACCTGCTTAGGCGGGATGATTACATGGAGGTAGGGATGCAGAGCCTGCTCGCGAGTCTATGATTGGCATGAGTGAGCATGGGATTAAGACATGCCTGTGCTCTGTTCCATTCAGGATGTGCTGCATAGGCCCATGACTTCCTACGGATGAATTATACGAATATGCAGATCGGGTTTCTGTAGGAGGGGAGATCTCAATCAGCGTTTATATATACATAAGAGCTGCAAAGATGATGATACCCCAAGGGATTGCATTTCCAGCTCTAATGAAACATCCAGCCGATGAGGACATGCCATGCTGCCGGTTCTCTAACTGTGTTGCGGCCACCCGTTCTTGTACATTCCAGAGGATCCACGATTCGAGCTCCGCCCCCGCGATATAACGCCACCATGCCTGTACAAGTCACACTGCGTTCGTCTGGACGGTTGACGGTCCAGAGGATCGATGCATTCATTCAGATTTTAAAACCATACCCTGCCATACAGTCCTTATACTGCGAGACCATGCTCTTGCAATCTTCTTGTGGGTCATCCGATCGTGAGAACAGCATACACTCGTCGCGCCGGGACTTCTCGTCTTTGCAGACGCAGCAGGGCTATTCATGCGGGGTCAGAATCATAGTGAAACTAAGGCTCGGATTGAATGGGCCAGGCGGGAATCATGCTATTCTGCTTTCTTCGATTCGGCGGGCGTACCTTCACTTTCTCCGTCGTCTCCGGTTTCAGGTCCGCTGCGAGATTATTCGGCGTTGAGGGTTGAGTGACTTGAGAACATAGATATCAGCTCTTCTTCCTCTAAGCGGCGTATTGGAGCAGAGGGTACATACCGGCAGCTGGCTGTGCCGGAACTGGCGACGAAGAACTGAACCAACCCATCTTGACAGCTGTCGCGGCGCAAATGCTCAAGATGTCAGGATGAGAAATCAATCAGTTGGAGATGAGGAATTAATGGAGTTGGAGTCGGTTGCGTCAATGTCACATGGATGCCGCATACTCCACCGTACATGCGATATCGAATTTGCTTCGTCTTCCAACTTCACGCCTCTCTGCCTGTTCTACCTGTCCAACCAACATCTTCCCACCATGGCGACAGGACTATTCGCGTCGTTGCCGAAGCCGAAATACACTGGCGAACATGAAGACGTTCCGCTTCACGCGCAACCGAAAGGACCCCGGATTGTCGGACCGGGCGTTATAGATGAGTCGCAGATCGTCTTGAAGGTGCGCAACACCTGGCCCGAACCCTCATTGACGTACATACTAACGTCTTTCTTCTTCCTGCAGCGCTCTGGACCCCCTCCCTACGGCCAAAGATCAGGATGGCGACCCCGCTCAGCAGAGGACTTTGGCGATGGCGGTGCCTTTCCCGAAATCCCTGTCGCACAGTACCCGTTCGATATGGGCCGGAAAGGAGCAGGCTCGACCTCAAACGCTCTGGCAATCCAGGTAGATGCCGAGGGCAAAGTCAAGTACGATGCTATAGCGCGACAAGGGCACAGCGAGAGTCGAATCATCCATTCGAGTTTCAAGGATTTGATCCCATTACGGCAGCGCGCCGACGCCGGAGACATAAACCTCGACCGACCAACCCAAGAAGAAGCACAAGCAACAGCCGATCGCACGAAACAAGCGCTCGAAAAACTCGTTTCCGGCGCGGTAGCGGCCCAGCGGCCCAAAAACGTAAAGGGCGTCACCAGAGAAGAACCCACCTACGTGCGCTACACCCCCGCCAACCAGATGGGTGACACATCGAAGAAGAACGACCGCATCTTCAAGATCGTCAAGAGACAAGAAGATCCCATGGAACCCCCGAAATTCAAGCATAAGAAAATCCCTCGCGGTCCCCCTTCCCCGCCTCCGCCCGTGATGCACTCCCCGCCCCGCAAGTTGACAGCCGAAGACCAAGAAGCGTGGAAAATCCCCCCGCCCATAAGCAACTGGAAGAACCCCAAGGGCTACACCGTTCCGTTGGACAAGAGATTGGCAGCCGACGGGAGAGGTCTGCAAGACGTGACGATCAACGACAAATTCGCACAGTTTGCAGAAGCTCTGTTTACTGCAGATCGCCATGCGAGAGAGGAAGTCCGTCTACGGGCTCAAATGCAGCAGAAACTGGCCGAGAAGGAGAAACTCGCCAAAGAGGATCATCTCCGCGAGATGGCCCGGAAGGCAAGGGAAGAGCGGCAACGCAACAATGAGTCCGGACCGTCACGCCGGTCGAGATCGCGGTCAGGATCGAGATCATATTCCGACTCTGATGGTTCTCGAAGTGCTTCCGAAGACGAGTCCGCGCGAGAAAGGGAACGCGCCCGCCGGGAACGCCGCGCCGAAAATGAGCGCCAACTCCGACAGTCGCGCATGGGCACGGAAAAACGCATGCAAATGCTGGCGCGCGAGCAGAACCGCGACATATCAGAGAAAGTCGCCTTGGGGCTGGCGAAACCGACACAAAACAAAGAGACGATGTATGATTCACGGCTGTTCAACCAGACCAGCGGGTTTGATAGTGGGTTCAACGAGGATCAAGCCTATGACAAGCCGCTTTTCGCGGCACACGACGCGATTAATTCGATATATCGGCCGAGTGCGGGTGGGGCAGACGAGGAAGAGTACGGCGAAGACGCTGCGGCAGGGGAGATGGGCAAGATCAGTAAAAATAATCGATTTGAAGTGTTGGGACGGGCCAAGGAGGGCTTTAAAGGCGCGGATGTGGCAGAACGGGAGGCCGGGCCGGTACAGTTCGAGAAAGACAAGGACGATCCATTTGGGATCGACAGTCTTATTGGTGAGGAGAGGGACAGAGCGAGGGGTGGCGAGGAAGTAAATTCTGGTAAAGGCAAGAAAAGATACGGACTCGAGACTGGCGAGGATAGAGATCGCGAGGACCGAGAGGAGAGGCGGAAAAGGGTCAGGGTGGACGATGATTAGGGGGGGATTTCAAAACGAGGGAGCTGAGTTGACTTAAAAACTCGAGGTTAGCTGATAGGCCACGAGTCTACCATCATATGAGCATGGCACACATGCGCTCTGGATCTGAAGCAGTACGCAATCCGCGTATGGCATGAGGCGAGACGAGACATGGTCCATACAGTAACTTTATCCATCTCTTAGGTACAAAGATACCCATCCATTCGGCAAGAGACACCCGTACGAATACAGCACAGTAGGGTACCCACCTCGGATAAGGTCAAAGACCGAACAGGACAGAAACTTGCCTGCGCGCGCCCTTTTGCGCAACGACAATTCGAGATTTTACCATTTTACTTTGTTCTTCTGGGTTCGTTTTTGCTCTTGCTCTTCCTGATAACTGCACGTCCAATTGCCCCGATTTGCTCATCGCCCCATGGCCCGAAATGTCAGGCATACACATGCCAGACGTGCCAGGCACGATATATCAGATTGGCACGCGGCTTGAAAGCTTTTCACACTTTAAACCCCGGACTTCTATGCATTATAATATAGACGGTGGACTGGACTGTGTAATGAGTACTTTTTTCTTTCGCGGCCCGCACTATCCGCTATCGTTCGCCCATGCATTCATTACAAATAACGGGACTTATTTCCTCCTGGGGCAAAATAACCTAGCATGGTTATGAAGCTATCTTGGAATCAAGCCGATGGGGTAGGGTTCCCCCGGTCGGGACGACTCTGTTTCTAATCTGGTTGGGCTGGATCCAAGATTCCCTTGCATCAAGGACGTGAAGCTGTGATTCGAATCATTGTCATCCTCTTCGTCTTCGTCGTCGTAGTCTCTTTCGCTCCGAGCTTGAAAGAGGTCGTGTTCCTGATCCGGTATGGCGACCGTGGTGGGATTGCGGTCTCCGGAAGGGGCTTCTGGAGCGTGATACGTGCGTCGCGATCAAAGTGAGCTGTTGCGTGGCCGAGTTCTCTTGCCAGCGTGCTCGACTTCGCGCTCCAAGAGGGTCCTCGGATTTATCTCTGCTGCACAACCATTACGAATCACTATTCAGGCGTGGCGTGATGATTGCGAGAGCAGTATCCTGGGACCATCACCCGAGAGGTACAGCAATCAGCGGACAGAGATTGTCCCCCTGAACCTGGACCAGTTCTCCACCGTGGATATGGCCGTGTGTCCGCATGCCCGCATGCCCGCGGTAGGTACAGTTTCGGTCTTGGAAACTCTTCCTTCCAGCCCTGGCATGTCCAACTCTGGATGTTTAGTAAGTTCGGGGAGAGTTGCCGAGCAAGAAACCTGGCATTGGTCGAGGTGGTTACCATACTGGGCAAAGGCCGAATGACGTTTCCACAAAGCCTGCTCCTCCACGTGAGTGGTCAGCCGGAGCCGGTCCGCTTGGGCGCGTGGCACGCTGGAAGACCGGTGAAGGGCGATACCGGCCAAACGAAGCCTGAGCGATGGTTGGCAGCTGACCTGAACCGACCTTTGTCAAGGTACTGGAGACATAGAGGGCGAATGCAAGGCCTTGGAGGCGAGATGCTCTTTCCACCAAGCACGGTTGACCTGTTCTTCCATAGCGACGAAATCTTCTTCTGTAAGGTCCTCCTTCTCCATGTTGAAGTCCATACTGATGTCGCTCAGCAACCAAGCTCGCACGGCGGTCGTAAGCTGTACTCGAGCGTCGCCGTCCAATAGGGCAAAGATCTTCAGAACATTGATCCCGTAAGTGCACATGTCAACTTCCTTCAGAACCATTTCCTCTTTGCCGAAACACTCTTGGTAGTATTGCTCTCGGACCCGGTCAACAACACCCATGATGGCGCTGGCGGTCAAGCTTCTCTCCGAGCTGCCATCCAGAACAGATTTGAGCCGTTGTAAGAACATGATCTTGTCGGCGAAATTTTGCTTCCCAAAACTTGCAAGCGTCATGTTCAATCCATAGAACAACGCAAAAAGCCCTGCCTGAAGTGAATACTTGATATGAGGATCGCATGTGGTGTTCATCGTCTGAGCAGTGTAGGTGGAGAATAACGTGGACCTTTTGATATTAATGTAGCGGCCAAGGAGGGACTCCTGCGAAGCCGCTTTCGAGGGATATAGTCCTGTACCCGGCTGATCGTTGTCGTTATCGTTAGTTTGCATGAGATAGGTCGTTGTCGCATGGCGGATTAGTTCTGCCTGGTTCTGCCTCGAGAGCGTTTGCAGGCGGCGCAGGTCGAGAAAAATCATGGTTCGTACGGTGTCGAACTCACTGGCTGATTTGATTTGAATGGGCGCGTTGACATAGACCCTCTTCAACCCAGCCAGGGACAGAGCCGTCTTGTCAAAGTTGGACGCGAAATAGTTCAGGATTCCTGGTTGTTGCAGAAACGAATCCATCGCTCTGAGATGCTGTGTGCAGGCGTCCGCATGGAATACATAGCATTCGGCGGATATTGCGTACCTCAAAGTTGTGATGGCGTCTTCGAGGTCAAAGTTGGGGTTATTCAGTAGAGTTCTTAATATGCCGTAGCCGTGTGCTCTGCGTTTCAGGATGGATTGGCCGATCGTGACAGACCTCGACGCCTCGGGCGCATACTTGTTCATCTGCTGTTCTGCGATTACCAAGATCCAGTGTAGTGCAGATGGAGACCTCTGTATTGTGCGAGCAGCGTCTGCTCTATACGGACAATACAGGGCTTCTCTGTGGAATCCGAACATCTGGGTCGGCAGTTCTGTGAAGTCTTCAGAGTGCGCACATTAGCCAACGGAATCACAGAGGGCAGGGGGTGAAAACCCACAGTAATTGAGAAGATACTTCTCGTAGAGATCGAAGGAATTTCCCAGCTGGAAGGTCGAACCCATGGAGCCTATGCGAGGTACTTGACCGAATGAGATGGGTTCTTCGGAATGCCTCCTGGCGAGTTCCTTGCCATAGCTTTCACTTCCGTCCGTGGAGGTTGGAACGACGACGGGCGCGCTGTTGTACCGTGTCAACTGGTTATCGGCGCGTCCGTTCGATCCAGGCGAACCCGTGCTGTGGCGGCACTCTGGCAGTTCCACTTGGATGACATTCGGGCATTTGACGTCTTCAGCAACAAGTTGTACCGGATTTGAAGTGACGCTCTTGGGGCTGTCGCCGGATGATTGCGAATCATCAGTCCGCGGGCTCTCCAAAACAAAATCGACCTGAAGAGGAGAAGCCTGTGACATGCATCAGTACAAAGACACCACATGTAGAGCTGGACAGCTTGTGTGATGTCGTCACTCACAGTTCGACTGACGGTGGCCGAGTTGTTATTCTTATTGTTTTTTCGTCGGTTGTGGGAGAATCGAGCGACGTGGGAATTTATCCTCGATAACCTCTTCTTGCCCGGCAATCCATTCTCGCTCTGCCCCGTCTCCGTCACAAAGTGGATAACTCCAGCTGGCATATTCTCGGTGTGCTCAAGTGGTGACCATGGCGGACCTAGGAATGAGGCTGAATATCAGAATCAGGACGCGGAGGGCGAGGCGACACAGAAAAAGACAAGCCCACAGAGCGCACGACGAGTAAAATCTGGCGCCCGGCGATAACGAGGGCGCGAAGGAGGGGTCAAGCTTCCAAAGCAACTTACCAACATTACCCGTTTAGGATCGCGCCAAAGGATCGAAATCGCCAGGAATTGTAGCTCACTTAGTAATCCAGTTTAATCTTCCGTGGGGATCAATTGATCGTGTCGGCACGGCTGGCCGGTGCTGCATATAAAGATCCTTGCGGATGCTGGCGAAGCGTGCGATCACGCAAGAATGAAGTCTGCTGATGTATTGAAGATGGCCACGGGAGATTCGAATGATGGAGGGAAGAAGATAAAGAAAGGCGGCGAAACACCGGGAGGGGCCCCTTAGTGAGCTTCGTGGCCACGGACAGTTAGACCTTCGCAGTGTCCATGCACAGGACGCAGGCCGGAGCTATGGTCAAGGCGGTCCGTCTGCCGTCTGAAGATACGAGCTGTGCAGAACAAGGCGACGCTGGCGGAGGAGAGTCGAGAGTGATGTCAACTCTCGTGCGCCTCAATTCGGCCTTGGGGAGGAATTTCCTCGGATTTTTCTGCAACGAAGCCCACAAAGTTCACGAGGAGCTTTCAACGTTTCTGGATGAGAAGCATTCCCAGATGGGGGAGATGAGATTAGCAGCGAAAGGACGAAGGATTCCGAAGCGCATGATGAAGTCGAAGTCGCCAAGGCGTGGGGACCTTCCGAGACCCTCGCCATCCCCTCGCAGCTCGCCGACCCTCACCCAACCCTCACCTGGGCCTCCCCTGGCCCTCACAGCTCCCCCGGCGAAAGCTCCGAGTCGCCACCACAAGTGGAATGATAACCCACCATTACGCCCACTTCGCCCATCCCCGGGACGGCACAGTCAGCTCGTAGCGAGGGGATCCAACGTCGTTATCGTTCCAGCAAAATCTCGCGAAGCAAAGCACACCGATAGCACCATGTGGGGAACTGCCTCGCGGCAGCTACTGTATGTCTAGTTCTTATTGCCTTCATCTACTCGTACTCTAACCATGTGGACAGGCCCAGCCTTGCATATCCAGGGATCTCTGCAGATGGATGGCTTCTAGAATCCGCCGTCTCCGTTCCCGTCTCCGCCTCCAAGTCAATAATTATCCAATCCAGCACTGCGCGTGAAATTCCTGACGTACTGCATATGCCTCCGCAATCTGACCACAAATTCATCAACCGACTCATTGCGTCCCAGTATAGGTGGGATCATGTTGGTGTGATATGCTCCACTACGCCCTCTATCATCAAGTCTCTCCTGTGAGCCGAGTGGTACACGACGTTGCTGCGGTGGCGGCTGCGGCACAGTTTGACGAGCGGGATCCTCCTCTACAAAGACTGGCGTGGGTTGCGCGAGGGCCTGAGGCGGAGAGCCACCAACATAGGCCACACCCCGGCGAATGTGGACGATGCCGCCGACGGTGAATGGCGCCGCTCCACCATCCAGTCGGAACGGCGGTATCTTCGTCGTATTGTCGTCGGTTACCGGCCGGATAGCGGGCGTTGGAGGCGGAGATGGGTGTTGGACTCCATTTATGTGGTTCAAGTCCACGATGCTGCCGTTCGCCATCACCGGAGCACGACGATTCGGCTGACTCTCCTCGCCGTTTGACATGGGCGGCGAGACTGCACTCTCTGGGACGACCGTGTTCCAATCGTCCTCGACCAGTGTGGAGGTCTCCCATTCATCCTCAACTAGAGTGGTTGCGTCTGAAATGGAGGACGCTGTGTCCGTCCACTCTTCTTCAATAGGAGAGAGAGGAATGGCGGTTCTGGAGTACGACATTTCGATTTACGAAAGCGATGAGTCTTGTGCAGAACAGTGTCTGAGAGGTAAACCAGTACTAGTTAGGTCGTGTTGCATTTATAGTCTTGAGAGTGCTCCTGCCCTGCAGAAGGGGTACAACAGACAAGATTTATATCCGTTCAACTGCTGTAGGTCCTCACCTTTATCCAAGTCTGGATGTCCTCATCTACAGAATAAGGTGAAAGATCAAACTCATTGTCTGTTTGGTTAGCCTGTAGAATCGTCCGGATAGCACCGACCAGATGGTCCTTAGGTCCTCGAATCCCCGACAGCAGCATGCGTAGTAGATTTCTCATGCTAATTGGCCTCTGTGTGACTCGCTTGCTCGTCTCTCGCACGTCTCTGCGAGCGGAAGAGCAAGTTCCCCCGGTTTGCAGGTCACATGTCTCCCGTCGAACCTGTAGAAGGCAATCAGGCAGCAAAGCTCTTCCGCGAGGCTGTAACCCAACAAGGCTGTCGAGTCCGGCAGAAAAGAAAATCAATGAATATGAATTAAAAAGCCAAAAAATTGGTCACAATTGCAGAACACACCAACAAGTGTCTCGGTAATGAGCCTGAACACTTCCAAAGGATCACCTTAGGAATAGACTTGGGGTCTGATGACTTAGTCTTGTGCATATGCAGTGTCAGGTAAGGGGGATGCGAGCTTGGGGCACCAAGTTCAATTCCCCCAAGTCCTGAAACTCGAAAAAATCCACCATACTTAACGACCGTTCCTACGTCGGCCTAGAAGGGGACGGGTTTACTCCAACGTGTGAGATGTTCGGTGGCTTGAGTCATGTGCTCGCCGGTACTTTTTTTTCTGCTTTTTTTGTGTCCATGAGGATTGGTCATGCTTGATTTTGGCGTGGCGTTATGGGCGCGTAGTGAATCTGTGTGTGCCTTGGCAGCTTCACGATGCTGAGATCCGTCCTCTATCATTGCCATTTCGTTTGACAACATCTCAGCCGCAGCGCAACCAAAAGGGATAGAGTGGCCGCGACCCAAGCTCCGCATCTTTCCCCGGTCATCCTGAAGTCGTAGGGTTTTCTTCATTGCATTCTCATGATTGCAGAACAAAGAATGCCTCTGCTCAAACTAAGTCAGCTTCTGGTCCTCTTTTCACCCCCTTCTCACATGTCGAAACTGGTGTCAGGATGTCAAGCCGCCATACGCTGCGCCGCGCCTGGCATAGGAGTTGGATACCAGCTGCAATCGATACTTCAGGCTGTCGAGCGCGATTGACTAGGATCTCCATACCTTTTCATGTGCGACTTCTGAGTGTCCTAGGCCGGTCTTGCTGAAAGACTGAATGGCGAGCAGGCATTCGTCTGGCTACAGGATTACCATGTTATGCCATGAATCATAGCCTATTGGAGATCAAGCCAGCAGGAAACTTGAAATTTTGGGGACGTTGCGTTGAGTCAATGCAACTCGATCCGGTTTCTGAGACCGTCAGGGGAGGATGAGCTTGATGAATCGCCAGGCTTCGGACTAACGCGGCCATACTAGAGGCAACGGTTGGGCTGTTTTCGGATACGCTGGGACTGTGTCTAATATCATCCGCGCTTACGCAAGTAAGAGATGTGTATGCGTATCGTCGAACTATGGTACGGGTCGTGGCTGCCTACACGGATTTGGCGACTGGACGTGTCATCAAACGGAGGTCGACGGGCCTTGGTGTGAAGCGTTGGTACAGTTGGCTTACAACTGCCGCTTGGATACAGCTATCCAAGTGCAATGGTAAAGGGAGAGATTTGGGCGGCAATGCAGCAAATTTGTGAGCTTGAGAAAAGTGACGTGCATGTGGGAAGAGATGCACTCGCGGTCAATATGTGTCACCATAAGTGATACGGTGGACCTCGCAGCCATTCCCCGCAATCGACGGTATCAGGCAAATCTCGTTTCTATCTTGATTGCCAGCTATTCTCGGACATGAATATGTGGCAGAATAGCCTCGATCCTTATGCTTCCATTTCCCACATATTTGAGATAGTGTTCTTTCTTCCCGGTCGCCCGAGGGTCACTGCGATGCCTCTACGTTGTCCACTGGCGAGCTCCTATAGTTCGGGATGGGTGGAGGGGCAGGCAGCGGATATATTGGCCTCGGCCGTGGTGCCGGTTGGTCGTGGTCATTGCTTGGAGGTGGATCAGCCTGTACAACGTGTCAGCCGTTGCGGTTTCCGCCAATCTGGCGTGGACGTACCGGGGCCGCCTCTCTCGTCGGTGCACTCTTTGCTTGGCCTGGTGGCATGCTCGTCGTTTTAGTTCACCAACAGCTGGTAGATTGGAAAGCAAGTCCTTGAGAGATTGGAAATCTACTTCTTGAGAAGTATGAACCTGGTGGCAGCAGCGGGAAGGCCCTTATAGGAGAGGCTGGACGCAGGTGACACAAGAACACCTGACATACACTATCTGTGCGACCCAGGGGTCGTCACGGTCCCTCGATGCTCCTGTCTCCTTTTTGGTCACCTTGATCAAGCGCTGCCGGTATGTCGTCGATGCGTCTTGATAGGGATGTGACCGTCTTGCTATGCCGCGGGTCCATATGGTCTTGCCTTCGGCGTTTCCCTGGAGGAGTGATAGCAGCTTCTTGGGATTGAGCAGCCAGGCGCTCTTGCCAGTAAAGTACTCAGAAATCAGGTTGCGTGAAGCACCATCATCTTTTTCGTTGTCTGGTGTTCCCAAACACTGCTGGCCGGTCTCCTACTCTCTCACTCTTTTGGATCTTTGGGTACTGGCACAGTCTTTTGGCGACAACGCACAAGGGAGACGCCATCATCCCAACACCTCGCTTACACAAGTCCGTCCCGTTAGCTCGACATCGTTTGGGCCGAGTTCTTGAAGATATAGCTTAGCATCTCCTTGATCTCCTGCACCACAATGTCTTTCATGCACAACCCACGTGGCGACCTGCCTCCACCGACAATTCAGCACAGCTCGTACTATCACACCTACTCACATACACGGGCTACGTCTTTTGGACTCCTGAACAAGAAGCCGAAGAAGAAACAGTGCTATGACTGGATCTTCTCAACAGCATCCAACGTCCACATTGCAATTGACCGTTCTGCATTCAAATCCTACGCTGCTTTCAAATCCTACGTCCTCACTGTCTCCGACCAACGCCAAGTCCCAATTCGAGGTATTGGGACTGTCGAACTGAAACTGAGGAGAGAGCCGGGTAGTCGAGACAATCACACGATCGTCCTAGAAAGTGTTTTACACGTTCCTGACTGGATCTGCAACGTTTTCTCCGATATCTATTTCTTGCCGTCGTCCAAATACGAGCATACATGGACTGAGTTTGGTGTCAACTTCTTCGTCCGAGACAGTGATGTATTCAAGCCTTGGGGTTACACAGAGAACTTCTGTGGTCTCGATCGGCTGGTACTGTCCAAAAACCATCAAGGGCGTAATCCGATGCTGGAAGATCCTGACCGAGAAGTGTTCTCCGTCAGCCTGACTTGGCCTCAGAGCCAGAAAGACAAATGGGACAAACGTGTTGCTGAAGAATTGAAGCTCGAGGCAGAACGTACGGAAAAGCCTTTGAAGAAAGTCCATGCCGATGAAGAGACCAAAGTCCTCAAAAGACAAACCAAGAGCGCTTTGGTGGAAAGCACTAACTGGAAGTTGGTCCCGGAGATCGCAAACAGCCAGACAAGGAAGTATAAGAGAAAGCCTGGCGAGACCAGCGGCCCACCGAAAATTCTCCCAAGGGTCTCCAGCTTGTTCGATCCAATCAAAGGTTGAGGTGGTGTTCGTGATGTGACCATTGTGTCGTCGTCCTTGGTCTCAAATAGAGGAAGGTCGCCCGGTGTTTGTTGTTCATCAGTGTAGTGCTCTGGATTGTCGAGACATATGTCATCGGTTGGTCCCAGTCTCTATGGGTGGCACTGAGGAGTGCCCTGTATGGATCGAAGTGGTATCTCGAGAAGTTTGTATAACATATGGGAATTCAACTTTCACCTCTTTTACAAGGCCGGTCAATGCACGAGCCTGACGTCCTTTCCTGGCTCCCAATCCTTCAATGCCCCCTGCAAACTCCGCCAATAATTCAACCTCACGCATTCCCTCTTTGCCTCGTTGACATCGTCGCGTTCAAACGCCCTGCCCAAAATTTCTTCCGTCTCCCGTATCCTGGCCGCATTTTCCTCCATCAGCTTTTCAATGTCTTCATGGCTTGTCGCTTCTTCGAGAGCTTCCTGTGCCTCCATGACCTCAAGTAACGTCTCATGATCCGTCAGGCCAGAGTGGATATCATTATCCTCGGTCGTCACGTCCACTCCGTACTTTTCTAACAATAAATAGCGAGCGCGAAGGAGAGGGTCTGAGAGCGTCTTATACGCCGTATTCAGCAGGCTCGACAGTGCCAGGGACTTCTGATGTGAAGGCGTCCCTGAGGGGAACTTGTCTGGGTGGTAGCGCGACTGTAGGGAGAGGAATTCTCTGCGCAGGAGAGATAGAGGGATGGGGAAGGGCGACGAAGGCGGAGGCCCATGGGGCAGGGTTTGCGGAAATAGCGTGTAGTAGTTCGTTATGTCGGGAGGCGTTGTGTCTTGTGGCGACGGCGGGGCCTGTCCCTCAGATTGTGCTGGCTGCGCTTCTTGAGCGCGGACTCGTGATGTGCTGAATGTTCGTCGAGGATTCTGGATCTGGGCCGCGTGCTGCCCCGGTGAATATCGCAGCTTGTGCTGTCGTATTCGCGTTTGTCCTCCAGAGGTTGTAGCGATTGGTGATTCGAGTACGCAAAGACGCCGTATAGTGCGGAGAGTCTGTGGTGTAGGAATTGCTCTGGACATCGCGGTGGTCTGTGGATGAGCGCGCAAATCAAGATAAGTGAAGAGATCTGGGAGAAGGACTCGGATTAATTGGTCGTAGTCCTCAACAGGGCGCGGAATTCATCTTGGAATTAAGACGTGACTTGAGTCGTAAAAGAATCAAACGGGTATCCTAAATTGTCGACGTCATACTCCGGCATCGGGCTCGGTGTACGTCGACTTCTTTTCATTCCACTCACTCTGTACGAGTACGAAGTATCGAGGAAGCTATCTATCGAGAGAACAAACCCATGGTAACGTCGACTTGCGAGTCTCTCATTCGCTGCCGGGCGTGAAGACGAATGGGCTATAGAATACAACCCTTTTTCTCTGCCACCGAGGCACTACTTCTAGCTCGACCCTGTCGAAGCATCCCAACGCCAGACCACTCAAGTTGACGACCCCAAGGGTTCGCTCGTTGAAGTCACCCCCTAACCGAACGACTGGCTGATGTCGAGGTTGCTCGAGGTCATGGATCCTGATTCAACCCGCATCTGGAGTTGCATCATGGCCGCACCGCTCTGACCAGCTGGACCCGATCCTAAGATCTGCTCCCCTAACATCCTCAACTTCATTGGCATCAGACTGTCTCCGTAGTGTTCTGTGACATCATGCTTCTCAATGGCACAACATAAATCACTCCAGTTGTCCGCCTTCTTGCCGTATTTAAGACACGCCTTCCCCTTCTCCGACGACCACCAGCTAGGCAGCAGGCCGTCTCGTCCCTCAGCTTTGCGCAGGAAACGTTTGAAAGGCTCGTAGCTGTTGGGAGCGCCTCCGTAGACACAATCTTCCTCGACATCTCCAGCGTACTTGTAGTCATCCTCGACTCGGAAGCGGTAGCAGTCGATTAACAGCTTGTAGACGTCGTCTTCAGGTCGATTATGGAGGAACTTCCTCTCGTGAAGAGCGTGGAATGGTCGAGGGACGGCTCCAGGAGCTGACAGGCCCGGGAAAGAAGTGTTTGACCTGGCGCTCGTGCTGGTATTGGCGCTGGCAGTGTTCGTCGACGGACCAGGAGTTGCCCCACTCATGGCGCTGGCGAGACTGCTGCAGATAATTTTGTGGAGTTTCCAATCGTTCTTTTGGCAGTCTCGCGAGCAATAGTGTATCGAATGGCACTTTGCGCAGCGCTTCAACGGAGTCGACTCGCTTGCTGGTTTCTTGCAGGACGCACACTCCATATTGATCGGATGTTGGAATTATATCCTCGATGATAGACTGGTTGAAGAAGCTAGATTGTCGGGCAGCACACGGCCAAGAAGTATGTCTTGGGGCGGTGTGATGATTGCGTCCGTTCCGCCAAGATTGATGTTTGCTTGAGATGTTCTAGCAGCCAACTAAGAGAGATACCACTGCATGACTCCGGTGAATTCTGCAGCCAGAATGGGTAATTCTTTGTTCTAGGCCAACATGAGATTCGATCCCGGACTTCGTACGACTGGACTGTTTTTGAATCATGATCGTCTTCTCGGTGTGCTCTATTCTACCCAGTTGCCTTACATTTTCTTACTTGGGGGAACCCAGTAATGATGTTGAGCTTGAACCACGCAACAAATCCGCATACATTATTTATGCGCTGATGCTCTGCTTGTTGTCGACTACAGCACTGTTCCTGAGTCTAGCTCCCGACTTCGGTGAGCTGTCTTCTGACGAGACCTGCGGGCTCATTCGCTGGGCTTAGGGGTCGGTTATTGAGGCGTCTCATTGCTGCCCTAATGTTCGAGGAGGTCTTGGGGTATACTGCGCGAGTGCGCACCATCTCACCATGACCAGAGAGGAATTTGCTAGTTATCCTCTTACCGCAACCAGTATCCGTCGAGTTACCAGCCAATAGATTTTTTCGTTATGGTACTTTGGAGAGTTTCGTTTGCGCGAGGTCTCGTTAGACAGTATCTTGCATATCATCCAGACGGCTTTTCGGCGGCCTTGTGCGCAATAGATAATGGTGATATTTCGCACATCGCTCCGGCGGGAAGTCTGTTGTAGCTTCTGGGCCTTGACCAACACCAGAGTACGTCCGCTGTGGTTTCAGAAGGGTATTGTTAGCCGAAATGAAGCTTCCATACGTTTTCTCGCCTATGGGCCGTGATCTGACGTGTTCTTGTACGTACGACGCGTACTGGATGCATCTGTGAAGGTGTCCTGAAGGATTTTAGCGCTTTCGCTGTTGTGCCTCACCTGGTGCCTCACTGACGTCAACGCCTACGTTTGCATCCCACCAAGCCTAAGCCTGTTTCAGCTTTCGCCCAGCTTTCTTTGAGCTTGACCTCTCACTATCACATCTGTGACTGGTGAGCTTGCAGTCAAGCAGTGATAAGCCTTTCGGCAAACGTCCCCTACCCTATTCCAGGTCTTCACAAAAATTCCTAGATTGCTACTACTCACATAGTCTTAGCTCAATCAGAAACTCGAGCCAACAATGTCTGACTACTACGACCGTCAAGGTGGGGACTCCCGTGAGTACGGCGGAGGTGGTCGTGGAGGTGACAACTACTATGATCAAACTCAACGCTTCGATGATGGCAACCAAGAAGGGCGGCGACGAGAAGATTACGGAGACAGACGCCAAGGAGGCTCCAGAGGCGATGACAACGACGGTGGCCAACAGGGTGGGGGGTATGGCAGAGGAGGTGATGGTTATGGTGGTGGCGGCGGCCAGACTGGGGGACATGGAGAGGATCCTTCTCGTCACCAGAGCCGTCGCAATGATGATGGCTACAGCGGCAGTTCTGGTGGAGGTGGGTATGGCGGCGATGGCGGCTTTGGGAGACCTTCGGGCGGTGGGCATGGCGGCTATGGCTCTGCCGACTATGATCAGGACGAAGTGATGCAACATGCCCAGCGTCATGGCAACTCTGAGGATTCGGGCATGTTCTCTCAAGCCCTATCTTTCCTCAACAACAACAACCACCACAGCGCGCAGTCTGAGGACCTTGATGAAGGTCGAATGCAGCAGAGCCATCAACAACTCTACCAGCAGTCCGGCGGTGGTCAACAGCACGACGCCTCTAGTCTAGGCGCTGGCGCTGCTATGCAAGCGTAGGTACCCCTAATGAGCAAACAATGAGTCGAAATCGCGAATGCTAATGATGATTAGATTGAAGATGTTCTCAGGTGGTGGTGGAGGCGGATCACAGTCTCAGATGATTGGAATGGCCATGCAGGAAGCCTCCGCTTTGTTCGACAAGCAAAGCGGCATGGGAAATGTGCAGGGCGGTACAGACAAGCAGAGCGTGGTTAATACGGCAGCGAAGATGGCACTTCAAATGTATATGAAGAGTCAGGGAGGCGGTGGCAGTGGTGTATCCGGGCTGATGGGTCTTGCCAGCAAGTTCTTTTAGCTTGGCTCATCAGGGCTTATTCGACTGGAGGCAGGTCTACCGAGTAAACTAGTCTTGATACGGTATGGCTTCGACCAGTAACGAGCTGAGCGTCATTCGGGTATCACGCAGGTTCTCCCCATGTTGCGACAGCTTTGGAGATACTCCCCTGATCAACCATCTTCGTGTCCAAGTCTCGTCCTGGCTGAGAAGTGGCCCTTTTTGA
This sequence comes from Phialophora macrospora, assembly GCA_000835435.1. Taxonomy (NCBI): domain Eukaryota; kingdom Fungi; phylum Ascomycota; class Eurotiomycetes; order Chaetothyriales; family Herpotrichiellaceae; genus Phialophora; species Phialophora macrospora. The sequence goes on along the minus strand of KN846958.1, from coordinate 511,435 downwards.
TAATTGTCGGCACTGTTATTCAAGCCTTGGCCCTTGGTGCGTGCGATCTGTCCATCTTGCAGGCTCCCTAGTGCCTAGTGCAGTCTCTGGGACCCAGCATTCGTGGTCGCCCTTTTACCTCACGTGTCAGTGTGCGCCATCGCCCACCAACCACCCGACGAACACGTCTCGTTGGTGAAATGTGCAGAAAGAGAACTCCAACACTGCTGAGCTCGTATTAAGTTCACCTCACCATGAATCAGAACCCGGGAGAACACTGGCGGGGACCTGGAGGCCCTCCTCAGACTGACCCTCAGCCGCAAGGCAGACCTTTTGCCAGCTTCGGGTGAGTACATGGCATGAGCATATCACCCTCTGCTTCACTGTTCTTTCCCCATCACCGGAACGCTCACATGTCTATGCGCACTATAATATGGCTGAGTGCGGTGCTTTGCTGACTTTTCACGTCTACATCAGACCAAATGGACCGGCACAACCACCTCCCCACGTCTTGCCTCCGCCATCCTCGTACCATCAACACCACTCGCAACCGTCAGGAAGCCACAGCCTGTCCATTGCCGACCTGACTCAGGGCCCTCCAAGCCACCAGCAAGGGCATCAATACAATACTCAACCTCCGCCTCCCCAATCCCAAGGTCATCAGATGAACGGCCCGTTGGGCCATCCAATACCTCAACACTCCCCTCAATATCTCGGCCGTGACAGAGAGATCAGGGAACTGCGGGAAAGAGAAATGAGGGAGCATGAGATGAGAGAAAGGGAGCGCACCAATCTCGAAATGCAACAAAGACAAAGGGAGGAAATGATCATGCGTGAACGAGAGCGTGAAGCGCAGGAAAGAGACAGGATGGATCGTCTCCATCAGGAACACCAACAACGTCCTGTGCAGAGTCATGCCGGCTCCATACCAATACACCAGCCGGTTGCCAATAAGGTCCAGAACTCGATTCATGGGCCCAACGGTCTCCTGGCAAATGGAGGTGCTGGCGCTATCCAACAAAATGGTCCTTCCGTCAACAGCGGTCTGTTTGGTGGAGCGGGTCAACACGAGCCCCAACGACAACCTCAGTATTTGCATCAGCAGGCCCAGGCGCCAGCACCACAGCCAGGTCAAACGTTCCTGCCCGGCCCATCCCCAATGCCCGCCCCTGCACAAATGGCGCACGGCCAGCAACCGATTCTCAACGATGCCCTGAGCTACCTTGACCAGGTCAAAGTCCGTTTTAGCGACCAACCGGATGTTTACAATCGCTTTCTGGATATCATGAAAGATTTCAAAAGCCAGGCCATCGACACACCAGGCGTCATCGAGCGAGTCTCAAACCTCTTCAACGGTCATCCGGCACTAATTCAAGGCTTTAATACTTTTCTACCACCTGGATATCGAATAGAGTGCGGGACTGAGGAGAATCCAGATGCCATCCGCGTCACCACTCCCAGCGGTACCATGACACAGTCGCTGCAGAGCAGAGGACGTGCACAGTTTGAGCCTGCAGGGCATGCTCCAGTTGGTCGTCCGGATACATTCGAGAACAGGCATGGCTGGGGCCAACCGCTTGGAGCCTCACCAGGCGCACGATCGGCTGAACTGCCCGTGTACAAGCCAGCGCCTGCTGATGACGTTGCAAATGTCATGAGTCAAGAGCAGCGTGGGGTGTCGACGCTTCAGAGTGCTGTTACAGCAGTGACAAACGGTACGACGAGACCTGCCCTTGCCGTATCGCCTGGGCCCAACCAAGGAGCGGCATTCTCTCAGCAGGGTGCTGGTTTTGGCGGGGCCCCAGGAGCAGGCGAAATGAAACGAGGAGGGCCTGTCGAATTCAATCACGCCATAAGCTACGTGAATAAAATCAAGGTATGTGTGAACTCTTGACCTGCGTCTGGGTCGAATTTATTGGATTGACATTTCTCCAGAACCGCTTTGCGCAACAACCAGAAATATACAAGCAGTTCTTAGAGATCCTACAGACTTACCAGCGCGAATCGAAACCCATCCAGGACGTGTACGCTCAGGTCACGCAGTTGTTCATATCCGCCCCGGATTTGCTCGAGGATTTCAAACAATTCCTGCCTGAGTCCGCCGCTCACGGCAAGGCGCAGGCTGCTCGCGCTATGAATCAACATATCGAGACCAGCGACGTGCGCGGCGAGCCTGGGTACGCCGGCGCCGCTGTTCCGCAAGCACAAACTCCACGCCCAGCCTCGAAGATGCCGCCTATGGGGCAATTCGATCCTCCGAGCACGAGCAAAGACAACAAGAAACGACGGGGAGGACCTGGAGCGACGACGACCAGCCAGTCTACTGCGCAGCCTGCTATAGAATCGTCTTTGGCCCATGGATCACGAACAGGCCCGGTGCAGGTTGGAAATGCGAGCAAGGTACGGCCTGTTTATTCACTTTTGACTTACCCCTCCTTTTCGCTCTCAGTCACATCTCTGATTCTCTATCTTCTTCTTGACCTTGACTGATCCATCACAGCGTCCTAAACTTGCGGCCCATCGTCAACCTCAACCTGAGACCACAGTCATCACCTCACCTACCCTGGTTCCGCAGCTTCCTGAACCTCTCCCACCTTACCCCAGTTCATCCACCACTCAGGAAGAACTCGCCTTCTTTGACCGTGCCAAGAAACAGATTGGCAACCGTGCCAGTTATGCCGAGTTCCTCAAACTCATCAATTTGTATTCTCAAGATCTCATCGACAAATACACCTTGGGAGATCGAGTTGGCGCTTTCATTGGCGGCAACCCAGATCTAATGAATTGGTTCAAGAGCTTCCTTAATATCGAGGAGCAGGAAGAGGTGATCGAAGCCCGCGCACGTCCAGATCCTGGCCGTGTCAACCTCGCACATTGCAGAGCACTTGGTCCCAGTTACCGTCACTTACCGAAGCGCGACCAGGATAAGCCCTGCAAGGGACGAGATGGTATGTGCTATGAAGTGTTGAACGACGTCTGGGCGTCCCATCCGACCTGGGCCTCTGAGGACTCCGGGTTCGTGGCACATCGAAAGAATCAGTACGAAGAAGCTCTACACAGAATCGAAGAGGAGCGCCATGACTATGACTTCCATATTGAATCATGTCAGCGAACGATTCAACTCATGGAGCCCCTTGTGCAACAGATCGCAGTCATGGGAGATGCAGACCGCGCAGCATTCCAGCTGTCACCTGGGCTGGGCGGCGCCAGTGAGGCCATTCCGAAGCGCATCATTATGAAAATTTACGGTCGCGAAGCCGGTGCGAGAGTCATCACGGAAATGTTCTTGCGTCCCACTGTTGTTCTGCCAATTGTCCTTTCTCGACTCAAGCAGAAGCTCGAGGAGTGGAAGCAAGTCCAACGGGAATGGGAAAAGGTGTGGCGCGACCAGATTCACCGACAATTTTGGAAGAGTCTGGATCACCAAGGCATAAACTCCAAGAACCAAGATAAGAAGAACTTCCAACCAAAAACCCTGACGAGTGAGATTCAAACCAAGTACGAAGAGGCAAAGAAGAACCGCGACAATGGTATTGTGGCGAAGAAGCACCAGCTGGAGTACAAATTCGAGGATCTTGATGTCGTCAATGACGCAACTCGTCTGATTCTCACTTCTCTAGACTCAGATCGGCAACAGAACTTTAATAGTGGTGAGCAGGAAAGAGTGCGCAGCTGGCTGATTGACTTCCTGGTCCGGTTCTTTGGTGTCGACAGTGACAAATTCCTCGAGCAGATTCAGTCTGAGAAAACCCAGCGCGAACCAGATGAAGCCGCAGATGGTCATGAGAGCGACACTCACGCGCCTACCAGAGGCAAGAATAAGGGAAAGTCCGATTTTCTCCGAAGACTGGCTCTCGAACGAAGACACGGTAAAGAGGACAGCATCGCGTCTGCGAGCAAGGAATCCACCCCTGCGCCCGGTGCTGACAGTGAGATGGAAGTTGACGAAGAAGCCGCTCCTTCCGATGAGGCTGAGGAACCCCAACAACCCTGGATCAACGTGGATAACAGCGACACATCAGCCCGTCGCTTGGCTATGGACGAGACGTATCCACACACGACCTTCAACCTCTATGCAAACGCCAACATCTACTGCTTCTTCAGGCTCTTTGAGATGTTGTACAGTCGCTTGCTTGCCATCAAGCTCAATGAACCCAATGTTCAAGAGGCCATCGCAAGATACAGGGGCTTGGATGGACGGACAAAGCCTGCCATTGAGCTGCGTATGATCGACAAGGGACCTGACTACTTTTTCTACGCCGTCGAGGGTCAACAAAATTACTACCAACAGATTCTGCAACTATGTGGTGAAGTCCTGGTAGGCACTGTGGAGATGGGCCACCTTGAAGAAACGCTGCGAAGATATTACAACAAGAGCGGTTGGCAGCTTTACACGATCGACCGCCTTGTCTCGACTATTCTGCGGTTTATCATGAACATTCTCGGCGGAGATGCGAAAGACAAAAGCGTTGAAATCACCAATCTCTTCTTACGCGACAGGGAGCGCCCGGATACGACTAGAAAGCAGGAGATCCAGTACCGCAAGCAGGTTGAGCGGCTATCCAAGGATGCCGAGCTCTATCGCATCAGCTATGTAGGTTACACGGCAAGTCTCAGCGGTAGCAAGCGCATGACTAACCCTTTCCATAGACCCCAGAAGATCGTCTCTGCACCATCCGCTTGTTTCCGACCGAGGATGCCACTTTCGACAATGACTCACTCACAGACGAAGCTCGCTGGCAATACTATATTGCATCCTATACCATGACAGATGCGACCGAAGGGGTTGATCAGTCCAAGATGCGATCGCCCTACCTAAAACGCAACGTTGCTCCTCAGAACGCCAACATCGAAACCGCGTACCAGGAGGTGTACGGCAATCTTGACCACGTCGACGAGCAGACTGCATTCATCAGTCCCGATTCGTACAAATTGCTTCTTCAGGGCGATTTCGGGTTTGTCCGAGAGGTTGTGACGACCAAAGGCTACGAAGCTGGCAAGACTGAAGAGAGCGAAAAATTCCGAGAACGGTTTGTGCGCAATACGGCGTGGATGAGAGATCAGAGAGCGGAAGATGTGGAGAAGGAAAAGGCGGCTTGGGAGAGAGGTAAAAGCGAAGGTTTCACTGGGTTTGACGGTTCAATCTGATACACTACGACGGCCAACAATTCGGCTATGATGCATCTTGCGCGCAACGATTGCTCGAGGCGAGCCCGCGACATGTGCGGTGGTCCTTCCAAGGGCTTGGGGACGCGTACGGGCAATTAAGGGAGTCGGCAATTGCATAATTAGTGCAAGGCAAGCAGCAGTGCTCTTGCCTACAAGGTGTATTTTTGTGGTGCTGAGCGCTCCCTGAATACTCTGCTCCTCATTGCCCTATACGATCCTGGTTTGTGATATTAAAACCAGGACACAATATATTGTGGAAGTTTTGGAAGTTTCACGCAAAGAAATTTTGAGATCGAGGGTTGGTCGAGTCACCGATGAGCTAGCTCGTCGCTCCTAGATTACAAGGTGCTAGTGGAGGCGAGTCCTCGTGCCACTACCGGAATAGACTGACGCAAAACTGAACCCGCATGTCGTTGCTGGAGAAACTCCGGGAGGCGTGCTGGGCTTCCAACATCCAAGACGTCGAGGCAGCAACGAACGGTTTGAGCATGAGGTCGAGCTCGAAGGTTTAGGCGAGGTCAGTGACGGTGGAGCACGAGATGGAGGACAGCGAAAGCCGCAATCTTAGAGGCGTTCAATCAAGCTTTGCGATGGGCCAAATGCAGCATGGCGGTGGTGTGGTAAATCTCCGTAATCACCTTGATCAACCCCTTTTCGCGGCTGCGAACCAGTCACCGCTCACAGACGCCTCACTCCCAACTCACTCGCAACTCACTCATCCCTCTGCGAATCCGGAGCCGATCTTCATCCTCCGAATTGCTTGCATATGCCGTCGCAATCCCACCAACCAGATCGCCCCTCAAGAACTCTGAGCCTCCTCTTGACGAAACCGTCTCCGCCCCAAAGCGTCTCGAGCTCTTGACGGGCCCCAAATATCCACAATCTCATCTTGCCATGCTTGCTCGCGTGTTTCAGGGCACCCAATCTCCCCGGATCCCCCCTGTCGATCGTCCTTGCTCTGATGCCGGCCTCTCGAGTCTGTGGGCGTCTCTATGATGTCTTTGGCCAGAGCGCCTGCACGAGCTGCCAGTCAGCTAGACGAACTTTATGTAAATCAGGAAACCACGCTGTCACTGGAGAAGAGCCTAGAAAGCTGGCACCCACAATGCGAGTGCACAACAGGTGGGACACGTCAAACACATGGCCAAAGTCACATTGTGTTTGATCAGAGTCTCCTTGGGACTCACCTTGTGCAGCCTATCATGCTACCAAGCCGTCGACGAGGAACTACGGAGATTCAACTATACCCCTTTAAGCCCATTTCGACCCGAAATCTCAGGCACCAAGCCTGAAGTTGCGTAGCCTGGCAGACCGCACTGCTTTGCTGATGGGCCACCCAAGCACCGGGTTCCCACGGGAGCGCGCTAAACGAGATTCGACGTGAATGGCGCTATCCCCATCACAAGCCGACCCCCGGCTGGCGTTGCACCATGCCGAAATGCTATATGCTGCTCTTCCAGGCGTTCGCATGCACTTCTCCTTCCTTTCTGCAAGGCTCTACGCATGGTGAACTGAGGGCTTCCGAGAGCGTCGTGTTTGTGTTTCTTGTTTCAGCATTTCCAACTACCGCGCCACTCGTTTCGCGGGCACTCTTTACCCATTGACAGCATCGCACGAGACGAGGAAATCTCGGGAGGGAAACCACCAGTATTACCAACACAGGGTAATCGAGAAGAGAAGGAGAGGAACTCGGTCATCATGAGAGCTGTCACAATTGCCGCTGCTGGTGCAGCCGTCATCACCACTGTTTCCGCATCCGGCCATGTCAAGCACATGCATGCTAGGCTTCACGAGAACGTTGTGCGCAACACTTGGGGCGACTGGAATACGACCACACTTTCAACTTCGAAGACGCCTGTGGAAGGAAAGACCACCACGAGCACTACATCAAAAGAAACCCCCGTCAAGCCTGCGACCACCAGCTCTGCTGCCGCGACCAGTTCGAGCTCATTCCTCTGGGAGGACTGGAGTTCGTCGACTTCCCTTACGGTTGCACCGGCGGAGACCTCGAGCACGGCGTCTGTGGAGCATACCTGGGCGGATTGGACCAGCTCTTCTTCCGTACCGGTCGACCCAGCGTCTACAGACTCTGTGACCGCCTCCAGCTTTAACTGGGCGGACTGGGAAGCCTCCAAATCGTTGACTGCCACCACCCCGGTCGATGCCGCTACCACAGACACTGAGACGGCATCGAGCTTTAACTGGGCAGATTGGGAGGAATCGTCAGAGACAGCGTCTGCCACGACACCGGTTGATGCTGCCACCACCGCTACCAGCGTTCCGGTTGAAGCCGGTACTACTGACAGCGAAACCGCAACTTGGGGCGACTGGACCCCCGTGGAAGAAACCACAACCATCACCTTGGCTTCGACTCTGACCACCACCATGTACGTCTTGCCCGTCAGCACTGATTCTGCCACCTGGGCAGATTGGGACTCTACATCAGAGTCCTCGGTTGCTGCTGCCAGCACTTCAAGCGCGGCGCTTGCTTTGTCAACGGGTCCTCACAGCTGTGTCGTCTCGATTATCACGTCTTATGGCGCTCCGACTTGTGAGTGGTTCAACCTTCCAGGAAATAGCTGTTGTACTGATCTTTGAACCCAGGGTATCCGACGCCTATTATTGCAACGAATACCACCACGAGCACCAGCACCAGCACCTCGAGCGTTGTGTGGGGAGATTGGACTTCGACGTCATCTACTCCAGATGTTGCCGCCGTGACCTCCAGCACTTCGACGTATGAGAGCTGGGCTGACTGGAGTGCTTCTTCATCCGACTCAGAGACTGTGACCGCTTCAACGGAGGGGTGGGTCTGGACTGCTACCGAGAACTGGGGAGCCCCCAGCACTCCGAGTGCCTCAGCGCCCGAAACATGGGGCTCGACGCCAAGTGGAAGCTCGGGCGGTGGCTCTCACGGCGGCAACAGTGGTTCTTCGGGTAGCAGTGGAATCTATGCCAACGGAGACTCCTGGGGTCTGACCTACTCTCCTTACACCGCGCAGGGTGGCTGCAAGGATGCTGGCACTGTAGCGGCTGATTTGGCTATTATTGCACAGAAAGGCTTCACAACTGTCCGTGTCTACAGCACTGACTGCGGCACGCTCGAGAACTTTGGCAAGTCTGCTCGTGACAACGGCCTGAAGCTCATTCTTGGTGTCTGGATCTCCTCCACGGGCATTTCCGGTGCCCAGGGTCAGGTTTGGGACATTGTTGCCTGGGCTCAGTGGGATCTCGTTCAGCTCATTGTGGTCGGTAATGAGGCCGTCTTCAATGGCTATGCTTCTGCTGGCGAGCTCGCAGGGTTCATCGCCAGCAGTGCTCAGGCATTCAAGAACGCGGGCTACGCCGGTGCAGTTACGACTACTGAGCCGCTTTCGGTCTGGGAGGATACCAGCAGCGCATCCGCTTTCTGCAGCGTCGTTGATGTGGTCGGTGCTAACTTGTACGCCTTCTTCAACGCTGATGTGACCGCCGACAAAGCGGGCGGCTTCATCCAGGCTCAGATCAACATTCTAAACGGCGTGTGCTCGGGCAAGCCGGTGTTTGTCCTGGAGTCCGGCTGGCCCCACGCGGGCAACTGCAATGGTGCTGCATGCCCCAGCCCAGAGAACCAGGCCATCGCCCTGAAGGGTATCCAGGCTACTGTGGGCGCTCAGGTCGTCTTTTTGAGCTATGAGGATGAGCCATGGAAGGAGCCCGGCCAATTTGGCGTAGAGCAGTTCTGGGGTTGCGCGGGTGTTTTCTAGATGGTGTGAGAGACGTAAGTCGGGGCTAGAATGGTTGGATTGCATGGTGAGAGTGGAGGGACGCGACAGGCAGCAAGCGAAGAGCAAGAGCAAGAGCAAGAGCGCGCATGTACGAATTTGCCCCGTGATAATTGCCAGAGTGTACAGTGTCCAGTGTCCAGTTACGATGTCCTGCTTTGAGTTTTGGCCAGTTCATATCTGTCTTCGTGTATATTGTCTGAATACGATCTGCCCGGCATGGGGCTATACATTCCAGGGCCGCGAGCATGCTGAATGTGTTCGTGTCGGTGTCGCCGGTGTAGATTCAGCCTCGTCCGCCTTCCTCAGCCTCCCTCAGCCTCGTTAATTGGACGCCACGGAGGATGCCGCCGCCCTTTTTGCTTGCGCCAAAGTTGAAAGGCTAATTTTAACCTCGTTTTGCCCCTCTACACCTTCGCGTGCCCTTTGTCCTTCTGCTGCGCCATATCGTCCGGCGATCAGTTAGGTCTCGCTGTCTTGAAGAGGCTGCATGTCCTCCCAGAGTCTACCGTAGCACCGCTCTCTCGATGACCCTCAGTCATCCGGCGGCCGGAGCAGTGGTCACCAAAGCAGCAAGTCCTGCTCCCACAATGTTTTTCATGGCAAGCTCCTAGCGTCAGCTTGGTGGCCGAGGAAGGACACTCAACGCGGGTGATTCCACAAATACTACTCGACTGGCGAGTCCTTCCTGGCGAACGTGTCCATGTCACCGAATTGGGCCGATGAAGGATTCGACAAGAGCCGAACGAACCTGGGCCGTGTCGCCTCCGATTGGATAGCGTCCCCTTCATACTCGCACGCGCGAACTCTGGAGCTGGAAAACTATTCGCCAAGCGGCTTCTTTGTTTTCTCTGACACATACAGGTATGTGCGACTAGAGGCTGCAAGCCTGTGACGAGACTGATTTGGGCATGCCTCTGAGCACCCGGAGCGCTGCCTGGCTTGACTCGTCGATAAAGGTCTCTGCATGTAGCCTTGGACCTATCAGCTGAAGCCGCACACCATCCAACATGGTGTGGGTAGTCGCATTGTTCCAGGCCCGGGCGACTGTCGCTGTGATCGGGCGCGGCAGAAGGCAACCAGGCAAACCGCTAACGCCACGCCAACGCAATGCAGGGCGGTGATAGGCGGACAAGCTTGATGATTGCTGGGTGCCCCAAAGGTGACCAAAGCCAACTTATAAGGACCACCGCCTTCGTCTTCGGGAGGGCTCTGTCCTCCCTCTCTGCAGCCAGTGCCGGAACCGGTTTTGACTGCCCTGGGCCCATGGCAAGGCTCGCTTGCCCTTCCCAAAGCTGAGGTCACGGCTCGCCCGATTTCCATTGGTTGGCCGGCAGATCTGGGTTTACTAATACACCGGGTATTTGGATGGCGGAGGAGTGCCGAGCAAAGAATCATCCTTTACCCGAAGACACCCACAGACTTATACCTGTGGAAGGCCGAGATTTGCCGCAGAGCCGCATTCGGGGCAATGGCCGTCCGAGCAAGATGGGTGGGCCACTGCCCTCCTTTCTTGCCTTCTCCGAATCAAGTGCCCCAACCCGGTCCATGGGGCGGCCTTGGGGATCCATGTCGGGAACGATCACAATCCAGCAGTATCCCTGTCCTCTTCCACTCGAGAGGGCCGTCCATCAAGCTACCCGTGCCGACCTTACATATATCCCCGAGGTAAAAACCGCCACTATCAGCGCGAAGCCGGAAAAACAACAGCCAACAGGGCAACTGTGTCGAGCTTTGAAGATGCTGAAGCCGGCCATGTCGCTATTGTCGAGCTCGTCAAGTCGTCTCTGCCAAGCGTGGGATGGGGGTGGGAGAGTCGATACTCCAGCGGCACTGGAATTACGAGCGGTGGGATTGTCGTATCTCCCCTAATTGACGCCATGATTCGGCGCTAGGGACCTCGCGGCCGGCAGCGAATTGGTGATTCGGCGACGGCTTCGTGACTGCGTGGCTAATAAGAGGTAGGCCCAGCTCTGCTTGCGCCAAGGGCGCTGCAGTTCGGTGCCGCTCACGCTCACGCTTACCCGCTGAAGGCCTATCGTTTGACCCTATTATGGGGTCATCGTCATCTTTTATCAACCGTGGCCGGGTGCCCATCAACGAGCTCGTCTATATTGTGGCCGTCTTGCACCTTTGTGATCGCTAGCGAATTCAGTATTGAACTTGAATCCGTCGCCGACCTTGCCCATGTCTCGAGACACGCCGGACCCGTATCCGCCAACTGCTTTCCGGTTCTCCCTGCGTATCGACCACATTCGGTGTGAGGAAGATCCCCAGTCACCGACCCGAGAGAACCCCCCCGACTTCTACTGGTCTCCGCCGATATCGAGAAGCCAGTTTGTCAAGACATATTCAACAGATTGGTTGACCTGGGACCCGGATAGCTGCACGATCATCTCCCCTGACCCGGGAGCTATCCTGCCCAGCGTGTACAAACGCTGTACCATGTTTTGGTGCCGCGAACGTCATGGTTATCTCGTTGTGCCTGTCGACTGCACAGACACTGATTTGCGGGCGGAGCCAATCCGCTGGAGACGTCTTTCCTTTGGAAGCTGTGCGAACAGGCCAGGCACCGCACTTGTCGGTTACCACAAGGAGCGGTACGCGCTGCACATGCCCGGACCCAATCACTGGTTCGAAGATCTCCTTCCGGACGTCTACAAACCGGAGGAATGCGACGGGCCCACGTGCACTCTGGCTGGAGATCTGAGCATCCTCGTCGGCCTCATCGCATTTTCGTCGCCTCCAGCCTATGCTGCCGACGCTGTGGGAGAGTCCTTCCGACCCGAACGGGATTCAACGAGGTTCCAACCCCATGGACTACCCAAGAGCGAAAGTAAGTGCTGCCAGGGACTCTCAATCAGACACCAGGAAGCTGACTCCAACACCAGGACATAAGACTCGCGGAATGGTCATCACCATCGGCTTTGAGCCACCCTTTGTGACTGCGGATGATCTCAAGGCCTGGGAGGATGGCGACCACGGAGCGATCTTCAGTTGAAAAAGCTACATACGTTATCGTTGGGGACGGGGCCCCTGGCGACGCAAAGATCGAGCACATTGAAGACCGGACAACATATGACAACACCTCGTACGCAGCCGAGTGACTGTCGACATGCTCGGGGAAACAACTCCTGTGTGATCAGTCCATTTATTGGCCCTTCTATTACGATTCGCCTTTGCAACCTCTTCGGCTGGGCTCACTACGTTGCGAGCGCCTTCTCCGAAGGGCGGACTTCGGGAAGGCATTGATAACTTTACGACCTTATGATTCGACGACTACTTGATGAATTCTTATGATCTCCAGTTGGTCTGTTATGCTTCTCTATTGACCTGGAGCAGGGGCAGCCCATGGCCTGGTGGCCTTGTGGATTTGTCTGCCGGGTTCACAGTCTCTCAAGTGTGCGGATTGAGCGTGCACACGCGCCCAGCTATACAGTGTCTTTTTATTAGTATTTAAATGAGCCAATGTAACAGCGATTTCCCTCGACTCCGATATTGCGCGACTGCCTCTGAGATAACGCACAGGAAGCCCGTAGCGAGGGCAATCCCTTTACTGGGCGCATGTTCCATCCATTACAGTAGAGTCTACCGAGTACGCGGTGGCGCATGTCGCAAGAAGCGAAGGACACGGGCTTAGGCGAGGCCCTTAAACAGCCACCCTGCCCCGGCGTTCTCACATTAGAACTCGCGGTTGCTCAATGTCATGCCTGATCTTCGAGACAACACGACATATGTACGTAGCCTCTCCATGCCTGAGCACGCACAGATATAGACTTTGACAAGCATCTGCCCTTCTCCTCTTTCTCGTGCCCGTAGGCTGGCCCCCGCACAATGATTGTCCCAACTCGCTTCCGTGCCAGTGGCTGCTAGCGCACCGTCATTCAGAGGCGCGGGCGGGCGAATTGCGCCATAGTACAGAATTCGCGTCATCGCCCAGCATTCATGTCCCCCACCCCTGGCTAAAGCCTGCCTGCCGTCCCCTGCCATCGACTACGTATTGGTAGTCTGGTAGTGCGGAGTACGGAATATGTAGGACAGGTGGGTGGTCAATCAACTTGGACGGACGGCCCTGCGATGGGTTGGCAGTGGAAACAAGAATACGGACGGATGACCCCCTGCCTGCCATCGATCAAAGCAGCACGAATAATTCGAGCCTGAACCAGGACGCCAGCCACCAGGGAGACCGGTTTAATAATAATCGTCTGTGGAGGCCTGGGAAGATCATGCTTGCTCGAGTCTGAACAGCATTGCGTTCTTTCCTGCTTCCCCTGGCTCAGCTTCTTCTGCCTGCTCTTGATTCCTGCCAGGCTTGTGGGTATCATCCTCGTCCGTCTGCTCCAGGATCCGATGGAGAAGATGTCTATACGTGGGGGCCAAGAATGGTTACCATTCGAGGGGACCATCACTATTGGCAACTCAGTGTTAGTGTCAGTGCAATCATTGCACTGACAGGCTTTAATCATTCTCGAGGAATTGACCGTATTATTTGCGGAGGCAGTTGCCATCTCTTGACAAACGCTCAGGAGCCGCATTTCGAGTGGGAATTCAGCTCGGCCAGTCTATCCTTACTACCCTGCGGCGATGGCGTCTGTAGGCATCACATTCACCACCTTTGCCGGCCTGGCGGGTAAGCCAAGCCAGCAGGAGACCTGAACCTGATCAATCTGGCCGGCTGTTGCTCGCGGCGGGATAGGAAGCAAAAGGCAGCGAGCTCATCCCCCTTGGATCTAAGGTGAGACGTTCATGCCGCCAACGCCGTCTGCCGTGGGCGGAGGCTAGTGCAAGACCGTCTAGTTTTCCATTCTTTCTTTGCTGCTTTGGTTCCCCTGATGGCGTTCCTGACAGCTTCAGCAGAACCTTCATGCATAAGAGGAAATCACGACACCTGTCTCGCATCGGCACGGTGCGCTGGCTTTAGAGTGCGTGGCCATACAGTATCTTCACGACGTATCTCGTACAAACAACATTGTGAGTCTACCTGGCTGTGCCTCAGCTGCGATGGCGCTGTAGACAACAGGCGTGGAGGTTACTAGCCTCACATTCACCTTTGACTGAAAAAGCCCACGTGCGATCTACCGTATCCATTACCCCGGCGACTTCCCCCACACGATTATGTTGTGACGAATGATAGCGGGGTCTCGCTATCAGCATCATAAGAATGCGGCATAAATTGGTTTGTCGTACTGGACAGTGGATACTGTGACTGGTCTGCGCCGGATTTCTCAAACGGTGGCTGGAACTATGGACGGAGGACGATAAGGGCAACTTCGGGTTGCGGAAGCCTCATTGTCCAGCCTGCAGGGTGGTGTTGCCAGTGAAAGACATGAAACTCTGTGCAGAGAAAGCAGTCGAGGCCGGTGAACGCCGACACCTTATCTCTGCAATTGACGAGATATGGTGACGGAAACATCCACCGCATTGATCCAATATGTGCGCTTGATTCGTCTTGTGGACACAGACCGTCGAAGTTATTACTGACACGTTGGTTTCAGCTGAAAGCGCAAGGCTTCCTCGCTTGTTTAATATCGCCTTGCGTCGCTCGAAACATTCACAAGCATCCAGAGTCGTGTCCAGTTTTCGCCGACAACCTACAGATGGCTACACAGATGCAGCTCCCTTCGCACCCCGACTATGTCTACTTCAAGTCCGTCGACAGGGTCCAATGTCGGCCGATATTGAGGGGCGAGAAGGCCAAACCAACTTTCGACTCAATTCCGACCATCGATGCATCTCCGATCAGTTCACCAGACCTCGAAGTCCGCAAAAGGCTTGCCGAAGAGATCGGTCGTGCCGCCAGAGATGTGGGCTTTTTCTACTTGGTCAACCCGCCGGTGTCTGGTGACAAGATGGGTAGGTCCAACGTTGAATCGCTTGTCTCGTTGCACGGTGACTGAACGTTCCCCTTTGCAGACGCGGCTTTCGATACATTGGCGAAATTCTTTGCCCTTCCTGAGGATGTCAAGGTGGTGCCTGCCCTGCCGATGGATTCTGGACCACGGCTGAGTTTTTGCCATACAGATGAAATACCATGTTAACAACAGCCCTGCCGCCAAAGGATTCACTCCGGTCAATCCTGCCGACAAACGACCAGGCTTTGGAGGAGCCCGGGAGTCGTTCGGCATGGGCAACGACTATACAAACCCGGAGCAACACGGCATCGAAGTCGCGCTTCCTGGCACTGTGCCGCTCAATCAATGGCCCGATGATGAACTGCCTGAATTTCGCAAGAATATCTACAGCTACTGTCAGTCTCTTTACCGTCCTTGCAACAGACGTCTAACGACCGTGGGTAGTCACAGAGGTGTACTTGTTCGCTCAGCAACTGGTTCGGATATTCTCGCTGGCGCTTGGGCTTGAAGAAACTGCATTGGATCAAGTCTTCGAGACGCCTTTTGCCGATATCACCATCAACCACTATCCACCACAGCCTGACGCGGATGAGTACAAACAGGTCCTTTTCCCGCACGCGGACTATGGTGGTGAGTGCCCGCCCTTTGCCATTGATCATTTCCTTCCTTCGGTGCTCAACCAGGAGGCACAAGCTGACTCTATTTCGATAGCATTCACGCTCTTAGCCCAGCGTACGTTTTTACGACTACAGGCGCACGTTGCCATACTGATTGAACTGTTGCAGGACAAATTGGGGGCTTGGAGGTCTTGAATGCGAATGCGATCTGGGTCAAGGTCCCTGTCATCGAGCACGCCTTCGTCGTCAACACAGGCAGCTATTTCGAGCTGCTTTCCGGCGGTCGATGGCGTTCTACCATCCATCGCGTCTGTGCAAAGGTAAGGAGAACGTCCTGACCCGGGATGACGACATGGCACTGGAAGCTGATCTGCCCAGGGCAACACCGACCGGACCTCGCTTCCATTCTTCTTTTCACCGAGCCCGTCCACGACCATCCAGGCGTTGGTGCCTACCGAGGATGAGAGTCTCAAGGGCCTTCGAAGAAATATTGGCAAGGAGCATGTCCGAGGCCTCATGAGCGACCGACCGACGCATCCGTTTGTGAAGAAGCTCAAGGCCCTTGGACTCAGGCCGGAGGATTATACGTACGAAATGATATCACAGCCCATAGCGTGATATAATTGACACTGGTTGGACCATGCAACCTGCCGATGTGTGTGCCGTGACGAAACTACATTCCGTAAAGAGGTCATTTCTTGGAGGCGCAGAGTGAGAGTGCGCATTCCGGGGCTGATAAACATGTGGAAACGAAGCTGAAAGTCGTCAGACACCGTGGCGTATCTAGCCAGAGTGTAGCCGACACTGAAGCTTGATCCTGCGTGCATGCCTGATTCGCCCAATCTACATTGCGCCTATGTAGACCCATGAGGTCGAGACAGAGCCCGGCCAAGATGCTCGGCTATCCTGTCGATATCGAAGCACTCGCGCATTAGTCCCAAAGAGGCTGCAATGTGCGTCCTGGAGTGGCGATCCTGAACCGCCGGTCTACGAGGAGCGGGGCCCCTTGTGATCACCAAGCACTGTATACAGGAAGTCTTCATTCGCAGAGTAAGTTCGAGGAGATCTGGTGGATCTTGTCTTGACCCGCGACATGGCGAGAGTAATATCGAGTATCCTAGCAATTCCCACAACAAACCGCGGGTCTTATCCTATCGGCCAACTGCGCCAAAGCTTCGTTATCACCCGGCGGACTCATGTTTCTAGGCTAGAGCGGAAGCCGTGTTCCATGCTTGTCCATGATTGACCGCCTATTGCAACTGAAATACCTTCCCTTTTGATCATACAATTTCAGTCTCTCTCCCTATCATCTACACCTGCGCTTCCACGGTGCCGGTATTTTGATCTCCCCCGCTCTGCTGATGGTGCTCCCCACCGCCACGAGTCGCCCTCACGTCCACCCAACAGCCTGCCGCACCTGTCGTCGCCGGGGCCGGAAATGCGATAAGACCCTGCCGACGTGCCAGAGCTGCAAGGACAGGTCGGTCGTGTGCGAAGGCTATGTCACCCGCTGGGCTGGGGTGGCCGCACGCGGCCGGCTGCGTGGGAAGTCGATCCCGGTCCTCCTCGATGAAGACACCGGCGGCAAACGGAGTGCAGAGAAAGGCGTCGCACCGGCAAGAACAGCCGCCTTGGCCAGGTCGTCGCCAGAGGCCCGGGCGCCACGGACCCGGCGCCGGCAAAGCCAGGACGTGCCACAGAGCCCGCCAGATTCGGCAGCGTTGGTGGTTGAGCAGATCATCCCAGAATCTGAGGTGGATGGGTTGGATTGCTTCCTCGATTACTGTGAGTCTTAGCCGTTTGTCTTCTCAGGCTGGGCAACACATTCCGTAGCCGTCACCCCTTGGCAGTCAACGCATTCAATGGGTTCGACGACGACGTTTTGTCTGCCCTGCCTGTCCTGGGACCCCCTTTTCTCAGGCCCCTCAGTCAAATTAACGACAGCACGCATCCCCCAGTTGTCTACGACCTGAGCACGATCCCATATCTCGGGTCGAACCCGGAGAAGAGCCCCTATCTGCTCTACGTGTACCCGTTGACAGACCGGGTGCTGCCACTCCGGTATGCCCTGGCGGCGTCGGCAGCGTGCCACCTGGCATCGCGGTTCCAGAACGATGCCCTGAAAGCCAAAGGCTCGGAATGGCACTTGAAGGCCACGGAGTTGTTGCGTCAGAGGCTACAGTCCCGTGCATCGTCGCCCGTGGACCTTGGCACATTGATGAGTATCTTGATGATGGCGCAAACGGACGTAGGGCAGCATCTCTCTCTTACTCTTTTCTTTGGCGACCCTTTTCTGATTGGCCAGCTGACCTGGTGGTGCTGCGTAGATGTGCACCGGCGACTGCGCCGAGTTCGACGCCCACATACCCGCCGCGAAGGCATTTGTCGACGAGCATGGCCCCACGTTGCCGGACAGAAGCTACTGTGAACAACGACTCGCATGGTACTGTACTACTAATATAACCCCATCAGCTCTTACACCCGGGCTGGGGCGCGCTCTCTTTCCCGGAAATACACAAGGACTGACACGTGTTGGTGGTGGTGCTGCACAGGCTCGACATCATGCGATCCACGACATCGGACCGCTTCCTGACATTCACGTCGCCGGACCTCAAAAAGGTCTTCAGCCGGTACCGGGCGGCACCCCAGGCGGCGCGCGAATGGGGCAACGAGGCCTTCGCCTGCCCGATCGACCTGCTCGAATACATCGTCGACGTGACCGTGCTGTACAAGCTCCAGCCCCGCGGCCGCCTGTTCTCCGCGGACGCGCTCGACAAGGCCACGCGCCTCCTCGCCCGCGTCGCCGCCTGGACCGCCCCCTGTGAATACTACTCCGACCAGATGGCCCGCGTGGTCAGCGCCTGGCACGCGGGCATCCAGCTGTACGTGGTCCGGCTGTTTCGACTGCATCAACAACGCGGGGGCGACCCTCCCATCGACACGAGCGCGCTGGTCGAACAGGCGCTTCGGCCGGCGCGCGCCCTGCGCCGCCCGCCGGACGCTTGGAGCCACGCGTCGCTGTGGCCGTTGTTCCAGGCGGCGCTGTGGCTCGAGGGCCCTGATGATCACCACCAAGGCGACGAGCGGCGGTTGGTGATCCACTTCTTGCACACCTTGCTGCGCGCCTCGGGGTGTCGGCAGTTCCAGGTCGCCGCCACGACGCTGGACAAGGTCTGGAAGAGTGGCGAGTATCATGACTCCATCACCGCTGGGAGTTTCACGGGCTCGCTCATCCTAGGATAATGGGGATACCTCTGTCACGACCGAGAATAGGGGAGATTTGTAGCTGTCTTGTTCTAGGAATGATGGGCGTATCTCTCATCACCGCGAGCTCTCTCATTCTAGGATGGGGAGCCAAAATGACCAGCACGCTGCATGATCCTGTCGACCAGATACTACCTGAATCTCTACGCGAGTTCATGCATTCCCATTTTCGAGGACTACCTGAACCTCTACGCGAGTATATGTATACCCATTTTCGAGTACCTCATACTACCTGAATCTAGCGACTTTATACATTTCCATTTCGAGCACCCCCTGAATCTATACGCGAGGTGGTGCTCTTCCCTTCCCCTCACTACCCCTTGTACTTCTCCCACACTTGGTCGATTTCCTGATAAATGGCCTCCTTCAGCTCCGGCGGGCCCCAGCACATGTCGACGGCGTTTCTGGCCAGGGTCGTCATGTCTTCGTTGCTGAAGCCACACTTGGCCTTGACGAGCAGCATGTTGTTCACCTGCCAATTGTCGTCCATGTACGCCGGGTCGTCACTGCCGATCATGCACTTGACGCCGGCCTTGTACAGCAGCGCGATCTTGCCATACATGGGCTCGGCGGGCTGGTGGCGCAGGTACGCGCAGGGGCACAGCGTCAGGCCCAAGCCACGGCGCTTGAGCAGCTCGACCAGCTCGGGCTTGTCGGCGGCGTCGATGCCGTGGTCGATGCGGTCAGCCCCGACGCCGCCCATGCTGCACGCGGCCTGGCGGATGTGCTCGTGGACGTCGTCCTTGGCGCCGTCGTCGCAGTGCGCGGTCAGCTTGAAGACGCCGTCGGCGCGGGCGCGCGCCCAGACGTGCTCGAACAGCGACGGCGGGGTCTGGTACGAGTCCGAGTCCAGGCCCAGCCCGACGATCATGTCGCGGTACGCCAGCGCGGCTTCGTAGTGCTGCATGGCCGACTCGCCCGACCAGTCGCGCAGGATGCACATGATCCACTTGGCCTTGACACCCAGCGTCGCCTCGGCCTCGGTCGCGGCGTCTTTGAAGCCCGACATGAATGTCTCCCACGAGACGCCCCGGTTCGTGTGGCCCTGGGGGTCGAAGAAGATCTCGGCATAGCGCACGTTCATGGCCGCCGCGCGCTCGAAGTAGTGCATCGCCAGGTCGTAGTAGTCCTGCTTGGTCACGAGGACGTCAAACCCGTCATAGTATGCCTCGAAGAACGTGAACGTCTCGACTTCAGACTTCAGGTGCTCCAGGCTCGCGTACGGCTGGCCTGTGCGTGGGCTTTTGAGCGTTAGGTTGTTGCGCGCCGCGAATTTCCAGCGCAGCTCCGGCACCAGCGTCCCTTCGATGTGCAGATGCAGTTCGACCTTGGGCAGGGCTTGGATGAAGGCATAGTCTCCGCTGGCGAGCAGCTCGTCCCGGATCGCCTTGCGCTCCTTGATCGGCGTGAATTGTTCGTAGGAGCCCATGGCGATATGCAGTTCCCTTTAGCAGAAGTGTGTTCAGGAAGTCGGAGAGAGTGAATCACCCAGTAGTATTTGAGTACTCATCGTGGTTGCAACCCACGCCGAAGGGCCGGGTAGGGATATGTGGCGTTCGTACAATGCAATGAGCGCATCTCCGTCGATAATGGGATCTGGAACGATCCCACTTGACACTCGCCCACGCTCAGCGATCTCCGCGCCGACTATCAGGTCTGACGCGTCGAGGCTTCACGCTATTTCCGCGACTTGCTTGTACTTGCCTGCGTCTGGAGGGGCGAAGGCTGTTCCTCCCAGCTTCTCTGAGGAAACAAGGTCGCAAGAGTCCGACGCATTCAATGACCTATCCAGGCATGGTTGCCAAGGGCAGGTTGCGGATAAGATAAGTCTTGCTCGCCGTTTGATGCGAAGTTGTCAATAGACAAGACACGGTTCAGACTGTGCAATTGGTCTAGTCGGGGACTCGTGAGGCTTATAAATGGCGAATGCTTTATGCTTTGTGGTATCTTCATCGCTTGACCACGATGGGTACCGCGTTGTTGCGAGAGGCTGAGCAGCAGGGAGCAATTCCGCCACGCTTCCTTCCCGTCGCATCAGCTTTGCACTATCTCCATTCAGGAAAATGTTGGATGGAGTTAGGGTTATAATGTGTCTCGGTGTTGGCCGATGGTGGTTTACTTTATCTTTGTCAATGTTTGTGGTTATAGCGCTCTTCGTCCTGGGATACATAAATCCTTGCAACCCTTTCGAGCCCACACAAAACGGCTGGTGGACAAGGAAGTGGTCAGGTCAGGCCGATCGCCTATCATCTAGTCCACCATGGATACCTACAAATCCAAAGAGGAGGAGATGATGAAAGAGCCTCCCGTATCTCTCGAGAGCGGCGTCGTCGAGGACAGCGCGCCGCGCCTGGGCCGCGGTGAGCTCGATGTCATCAAGATTCGAGAGGGCAACTCGGTCCTCCGCAAGCTGCGCGAAGCGGAGGTGTGGATGGATCGCAAACTCAAGGTCGAGGGCATGGGCGCAGAAAGAATCCCTGATAGTCAACGACGTCCTCCCCATGTGGCCAACGTATGTGGAACTTGTCCCCCACTCTTGAGAAATCCGTCTTGAAGCGTCTGGACTGACACTGCCGCAAAGATGATGCTCTTTTGGTTCTCCATGCTCATGTCGCCGGGATATCTCAGTCTGGGAATGCTGGGACCTATTTTCGGCCTCTCGGTCAGCAAGTCCATCGGCCTGACTGTGGTGGCGACAGCCACGGGCTCCGTCGTGCCTGCGTTCACGGCCACGTTGTGCCCGGCCTTGGGCCTTCGCCAAATCGCAGCTTCCCGGTTTGCCTTTGGCATCTTCGGATCCAAGGTCTGCGGCTTCCTGAACATCTGCGTCAATATCGGGTTCGGCACGATCAATTGCATTGTGGCCGGCCAGCTCTTGCGAGCGGTGAGCGACGATACCATCAGCGACGTCGCCGGAATCATCATCGTCCTGGTCGCTTCATACGCCATTTCGTTCTTCGGCTTCCGCATCATCCACCTGTATGAGTCGGTCGCTTGGATCTTGATCTTTGTCCTCCTTTGCTGTGAGTACGGCCTGGCCAGCCGCTACTACTCGCCCACACCGGGGAAATCATATCTTACCGGGCTCGACGACACGGGATCTGCGTTGTCGTACTTTGCTATCATCTTCGGTGCAGCGGCGGCCTGGTGCTCCATGTCTGGGGACTATTACATCCATTACCCGTCCGACACCAACAAGTGGATGCTGTTCTCTCTCACTTGGATTGGATTGACGTTTCCCACCATCTTTGTGACCATTCTTGGCAACCTCCTGGGTGGCATTGTCAACAGCAACGAGGCCATGGCCGATGTTTACGATCACGGTGGCTTTGGTGCGCTGATCGTGAGGACCATGCATCCTTCGGGATTTGCAAAGTTTGTCGGTGTCATGTACACCTTGTCGTTCAGTACGTTCGGCCCCGTCTCACACACTCTTTCACTTGCTGTTCGAGAAGCAATACTCGCTGACACCCCATCTTGACAGTTGGTAACGAAGTTGCCATCCTATACTCTTCTTCATTGTCGATCCAGCTCTGGAGCCGATACTGCATGGCTGTCCCTCGATTCATCTGGAACACCGTGCTCGCTGCTATCAGTCTCGGTTTGGCCTGGGGCGGGAGACGTGTGCTCCATAGCATTATCAGCAATGCACTAAGCTTGATTGGATACTGGACGATTTGTTTTGGACTGGTTCTGGCCATCGAGACGTTTTATTTCCGGCCCAAGATTGGTTACGATCTTGAAGGATGGCAAGATAAGGACCGTATGCCTTTAGGTCTGGCCGGATGTACCACTCTGGCCGCCGGGATCGGCGTTGCCTTCATCGGCATGTGCCAAACCTGGGTATGTTTCCTTCCCTCCTACTTGGAGACTGACAATGCTGACATGTCCGTCTGTCTCAGTTTATCGGGCCGGCCGCCAAACCGATCGGTGCATACGGCGGAGACGTCGGCAACTACATCGTCCTAGTCTGTGTGGGAATTCTTTACCCCATCCTCCGCAAGTTGGAGCTCAAGTACATTGGCCGGTAGCTCAGGTGGTCGCTGGGATCAAGTTAGTGTACTTTGATAGAAATTGTGTCGGGAGGTAATTGAGTCGGATATCTTGGTATTAGTCTTCGGTAGCAACAGCCAGACTTTTTCCTGCTGGGGATTGCAAGTTTCTGACTCTCATTAAGCGCACCAACCAGCGGCCTAATCTTACCGGTACTCGTACGGGGGATCCATTTAACGTTGAGAATTCGTCAAGGTCTTTCAACACTGGCAAGAGTATCATTCCCTACCGTTTGGCCAAGGTAAAACTGTTTACCAGTTCGTTTACAGGACCCACCAGATAGTTAGAGTATGTGAGTGCCAGGAGCAGATGCATGTGCTACGGCTCCGTTTGCTTGATCATCCGCGGCGAATTGACGTGATGCGCCGGTGGGAGATATCTTGTCGGGGCGCGGGCATAGTTGAATATAATGGGAAGACGAAGGCTGGATGGCTTTATCATTTACGGAGATGGCTGCACGCCGTAATGAAGTTAAGACGGGCGTGGACGGGAAGAGAATCCTGCGTATCATGTATTTGTGATGCAGCGTGATGAGTACTGCAGAGCACATCTGCCGAGGGTGCGGCAACAAAGCTACAGCACGTGACTCAACGTGATTTAGCCGAGAAGGGCTAGCCCTAATTCCTCGTCCTCTTTCCGCTTCCCCGCCTCGCCCTCGCCTCCCTGCATTCATCGCTTCCATCTGCTCTCCCTCCCTGCCCAACGATTCATTGCGCCCGGCAGCCGCGCTCGAATGCTTCTCTTTCAAAGGCAGGCTCCCAAGCCATGCGATGTCCACCTGTTTTTAATGGATGGATCTTCATGACCTTGTCAAGTATCCAGACTCATTCATCCTTTACTCTCCTTCAGTCTCTCCTCAATCTTTAAGCCTCAATATTTAAGCAATGAGCAAGGTTGTCGCAATGCCACGAAAGGCAGACAAGCACCACTTCCTAGACGCTGGCCCTGATTCGATCACTATTTGCCTTGGGACAGCATGATCTCGAGAACTCGCGTTGGCAGAGGCTTAGCGCCTCAGCCTCACTCTAATACCTTCACCCCGCCTAATATCCGCAACCTTTCCTGAATTCTCTCAAAACCGCTCAAAAATACAATGTTGTAGTTCTGTGATGGCTTGATGCTAACGGCCAACAAGTCGATCATATGGCGCTTCTCATTCACCGCGCCGCTCCCTTGAAGCCGGAAATCAAGCTGGCTCAGGCTCTGTCCGAGTATGAGGCGATTCTACAAGACAACGAAAAGGCAGAGTTTCGCTCGATGCGATCGGGAGGGCCGCCTGGCGTGTCGGATGTGATGAAGGTCACCGCTGCCATCGACCGCAACAACAGCCATCGAAGGAGCCGTCGCTGCTTTGGTCCCCGCCTGACTAGCGTGTTGGACTCGGTCCAGCAGTTCTCAACCGTCGTCGACATTCTCGTCGGCGGCTCCCAGTGTCTTCTCGCCAGCGCTATCTGGGGCACGCTGAGGCTGACGCTGCAAATCACGTCCTCATTCGCGTCATACTTTGAGAACCTATCGGCTTTGTTCATGAGAGTCGGAAGGGCGTGTCCCCGATACCAGGAGTATGGCTTATTGTATCCGAAGTCTCGCAGATTGCAAAAGGGTCTGTGTGAATACTTTTGCACAATTGTCATTGTGTGCCGGAAGGCCGTCCTGTTCATCAGGAAACCGTTCGTTGCTCAATTGTCGTCGGCCATTCTCAACCCCTTTCGCACCGAGTTCGGCCTGTGTGAGAGCGAATTGGCAGAGCTGGCCGCTGTGATCCGCGAGGAGGCCTCACTGGCATCACACCACGAGCTTAGCAATGAGGTCAAAGAAGCCTCGTCATTTCGCGCCGCCTTCTCGAGCATAGTAGCTCCCCAAGAAATTCAAGCCGCCAAAAAACTCAAGAGCCAGAAAAGGAAATTGCAAATCCTCAATGCATGCTCAACTTACAACTACCAGGCTGCATGGAAACGAGCTCGGAAATCGGGAACAAGCTCTTGGATCTTCGAGCAGGCTGTCTACAAGCAATGGGCCGAGGAACTTTTCTCGAACGTGTTATGGTGCACTGGTAAACTCGGATCAGGGAAAACGGTGTGCACGGCCTGTTTGGTGCAGGAGACAATTATCCGATATCCAGATGCTTTTGTCGCCTATTTTTTCTGCAGCTATGACGATGCAGAATCGCTCAACGCCAGGACCATCCTGGGCAGCCTTGTGAGACAGTTACTCAGTCATCTCAACCAAGAGGCTTTCGACGCCATTGCCTTCGACGACCAAAGCGAGTTCGATGAGGATGAGATGATGACACACCTCCTGACACTCCTGCCTGGAAAACATCAATGCTTCGTCTTTGTCGATGGGCTGGATGAATGCACCGAAGGCGAATTGGCCAAGCTGTTGGACAGCCTGCATAGGGCAGTCCGTTCGGGCAGCTGCTTCCATGTGTTCTGTTCAAGCCGACCTGACATGCACCCAAGGTATCGTGCAATCCTCCCACCTCAGTACAAACTCTCCTTGTTGGACGAAAATCCCGAAATTGCGCAATACATTGAGACTGCGCTGGCAGACCGTCTCGAAACAGGGAACCTCGTATTGGGTGACCCAAGCATAATATTATCCGTCAGGGATGCTCTTCTGAAAGGAAGTCAAGGGATGTAAGTACCTCTGATTTCGATTGAAGAGACACTACTGATAAGTTGTAGGTTTCTTTGGGTCGTCTTTCAGTTGGAATCAATATGCACCGAGATCACTGACGAAGCAATCCTGAACGCCCTGCAGTGTTTGCCCAGGGATTTGCCAGAGACCTTCGATCGCATTCTGCGCAAGTTAGACCGAGAGAAAGGTTGTGACCCAGCCCTACGCAAGAAGATGTTTGCGCTTCTTGCCGCAGCTCAGAGGCCACTGACTACAGACGAACTCCGGGAAGCCATCAGCATTGAACCGGGGGAAACAGACTGGGATCCGAAGAAATTGGTGAATGACATTCACAAAGCCATAGCAGGTTGTGGAAGCCTTCTAGTCGTCGACGAGGAAGACTCCTCGGTCCGTTTCGCCCACCACAGCGTCAACCAGTACATCACCTCTGCGTCTCGTGACCCCGCCATTGCCGCGTATCACATCGCATGTTCAGCGGCAGATATCTTCATGGGCGAGATTTGCGTCACATATCTCAATCTTGGTATTTTCGACACGCAGCTCACGAGAGCCAAGACTCGAACCACCGTGCAATCCCACACCGTGACCTCAAATATTGTGGGGAATACTCTGCCCCGAATCAGAGGTAGCAATATTGCGATGAAGCTCTTAAAGAGCCGTAAGAAAGTGGACTTCGACCTGGGAGCTCATCTTCAGGAGATCGCTGCGGAGGTCGAGAGACTCAATGGAGCGAGATCCTCCAACCATCCATTTCTCGCCTACGCCAAGGAGTTCTGGCTCTTCCACACCCGGCACTTTGATCAGACGGAACAGGGCGCATATCATCTGTGGCTTCGGTTGATAGATGACAGAGTCCCTGTGGTCACGCTTCCTTGGGCCCCATCCCATTGGACTCAACTAGACCTTGAAGTTATGGACTGGACCCTGAACAACGCACATGGTGCACTTTTCCGCAGGATCATTGAGGAATTCCTGCAACAATCGTCAGAGGTGGTCCACAATAAGATCCTGTTTTTCTTCAACTGCCTCCTCGCAAAAGGCCAAGACTTCAAGCTGGAGGGTCGATTCTATGGTTCCGTGCTGCTAATACCTCACGTGCTTCGTCACCATAAACTACTTCGTCTCATTCTTCGGCGGGGAGTGAATAACAACGTGACAGATGCTCGAGGCCAGGCGCCTCTTTCCATAGCAACAAGATTGTCAGCTCTAGAGTCGATCGAGCTACTACTGATCCAGCCGGATGTCTTGGTGCACGACAGCGTGGGAGGTATACAGTTTGTTTTAATCAGGGCTGTTCAAGCAGGGTGGGTGCATTTGGTCAGGCTGTTGCTCGCACGAGGAGACGTCAACGTCAATGCAATTGCCGGAGCAAGCGCCACAGACTGGCAAGAATACCATGTGACACCATTGCTTGCTGCCTCGGTTGGGAGACGAGAGATTGTCAAATTACTGCTTGAACAGAGGAGCCTCAACGTCAATTGCAAGAACATTAGCGGGGACTCCTCACTCTCTTTGGCTGCGACCCACGGCAACGAGGAAACAGTGGCGCTACTACTTACTCGGGACGGAATCGACATCAATTCA
The DNA here is from genome assembly GCA_000835435.1 of Phialophora macrospora. Classification (NCBI taxonomy): domain Eukaryota; kingdom Fungi; phylum Ascomycota; class Eurotiomycetes; order Chaetothyriales; family Herpotrichiellaceae; genus Phialophora; species Phialophora macrospora. The sequence continues at coordinate 484,513 of KN846958.1, read as the reverse complement.
AGAAACAGCGACGGGTTCTCGGCGCTCATGTTGGCTGCGAGGCATGGCTACGCGAGCATAGTGAAGCAACTGCTTGATCGGAAAGATCTCGATATCAACTCGGGAGACGGAGAGGGCGACACCGCGTTGAGTGTGGCGATTTGCTTCCAAAAGCCACGTGTTGTCGAACAATTGCTTCAACGAAAGGACGTTGACGTAAACTCAAGAAACAAAGATGGATCAACGGCGCTACATCGAGCTGTGAAGGCTGCGGCTATGGATGGTCCAGCGTTGGAAATTTTGAGCATGCTGCTTGATCGTGTGCATGTTGATGTCAATGCAAAAGATATCGAGGGAAATACGGCGCTGCATCTTGCTGCCGAAATTTCTTCCTCGAATGCTGCAGGCATCATGGCGCTACTACTTGCACGGCACGAGATCGATGTCAACGCGAGAAACGAGGCCAGGGATACCCCGTTGCATCGTCTAATAAGAAGAAACAATTTACCCGCCGTGCGCCTCATGCTCAAGAGGCAGGACCTTGATACGGGAATCAGTGATAGACTTGGTGATACACCACTGGGCCTGGCTTTCCGTCTTGGAACGGATGCTATTGCCAAAGGTTTAAAGGCACACATATGGCTCAACGAGAGAACATTCCGTTGACACTATGAATTGGGGAGATCAATGTCGATTACGCATGGCTGCATATGGAGAGAGCATGTCACCAAGATATCATCTTCTACAGTGGAACTAAGATCGACACAGCGGTCTCTTTCGTGCACATCATCCACCAAGCCTTGAGCATTCTCTCCAACTTCGACGTGACGGTCACGGAGGCCCAGTCGAGCGACCTGGCACAAGTTCTCTCCGGAGTATATACAACCGGGGCATCGGCCCCGAAGTCCTCGTCAGGACCGGCGACTCGAAATTTCGGGTTCCCGGAACGGCAATGAGGTACCTACTCATTCTTGTACCGCTCAGTGACTCGACATGTTGACTGCTCCCTGCCCATGGCTATACCGGCTTGATCAGATGAGACTTCACGACTGGGGTCCTGACATTCTGCCTCAGCGTCAACGTTTGAATGAGTCTGACGTCCACAGAGCGTGAATCGTTCGCGCGCCCTATTTCCCCACGCCACAAACCCTTCACTATACACCATCAAAAAGGTATACGCTCCAAGATGTCAGATAGTCCACGATCCCAGAAGAACCGTTCCGCGACGCGATACCGCCCGGCGAAAAGCTCGGGCCTGCACCGCATGACCTGCCGCAGGATGACATCGGAATATTCCCTCGCCGGGGTATCATGCCCGTATGCAGCACGAAGGACCATCCCCTCCCAGAGCATGGCCGTCGCGTGGACATCAGGTACGGGCTGGCTTATGAGCCGGAGGCAACCGACTTGGATGAAACCGTCGGCGTTCTGCCACGTCGCGGGTTCGCCGCCCCGGAAGTAGCAGTAGGCGGAGACGGCGAGCAGGAGGACTTGCTCGGCCCGGGACAGCGCGAACGACTGCAACAACCGGATACACACCGCGGCGTTGATTCTGTTGCGGGTATCGAAATTGAGCGCCTGGTGCATGAGTGTGGCGGGGATTGGACTAGCGGATCGGAGGTTTTCAGAGATTATCGCCAGCGCGTTCATGACAGGATGGCTGATACTCCCCGTCAGACACAGGGCTGTCAATCCCGGCGGGAGAGTCGCCAGCTTGGCGCACGTTTCCGCCGCGAAAGGATGGCTCGGGTACACCATGGGTCCCCAGACGGAGGGATCCGCGCGTTCCATATCCAGCACGGCGAGACGAGCGCGGTCGTACTCTTGGTATCTGCTGTTTTGTGAGATGAGGCGCCAGCAACTAGTTTCCCGATATAGTGGAATGGGTCTCAGACTAGAATGATCGAGCAAGTACTCACGAGACTACGGTCCAGGGCGTTGAAGTTTCGGTGTCTGATGAGGACGAGGATGGTAATGACCCTTCGATTCGAGCATTGGAGCTGGAATTGGCGATCGTGCGGATCGCTTTGGCGTGGAATTCGGCTTCGGCATATTCGCGTCTTAGCCACTGCGGGAGCGTGGGTCAGCACCATAAGGACAGGCTAGGGCAGACTATGTAGGACAGAGCAGTGCACGGCAGGGGCAGGATCGAGAGGATCAGGTTTAAACCCCTACCAGTCACACCATCCCCGATTGACGCGTATGATAATGGGCGGATACTCCAGCTCATAACTCCAGTCAGGGCACCCAACTCACATGTAAAGCCGTCTGCGTGTAGATGGCCCAGACCAACAACTCGGCGGGCACATCATTCCTCCGCAAGGCCTCCCTCAACAAATGCACGATGACGCGCTCGCACGTGGCCCGCTGGCGCGTGAGAGGGAAGTCGCCGAATAAGAGGACGTCGCGCACCGCCGACGCCACCGACAGCGTCCCGAAGAAGGCGATCTCGTTGTGCAGAATGAAGGCCGAGATGGCGTGCCGGCGCGTCGCGTCGCGGGCCGTCATGGCCAGGTACCGCGGCGAGTGGATTGCTGGGCAGAACGTCTTGAGTACTGGTGTTTCTCCCTCGGAGGGATGGAGTCAGCTCAGCGGACAGAGACGGAGACGGAGAAAGAGACGGAGGATCCCAGTGGGGTGTTGAGTTTCAGAGTCGCCTTTTCCCATCCGATAATACCATCCATATTGCGCTGGCAACCTGGGACCAAGAATGCAACCTGTATGAGGTAGGACCTATTACTTACAGAACTGCACACTCAATCTCAGATGGTGGGGAACGTGATGCGATATGACGCTCAAGGCCGGGGGGATGACATTGGGCCGGATACTCATTTGTGCATTTTCATCGCCCGGTTGCTGTTGGTCCGCATCCCCAGCTCTCTCGCTCCGGGGAGGCGCCTTGGTCCTTCCAGCGCGATAGACTCGCCATTTCGCCCCGTCGTCCCTCACTCGGGCATGCTTCTGCCGGACGTGCATCCTCGTGGTACCGACAGCGACACTCATACCCAGACTCTCACGCAGCTTCTTCCCAACGGAAGCGGCATCTTTTTGGGCCGTTAGGGATCTCGTCTCGCCGACCCCTGTCCCCACGCCCATGCCCGTGTCCTTGAGCCGGCACCGGATCGACATGCGCGCGGCGTGCGATTTGATCATCGAATCCAACTTTTGGACATCTTTCTTGGATTGCGAGGCGGGTTGGGAGCGTGAGGTCGACGGGCTGGAGGCCACTACGAACATATATTCCATGTTCGGTGGCCGTCGTCGGTCGGCACTGCTCAGTGCGAGTGGGACGGGGAGACGGTCGCGGTTGGGAGGATTGCAAGACTGACCAAGGAGATGATTTCGGAATGATGGACTTGTATAGCCGTCAGGGGACTTCAGCCTGATCGCCTCCTCGATGCCCCCCTTTTTATACATATGTGGATCCTCGCATTAAGTAATCAAGAACAGCTCCTCGGACAAGTGACAACCCAGTCCGTGCGACGGGAACCATGCATGCGGCAACGTGCTGCGTGTGATTGAGGGCGTCCTGCCGGAGATGCATGATAAATGACCAATGCCGCTGTTGTTGGACGCTAGTTCAGGTCACCCGTTGTGCGGGAACCTGTCGCATTGGCAGGAGGCAATCCAAGTCTGAGTCTCGTTCAGTCCATGCATCTCTCCGGTCGGCAGCAACAGACAGAGACGATCCATCGACGCCCTTGGCAACGCAGACCCTGCATTGTTCAACGGTCCACGCTCGGATTGGTTGACGATGCAGGTGTTTCCGAAAACGGAAGCGATGTCTTTCCCTGTTTGTCCTTCCCCCCTCCTCTGTTGTCTTTCCGCCGTCTCTTGGACTTGGCACACGGCACGACCATGACAAGCAGGAGTGTTCGATGGCTGACAAACCGCGCCTCAATGCCACCAATGGTCATTCAGTAGACAGTAGGCATGTTTGTCGCCAAGATGCAGGCAGGTTTTCGTGCTGAGCATCTTGTTACCGTGCCCGGCAGACTACGCCGATGGTGACCATCAATCATATCAGACCTAGTACGTTTCGCGTCTTAGCCTGCTGCATGGTGTACTTATAGTATTAGTGGACATGACGGGTTCAGAAGTTCTATGAGAGCCGGCCTGGACGTGCGAACCAGTTTTCGCTCTGCTGCGTCGCACTTTGGGTCGGTCGCATTGATGCAGTCCGGGGACCTCCACTCCCAACAAGAAGGATGCGCTGTACGTCATGACTGTGTCGTGATATGCCACGTGGCTGCTCGTTCGCCATTGACATGTCGCCCAGGTCTATGGCTGAGGACTTGCAAACCTGGTCCTGCCTTCACGAATCATCAGACAGGCGGGTCTGGCCTAGTCGGACGAGCTTCTTGCGAGTCTCGTATTCATTATCGTGACCCTCTGGTAATGGTGCCAGTCCGGGTCCAGACTGGCCTTTCACCACCCTCTTCCGCCTGAACACCAGCTGCAACACGGCGTAGTCATCGCCCACGAAATCCGCACACATCTCCGACCACCGTGCCGTCCGCGGAATTATCTCAGCCAGAAGTTCTGGCTTTTCTGGAGGTGGAGACATGGCCTCGTAGCTGAACCCGGCCATTTCCTCCTCCAGCATCATCTTTTGCCCTGCGACGATGGCAATCTGCCGGCCATCCCAGTGTCCCTCTCGTCCCGCCCTAGAGACTACCTGGAGAGCTCGCCTCCGTACACCCGGGTGCCGACACACGCATGCTGTGGTATACAACGCCGGGATCAAGCTCGCGTCCAGGCTGATAGTGGGTAACCTGATGATGAGGTCTTCGCACAACGAGACCATTGCTGAGAACTGCGGCAGGAAACGATCCGACGCCATTTCATCGCCAAAACTCAGAGCTATCCCGACCATGACAGTCAGGTAGCTGTGGTTCAGACGCAAGGCAGCCGAAGGGTCATACTCGGACGCCGTAGCACCAGATGCGCCTTGGGATGGGGCCTTGCGGAGCGGGCTGTCATCGAAGATCTCTTTCCATTGTTTGAGCCGGGCTAGGAGACGACCCTGCCAGATGACGAACTCTTCGCTGTCACCAGGGTTGGGGAGCGCCCTGGCCGCCGCAGCAAAGCGATACGTCTCGTTCAAGAGCAAGAGCATGGACCGCCAGGCGTCGTCGAACGTGCCGAACTGCTCTGGCATCACGGAGCTTTGTGTATGGTCCGAGTTCCTCGGAGTGTCGACCAATTTGAATTGCAACCTTGTGCTCCCGAAGTGGATGGATTGCAGGTCCATGAGGGCAAACGAGTAAGACAGTTCGTCCATCGTCGAGTGCACCTTCTCTGGCAGATACAGATGAACAGCGGCTGAGGCGTCATCACCACCTGCAGGTAACGTGGCAGCTGCTACGATGCTGTCCCTTGTCGTCTTGCCCACTCCCATGAGGATCTCGCGCCCGTGGTTGAGGTGGACGAGCGCCTCATTGTACCGCCCCTCGATGATGTCGAAGGTCAGCAGAATCAAGCACACCATCAGGACGACTTGGACTTCACCGGCCCTGCCACTCTCACTCTCCCCCGTACTCGGTCCTGGTATCCTGTCGCGGAGATGGCGGAGCGCCTTGCCATAATGGGCGTAAGCTGGCATTGCGAGTCCTGTAGCAGCGGCACCGGTACTCGCGCTCGCGCTCCCACCCAACCTGGCCATATAATGCCTGTGAGCCCCCGAGAGAGCCAACAGCGCATGCAGTACCGCAGGCTCGCCATGCGAAGCCGCCATGACGGTGCGCGTCCAGAACCGCGCCAAATGGTGGGTCCCCATATCGTGCACCGTGTGGCGGCGACAAAAGTCGTAGGCTTGGGAATCCGGTTCCGACAGATCTGCTAGCGTTTGCAGAGTTCGGTAAAAGCACGACGAGTCCGCGGGTCTGATGTCCCTTGGTCTCGGGTGATGGTGGTGGTGGACAACATGCGAATGCTGAAGTTGGCTCCAGTGCTGAGGCTGATCTTGGTGCGGTTGAGTCCGAGTCTCAGACGCCGACCCTTCGACCCCCGTCAACGAGATCGAATATCCCTCGCAGATGTACTTCGCCTTCATACAGCGCAGACACGCAGGTCTGGTTTCGTCGCATTTGACCCGGCGGGATTTACACGTCCGGCAGCCTGTGCGGACTTTGGAATGGGCCTGGCGATGAAATGCCATGCCGATTTCTCTCTCTCTCTCTCTGCTTGTCGCTATAGCGTCGTATCAGAGACCTTGAGAGGTACCGAGTAGGCCAACCCGGAACAGTCGATAGTAACTTATAGAGCGACCGTCACGTCAAGCGCATCTTCCTTCCATGAGGACGAAGACCAAGGTCTGACAAAGAACATATCCTACTTCACACTAGTTTGGATTGCGACCTGCAACCTTCGAACCCCCGTACTCGTACTCACACACACTCTCGCCAGTGGGTGGCGTGCAATGATCTGGCCGGGATGCCTTGAGCTTCTTCAGCCCCTCTCAGGGGCTTATGCACCTTGGCGTGCTTGCTTGATTAGCAACGGACGCTAATGTACTCATGCCTGGCTATGTACACCTGCACCAATTGTAGTGGTCGACATGCATACTAAACATAGTACCTATGCTGTACCATACTGCGGGACGCCTGAGTGTCAACACCTGCCTGTACGTGGCGCGGTGGCTTATGAAGTTACTGTTACCGTACAGACATTACCTACTTATCTACCTTAATTGTAATCGCCAATCCTCAAGCCACTTTGTAGCCTTTGGCTATGCCTTGCTATAGTCAGGACTCTTCTACTTCTCACGCTTCGTCCGCCGTTAACCATGTAACCGAATGAATATTGGAGATAGAATATCTAGATTCGACATTATCACACAGTACCTCCCCCTATCTCTTATCTCACTGCTCCAGACTATCTCTATCCTACCTCGTCCGGTTCGAGAATGACGTCCTGAAGAACGGCATCTCCACGCCCGTAGCCCTGCCGGTCTTGTCGACTGTGATGAAAACCTCGTCCAGTCCGGTATTTCCGTACTTGATCGTGTCCACCTCGGTCCAGTACGCATTGCAATCACGCCTGAACACCCCGGGCGAAGGGCCATCTTGCCTCTGGGACTGGAAGATGCCCCGGAAGGCGAGCTGTCCGTCATCCCGCGCATTCATGTACTGGATGCTCATTCCCGCATAGCCAAGCCCCGTAGCCAGAACCTGCAGAAAGTCGGTGTCGTTGTAGATGAGCTGTGTGACCCGCAGGCCTTGATAGTTCGGCACAATCGAGAGCCGGATAGACGAGTTGAGGCCATCCTGGGACACGAAGGTGCCGGCTAAGTTCGCTGCAGCTGACTCGCGTGCCGCTGCTTCCACCGCGGGGATCCAGGTCTGAGTTGCGAGCTCATTGATGGTCCACAAGGTGGATGCTCCTTCTCCGGCGCCCGAGGGACCAAAGCCAGTGACGAAGACGGCAATGCCAACGTCGTGGTCGGGTGAGAGTATCAACTGCGCGTTATAACCACCTAACCCGCCATTCTTCGTGTACAGATACACTACTCGAGTTGCGTTGGAGCCTGGCTCGACCGACAGATCCATGCCCATGATTTCCCAAGGCTTTCCAGCGGCCGAGTATGGGTCGTTGGAATGGCTGTTGGGCTTGAGCCATTCTCTGGTGATGTACCGAGGAAGAAGCGAAGATTGTAGGATCGAGCGGCCGATCTGTGATAAGTCGTGTAGGGACGCCCACGCGCCGCCGGCCCTGTACGGCTCGTTAGCGTGAGAGAATCGTCAATTCAAGATGCTTAACTCACGCATTTTCGAGCCCCAGATCGGCTTCGAATGCGTCGATGCCCTGAGGATCGGCCCAGACGGCATTGGAATCACTCCCGGGCCATGTCCAGAAGGTCCTCTTGAGGCCGAGAGGGTGGGCGATGCCGGTGTTGAAGGCATCTGCGAAGGCCTCTCCGGTGATGTTTTCATACGCCATGGCCAGCAATTGGTAGGTTTCGCTGCTATACACCGGAGTCTGCCAGGATGGAGCGACCGGACTCTGCTGCAGCATCAATCGTATGGATTCTGACAAATTGTAAGCATGGTACCGTGGCTAGCGCGCCATGACCGCCGCATACCTTCCCTCGAGCAGGCTGGGAGACCGATTGTTCCGCATGTTGTGGATTCCGAGGCGGTCAGCTGGGGAAGGCCTAGAGCTGTTGAGCCGGGCATCGAAGACAGATCGGCAAGTGCGTCTAAAAGTCGTTGGTTTCTTCGTCGACTTGAAAGAAGTCTGGGGCTGCTTTGGTGGCTTCAAACTTACAATCTCTCGGAAGACCGCTCATCTGCCCCGCAAGCGCACCCAAAGTGATTTCGGACCAGTTGATGTTCCGAACTGTATTGTCTACTGGTACATGTGCGAGCTCTGATATGTATTTGGTTACCGGATCCGACCAGAAGGTTGTTCCAAGCTTTGTGAGGAAGGTGTAGACGGACAACAGTTTCGCCACGCTTCCAGTTCGATACAGAGTGTCTCCGTCGAGCTTTCCACCAGTAAGGTGTGTTTTACTGCCAGGAGCTGAACCGATGTGGTGGAACTCTGCTAGGGGCTTCTGTGACTGAGTGGAGAATACAGCGACACTGATGGAGGTGTTGACGGAATCGAAAGGACCCCAAGGTGTAGACCCATTCTGCACCGCCTGGGCAAGAACCGACGAAAAGGTCTTCTGAGCGGTTTGAATAGCGTTGGAGCTGCTGAGATTGGCCGACAAAGGGTAGACCGGACCGAGGAGACTGCAATCGGTGAGCTGGACATTTTGTGCTTTCACGGAAGCTGCTGAAAGAACAACGAGGATAACAGCGATGGATAGGGTTTTCATTTTGCAACGACAGTCGAGAACCGCGGGACAGGAGATGAAGACACTGGAAAGATGAGGAGAACATGGTCAGTAACGGCCTTTTAAGCAGGAGACATAGAATGACCCCTTCAGAAGTAGGATCGCGTCGGATCGCGGTGAAACTGGTTGAGTGAAAGCATCCATGCGAACGCCCCTGAGGAACGTCGAATCAGGAACCCTTGTTGTACGAGCAGGAGGCTGAGATGATGGTTTTTTGTAACCACAGCCGGCCGAAGCCCCAATCGCTGCCACAATTGATCTTACCCCAGCGGCCTTCAAGAAAGAGAGATACCTAGAGGGAAGCGTGACATTGTGACACGCCGAGAGCAATCTCTTGGACACGATGTTGTTTTCGCTTACACGGTGGTGTGCCAACGGTGTAAGGTCCTTGACGGGATGCAACGGTGAAGCCCTGTGGCCCTGCACGGTAGTATGTAGCGCCGGCTCGAACGCTGGGTTGCAGACTACAGACAGAGAATAGGTGAATGGAAGATGATCGTGGACGGAATTGAATAGCCCGAACTGTTCCACCAATCAGACCCCCGGCCTTTACGAGCGCCCAGGATTTTAGCTCCAGTCGCCAGCAGGACTCAGCAGCAGGCATCCAGAAAGATACAGGCTGAGAGGCACACTTGAGTCGGCTCCCATCGAACATGGTGTAAACGACATCGAGGGCTACTGAAAGCACTTTCTTGTTCCAACAGAATGCTGTCGAGGCCGAGCATGGCCCTCTGGAAAGAGATTCCGAGGTTCGCAAATCGTGCCGCGATCATGATGTGATGGATCGGTGACATCAGACTCAATACCCACAACAATGCCGTCATGTCCTCGTGCGTGTCCGGTGAACAAAATACTGTATGATCCCCACGCTGTCGAGATAAATTGACCCAGAGCAAGACACGCAACCACAGCAGAAAAGCAACGATCCTCGCTTCCACCATGTCTGGCCTGAATCCCGGCTTCACCACCAAAAACACAACCGACGCGGGTGCCTCGTCGTAAGTATCTAGTCATTCCTCTCTCTCTCTCTCTCTCTCTCTCTCTCTCTCTCTCTCTCTCTCTCTGTCTCTCTCTCTCTCGCTCTCTCTCTCTCTCGCTCAATAGCTAACTCTCGACAGCGCCATGAAAAGCACAGACCAAACCGACGGCATCTTCGAAGACGTAAGCAGCGACATCAAAGCCAAACAGCAAGGCTCCGTGCTAGGCGGCAACCTCCAAGGCGGCCTGCTCGACCGAGTTGGCGGCTCGACGGGAGGCCCGTCCGCGCTGGGCTACGACGCCAAGCACGGCAGCTCGGTGACAGGGACCGCAGAGACCAAGGCACACGACCTGTACGAGGACGCTCGCCAGGGGGCACAGGGCGCAGGCGACTCCGCAAGCCATCACCTGCAGGACCTGAAGGGCGCGGCGGCCCAGTATACCGAGAGCGCGAAAGCCACGGCCGGCAATATTGGCATCAGTGCTCAAAACGCGGCAGGCCAGTCTGGCGGCGGCGGCGGCGGCGGTAGTCTGCTCGACACCGTCAGGGATAAAGTCAGCGGTGTGTTTGGCGGGGGTCATATCAGCACGGAGAGTCGGCAGGCCAGCGCCTTCGATGCGGGAGCGTCTAGTGCGATTAAGAGCACGGATCTGACGGATGGGATCCACGAGGATGCGAGCAAAGGTATCGAGAGTGTCACGGGGGCGACGGCTCGTCGGGATTGATTGATCGGACGAAGGGAGTGTTGTGATGCCAGGCTGTGATTGCGAGAGGTGGCTTCGAACTGTACTATCAGTATCAATATCAGTAGGGTTAGTCGTTGGGCCTGGGCCGAGAGAACGTTAGTCTCCCTCGCACAACGAACAGATGAAATGGTTAGGACTCCTCCATATCTTGGTCCCTACCGCCACTGCCTTGTCTCCATGTGCGTCCTGCATCTGCAACAAGCTGCACACAGAAGACTCGTTGCTTCAGCTCACAAATGACCCACCTCACCCACCTATTCTTACACTGCACTCGTACTCCTAGACACTGAGACGATCAAGCCAGCGACACAGCCGTCGTTGTCTACTGTACTCGTATATATAGCTGAGCTAACCCCATCCACATTCACATCCACGCTTAGATTAAACATTAATCACCGGATTCCATACTCGTAGATCTCCATTTCAAGGGATCTCAATCTCAATCTCAATCTCACCTGGTATACCGACCCGTATACTAATGATTACTTTGCAACACCGCATCCAGTTGTTATCGACGCCTCAAGCTCGGCCGGCAACTTGGCCTTCAAAGGTCCACCCTTGTCCGCATCCTTCGCGGCTCCGGTCGCCTTCTCTATACATTGACATCCCTTCCCCGGGGCGTTACAAACGCACGCGACGTCGGCGAAGGAGCCTCCGAAATGGCTCGGGCCCTGAGGCTGGTAGAACGGCGGCGCCGCCAGAGCGTCGGCGTCGATCTTGGCCTGCCGGAGGACCCCGAACGGGTGCCGCTTGTCCTTGCTACTGTAGTCTGATTTCCCGAAGCCGTCGAAGCGGATCTTCCACGTGTTCGGGAAGGGGACGAACTCGTCCCACTCGGCCGTCAGGTACGTGTCCGTGGCCGGGCGGAGGATGTCATCGGTGTAGATGGCGTTGGCGGTTTTCTCCTTGATCGTCTTCACTTGGGCCGAGATCCAAGTGATGCGCATCGGGGCCATGAAGTTGGTGTACCCTTCGGCCGAGGAGTCGAGGTTGACTTTCTTCACACGCCCTTGGGCGTCGTGGCCGCGGCGGGCGTTCTTCATCTGCGCGACGGTCCTGATCATCGCCGTCACGCTCATGGCGGCGAGGTGTTTCGGGTCGTAGTCTGCGAACTGCTCGGTGACGCTGGATTTGTGGTTCAGGAAATCAGAGTCGTTCAGTGGCTTGCCCGTAGCTCTGGCCGTCTCCATCGCCTCGACATTCGCCCGATACTGTGAAACGAAGCCATGTCAGTAAATCATTCGGTGGAGAAGACTCAAGACATACAATATCCAAGATGATTGTGTCATCCTTCTTCACCTTCCACGTGCCGAAGTCACGGTCTTTCAACGCCGTCCGAATGATCGGTAGCCGGATGCTAGTCCGCTCGGCATCCAATACAAGTTTCGTTAGCTTCTGGAAGCTGTCGGCATCCTCATTGAAGGCGAGTCTCTGCACCTCGAGCCACGTAGGTCTAGTAGAAGAGGCAACATCGTCAGAGTTGGCATGGTCATACAGCTCCTTCACGAAGGTGTTGAGGACAGATGTGAACTAGGAAAGTGTCAGTAAGATCTGAAATTCGGCCGGCCTCCCTAGAGCCCACTCACAGCAAGCACGGAGTTGTAAGCAGTGTGCAGTCCAACGAACACCAGGATTGCGGCAGCTCTGGCGGCGCTCTTCTCGTGCTGAAACACATGCTGTGCGACTTCCAAACCAAGCTTGATCATGGGGTTGTCCGGCTTCCTTCCGAACAAGGCCTGCGATACTTTCCATCTGCTTGCTTCATAGATGTTGCCGGCTAGAGTCAGATCGTACAGGAACTGCATCGACGATCGGAATGCCTTTCGTCGCTTTAACAGCTTGGTCTCGTCGGCGTTGTACGACAGGAAAACGTGACAATTCGTGATGTGCTGGTACATCTCGTTCTCGGAATAAGGTGCTTTGGGGTTCTTCCCACTGCGGATCAGGTGTCCAAAGCCTAAGAAATCCGCAACATATCTGGTCGTGACAGGTATAGCAAAACTGTTTCACGTCAGTAGGATGGAGACCCTGGTCGTCAGGCTTCACTCACTCTCTGGTGACATCGAGTTGATAAGTCGCGCTGTTCATCGCCATCGACTCTCGTTTGACAATGTAGTGCATAATGTCAGTAAAGTAATCCATGATGGCTGTTGTGTCTTCGTGCACAGCCATGCCTTGGGTGGATTTTCTCGACTTCAAGACCTCTTGGATCTCGGGTGGGAAATTGGCCAGATCTCTCAGCGCAGGATGCATAAAGTCTCCGGTTTCATCTTTCATGATAATCGAGATGCGGTCGACGTCGGCCAAGTACACGGGCTTCCGCGGCTTCTGAGGCATTGACTTTGTCACATCAAAGAGGGGTTTCCCGGATACCTCGTCAACGCCCTGAGGTTTGAACTTGAACTCGGAGGTGTACCCCTGCTGTTGAGCAAACAGTGCGTTCTGCTGTGCGGTGTAGAATGGGTGGAAGAACCGCACCGAGTCGTACGGAAACCAGCCCGGAAATGCTCGCTGAAGGAGGCGATGAAAGACCGAGCTCTTGCAGACGTCGTTGTCTTCCGTCACCTCCTTCATGCCCCAAGACGTCAGGGAATTGGTGTTCCAGTCCACCGTGTAGAAGCGATCCGAGCGTACGAGGGTGATGGCGTCGGAGAAGATGGCAGCCCACAGAGCCGAGTCGACGTCGCTAGGTCCGGGATCGAGACCCATTTGTTCGTCCGACTCACAGAAGATGCCGGGGTAGAGTTCAATCTTGTCCGGGTGATCGTATAGATCTCGCAGGGCATTCTGAATCTCGACGTTGCCAGTGACGCTTTCGAAGGTCTCATGTCTCGGCATGCCGAAGAAATCTCGGAAGTCGTTCAGCGTGCCGACTTCCCACTTGCGGGCTTGCATAATCCCCATGATTTCTACCGGCTTCAGGCACCGTGGAATGTTTCGAGGTCCGAAGTTGGAGATCGGGTCATCCATTGCAGAAGTCAGAGCAGCGATCATTTGCTGGTCGTCAAACAGTCCAGTGACAGGATTTCGCTGGAAGTTGAGCTCCGGCTTATGATCAAGGCCGAATGTGATCTCCCAGGGCTTGGGTTTGGAGTCATTCGAGTAGCCTGCGGCCGCGGCCATTGTGCTGATGAACTTGTCCAGCGGGATATTCTTTGGGTCCTTAAATTGCAGCTTGTCATGCAGGTATGCCTCTGTGTAGGCCTCGTCCTTCTGAGTGATGGCGCAGTGGAACCGGTATAACAAGTTGAACTCGACCGTGACTTGGTTTCCGATGCCGCGAGAAACATTCTTGTGGTCGATGTCCATGCGAGGATCCAATGTGAAGTTCGTGTCGTACTGATGGAATCCCATCAAAGCTCGCAGGTAGTCGTGGATGGAGATTTGGATGTACAAGCCGCAAGTGATGAGACGCGCGGTGTTGAACAGATCGTCGTCGAGCTTATCCCAGGCCGCATCGTATCCAGCTTCAAATTTGCGACGGGCTTCCTCGAACTTTTGAAAATCCTCCAGTTTGAGGTTGTCCTTGGCTCGTTCGATGTGGGCCTCCAGGGCTTTGGCACAATTGTCGAGTTTGACAGCCTCCTCCGAGCTCTGGAACTTCTTCGTGGCCTCAGAATCTCGCTTCTTTGCCTCTTCCCGTGCATCCCGCTTTTTCTCTTCCCTAGCTTTTGGAGCGAGCTTAGTGTCTTGGTCGAGCTGCTGCAACTCCTTTGCCAATTTGACCATGTCGGCACCAAACGGGGGCGCCTTGGCTTGATAGTCTTTCCAAGCCTTATTGTAGTCCTGGCAATCCTTGTCAAGTCCTTTGTCCTTAGGCTGGATAGCGAAGCGTCTTGCCACTGCTTCAAGTTTCGTGCCCTGGTATTTTTCGGGCACGCTGAACCGTCCATTTTCGTTGATGCGTCGAAGCTGAGTTGCCGCATAGTTGTGGTATCGGTTGTACATGACCAGGTAAATGCACACACCTGGTGGTTGCCGCAAGAGTCTGTCCTCGGCGAACGTGTCTGGCTTCAGCAGTCCGAGCTTGTATCGGTCATCTCGGACCTTTTTCTGCATCTCCATCGTGTAGCCATACAACGGGGATAGATCGAGGTAAGACGAGCTGTCTGAGATGTTCTTGTCGTTGTCGTTGGTTCGAAAGATGTCGTGAATGATGATGGTGGCATGGTAGATTAGCATCGCCGAGAGTCCAGACTGACTGTTTCGACCGCCTTCCTGTCTGGCCATGAGTCGGTCAAAGAGATCACCAGGGTCCGGGAGTGCCCCCAATGGATGAGTCTTCGACGGAACCGTTTTGGCGTAGGGGGCGCCAGCCTGACCAAGATGAGGATTGAGGACGCTGTTAAACTTGCCGTCTGCTTGACGATACTGGAACGCATCTCCGAGGTATGTCAGAGGAGGGTGTAGCATTTTGTCGTATTTCGCTTTGACTTGGCTCTCAATGAGTGCCTTGCGTCTGTTGCTGTCGTTGGAAAGGGCTCCCACCAGCGATGCTCCGGCTTTCATCTAGTCGACGAGCATCAACACCCAAGACAAAGGCCGGGGAGAAAGAATGACAATCTTTGCTACTCACGTCGAGGCCATGGCCAGCAAGAAACCCGCCCACCACTTTCCCAATTGCCGGCACGTTTTTGAACCTGAGGATGCGACGAAAATCATCCACCGAATTCTCCCAGTTCGCGATGAATCCTTTGGGGGCAACTCTGTCCTACAGTCTGATCAGTCGCAGAGTGGCTGAAGACACCTGCCCAACTTACGCCGATAAGCTTGTCGCCATGGTCCTTGGCATACTTGTCGTCATACTTCAGATTCTTCATGTCGACATTGAGTTGAACCAGCTCATGCTCCACCTTGCCGATTGACCCAGGCCGGCCGTTGGGGCTGGCGGCGCCATTCGTCTGTCTGATGGTCGGCATGCTGGGAGAAACTGGCTGTGACGGAGCGTGGCAGGAAAACCAGATGGCCAGGGAGGGCGATTCCGTGTAGATGTATGCTCACACATGCTCAGCACTTCCATCATTGCAGTGCGTCTGATTGTGGCTTGCGTCGAGACTCGCACGTCCAGACAAGTCGCACTTCATTGGAGTGGCCCGCAGCAGTCGAATGCGAGACCGCTGGTCGTGTAGTCTGTTTTCGAGCGGCTGCATTCCAAAGCACCAGCACGTTATTGGCACAAGGTCTCGGACACGCAATCGAAATCTGCAACTGATCTGCGAGGTTGACATAAAAGGCAGCGTCGAAGCGGGGCGGCGGTGCTGAAACGGCGGAGCTCAACGGCCGATGCGCTCGCTGCATTTCAGCTCATGCACGCTTCGTGTCTCTTTTGGGATCTGCTTGCTGTCAAATCTTCGCGTAGCCCGATGCAGATGTCCCCTCGGTGTACGTGAATCTGGGTCCGCCAATCATGCACGCCGTGAAACCACATTCGCTGCTGGTGGAGCTGGAGGATGGCTACGAGGACGGGTGTGAGCTGGGCCTTGGATCGACTCTATGTGCCCTTCTCTTCGTCTTAAACTGCTCTGGACTCTTGCATTCAAGGGCGCAGTGTTCTTCATCGTGACCCTTTCCCACCATGGGCGATGCCGGCTCTACCTCTGAAAGCACACCGCTGCTCTCGTCGAATCTCCCAAGAGGGACGTACGCTCGTTCTGGACCCAACGACCTACGGGGCCCCTGTCCACTGATCAACTCGCTCGCAAATCATGGCTACATCAACCGCGATGGCCGCAACATCCCCGCCAGCCAACTCAATGCAGCAATGAACGAGGTTGGCCTCTCGAGAGCGCTCGGCACCGTCTTCGCCCAGCCCATTTTCAACGAGCACCAGGATCCCAAGACCGCTCGTTACAGAAAGCCGCCGTCGTTGTTGGCACGTCTTTGGGCCGTGATTCGGAATCCCTGGATCATCATGGCAGCATTCGGCATGCGCAGACGAGGTCAGGTCGATGCCAAAGGCAAGAAAGTCCTCGATCTCAGCCAGCTTGCCATACCCGGAGTGGTCGAGCACGACGTCTCCCTGACTCGCCGCGATCATCAGCAAGATGCAGGCAGCGTGGCTCTCCAACCGGACCTGGTGCAAGATCTCCTGGCAAGCTCCACGGATGGCAAGGTCCTCACCATGGAAGACTTGGCCGCGTTCAGGATACGGCGCATCCAACGGCAACTCGACGACAATCCGGGACTGAAGTATGGGGCTCAAGAGCACGGCATTGGTTGCACCGAGATTGCCCTGGTGCTTGATGTGTTCGGCAATGGCAAGAGCATCCCGTGCGAGTATGCGAGGGCCTTCTTCCAAGAGGAGAGGCTGCCTGTCAAGGAAGGCTGGAGGAAGAGGTGGCTTTGGACTCTCGGGTTTTGGGAGCTGGCCACCAGCGTGAAAAAGGTCAAGGCCGTCATGGGCCTCCGTCTTTGATGGTGTTCTAGTAGCAGTTTCGAGCCAGTTTCGCAGATACACAATCGCTGCAGCCTTGGGACACGCAGGTCTCAGGTCTTCCAACTGCTGCTTTATTTGCCTTGTGCTGCCTCCTGAAATGAGAGCACGGACACAACTTCTATGACTCGACAATGTCGAAAACTGATACAGGGCACGAAGCACTCATTGTGCCAACGGATCATGTCTTGAGACTGTCGAATCGCACCGTCAGATCATGTCTGTCGGCGGCAGGATAGACACGAAAATATGGACATGAGTCTCCTCCCTGCAGAAAGCACAGGTGTAGCAGGATCAGCTTTGCAAAAAGCGCTTGATATTATGCTTAAAGGGATCCGGGAATGCAAATTTAAGCACTCGGCCTCCGCGGTTATCACTGTCTCGCCTCGGTAACCACACCCTCATAATCCCGTGATTTAATGTACTCAAGCGTCCGGAAGAAATGGCGCTTGGGATTCTCCAGTGACTGAGCATTGCCCTCCGAGTTGGTCGTCGACAAGTTCGAATGGATGAGCTCGATCAAGCCGTTGAGGTATTTGGTCGTAACCTACACGAATTCATTAGTCTTCCACATCGATTGATGCCTGCGGTGAAACGTACCGTCTCGTTCTGCTGATCGAAATAGTAGACATATCGGTTCAGGATCTCAACAAACAGTTCCACGGACACAGCAGTATCCATGCATGCGTCGGCGACACGCAACGCCCGTTGCAGACACTCCAGCACTCGTTTGCCGTCTCGGTAGAACTGTTTTCGCTTGTCAGCACTCCATCTAGTCAGACTGCCTTGATTGCCACTAACATTCTTGGGGTCTTCCTCCCGTCCAGGAATCTCTGTGCACCACCAGAGATGGCTGGCTAGGTAGACTGCGCGGCATTGATCCGGCTTCTTCAACAGTTTACTGCCATGCAGCGCCGCCTTCGTGATAAGCGTGTCATAGTTTTCCTTCCCGAATCCTCTTGACATCTGCAATGCGCCGGCAATGATGCAAACAGCCTGAAATTGCGCCCTCGAGTCGCTGATACTGTCCTCGTAGATGGTGAACGCTTGTGCGAAAAACTCATACGCAAATTCTTCAAAGCCACATTGGTCGGCAATTTGGCCGCAGGAAACAAACAGACGAAGGCACAACTCGGCCGCGGCGGGATTGACACGGGTGTAGAGCTGCGACAGGGTTTGGTGCATGAATCGGTACAGTGCCGAAGACTGATTTTGCCAATTGTCGTCAAAGTGTTCGCGCGTCTTGAGGCTCCTGGCAAGCTTTAACGATGCAGTGATAATTGCCGGAGTCGTGTATTTTATCCGTTCGTTACCGGCCTCGTAGGCCTTGCGAACCTGTTGCAGCAGCTTGAGCTGCGTGTCATTGTCTGGTCCGTGGATGAAATGCACTATCCTCGCAAGCCAGCCTTGCTCCTCCACCGTCTCATCCGACTCGCCGCCCCGTTGGCGGTTCAGTCCAGGATAGCCGGCTGGTTGTTGAATTCCCTCCTTAATAATGACTTTCAGCAGTGACATGATCCCTTCCAGGTGCTGTGTGGTGGTGATCGAGACTCGATTTCGCAGAATGTTTTTCGCCACTTCTCCAGCAACTGCTCGCCTAGTGGCATAAGTTTGCGAGGAGTAAAGAGGGAGGTAGTTGGGAAGAGCCAGCGCGGTGAAAAGGGAGAAATATGTCCTAATAGGTGAAAGCAGAAGGTTGAGCATGTTGGCTTGCGTTGCGGCGGAATGAAGGTCGGCAGAGTCCATGTACTCGGCGCCCTTCTCCCGAGCATAAGAAAGTATTTGGTCGAGATACTCTAGCCGGTCTGGATAGATGTTCCTGGGTATGTTAGCTCAGACACCCTCGAAATGTGCATTTGACATACAGTGCCAGGTTCGCGAGCGAAGTCAGTAGAGCCATGGTGTCCTGAATGGGGAGGCCCCTCGTCTTGACAAGGTTGACGACTTGATCATAGAAGATTTCGAACAGCTTGACCTCTCCAACACCCGCCGACTTCTCACCATTCGTCGTCGCGGAAGTTGTCGGAGTGGCCGGAGTTGCTGCTTGCGAGTCAGTTGTCTCGGTTTCTGTAGGTGATTTTGGATCTGTGCCATTCGTCGTGGCGGTGTCTGGCTCAGCCGCTGGAGGGGCTGGCTTCGTGTCCTGGTTCAAGTCGATCCTTTCGAGCATGCGGATTGCTGCGTCTTCTTCGGCTTTCCGCTTGTCTTCTTCAGAAACTCCCTCTGCAGACTCCCTTTGCGCGTAGGTGGATAGCCGATCCATTAGGCCTATCACGATTTTCTTCATGTCGACATGTGGGTTCAACCGGGTGATGGCCGAGAGCATCTGATCGAGGGTATGGAGGTGGTACTCGTCGGGAAACACCTTGGTAATAACTGGACATCCGTCAACACCATCCCAGTCCTCAGACATATCTTCCTACCTTCAAGCAGATACTCTTGAGCCAAAACATCCCGACATTGGACCACCTGTTCCAGCAGTGGAGCGATGATGGTAGCCTTGTATGTCTCCAAATCGACCAGTTGACTTAGTCTGACCAAATTACTGCCAACCAGCAATTCCAACTCTCGCCGCTCCTGGGTTCTTTGCTCTCTTTCCCTTGAATGTCCCTGATGCTGCCACCGCACCCACAGCTTGTTCATCTCCACGAAATTTGTCAGGATGAAATTGATCGAGTCTTGCAAGTTGCCCTGCGGTCCATCATCTTTGCCCGTCGGCAAATAATCTCGTGCCTGCCCCATGAGGTAGTACCGGAGGAAGAGGCCTCGAATAGGATGCTGTACGCCGCGACTCATCTCCATCATGTCTTTCATGATCTCTTTGACCGGTGCATCCTCGACTCCCATATAGACGGTGCCCACCGTGATCATTAGGTATAATCGGGGGATTATGTTGCCTGCGTATTGTACAAGTTCATAGAGGTCTGCGAGGTGATTGACAGGATGCGAGTCGCGGAGGTATTCGGAGAGATATCGAAGCGCGTCAAAGACGGCCATGTAGAGCTCATAGTATTGCTTTGGGCCCAGGGTAGGCGTGCGCAGCTCAGACACCAGTGTCGACCTACAACGTTGCATCGGCACGTCAGCGTACCCGTCATGAAATGGCGTCGAGTGGTGTTCTTACCCGCACTTCAGAGCGTCCATGAGCTTCCCTGGCGTCTCAAGACATTTGCGCATCTGTTGCGACTGCTGCCGGACAACACCCAGAGCTTCCTCGAGCAACCGACCTTGGTCCTCCGCCGTGGAAGGCGATGGGGCCGCCATCGCGACACCGTTGACGACTTGCAGCCAGCAGTGAACGAGGGTGCACGGCGCGTAGGTTCAACCGGAGAAGGTGATGTGCTACAATTGTTAAGTTTCCGACGTTGCAAACGGCTCAAGGTGGTAATGGGGTGGAGGAGACGTTTATGGCAGAATTGCTAGGCATCGTTTAACGGACTTCGCGATACTGCATTGAGTTGGGAAGGAACCTGCCGGCCGATGTGGCTTGGCAGGAAATTGAGCACGAGACGTTCCCCGACAACGTTGTCCCTGTCATTCACAAAACACTTTGTATAATAATTATTCATTGTGTACATTATTCGGGCTGTTGCCTCTTGCTCTCATCTTGGTCATGAGATTCATCAAATGCCCACCAACGCCGCGCTAATTCGAAATCCCATCCCGCGTCCCCAAAAGTCATTCCTTTCCGCCCTGATCATACACATTCGCTGGTGTCTCTCTGAACTCATACAGCTGTCCAAGCAGGCTCATGCCAAAATCCCGAGTCAAATGTTGGTGTTGGTGATTCGATAGCTGAACTTGAAGTCCATATCCACTCATCATTCCCTGCGGAACTGGTCGTTGCTGTTGATTGTGTGCTTGAAGCGGAAGGTGTTGTGGTTGTAGGCGTCTCAGTCCATTGTGGACTCGACTCCGTGGTCGATGGAGAGGTAGAAGACTCCGAGCTCACGGTATAGTAATACCAGGTATGCCACTGCCCATCATCGTATGGCTTCGTCGCGGGAAGCGATTGCGTCACCGTAACCGTGGCAGGAGCTGGTGTTTCCGTCGTGGTGACTGGTGATGAATCTGAGGGAGATTGTTGACTTGATGTCGGCGCCTCCGGCGTCACTGACACTATTTCTGTAGTTATGGGGCCAGGCGAGTCGTCGGTGACAGTGGTGGGCGACGGAGTTGTCACAGTAAAGACTATTGTTGTTGGCGTATCGGACGCAGTCACAACGATTGTGGAGACTTGAGTCTTCATCACTGTTTGTGTGTGCGTTATGGCGTCGGTCACAGTCGCTGTTGGAGAGCCGGCATCTGTTGTTCCACCTCCTACTGCAACAACGGAATACGAGGCAGGTTTTCTTCGCTCGATCTGATCGGGGATGACGGGCCGCGCGCTAGTGAGGAGCAGTAATGACGACGTGAGAAGCGCGGTGTATGCTGTGCTTAACTTCATCTTGTGTGGAAGAGTCAGTCGGGGGATAGTACAACACGATCAAGAAGAAGCGGGTCTGCGTTGGAATGATAAGCGAGACTTGATGTCCAGAACCAGAGTTGGTGATAGCAGAAAAAGGAAGAAACGCATGGCGAGGAAAAGTACTCTGACATGTACCTTTGCATGTCAGAGCAGAAACACAGAGGTTGGTCATCGTCAAGGATCTAGGTGCGGGAATTGTGTGCATGTGCGCAGTAAAGTGGTGTTCGTGCATTCTTGAGGAGGTTGGGGTTCTGGACGCATTCAAAAACAGATCGCAACCACAGTGCGCAGCCTTGGCAACGACGAGGCTGGGGCAGCCTACCAGCACATGATTGGCTGAAATTCGGTGGCTGGGCAGCAACCGCGCAGGTCAACGCGCAACTCTGTAGATGCTAGCGGAGCTGTTTTAAACCATTTCATCTGTTTCAGAGCACCTGTTTTCGAAAGTCCGAGATCGTAAGCGAATGACCTGCATCGATTGCGCCATATTCACATCTTAGCCAGCCTTGGCCTTCGGTTTCCGGATCATGACCTTCGCTCCGTCGCGCATCCAGCCTACATCTTCTGCCCGGACAAGTTCGTCCCAGCTCATTTCGCCGCCGGTGGAGCTTTGAAGAATCCAATTGACGTCGCAGGAATAGTATGCTCGCCCGATGGCTTTGAGGGCCATTCGACGCTGCGATTCAAGATGCCAGTGAAGAATGGCTCGGACGTACCCGTCGACTTTTTGTCGCACGCGCCAGAAGTTGACCCAGTCACCCATGACAATCGATTTTAAGAAGCTGTCAACAACTCTGCTCTTGAAGCCGACACGCACTTGATATTTGTATCTCAACGCGTATGCCGAGGTAAGGTCATTCTGTCGAATCGCAGTATCGAGAACGAGGTAAGTGATCATCTCAAACAGCTCAGACCTCGGCAAAGGATGATCAGGGGTGTGTAGTGTAGTCAAAAGGTGCAGCAGAGACGGATGATAGCCTTCCGGATGAAGTGCTAGGATGGCCGCTCTGGCATTGAAGACGTGGACTCGCTGAGAGAAAACGGGATTTTGTGCCGATGCAGAGCTGGCAAGGAGGCCTTCTCGTAGTTTTCGTAGTGCTAGGAGAATAGTAGAGAGTTCAGCTGAGGGCGCCACTGTCGGACCCGCGGTCGCTTGCCCGTACACAGGCACTGTGTTGTCTTGTTGGTGAGAACCCGGCGCTTGGAAGGGTTGAGGTTCCGTCGCCCTGGCAGCCTGGTTTCTAGGGACCGTGGTCGGGAGACGAGCGTCCTCGAGCGTTAGCGATGCAAAGGCGCCATCGAGGTCTCTAGCGTGCTGGGTGCAGAACTGCATATAGCGAGCAACGATCTTGTTGTAGAAGCTTTCTTGCGTCTTGAGATCGAGCAGTCTTTCCGCCGTTAGAAACATCGAATTCAGCGCAAGCAGTGCCCTCACCTATTATCACCCTTGGAGACGAAGCCCATGCTCTCCAACGGATCTTGCTTGACTGGCCGCAACCTGTCCCATGGTGCCGACGATTTCCGCCCAAACGTGGGATGTGCTTGTGCCATTCTTTATGACGCTGATGCTTGTGCGCAACATCATGCCAGCAGTAGAAGTGGAGAGCTCATCTCAATGCCCTATACTCCTGCTGTATTCTCCCCCCCAATGAGTTCAGTTGCTGCTCCCATGGGCGAGACGGGGGAAGTGAGCAAGCAGGAACGACGCTCGTGAATGCGTCACTATCGATAAGGAAATTGCGGGCCGAGCCACTTCTCGGCGGTATTTTTTGGCTCGTAACGTGACATCCGTCCCCCCAACACTTCTTGGATTCGCCGCATGTATTTACTAGACTTTCTTGTCCTAGGTACGGCAGCACGGCTGAATTTGATGCAATTTCGACGGGAAAGTATTGGAGATGGTCGACTCAGATCCCCCTTCCTCAGCAGATTCTTGTGAACAAGAGCCATCCGACAAGGCAGAAGGTCTTTGGCACAGTCTGGTCCATTGGAACGATCTTCCGCACTGGCGCCAGGACAACCATTACATTCACTCTGGCTATCGTCAAGTATCCTACAGCTATTCCAGGTCCTGGCGAAGTGTTCTTCATTGGCACAATGAGAGTGTCAACATCTGGAGCCATTTGATCCCGGCCACCTTGAGTTTGCCCTTCGCCGTTGTTCTCTACAAAGTTCTGAAGCCGCGATACGACCACGCTTCAATGGCCGATGTCATAGCTATGAGTTGCTTCTTCGCCGGTGCCGCTTTTTGCTTGGGTATCAGTGCCTCTTTCCACACTTTGTCAAACCACTCCCCATCCGTTGCTCGGTTCTGGAATCAGCTCGACTATGCAGGCATCTCTTTGCTGATTGCGGGCTCTTTTGTTCCAAGTGTATACTATGGCTTCTGGTGCCACCCAGTCAAGCAGTGGACATACTGGATCATGGTGAGAATACAACCGATTTGCATGGGTGTGTAAGACTGAGAATTTGTGGCAGATATGCTCGTTGGGTGTTGCCTGTACCACAATGTCGGTCCTTCCACGCTTCAGAACTCCGGAGTGGAGGCCAATCAGAGCGCTCATGTTCGTTGGCATGGGCATCTCTGCCGTCTTCCCCGTGTTCGAAGGATTGCGCATTTTCGGCTTAGAGGATATGGAAAAGCAGATGGGCCTGTCGTGGGTGGTGTTGCAAGGCGCTCTTTATATCCTCGGGGCCGGTCTGTATGCCGTAAGTTTCACCTTCGTTGATACGATAGTGATACTTACTTGAGTTTCACAGGCCAGAATCCCGGAAGCATGGTATCCCGGCAAGTTTGATACGCTGGGAAGCTCGCACCAGATCTTCCACATTCTCATCGTCCTGGCTGCGTTGTGTCACCTCAGAGGCCTTCTCAAAGCGTTCGATTACCGGCATGGAATGATGGGTTCCATATGTGTGTAGGGTCTGCCTTTCGAATTCACAACTTGAAGTCGGCATTCAAGAATGAGCGGATTTGAGTCTTTTCCTGCTGATGACTGGCGATTCGAGACACCATTGATGTCTTCAGCTCCCTGGACCTGTCGGAGGTCAGGTCATAGATGGTCGCAAGATTGATCGTCAGCGTCTGGAAGGAATGACCTGCATCGACAAGATCTTCCAGGTGCTGCCTGGCATTTAGGATCTGCCCACGGTACAGGTTCGCAACGGCAAGATTCTGCTTTGCCACGGCTGCAACCGCTGGATCAATGGACGCTTCGTTTTCGGCGAGGACCTTCGCGGCTTCGTCTAATCGACCTTGGGAGACTGCCAGAAGAGATTGAACGACCATCTTTTCTGGTGGCTTGAGAGCAGTAGACTGGATCAGCTTTTCGGCGCGGTAGATATCGCCCATTTTGATCCTCAGCAAGATCATCCTCGAGATCCACAGCGCAACATCTTCATCATCGGCAGGCTTGAGACTCTCTAGCGTCCTGGCAGCAGCGTCCAGATCGCCCATCTCGATCAGTGCATTCACCACCCTGATAGAGACTTCACGTAGCCTTTCCGTCCACAGCTTCCTCTGTTCCAGAGTTGTGATCGGAGAGGATAAGTGCTCTCTACACTCCATTCCCACGTCGTAAAGCGAAGAGACACCTCTCCGCGGATCGGAGAAACCAACGCTCTGTAGTCGGAGGGCTTGTAATCGCAAACCAAACGGCATGATGTGCTCAGGTACCTTACGTGTCCGACCCTCGGACACTTCATCCTCGGATTCCTTCTCTGGATGTGGATCGTCGTAGTAGAAACCCGAGCTCAGATCCTCAAGCGCCTTTGCCTCCTGAGCAGCCATCAGTAGATTACCAGACAGCTCTAAACAAGAGTATCTGATCTCCATGACTCGGAAAATCGTCTTCGCATCCGTAGGTCTGATGATACCCGAGACCAAGATTGAGCCTGCGAGCTGCGCAGCACGGAGGAAGTCGCATTGTGAGAGTAAGGTGTCAAGCTGTTGCAGGGATACACCAAGTGGCGTTTCCAAGCTGGGAGGGGGAAGGAACGGTTTCCGGAATGGACTGGGCACTTCGACCTGGGAAAGGGCATGATAGATTGACGAGTCGAGGAGAAAGGAGAGGTCTCGTTCCTCGGCCTGGCTGGCGGGTTGTTGGACTACATGAGCAAGTTGTTCCTGCCGTGCCGCTGTCGACGTCCTGGCCGGGGAAGCCGTCCGCGAGGGTGCTTCGTTGACCTCACTCTGCCGCGACAAAGGCTGTTGAGAAGCTGCAGGTACAGCAAGTGGATCTGTTGGCGCGTCCAGCGGTCCCTTGGTCGTGCGTCGCGGGAGAGCAGCACGGCTTGACGGTTTGCGACTGTGCGAAGCAGACGCCATCTCTCTGCGGCCCTTGGAACTTCAGAGTCTTTAGGTGTTCCCAACGATCATTTCTATCCTCTTGTCAACCATATACATTACTTTGTTAATGCACCGCAAGTGTATCGTCGAAGTCCCTGGATCCTGTTGACAATGGCAAACATGACTCCTTTGTGTAAGACGCTCGACAATATGTGGCCGGGTTGACTTCGGCAATTCCATCACCACCACTTCCCCCTTAAGTTGCGAAAACTGACAGTTGTTCACAGTAGGAGTCTCGCACTATTACCCACGAGCAGACCCTCAGCCTGCGCGACCACCTGCCAACAATTTCCTGTTCCTTGAGACTCTCTCCAACAGGCAGATTGCGAGCCTAGCAGGTGTCCTCCTGTCCAAGATGAGTGTCCAAGGCAACAAATACTCGGTGATCTTGCCAACCTACAATGAGCGAGAGAACCTCCCCGTCCTGGTGCAGATGTTGTCGGACACATTCAGCAAAGAGTAAGTCGCGTCAATGGAACCGTGTGACCAATGCTCACCGTTCTAGACATCTCAACTGGGAAGTCATAGTTGTCGACGACGCGTCGCCCGATGGCACCCTCGAACGCGCCAAAGAGCTCCAAAAGTCTTTCGGCAAGGAACACATCGTCCTCAAGCCCCGAGCTGGCAAGCTGGGTCTTGGAACAGCCTACGTACATGGCCTACAGTTTGTCACGGGCAATTTCGTCATAATAATGGACGCCGACTTCTCCCACCACCCCAAGTTTATCCCCGAGTTCATCAAGATCCAGAAGGACACGGGCGCGGACATTGTCACAGGCACAAGATACAGATCGAAAAATGGGCTCGTCGGCGGCGTCTACGGTTGGGACCTGAAGAGAAAATTGACGAGTCAAGGCGCGAACATTCTAGCCGATTTTCTACTCAATCCTGGTGTCAGTGACCTGACAGGCTCCTTTAGACTGTACAAGAAAGAAGCGTTGGTGAAGGTCATTGAGAAGACTGAGAGCAAGGGATATACGTTCCAGATGGAAATGATGGTTCGTGCAAAAGCCATGGGGTTGAAGGTTGAGGAGTGCCCGATCACCTTTGTGGATCGGCTGTACGGGGAGAGCAAACTCGGCGGTGAGGAGATCGTAGAGTACCTGAAGGGTCTCCTCTGGTTGTGGTGGACGGTTTAAGTGCTTGGGCATGGGGCGTTCGGCGTGTAAAACAGAGCATTCAGCGGTATCGGGGATCGGGACAGCATGGAGTCCATCACTGCATGATAGCCGGTCAGGTCAACGGCGACCTCCAGAAGCAACACAATTTTCATCGACACAAGATTCCTCCGCTCACTCGGTTGTCCGCATGTCTTTTTGACAGTCTTACCGCGGCCTAGTGCAAGGTTTGCACACGATAGGTTGGCGAAACCTTCCACCTGAAACAGATTCCTGGTTGGAGCATACTCATATCGACAACTTTGGGGTGCAAAGCGGTTCATGACAGTAAGGTCCAACGGCAACCCAACTTGGATCGATATTGAATGCAGTCCAGCAGATGCTCGAGCCGCAGACAATCTTAGAACTGCTTGTCCCCCCACGGGCGGAAGCCACGTGACTGGACTTGAGGATCTCATTGCCGTATCTCAGAACCGCAGGAGTACGGTCTTAGGCCCGCTCAGCCCGTTACTCAAGACGGCGAAACTGGTGATGCAGCTCTAGTATAACTGCTAGCACTCGATACTCCAGTCAGCCCTACGCCTCCCCACGTTATTGGTCTGGAGAGTCGCCGACGCCTCAGGCGCGATATGCAAGGGCATCGCCCCCTAGGAAGAAGCAATGGCCGCGCGCAATTCATGCAGTCAGACTCAGCCCTAGCCCTGGACCACGTCGCGTGGTCTCCTGAACCCAAATGGCACGTCGATGCGCTGGGCCCGCCTATTCTGGTGGTAGGTACGGGCGATTGCTTCCTAGACGAGGGGCGAGCAGAGCGCTGGCCTTATCTGGCTGGCTCTCGGTTCCGCTTGAAGATACCTCTATGGAACACATGCAAGGCTGAGCGTTGGGGACGCGCGGTTGGCAAGTTCTTTGTCTGTCATATTTTGGTCGGTGCTAGTCTTATCAAGTGTCGACAGGGTACGAGATCCGGGTTCACTCATTTACCTCTGCTCACAAAGATTCGATATCCCGAGTACTGTTCTCTGTATCGTCGGGTCCGGCGAGTGCACCACAGCCAGTCGACTGGCTGTAGCGTGGCCTGCGTCCGCATCTCCGAACTGGGTCGAAGGCCTGTTGGGGAGGGACACAATGCTCGATATGGGCCTTTTGACTGACTGCCGTGAGGCCAGCATCACGCCGTCATGTTCGCACGCGCGTCGGAACCGCCGAGCCAGTTACAGTACCAACTCGTGGGTTAGTACAGCGACAGGAACAGGATGACGAAATGACTCCCTGGGAAAGATCCCGAGCGTCTCTCTGCACCTTTTTGATTTCAATCTCGGTGGGGTTCCATAGGTCTGGTTCATATCGTCAACGTAATAAGAGCTTTGCGTCGGCTTCTGAATTGGCTCCATATTATCTGGGTGTGAGGTACAATGTGGGAAAGGGCTGCGAAAGCGTGGGTGAATCCAGTCCAGTCCAGTCCAGTAGGGTAGCGCCTCGTGAGATGCCCGTTTTCGACGGTAGTTTGGCCAAGAGGGAGTCTGAACGGACGCTTTCAGAGCTCCTGCATACGCTTGCAAGCCCACTGCAACGTTCTTTTGTGGCATCGCGGCTTGGTGATTTGAAAGACAGCAGAAGGCGTGCAGGGTAGAAGGAGAGTTGGGTTGCGATTGGCTGTCGTCGAGATGCCTAATGTATGGCATCGTGGAGATCTCGACCTACGCAGGGAGACGCATCCCACCTTTCCCTGCTCCCCCTGCGCGGTGGCGTGAAGGAGTCGGCGGTATTAATGTGAACGAAGAAGTTGCGAAGCAAGCACCAATTTGGGGTTGATTAGTCAGGCCCAAACAGTGGGCTCTCAGTTAGGCCGGGCACAGGTACGCCGTAGCCTGTGGAAATAACCGAGACCATTCATTCCCTTGACTAAATCGAGAACTATTGTCCTAACTCTGGGTAGGGCTGAGCCACCTATCGATGGGCCCGACGTGCCCCAATCCCCGACATCTTTGACGATCGGGAAACGGACTGCGACAGTAGTTCAACTTCGAGGCAGGGCGGACCAGGATCAGAAGAGGAAGAGGACAGATGATGACTGGAATAGCTGCTAATCCAGTGGCGTCTTCTTGGTGGTCAAACAGGGGCGGGATGCACTGACTCGATGCGTCTGGTGGCTCCGTGACAAAAGTGCAGAGCAAAGCCCTTACCCTCCATCATCGATCGATGTCGCCTTCCACATCCCGTACCTTGCTTGGCCGAGCCCTGCGAAAGCATCCACTAAGTTATGTGTGCACGTGTCTATACCGCACACCGCCCGCCGCTGCGCGAAATCGCTCAACGTCGTACTAGAATAGCCGGCTTCGAGGCGGAGTCGAACAACACTGTTCTTACTAATTGACGCGGTGGGGATGGGGGCAGCTGAAAAAGACACAACCCTGAGGATAAGACTCAAATCAGTTGAGCGGCCAGTGACCATTCGATTCGATTCGATTCAGGCAGACCGGGTCAAAAGACGTATGGGAAGCTCGTGTTTGTTCCTTCCACCACTGGCCCATCCATTCGGCTTCCAGAACAGTTGTGCAGCGCCTATGCCCCCCTATGCCTGTCAAGTATAGTATTGCACACGCTGTTAGCCGGCTTATGCCTGGAATGCAGGGTTAGCGTGTGCAATAATAGAAGGGCGCCATTGGCGAAAGTCCTTATACCTCTGTATACTGGACTCGGCGTCTTGTACCTGGAGCTGGGGGATTGCAAGAAATCTTACCTACCTCACGCTCTCCCTTTTCCAAAGTGCTCCAATGTACCGTCTCAACTCTACGAGATGGTCCCTCGAAGCTTTGTGGTCGCTGACAGGCGTCCACCGCATCGGTTGACCGCAGGGCCGCAAAGTGAGGGCTATGGCACAGCGGTCAGAGCAGCTGAAGCACCCAGACGTAGTACCGATGCTAAAGTGCTGGTGCCCGCACAAGAAGAGAGAGAAGAAACTCGAGTACGTGCAGGAGAACGATCACCTACGAGGTTGAAACGAAGTCACCACAAAGTACGAACGGGTTGCATAACCTGGTAAGTCGAACCTACGCAGCTTGCTCTTCTCCTTCGCCTCCCCGCCAAATGTTGCCTCCTGCTCCTCCTCCTGCTGCTGCTGCATCCTCCATCATTCCTCTCTATCTCTCTCGATCCATATTTTCTGCAACCAACTCGACCTCTTGGATTTGGCTGACCTCCCCGAAGCAGGCGTCGCAGGGTCAAATGTACGTTTTCTGTCGATGTGTTGAATGCAACAGTGCGGCGTGTTCCTGCTTGTGTCCAACGCCCGCCAAGTTCGCAATCTCTCGAATCACAGGTCATGCAATGCTGTGATTCACCGCACTTCCGTGTCAATTGGCTGACAGATGCGTGGCTCGAACTTTAGGCGATGAGACTCACCCTCGATGTCATCGATGTGCGAAAGCTGGTCGCGTGTGCGATGGCTACACCCAGCCCAAGCCCTGGCCGTTCAAACCCCCCAACGACCAACAACAACTGACTGAGGATGTCGTGCCGTGGTTCAGCAGCGGCAATCCTATTCATTTCTACGATGAGCCTAATCTCAATCGACCGACTCAATACTTCTTCGAATGCACTGCACCTCGCATCGCCTCATACTTTGCTGAGATGATGGACTCCTTTGTCGACGACAAGGCACTCGTCCGTTCCTCCTCTAACTCGGCCTGGAATTTCTGGAACCGGTTGGTCATTCAGGCCAGTCAAGATCAGGCGTGTGTCCGTCACAGTCTGGTTGCCTTGAGCAGCCTACACGAATGGATCGAGCTCACGAAACGCACACCGTGGCAGAACCACACGTTTACCTTGTACTATACCAAAGCCATCACCGAAATCAATCAGAGTCAGAATTCGCTCCCACTAGATATAGTTCTCGTCTCCTGCCTCCTCTTCGCCCACTGCGACTTTTTGATGGGCGCGTCCGCCGCCGGGCTTACCCATCTCAAATCTGGCCATCGAATCATCAAGGAGACCAGGAAGAGACAGATCCAAATATCACCGGAGATAGCTGAATTCATCGAACCTATAATCCACGGGTTCCTGGCAAAGTCAGAAGCATACGCGCTGCGCGAAGAAGCTACTCAGTCGTCTACCGTGGCTCCAGTGACGACGGGTGCAACCTATGCTCTACCAGACATGCCAGAGAAATTCGATGATTTGACTCATGCAAGCAAACATCTCCAGCAAGCAGTCTACCTGGTCCTCCTGCTTGAGCTCGGGAAACCCCACCATTCAACACCCATGGTCCCCGGTGTCCGCAAGTACGTCGCCGAATGGTCGAGGGCGTTCGGTCGCTGGAGAGCTGAAGCTAGTCTGGACCTAGATGATCCTCTACTGAAAGACTGGCAACTGTTGCTCCTCGCCCATCACCGCATGGCTCTGCTCGTGATGAAAACCCTTCCGCCGGACAATGACAACGCCTACAATCGTGCGGCTGCAGATTTCCGGATCATGTTCGCTCAAGTGCGCACATTCTTGCGCAGCGGACACGCTGCAATGGACAAGAGCAGGGACCGCGACGTTGTTTTGAAGGCACATCTGGGATTCATCGCGCCACTGTACTTCATCGCGACATTGTGTCGAGTCCACGACATTCGTCGGAACGCGCTTGAGGCTCTACAGGAACTGAAAGTCGTTGAAGCCCATTGGAACAGCTGCGTTGCCTATGCCGTGGCTAAGACGGTGGTTGAGATCGAGGAGTCATATCGTCAGAGTACTATGAAAGTGCATCGAATTAAAGTCGACAGCGTCGATCGATCCAAGGACGGCAGGCTTGAGATGCGATACCGCAAAATCCCCGGGAACGGCAATCACGGCGACACTGTGACCAGGGAGATAACTGAACCTTGCTGTCATCATGAAGCCGCGATGATGTGGGTAAGTAGTTGCGGTTCAAGTGCTTGTACCTTGGAGCTAATGACTTCGTGCAGCCCCTCGTGCGCATCGTCCAACTCCACGGATTCCAAGCGACGGTGAAACCTCGCAAACTCCATTGTTCATGTGAGCATACGCTGCCGACGTGACGGCATAAAAGTACATCTCAGCCAAGCAGATCGATCTGAACTTCCGGGAGAGCAAGACCAAGGTCCAAGAGATGGAATGGTTGCTTCATGGACGCAAATGCAGCTCTCCGCCTAATCCATGTTCAACTTCTCTGCTATGCTGGCGCAAGTCAGAACCACGGCCACTTCGAGCTTGGGCCTGAGCATTTCGAACAGGCGCAGTTCTCCCTTCTTCCTCAAGTTGCCCAAGGTGCTCGCCACGAAGACGGCTACGACAGCTCCGGTGTCTTTGTCTGTAAGCCGGTAGTTCTTAAGGGACAATCTGTTCTCGACCCCATCCTCGTTACTGATCGTGCGCTGCCACCTGAAGCGTCTTGTGCCCGGCGGATGTGTGCCGGCGTCAATGTCGCTCCATTCGGGGCACTCGGTGAAATCCCACTCATACTTGCTCTTCGTGAGCAACTTCGAAACGTTCCGCATCTCTTCCCACTGGACGCTATTGGGGTCGTTCTGTGGGTCACCGATGCCGAACTTAACGCCTCGAGAATAGCGAAAATGGGCCGCTCCGAGGACGGGCCGGGAAGGATCTTGACCAGCAATGGCAGAATGTAGGGTGATATCTGGGATGTTCCTTTTCCCCTCCGAACAAGCGGCGAAGTACTCCTGCGTCTCACAGTCCTTTGTGCAGTTCCAGATGGAGATATCTGAGTTGAACATTTTCTTTCGGAAGACTAGTGTTTTGATGACCGGCTGGCTGAGGAGTGTGGTACCCGTTCGAACACGAGGGACAGTGACGGCGGCATCCCAGACTTTCTGCTCGTCACGAGGGTCGATTACTTGGTGTGTGAGGTGCCCATTGCTGGAGTCGCGCTCCATCGAGCGGATTGGAAGGTCGTGGATATATAAGTTAGAGTACGGGTCACGGAATGAGCGTGCCATGGATATGATCCGCGAGGGAGGGCAACTATCAGTGTTGGATATGGTTTGTCGAGAGTAAGACAACTGGGCGTAAGGGAAAGATTTCAGAGAACCGACTCGGGCGAGAGATGGCCCCCGACACCTAGAACGGGAGTGTTTGCCTGTTGGAGTTTGGGGCAAGAGCGACGTATATACCGCTTGCTGGAGTTGAGGAAGGGACGAACTGAGAATCACGGGCCGGATAGACGTCGAATAACACAACACCCCTTCTGGAAAAGTGGTGGAACAGCGGAACAGTTTACGTTCCTAAGAAACTCCATCGAATGGTAAGGCCAAAGATGAAGTTTACCACGAGGCCGAGGAAGAGAACGAGAATGAGCATTTCCAGCATACCAACCCACCTTGTGACCACGGCAGTCTCGACGGTCCAGCGGACGAGCATCGTGCAGGTGAAATGCCAGTTCTGGCATGGCCAGGCGTTCTTGGGAGAAACCCAGCGGCGACCAACCATCTTGCCTTGGCATCCCTGAAGGATTGTGGCCTGCCTGCTTTACTCGGAACTCAGGTGACCTGGCTCAACTGCCACACATCTCGGCAATCTTGGAAACGTGCTTCAGG
This sequence comes from Phialophora macrospora, assembly GCA_000835435.1. Lineage (NCBI taxonomy): Eukaryota > Fungi > Ascomycota > Eurotiomycetes > Chaetothyriales > Herpotrichiellaceae > Phialophora > Phialophora macrospora. Next base: position 451,040 of record KN846958.1, on the reverse strand, counting down.
TCTGGAGGCCCACACCCCTCTGGGAGGAAACCACTCTTTTGGGATCTTCTTCAGAACGCCTTCTCGAGTAGCCTGAGCGTTTTGGCCAGTCAGTGTTGGATCAAAGAGAACCATGGTTCCAACAATGTATCCTATTGATCTCCAGTCGACAGTGGTGGCCATGTTCCTCTTCGACTCGCGGAAGACTCAAATCTACAACAAGAGGTAATTGGACAGTCACCTTACCTACAACGATCGTCGTCGGCACTTGGTACATCCGATCTCGATTGTCTACTATGCACTGGCAAAGGTCAAATAATGCTAATACTATAAAGCGGCCATCCTCGCACTCTGGGATTGACAATGGCCATAACCTGGGCACGGCCCAACCCGCTGCGAGAGCGCCTCTTCTCGGTGATGTCCGTGCCCGATTTCCAGGGAAAATACGTATCGTGTGAGTCTGTTTCGGTTCATGCGACATCGGCTTCCGGAAGCGACACAGAGGCGGTGCACCAAGGAAATACGACATGGCAAGTCAACGTGTGATATGTCTAAACACTGGAGCAAAACTTCCCATTGTAGGGTTGGGAACATGGCAGTCGACCGGTACCGATGCAAAACGAGGTAGGGAGCAGCCTTGATGCAAAGATAGTGGCAGTATCTTGACAAGCTTGCAGCGGTATCACTTGCCCTAGAAGCAGGCTACAGACACATCGACACGGCTGCATCTTATAAGTGAGTTTTCGTCTGCGAGCTTTCACAAGGATCGCATGGCAGACCATTGTGTCTGACAAGAAATAATCTGCCCAGCAATGAAGCGGCCATCGGCGAGGCAATCCGGAACTCTCGAATTCCCCGAGAAGACATCTTCGTCACGGACAAGGTCTGGTGCACATGGCTCAGCCGTGCGGAGGATGCGTTCCACAGGAGCCTCGAGGCTCTCGACGTCGGATACATCGATCTTTGGCTCATGCATTGGTACGATCTCGATAGACTTCCGGGACTTGTTAGTCTATGTTCTGACGCGTCTCCAGGCCCGTTGCGCTCAATCCCAAGGGCAACGATGCGAAGTCCCCAACACTTCCGGACGGCTCTTCAGACTACGAAAAGGACTGGGACTTTGTAAAGACGTGGAAGTCGATGGAGGTCATCTTTCGCAAGTATCCGGACAAGGTCAAGGCAATCGGAGTGAGCAACTTCAGCACCGTCAATCTCGAAATCCTTCTCTCTCAGGCGACTATCATCCCAGCTGCCAATCAAGTGGAACTACACCCATCTTTACCTCAAGAAAAGCTGGCCAGTTACTGTCGGTCCAAGAACATTGCCCTGATAGCGTACTCGCCCCTGGGCTCCCCTTCGTCCTCCCTCATTCATGATCCAGAGTTACAACAGATCGCATTGCGGTATGGGAAGAACGTGGGACAATGTCTGATTGCCTGGGGCGCGCAGAAGGGGTGGGCGGCGGTGCCAAAGTCGGTACGTTTCAGTCGATTCGGCCCCGGTAGGATGCCTTACCCTGGAGGTACTGATTTCAGATGAATGAACAGGCATCCGAAACGCGCATTCGAGAGAATCTCGAAGATTTAACCTTGAGCGACGACGACATGAAGTTGATTGACACGATTGGCGGCAAAATGCCCAAGAGATATGCCGATCCGATATGGTACGTTCGTCCCAGGTCTTGTCCAACATCATTCTCGGCGTTCTAACGAAATCTCACAACACAGGGCGGTTGGCATATGGCACGACGATGCTACCAATTGAAGGACAGGTGCGTTGTCGCAGGCTTTGACACTGCCTGGTTGCAATGCAGAAGAGGACCACCACAAGAGTGAGGTCCCGAATTAATTCCTTTGCCCCAAGGTCTTCATGCCGGTGGCCTTCTTTGCCGCCGCGAGGATGTGCGAGGCTGACTTTTGGGTATAGACGCTGTGGAAGGGGGCCTGGTTCAACATGTTGCATTGCACCTCGCCTGCAACCCTCGGCACGGGCACGTGTACTGCGCTGCGCACACAGATTATTTCACACCTATGATAGAATTAATTCATAGAAGATAGCAAATCATTGAGTCTAACAGTAGTATTGCTCCACTGACCGGGAGAATATGCTTTGAAATCTCAGTCCACTATACTAGCTCTCGGGTGGTCTGCTGTACGACACCACACCATTTTCTATCCATCAATCAATCGATTTAGTCTCTCTTTCAAGGCCTCTCCGCAGCTGACGCCGGTTTCTTTGCCCGACTATGCCCTGGGAGCGTTCGAAAACATCTCTCCAACGCCCGGGGATCTCGGGGGCGTGAACCGGACGTCAAAATCGGATGCGATGGCATTCGAGGCTGCCGCATCCCGCTTGTAGCGAACATAATGTGTCTCTGGCGGGCGGGCCAGCGGCGCTTGGCGTGATGCGGAAAGCCACGATGACCCGGAGGAACCGTGGCGTACAGGGTCCTTGTTGGAGAAAGTTCACCGCGGTGCCCATGCGGTGCCGCCGGCACCAAAGGCGAAATGGTACATATGGTGGAGGAACCTCCAAAGGTTTTGTCGAGCCTTCGTCCCGGACGGAATTGGTCTGCGTCGGCACCGTACACTTGTGATGTCTGTTTGAGTGTTTGGGTTAGCGAGCGGATCCAAAAAGTAAATAAGAAGGGGTCGGAGAAGGCAAAACCCAACATTTAATCCCTTGGTCATAGCTCGATTTGCAGCCTGCGCGTTTACGTATAAGAGGACGCCATGGGGGATTGTAGCTCCCTGGTGGACAAAACTCTTTGTTGGTCCGACGGGCCGGAAGCAGCTTCAAGGGTGGGTGGAACCTCATGGCTTCTCTCGAGATGTAGGCACATTTTTCCTCGTCGACGGCATGTTCGAACGCTTCCTCGGGGGTCGCGTCCACGTCCAAAATGTCTTGGTATGCTCTCTCCTGCACCTACTGACCCGCGGGCGTCGCAAGCATGCCGATGGTGATGATGGCGGTGGAAAAGACGGTCTCGAACCCACCAGATATCAAACCACCCAGGATCGTGCGCACGTCGACTGTGTATGCCATTAGGACGAGTACATGTCAACCACACGAGGATCTGCAAGGCCGTCGAGGAAGAACAGAACTACTTTACAGGGTGTCAAGCCTTGCTTTGTTGGTCAGCAGCATCTCGGCCACGCATTTCCGGGACATCGCCTTGCTCAGACCCAGACGATTCCGCACCGATGCGAGCATGGATGCTAGCCATTGATCTCGGCGGGCCCGCACTGCCACTGCTGCTCGGACTCGTCTCGGGGAGCTGGTCGTGTATCTCAAGTGGGGGATGAAATCTTGTCGATTAGCCAACCGTGGATCGAAAGCTGCGAGTTCGTTAGCAGTCGCCACTCATTTTCGGGCACAATCGCCGGCCCCGAAAACGGAAGAGTCGCTTACCTCGCAACTGCATTAGCGTCTGAGAGGATCGGGAGCGACAGAGGGTCGGTGACTGGTGCTGTAGCAGAACATCATCATCAGATATAGGGCGAGTCGTTTCTGATAGATGTGCGGCATCAGGTCGCTCTCCCTTTTTGGTGTCGTAGTAGATGGCCGAGACCATGGCGGGCAACTTCCAAATCAAGCATTGCTCGCATGTGCCGGATGGCAGGGCCGGTGGTGTACGATCCAACAGCTCGGCGTTGCGTTTTGGTCCGATCATCCCATGGATTGGTTCCAATCGTCGTGACTATTTGGGCACTGTCGGCAGATTGCTCGTTGACCTTCCTTGCACGTTTCCTTGTCACTGACTAGAAGTCGCCGGGTCCACTCCATGAAAGGTATACAGTCGAGGGTGGTCCAATGTCGACGCTTGATTCGTGACTAGCAATTCACGAGCGGCGTGGAGAGTGCGCGACTTGAATGTGAGTTGTAAATCATATCCGTCAAAATCGATCCCACTGACGAGGAAAAAGAGAGTGTTCACTGGTAAATCATAGCAGGAGGGAGCTGGAGAGCAACAGCGATCGTCGAGATAGGATAGCGCAACAGCACTGGGAGTCTGACGCCGACAAGTTCGTCGGTGATGAACAGGTCCATATGATAGGCAGAGCCGATGTTCAACAACTACAGTGGTGGTGTTTGTCGATCGTGTGGGAGAGATGGACATAGCGATCGTGGGAAGTGTAGATGCTAACAAGGATGTTCATCCAGTCTGCCATGGAATTGAGAAGACCAGGGCTTCATCATTGCACTCAGCGGCGGTTGCTGAAAATAGAATTATGCATCGCTCACAGAAATACATGGGAAAGAAGCCAAACATGGTTCTTTCACCAAGCTCTCCCAAATTGAAAGGTTCCATACATGCCAACGACCCAGCAGAAGATATACTGTGTAGGAATGCCTCGGTGTCAGTCAAAGGCAGTCCAAGACTGTTGTGTGCTCGTGGAGGCTGATTTGGCCCTGGAATCTATCACGCTGGATTCGTTGCATCGTCTCCTCACTGGTCATTGTACCCTCTCTTTGGTAGTCATTGGCACTTGTGCCTCTATCGCGTGGCCGTTCGTCCGCTTCGTGTCGTTCTTGGGGCCCGTTATTTCGTGGACCTTCATGTCCAGACCAACCCAGTACTTCCCGTCTCGCCAGGCGACAGTCGTGCCACCCCAGATCGCCCACGTCCAAACGGGCAGCGCAAGCGCTTCGCGGCCAAGCCACGCCGCCATCCAGGTCATGAACTTCCGTCGCGCCTTCACACCCGGGGAAAGAGGTCTCGCAAACGCGGGCACGATTCTGTCTCCGACATTGGTTTCCACAGTCCTGCCGGAGTGTAGAAGCAGGAACACCGTCCAGTCCACAGCCATCCAGCACAGGATACTCAACGCCCACCAGGCCCAGAATGCATTCCACGTGGTCCCCGCCCAGTTCCTCGTAGCTTCCAACGTTGTCAGGCCATACGCCCCCATTGTGCTACACAGAAAACTCTCCGTCCCGGGCTCGACCAGCGTCGCAACCGGAACGGTGAATTTCCGGACCCTGAGCCACCTCACGCGGCGAGAGACGTAGTTGGTCACGGACATTAATGAAATGGGCTGGAAGGCGAGGTCTCCGAACACGAGTCCGTGATTGCGCATGTTGCCGGGGAGGTCTGGGGTGACAGGAAGGGGCGACTTCCACAGTAAGTCACCGATGAGGTGATCTTCGCAGATGTTATGGGAGAAGAAGTCGATGCCTGTGCTCGCCTCGAGTGGGATCGCTTCCCTTGAAGGGTTGCGCTTTCGGTCCTGGAGCGCGGCTCGGCAGGTCAGGTAATCGAGGTGTGACCGCCGGAACATTGTGGATTTCCCTATGATGCAGGGCGCCACTGCGACCGTGTTGATGGCGACATACATCTTGGCGTGCGAGGAGGAGAGGAAGACTTCTTCGAGACGGCCGCCGCCGTATTGAGCCAAGGTGGCAGGTGTGCTGCGGAGAACCGAAGTCACAGAGGTACCGGTGTCGTAGGACGAAGGGGCTGTCAACCGCCGGTCACCGCTGCCATTGATGGCCGAGTATGCATCGACGTCCACGGTTATGGGCAGATGGTGAACCAACTTGTACGGTGTTGCTGAGGCCTGACCCTGTGGTGTAAATCCGCATAGCTTGTCCACCATGCGTGCACAAACACCCCGCCCGACCCAGACGTTACAGTCGAGGATCCAGATGAGATGGTTCTTGCCTGCTTCGCGGTACGCTTTGCTCATGTTGCGGATCTTGGGGTTGGGTCCCAGCAGCTTGCGATATTGGCTCTCCTCCTTGTCTCCATTTTCCAGCCCGTCGTCTTCCTCTTCAACAAAGATGCGAGCATTGTAGCCGGGGTTATCTCTGACGACGGCTTTAAGCGTGTCGTATGCGGGGTCGGAGCGCGAAGAGACGCAGAAATGAACAGCTAGTTTATCCCGAGGATAGTCTTGTTGAAATGTCGAGGCCAAACACTCGTAGAGGTAGGGTTCGAGGCCCTTGCAAGGGCGAATGACTGTGACATTCGGAATCTCTTCCTTCGACTTGAATGAGAGGACTACCGCCCGTTGCGGCGTTTGACGGTAGTAGCGGAATCTACAGAGAAGGTCAGCAATCCATTTCTTTGTTGTATGCGGGACTGGTGGGAGACGCACAGACAGACGTAGCCAATGCTGCAAACGCAGGCTATGAAAACGTACCAGGCGATACACACCGCCGCAACAATATCCGTGAACATGGATAGTGCATGACGGGGGAGAGCTTAGATGGCGGCGAGGAGCATCTACTGGGCAAGTGTCCTCAGTGGAAGCAACGAAATATCATTTTGTCAACAAGGCGGAAGAGAAACTCGAGTTCCGCAAGTCCCGCTTTTTAGAGCCATCCCCCATGCTGCCATTGGGACCTATGGTACTATTTGAATGCGCCACAATCAGGGAATAGAACTCGTACGAATGCTGTTTGGGTTGAGCCCTTCGCATCGTCATCTCTGTAACACTGGTTAATCCCTTAACCAAGCCCGGCGCTTCTCTTCCTTCTTCTCCCTCCGTTTCTCCTTGAACGCCTTCAACTCAGCCTTGCTCAACTTCTGGCTCTGTCGTTCCGCGCGCAAGCTCTTCCCGTTGTGGCTGTTTGCTGCAAGGTCCACATCGAAGAATGCATTCATCTGCCGCTTACTCTTTTGCTCATCTGTGAATCTCTCCGGGTTAAGCTCCGCCCGTTGCCATTTCCCTGTGAAGCGGTTGAATGTTCCCGTGGCTTCGTACATTTCAGCAGTATTGGTGCCTGGCAGACCTCCGACGCCGTCATCCACTGTCGAGGGAATTTCGTAGGCTTTGGCGTAGTCAGCGTTGGGGTCATAGTCGCCATGGATGGCAGGGTCGTAGCCTCCAGCTTGCCGACCCGGCGGAGCCTGCGAAGGGGCTTCCGGGCCCGCGTAGTTCTCCACTCCAGGCGGCCCTGATGGCTGTCGTGGTTGTGGGGGTTGTGGCACTCTTGGGTTCTCCCACTGTGTCGCCTGTGTGAAGCGGTTGTAGAAATAGAAGGCTTGAGCACCATCATCCCATACTGCCGCCCAGCCGTCGTCCGCGGGTTGGTCAGGCGGGGCTTCCTTGGGTAATGGAGGGGGTTCTTCGCCGATAGGGAGAGGGGGATCAGTTGACGGGGCTGGTGTTACTTTATTGACGGTCGTCTCCTCGCTGACTGCTGTTGAGGGAGAGGGTTCATCGTCGTAGATCTTGAGTTCACCGTCCTCGTCTGAGCGATTACTGTTTTCTGCGCGCTCTTCAGGTTTGTCGGGACTGGAAACAGAATCACATTAGCAACGAAAGAAAGTGTGCAACAATGGCCTGGAGGTCAGCTACAGCATGATGGGTTTGTTACACGGTGATACTCATGTAACAACGACTTCGCATAGTATCGACGGCACACTTGTGGCGCAGGCGTCCACGCTTCATCACAGACCAGAGAGATCTACCAGAATTAAAGGAGCATTCATGAACAGTGGTGGCATAGGCAGAACGGTGGTGAGGATGTGGCAGCCAAGTGCAAGGCTCGAAAATGGGTTTGCCACCCGGATCAAATTCGGAAGGTCTCCCGGGCAAAGAATGACCGCTGCTCCATGTCTCAGTGCGTCGTTGGATTCACATCCACTTAAGAAATTCCGCCAACAGAGAAAGTCAGGCCAACGCTTGCATTGGATCTCAGACCCTACTTCGAAGGCTTCTCACAGAGGGGTCCTGAGGGGTCTGATGGCTGAGACAACAGCGACTCTCCTAGCTTTCCTGTCCGGCGGAAGAAATGAAATTGTTCGCGAATGTCATCCTGCGTTCCACTGCTGTTCGCGTCCACATTCCATCCACTACCATCTCTCACCTGAAAGTCACGGTTGGCGATCCAGAAGGTGGGGGATGATATCGTGCCTGCTCTGCCAACAGTTCCCGAGTGGACTGCTCACGAGCCAGACGCTGTTCTTCAGGCGTGTAGGCCGCTTCGTTCCTCCTGACTTGCGTCAATCTATGCTTGTTCTGCTGCTCCAGTAACATCAGCTGCATTTGCTGGTCAACCTGCGCAGACTTCCTCGCTGGGACATTCCAAGCTTGTTGAGTGTTCTGGACTCTCTCAGTGTTCTCCCCAGGTCTTTCCCTCGCGTTCTCAAGCTCCTTCTCCAGTTCCATCATCATTAGCTGGTTTTGGCAGTGTTGGCTTGTGTGATTCTCTGTTGCGGGAACATGGTAAGGCCGAGATCTCGACGAATACCAACCTCTATCCTCAAATTCTTGTTTGATCGTCAAATCACGTTCCCTCTTTACCTGCTTCAACAGCATTGATTGCACCTCATAGTCCTTGAGAGCACAATTCCAGGTATGTGGGCTCTCAGAAGGCGGGTAAGGGGAAGTGTTCGAGGAGGGTTTGGAGGGATCACCCCTGCAGTCAATGACGCCCAAATGTCGTCGAAAATCCTCCATGGTTGCGTCATCATATTCTGGTCTCCTCGCAGCTTTGGATGGCCGAGCGGAAGGCGGATAGCGGCCGCAAGACGTGAACATCACCTCTCCAGGACCTGGTTTCACTCGCTCTTCTGCCTTGGAGGGCGGCGGGCATTCCACTGCAGACTCGTATAGGGATGGTGGCTCTCCGAATGTGAATGTAGGCGTCTCCTGTTGGGTGCACACAGTTGCCGGAAATGGGTTTTGTGGTTCTGCGCTCATGACATCCATAGTGCCACACCAGAAACGTCCGTGAGCTGCGATCTCTCTGTGCATCGCCGGGAGAGCGGGTCGAATGGGCAGAACTGTTGTGACCTCAGGCAGGGAAATGGGATGGATTGCCCGAGCTTCTGAGCCATCCTGCGTACCAGCTCCTCTCATAACGAGTGTGATGTGTACTGTGGATTCTGATCGCACTTCGACATCGTTGTCCGAGTCCTGTTGCCATGGTTGAGGCATGGCCAAGCGGTAATTACTCACCACGACCGAAGTAACACAATCTTAGGGCAAATTTGAAAAGCAGGTGCTTTCTATACTCTGATGGGCAACGGACGGGCTCCGACTTGGAGGCCCTTCCACATACTTATATCTGGCAAAGTGGTGGGGGGGCAGAGGAGGGATGGAGAGATTGAGGCTCAAGTTGCCTTGCCTCATGGTTCGCATCGATTGCAGACTAGCGTGAACTGTTTCTATTGGCCAATAAGCTTCACCCTAAGCCTCTTCGAGACGCGCGCGCGCATTCCATGTTGATCTCTTCGACTTCCACCTCCTCACCGGCTGCACATCGCTGGCTTCTGTCCCACGGTTGTCTTACCAGTCTTCAGCCCCGCGTCATAAGAGCTTACCCGCCTCCCCTACTATTATGCATAGATGTTAGGAAATCCATCTCTACCGCTCCGACTCGCGGCAGTCCTGCCTTCAGGCTTGAGTCTCTGCGCGTACCACGTGTCAACGCCGCCCACATTGACATCGGCTCTGTTCGCGCCATTACCTGGGAATGGGGAGGAACGCACCTCTTGTGAATCCCATTTTCTCGCAGTGTCTTCACCTGGGAAGGGCGACATCAAAGAGGTCTTAATCTACGCGATCGAAGTTTTGATTTTCACCACCGAATCTCGCACCACTTTATTCGTCTCCAAGGCCGACTCGTCAGGGTTCTCCACTCGTCTGGATAAGTCAATAGGCTCACCTTCGATTGTTTCTGTCATTACTTCGACTTTCGTGGAGTATCTACTCGAACCTCGTCTGGCTAGCTCAAGAGTGGTGCTTTCTCTTTTCGCCAGGGCGCAGAAGCAATACCTGTTCCCTGGCAGTTCCGAAAATGCCGGGAAACACGTCTTGGACGACAGACACCTAATAAAGTGGTGGTGTCGAATCTTTGACAAGATCCTACGGCACCCCAGGGACAATTCGACTGCCACTGCCCACCTTCTGGTTCCTGGGTGTGATAAAAGCGAGACCAAAGCATTCTTTCCTCCTTCAGCCCGTGCGGATCCACCTGCAGACCAGAAATGGATCAACTCATATCCTGTCGAACTCATAGTAGCCGATGCATCATTGCCTCCAAGGCATCTGGTCCCACGTCTACCGGATGATCCCAAGGCACGCTTTCTAGACGATCTGGATGGCGAATTTGTGGACGAGCACGGGAACTGGCGAAGCGTGAAGAATCTCACCCAGTTCTGGGAGTTTATGTCTTACAGGCAGGAATGCTCCGCTGGCAGGCTGGTTGGGTTTCTGTGGGTGGTCTTCTCCCAGGGTCAAGCCGGATACGCTGCTCTGAATGAACTTCAGCAGACCGATCACATGGAAAAGCCGACCAAACCAAATGCGCAGCCAAGTCTTCCTACCCCCGGCAACTCTCAGCTATTGGAGAACGGTACTCCGGAATTAGAACCGCGGGCTTCATCGACCCTCGATATACTCCCGAGCCTCAACTCACCACCTCCCTCTTCACCAATTCGAGAGGAGCCGGAGCCGACACCTTCACGGATTATCGAACACCAAAACGACACTTCTGCCGCACCTTTGATAGCAGAGGACTTGTTATCTCCCGTGCTCGAGCAAACACAGGGTGAGATCGTCCTTGACGCCACCCATTACCAGACGTTGATGGATCATCTACTGCAGACTGACTTCACCGGAGAAGAATCTGCTGCGGAGGCCAGTAGAAGCTGGATCGACAAAGCGCTGGAATTATCTGGGGCCACCTCATTTGGGCGGCCCATCCTGGGAAGTGCCACCCCGGTCTTGGCTCAGCCCACTGTGGCCATCGATTCGTCATCTGCTCAGATCAACGTGCTTACGGGCGTTCGCAAGAAGAGGAAGGCCAATGTTATCGAAGACGCCTCGACACGATCTAATGGGGCGGAGTCCGCTGGACTGGCAGCCATCAATACGCTGTCTGCCGGTCTGGTCCGGAAGAAGCCCAAAGGCTGAAGACTGGACCAGCATGCGGTCGTCGCAAATTAGCACGGACTGGTTACCATTCAAGAAGCGCGAATCTGCAAGGTGCCTCGATTGGATAACGGGGGGTCCCTGGTAGACGACCGTCGAATATGAACCCTAAAATATTTGGAGCACAAATCTAGCATATGACAGGCGGCCCCGCCCTAAGATCTCAACCCACCTGTACATAGTCTGTCAGTGGCCGGGTGCAAGTCAGAAGCGTGGCTATACAAGGCTTGGCCGTCCGACGCGTCTGCCGAGCGCCTATGCTGATTGGGCGACCGTCGGTCGGCTGCCGAGCGCCATTCCGATTGGGCCTCGGCAGGCGCCAAGCAGGATTCGCCCGCTCACGCTTTGTCCTAAAAATAATGTCTCGACGTTTCCCAATGCGCCATCCTTGGCCCTCGACATCAGGCCTCACGGTCGGCCGGCCGGCGCTCCAACATCATGCTACCAGTCGAACACTCTCCAACAAGGTCTGCAAGGTCTCCAAGGCGCCTGTTGCAAAAACGGCAACAATGACCGTCGCCATGCATTGATGATCCTCCTCCCCATCGCGGCGTCAACTGTAACAGAGCCCGTCCTACTCCAGCCCGTTTCAGCTTTGCTCGTGTCTACCGTACAGGGACAAGCCGGCCAGGCTGACCACCGCAAGGCTTGGATGTCCCAACTGATTGTATGGTCATCAGCTTCTCTCTTGTATCGCCTCATCTCATCTCTGCCATTTCCTTCTGTTTGTCAGTGGTTCTGGTGTTGCATTTCTCTGATTTTCGTTTTCTGCCCTTGACGAATTTCCTTTCTGCTGGAATTCAGCCTCGCCGTCACGGCAGTTGACCTGGTGTGAAGCTGGGTCTGTGGTCGTTTCTTTCGTCCGTCCTGCATTATGGCCGCCATCGTGGGAGCTTCTCTTCTTTTTCTGTCTGTTGTTGCCGCGCAGGATCGTTGTTCGATTGTCCCAATCTATGTCGACTTCCACGACAGGGCGGTTGACGGGGGCATAAATGAACAATACGGGCTTTTCAGTGGAATAGGATTCCCGGTATCACAAAATCAATCGCTGTGGCCATCACTGTCGAACAACGAAACCACAGTGGCCGGTCTCGACTACTGCAGCAACAGTCCATTCGCTGATTGCTTGGATCATGCCCATGGATTCTACTCCCCAGAACTCTCTGAGAAGTAAGTGGGAGACTCATTCCGAGGGAAGCATAGACTGACCACAACCACACAGTTATTCCTCCGCGTCATCATATCAACCCCTCGACGAATATGGGTCGATACCCGCAACGATTGTTGAAACCGCGGTCGACACTTTCAATCTCTTCACGCATTACTTTGATCCGTCGCCGCCAAACATCACCCGGATACCGAACTTCCCAGTCACGGTACTCTCGAACTATTCATCTAGTGGGACGCCGTGGTTTGGTCCCGCCGGCCTCATGGGCCTTGGACCCGTCAGCACCCTCCTCGATCACCTGTACAACAATCAGCTTATCTCGTCAAGATCTTTTGGCTTGTACATGGGTACATTCTATGAGCAGTCAAATGGTGCGATTAATGGCTCTCTTACACTAGGTGGTTATGACTCAGGCCGGTTCGATGGCGTCGCGCACAACTACACGATCAGTCCGGCGCAGCAGGGTGCAGCTCACAGCCCCTTCAAGGTCTCGGTGCAGCAGATGACCCTTATTGACCAATCCAATGGAGACAAGACAGACTTGCTCACCGGCGCGTTCGACGCTCACGTCACCACCTCTCAATATCACCTCAGCCTGCCTGGAAATGTCCTCCAAAAATTCTCGGATGCAACAGGTGCTGTACCATCGAACGACGATCTCGACGTTTTTCGCCTTCCTGATGACTTCAACTCCAAGTTGACAATCACTCTTGATTCCGGCCTCGAGATCACCTACGATGCAAGCTGGTTGAAGAACGTCTCAAACAACTCTCCCATCTCCACCGGCAACACTACAAACGGAACGATCAGTCTGCTTGGTAGCGCCTTCCTCTCCAATGTCTACTTCATCGCAAACTATGACTCCGAGCCGCCCACATTTCACCTCGCCAACGCATTGCCACACGCACCGTACGTCTTCACGAAGCCTCTTTGCCCAAACACAGTCCCCACAGCCGCACAGCAACATAAGATTTCCAGTTTTGCGGCTTCGGGCCTGACGGGTGCAATCCTAGGTGGCGTGATCGGGGGCATCGGCCTCGCATTTGCTATCTTCTGGCTGTTCAGAAAATACTTGCAGCGACGTATGTGGCGCCAACAAGCCCGGCAAAACATGAAGGGCAAAGGCATAGGTAGTGAGTCTACCATCGGTGGCAGCACTCTGACCGCCGGGAAAGGCAAAGGGTCACCATCGACGATTGCAACCGAGACAGAGAGGGGGAATAGCAGTGAAATGGCGACATTTGCGTTCGATTTCAACTCGCAACAACATCAGACATACGCGACTTACCTCAACAGCGCGATGCAACAGCCACAAGCACAACCGCAGCAGCAGGATCAAACGCAATCAAGCCTGTCACGAACATACACCCAATTCGTCAAGCAAATCTCACGTGAGAACCTCGCCTCATCGCGAGAAAACCTCACGATGAACGCGGCCCCCCACTCTGGAACACACAGCCCGCCACAACCGCAACCGCAACCGCAACCGCAACCGCAACCGCAACCGCAACCGCAACCGCAACCATGGGAGCAACGGCAGCCACAATCACGACCCCATCCCCTGACACAATCCTATAACCCGCTGTCTCCGATTTCCCTTCCGACGCTCCAATACGCCCGGCCTCTGACATCCGACACCCTCGAAACCCCCATAACACCTGCCACGGGCGTGCCGTTGCTCTTCTCAGCATCCCAGTCCGCACAGTCGGACCCTGTCATACAAACGTCCAAGCACGGCCCTTTCCACCCCTTGACACTCACACATTCCAACGTCTCGGAGCAAGACGCAACGAGCACGTTCCCCTTCGGGAATGGACAGGGAAGAGGCGAGGAAGACCGGACCTTCCGCGCCAGGCAGGCCAAGTTGAAGGGATTGAATGTGCAGACGGAGTTTGCGCCTCCGCCTCAAACAGTCTCGGAGAGGGTGGCGAGGAAGGCGGTGGGCAAAGAAGGTGGGAAGAAGGAGGGGCTGTTGAAAAAGGTGTTCCCTGCGTCTTGATAGTAAAATGGGAACGGGAATTCTCACGGGAATGTATGACACGACACACACGGACAGATTGCATCCCAGTCTGATTTACATTTAGCGGTCATGGCGGGGGCGTTGGGTGGTGTGGCTTCTTCGGAGATGGACGGACGGAGCCTCGTCAGCACGAGGAATATTATGTGCTGCATGATGCCTACGAGACGCGGTCTCTTACTATTCGCGGTGGAGATACGAATATATTTCAGTCGGACATGGATGGCCGAACTTTTCTTCTACGCACGTGCTTCGTCACATCTGCCTCGGCATTCATGATCGTGGCTCTAGACGATCTGCTCGCTGCTCTTCTCGCTGGAAATCCCATCCTCGCTGGCGCTCCTGCTCCTGCTGCCCAAACTACTCACATCCTTCTCCTGGAACATCTTCGCCTTGACCCGGCCGATGAACAACTCGTCCAACCTCTCGTAGCTCAGCCCCGCCGACTCGGGCTGATAGAGCCACAGATAGACGATCGACAGGACGGACAGGGCGCCGAAGATGAACGTGACCTTGGCGCCGAGGTTGGCCTTGTCCGGGTTGAACAGGTAGGGCAGCACGAACCCCCACATGGTCTGCTCGCGCGAACCCGTCAGTCCAGTTCGATGCAGATCAGGATTCAGGAAGGTGTGTGGGGGGGGATGATATGTTCAGCCACTTACGAATAGAGCGCTTTGCAGGCCCACGGAGAGGGACACGGTTTTGGCGCGCAGTCGCGCCGTGGGGATCTCGGTCATGATGGTGAAGGCCGTCGCGCCGATGGTTGCATTGTACACGAAGCTGAACAGTTGGAGCAGCGCGATCGTGCCTCGGATGGCACCTGGCGTGCCTGAGACGGCGAGCCCTGGATCCAGAAGGAGGTCACGTCAGAGAGATGCACAGAGAGAGCGCGGGGACTCGCCTTGGAACGGAAACTCACCTCCAGTGATCAAGAGGATCGTGGTCAAAAGAATCATGCCCCACAGGGTCAACCGCCGCCTTCCGACACTATCGACGAGAAACCAAGAGACGACGTTCCCCGCGCCCGACAGGATTTGTTGGACGATGAACAGTTTGAAACTGGCCGCGGTGCTGTACCCGGCGAGCTGCTGGTAGTACGTGCTGTACGAGCCCACGAAGGCCACGCCGGAGAAAGTCTGGATGGTCAACGGCAATGCTGCGATGACGGTTCGACGCAGATTGGAGCGGCGGAAACATTCGGCGTACGTCGCGCCGGACGTCTCTTCTTTGGTCTTGGCCAGGACACGTTTGATCTCGGCCATCTTGATTTCAGCTTCGCGGTCATCGGTAAAGCCGATCTCCCGCAGCGCTTTCATTGCCCTGTCGAGTTTGCCATGGCTGACCAGCCACCATGGCGACTCCGGCATAAAGGGAAGCACGAGCGCGGCAACGCCCATGAAACCATACCCGGCCACAAAGGCAATCCGATAGGCCCAGCGCGTGGACTGATCACCCGTGAAATTGACGACCAGCGCGGACGACAACGATCCGGAGATGAGGGCGATCGGCACCGCCGCCGTCAGCACTCCACGCAGTGGCAGCGGCGTGACTTCCCCGATGTACGCCATGCAGATCGAGTTCGTCCCGCCGGTGGAGAAGCCGCCCAGGAAGCGCCCGGCGAAGAAGACTTCATTGGTGCGGGAGATGTACTCCAGCGTGACTGAGATGAGCCTGACGCAGAAGATGAAGCCAAGTGACACACGGCGGCCGAGTCGGTCGGCAATCCAGGCGGCGCTCAAGGCTCCCATGACGGATCTGCGAAAGCAAAATCAGTGGGGAGCTTCGCCGGGGCTTTTGGAGACAGTTGAACATACGCTGCCTGGGGCGCACCGTAGTATGCGGATTGCCACTGGGCGGATAGGACATAGCCTCCATGGTAGGCATTGCCAAAGTCCTTCCTGAACTGCGGGATCCCAAGCACCGATTGCCCGGCAGTCTTTGCGTAGTTGTTGGCAAGGACACACCAGAGCATGTAGAGGCACCATAGTAGCGCTGATCGATACTTTCGTACAGCGCCGAAGAACGACTGCGGTTTTGCAGGCCGTGTGGGCGACACTTCGGTCGACTTCACCTCGGTAACGTAGACATCGTCGCGGATGGCGTCCTTGCCAGACTCGCACCTCTGCGACATGGCTACGACTACTTCTCGTCTTCAAGAGCTCAGCAGTTCCAGAAGCGGTCGTGGACCCATCCATCTAGCAGGCAAGGCAAGGCCTCATAAGCTTTTCCATCTTGGACCAATGCGGTAGTAGTTCCCCAGTTCCCTGGTTCCTGACGATCGATGGCCTTAGTCATCGACAGACCATAGTGGCCTTGGGCGTTTTCTCGAAACGGGTTCATGCACGGCATGGATGTGCATCTTGGAGAGGATGGAGCGCCTGGAGTTGTTCTGGAACCACAAGCACAGACACCTCGGCGTGCACGGGTGGAACGAGAGGAGGGAGACAGCCAATCGAGCCAGACGGTTGTCCCTGTGGCTGGCTCGCTTCGGGCATGGTTGAATCTTCTAGGCGAGCCTTTAGTAAGCGCATGCAGGGCCATCAAACCGTTTGGCTGGCCCCAGGCCGCCCATTTCAATTGCTCGGGACACCTTCGGAGCCCGGGTCGGTTCATCTCCAGGGCAAGCTGCAAGGTGTCGATGCATGGACAATCTGCGGCGCATCGATGAAAGACACCTCCGACCGCAAGTGGAGGACATCGAGCAACAGCGCGGGCGGGCCAGTGTCTGCGCGACTGACCTGCTGAGGACTCGTCACACACCCAGCGGCGCGGCCGATGCACCATGAACCACAGCAAGAACCCGCCGCCGTTGATGTTCATCGTCGGCGACGGCAAGAACCCCCAGAAATCCACCCGAGCAATCAAGTCGGCCAAGACGTCGCACATCTCTTCGCGATACCGCTACTGGAGCAAGGCCAACCACCGGGACCTGGCCCTCGATTCGACCACCAAGGCGATCCTGAACGGAGCTTCTTCCTACCTCAACAAACTCTCCGCTGGCAACTATCGGAAGAAGCCTCCCGAACCAGTGAACGGGGACCAGGCGGACGGCGACAGAGCGTCCCAGGAGCAGAGTGCCACGCTGGTCTCCCAGACGACGGTGATCAGGCCAGCCTCCCCGAAACCCCATGTCGCTGTCAGGCCATGGGATCAGGCTCGCAGGGACTACGAAGAATGGGTTGCCTGTCCCTTGTCCATCCTTGGCTCGCAGTTCTTCGACGTCTTCACCCCCTCGACTGCCATGAAATACGACCAGGAGATCAAAACAAACCTCTACTTTTACTTCAAGATCATCAGGCCCTTTGCGACGCATCTGCTTCAGTCCTGGCAGTGGTTCGATAACCTGGCCCAGATCCAGGCGTCGCCTTGCCTCACCTACGCGGTGGCGACATTTGCCTCGGTGTTCCTCTCCGGGATGCTCAGAGGGTGAGACCAGCCCAAGCCTCGTCCGTTCAGCGGTGTTTTTTTTTTGGTTCATTCTGGAAAGGGCCAAGAGCTGTGCATCGCGCAAGCGAGTCTAGTCGGCTCTCCGATCGCTGACGTTTGTTTTAGTGGGCGCGGTGTTGTCCTGCCACCAGAGACTGAAAAGGGCCAGAATTGCCCATGGACAATCCCTCCGTGGCTGCGCCTCCATACAAGGTGCCTGTCCGAGCTCAACGCCATCCTCAGCGACCCCGCCCAGGTGATTGATGAGTCTTGCTATCAGGCGATCCTGTTCTTGTACCGACTTTCGGTAAGGTCGAAGAACCATTGGTTTGTGTGTCGCAAAGAGGCTAAAAAAGGTCCAGGTGCTCCTAGCGGACGGCGAAACCGGGAGGATGCACCTGCAAGCCCTCAAGCGCATGGCCCTACTCCTTGACATGGACCAGAGCTCACTGGGCAGGGAACTTGCAGTGTGAGTCTCTCTCCGACCCCACAGCAATCTTGTCTGGGCTAATCGCGGTGCCAAGGTCCAAAATCAACATCATCGGAGCTTTTCTTCACAGCAAATCCGTCGTCCTGGTTCGGAAGATCAAGGACAAACCCAACGGGCCCGAGAAAGAAGTCGTCGAGATTGACCGGCAATACTGGCGCTCTGACCGCGAATGGTACTCTCATCGCGCCGGCCTGGCTGGTCGCATGTTGGCCTGGCGTGCAGAGAGCCCCAGTTCAAGCCTCCTTCCAGAAACTGCAGCCGCCATTGCCCGCATGGACCCCGACAGCAAGCTGCTGGGAGAGGCCGAACATCTCGAGATCCAGCGGTGCTACCAGATCGCCGTGTTCTTCTCTGGGTACCTGAATTGCATCAGCTTCAACACCTCGGCGCTGATTGTCCGCTCGAATCTGCTGGAACTGCAGTACCGGTTGTCCAACATGGATCTCCCGACCATGAGTTCCATCTGCTATACCACGTTCTTCAACGTCCTCTTGGCCGGCGCAGAGGCGGCCCGCTCGAAGCCGGAACGAGCGTGGTTCATCCGGCAGATTGTGTGGCTGTATCCGGACATTCAGCACCTGGACACCGTGTGGCAGTTGCTGGCCGAGTTCTTCGACCCTCTTTCGGTGAACTTCAAGTTCATCGAAGAGGTCTGGGATGACATTGTTGCTGCGAGAGGCGACGCCGCACAGGCCGCCGCCAGCGTGGATAAGCAGTTGGTCAAGCCGATCAAGCACTTCCGGCCCACCTCGTATGCGCCGGATCTGTCAAAGCCACTGCCTGTGTTTGAGCTTCCAGACGTCGAGGAGGCTGAGCTCGAGAAAGGGATTCACAAAGCGCCTGGCCGCGCAGCTGTTGCTACCGAAGGGATCAGTCGGCTGCCTTACTGATTGAAGAAGCATACTCAGAGGACGACTCACCTTGTCAGGGTCAAGCTTGCCATGAGCCTTCACGCGGAATCCACTTTAGGTCAACACCCCGGATGTAATGCCTGACAACCCTCGGATCCAAACCTTGGCCACTTCACGAACCCACCCGCTGGAGGTCTTCAGATCGAGTTCCCCCAATGGACACCACATCCGGTTCTGCCAACGTGTCTACCCGGATTGCTGCCGGCGCATAAGCCAACGAAGACCTCGAAATGGAAAAGAAAGGTGACTACACCATGAGAACGCGAACGATACTACAGAAAACGCGCCAGACAAAGCTGTACCTCCTGAGGATTCCCGGCCAGAAGATTCAAATGCCTCCGTATGGACCTGAAAACAGTGATACAAAACGTCCTTCAATTGGACGACTATCAAGGTCGCCTCATCGACCAGCACCATGATGGCTCGGCAGCCGAGACTCAGGGTCACACCTATCAACCACCTTATATGTATTTAATCCTGAAGGAGGCAAGACCGTACCACTGCGAGTTGGCCCTCACGAAAGCCTATCCCTACGCCTGAACTGTCATCGATCCTGTGGTCCTTTCGCTTGGACTCACTCGACAGCACGGGCCGCCGTTGTGGCCTAGTTGCAGCTCCTTCATGAAAAGCGCGGACGTGCAGGGAGGCGATCTGGGCGATATGGTGAATGCGGATTCGCGCAGGACAACTACACTTAGTATTGTTGCCTTGATGACAAGGAAGGGTGCTTGAAGGCCGGATACGCGGACCAAGGAGAGATGATTTCTACGGTGACCGGCCCAGGTACCGGTGGACAGGATGAGTCTTCTGGAGACGAGACCGGAGAGAGTCTACAGTTACTGTGGCAAGGCTCGGAAGGGCGTTGGCTCATCCTGGAGACCAGACCGAGAGAGTCTACAGCGGCAAGTTTGGGGTGGGTGGTGGAACGGGCATGAGATGGAAGCATGCACCAGTCCATTTTATCATTCCGTTCCGTCCCAAAGACTCTGAGTGACAAGACGATGCTCGCCCGCTCACAGCAGAGGCCTGAAGTTCTACCACCATGAGCGATATCGCATGAATCGGTTTGGCCACACTGTCTCCTGGGGATTCTAGATAACTCTTTGATCGTACCTGGCGTCGGATGTAGCCTCCACCGCATGTACAGTGCCGAGCAAGGTAATGGAAGGTGGAAACAGACTGTTCATTGTTTTTACTTGGGCTAGTAACTGGGATACCGACCAATACAATTCTATGCTCTAGGTCTGCACCAACTCCTGGTAAGTGGTGTTCAGTGCTGATATATGCATAGGTTCACTACGGCCTCTGGCCGAAACTTTGGTTTATTTGCACCTAATCGCCAGAATAGACGTCCATCAGCTTTGATTTCGCTCCTCGCCCTCTCGTCCGTGGTCATCTACAGGTCCTGTACAAGAACTGCTGTGACGCTGGCCTGCGGTATCAGTATCTTTGGAGATAACACTCCAGCCCCGATGGACGTGTTGTTACCGCCGTACGGGCCATCGTTACTCACTGCAGCCTTGTACTTAAAAGCAAAATTCAAGACCAACGCCAGCGCCAGCCCGATCGTCACAACGAACGGTCCGATAGGATTGTCGAAATCCTTGCCACTCCGTTCCGTGATTAGCCTGGTGCGCCACATATAGACGTACCATCCCCAGATCGACGCAAAGATTGCAAAGCCGGTGTATACGATTGAGAGGGAACGGGCAATGTGATTGCTGACACCTGCGGCATTGTACAGGGCTACCGAGAAAGTGGCCAAGAGAATCGCGATGTGCTGCCATTTGATGAATGTTCGCTGGTTTGCAAGCCAAACCTTGGCTTCAACTTTCAGGTCACTCTGGTCTTTGATCCAGAAGCTGGGCTCCTTGACGCCGGCGGGCAGTGGAGCATTCTCCCATGCACTCTTTCCTTGGCGGTGCCGACGGGCATAGCGTGAGTTCGAGAAACCGGGTAGCAAAGAACGAATACCGCCCTGGGAAGAATCCCGCACTTCGACTTCGTCAGGCGCCTGAACGCCGGTTTCATCGTCGTCTCGTTCCTCCGCCGTGGTGTCGAGCTGCGACGAAGACATCGGTTTTGTTTGCGATTGTACAGATTGAGACAGAACTCCAGACAATTTGCGCTCGGGG
Organism: Phialophora macrospora; assembly: GCA_000835435.1. Classification (NCBI taxonomy): domain Eukaryota; kingdom Fungi; phylum Ascomycota; class Eurotiomycetes; order Chaetothyriales; family Herpotrichiellaceae; genus Phialophora; species Phialophora macrospora. Next base: position 430,025 of record KN846958.1, on the reverse strand, counting down.
AATTTGCTTGGAGAGGACGCGGCTTTGCCTTTGCTGGCCGAAAGCTTGGAGCCGGCGATGAAACTGCCGACAGCCATCTCATCCTCAGCTTTCTTCGCCTCCCGTTGCTGTTCCTCCTCGTAGGCAGTGACGGGATCTCTTCTGATGTCCGTCTCAAGGTCGCTCAGCCAGAAGGGGAAACTGTTGACATAGTCTTCGAACAGTTCAGCGACACCATGGACAAATTTGGAGAACCTCTTCTCTTCCTTGACGAGGTGCGAGTTCATGAGATCGTTGAGCCAAGTGTTGTGCTTAGTATACTTCGACTCTTTAATCTTGATCTCAAGCACGGCGTGGGGGAATCGGCTGATCTCACCCTTCTTGATGGCCGAGAACGGATACTCCATCCGCTGCTGATCAATGTCGGAGCGGTGCCAGTCATCAGGATCACGGCATGGACGATCGGGATCGAGAGCATCTTCGCGAATAAACGCCAGGTCGGTGTCCAGGGACACCCGAATCCTGTCATCGCCAGGGATTTGGAATGCCGTGCGGGTATAACTGGCGCGAAGGACCGGTTCGAGATTCTTCTCTGTGATAAAGGACTGAATCTCGCCGACGTTGGCCTTGAATGCCTTGACCTCTTCATGATCAGCCCCCAGCATTTCCTCGAGTCGCGCGATCTGTTTCTCCATCTTGTATTCTCCCCTGAGGAAAGGAAGAAGATACTTTGGCTTGAGTTGGATCCTAATGTCGCTGCTGTCGGTTGCTTCATCAACAAACTTCTTCTCCAGAACAACCTCCGGCTCGTCATTCAGCTGGCCCGTCCATCTGATGCGGAGAGAAGCACCTGCAGTGCCTTTCTCCACTTTGCCCTGGTAGAGGTCGAAGTTGTTGTTATCAAAGTAGATGGATGTTATCGTGGGATCCCTTTGAGACGAGTCGACCACTTTGACAGACTGTGGGTTGTAGACCAGGACTGGCAGGCGACGCAGCAGATACGTCTTCACCTCGAGAAGATTGTCGACATGGACCCAGTATTTGAACGCCTTGTACTCGTCCGTTGGTTTGATGTCTGTCTCGGCCTCCTTTCCAGCTTCTTCTCCTTCAAGCATCTGGCGAGCCCAGCTATACATTGTCGACAAGCGGAAGAGCAGAGGCGAGTAATCCTCCTGGTTGAAAGGCATCTGCGCCAGACGAACCTGCAGTATCGGCCTCACTCTGTACTTGAGACCTCTCTTCCTGTCATGTTTCTTGGCCGCCTTGAGGAACCCGGTGTAATTGATTCTGCTGAACTTCCTAAGTTCATTGAGTTCCTTCGAGATGCTGTCCAGCTCCGGCATCAGCTCCTTGGCCACCTCTTTGTATTCCTTCTCAGCCTTTCCTGCATCTTCGCCTTCGGTAGATGGGAGCTTGGCTTCACAGGCGGCGGTTCGGTCTCGCAACGAGTTGAATGTCTCGACTTGGTGCTGGTGCACTTTCTCCAATTGAGCTACGGTGAGCTCGTGGACGAAGTTCTCTTCATCTTGTTCCGTCCAGCTCCCCTCACCGCCACGACCCTGAGGAGAGGTTTCGTCTTCACGCAGGAGCTTCTTGATCTTGTCGTACTCGAGGTACTTGTCTTTCCACGGAGGGTAGATGGCGTCCGAGAGGGTCTTTCCGAAGCGCATGTTGATTGCAAGTGAGCCGAGTTAAGCTACGACAGCCGGGACAACGAGAAGCTACTCCATGCAAACGGCACGGCGACGGCTCTGACTGTCACACAGATACAATGTAGGATACAATATTCGGTGGACGATGGGACAGGTACAAATCCTGGCAGCGGGAAGCTTTCTGCCCAAGCTTCACGCTTCAATCACCATGCAGTCAGTTCCTGCCATCCCCCCACCTCGTGCAAAAAACAAAGTTACTGCGAGGAACGAATCACAGCTGCTGTCGAGCTCTCGTGCCCCGGGATTTTCCCGCTTAGCCCAACGATTTCCCATTGGCTCCTGGCTGCTTTAAGTTAGGCTCTGGAGGCTCAGCCTCGGCAGCATTTTGGCCGGCGAGGCTGACCCATGTGCCTGTCAATGCAACTCTTATCGAATGCCATTTGACGCCAGAGACTTCGAGGCGAGGACACCGAAGCTCCCGTGCCTTCCGCGACCATGTCAGAAGACTCTAGAGCCATTATCAAGGCGCTTGAATCTGTGCTTGTCCAGCTCAGCGAGAACCCTTATCCGCACGTGCCGAACCCACCACACACCTCCCAGAAGCGCGCCAGTGTCGCCGTCATCATACGCGTTCGCCCAGCATTTAGGCCTGTTCCTGCTGCGGCCAATGCCTCGATCGTAGCAGTCGACACGCCCCCGGCCCCTCCATCCTCGTTATCAGAGTTCTTTGCTCAAGAATGGGTGCAGAAAGGCGACCCTGAATTGCTCTTCATCAAACGCGCCGGCCGGGCAGGAGACAGATGGTCCGGGCATGTGGCTCTGCCGGGCGGGAAACGGGACCCTGAGGATGAAGATGACTTGGCTGCGGCTATTAGGGAGACACGGGAAGAGATAGGCGTGGACCTGGAAACGGCCGACTGTCTCCAAGCGGGCAACTTGCCGGAACGACTAGTCACCACGTCGTGGGGCAGAGACGTGTTGATGGTGCTGTGCCCCTACATCTTCGTCTTGACAGGCAAGAACGTCCCGCCCGTACAGCCTCAGCCGACAGAAGTCGCATCAGTGCACTGGGTCTCGCTTCGTGCGCTACTCTCACCTACACTTCGCACGAGGGAGGCCGTGGACATATCTGCCCGATGGGCGAAACGCGTTGGGCCGACCTTTCATAAACTCATTCGCTTGACAATGGGCAGAATGATGTTCAGCGCTGTCCGCCTTCTTCCTACCGAGTCGGTCTACGCCAGTTCGATATCGGATTTCATACCTAAAGAAGGGGGAGACAATCTCTCCACTTTATCAGGATGGGCGCAAGCTCCCTTCGGCGTCCCTGCTTCTACCTCTCAACACAACAGACTATTAACATTCCAGCAGCCACTTATCCTCTGGGGCCTGACCCTGGGCGTGCTGGCAGACCTCCTCGATCAGCTGCCACCCTATAACGCTGTGGCATTGTGGAAGTATCCCACGTTTACGGTTCCGGATCTCCGTATCATCGTATATCTCATGACCCGCCAGTTCCGGAAGAATACTGCAGAAGCATTCTCGTCCGGGTCATGGTACAGTGAGCAGCAAGCACGGCAACGACGACGACCCAGTCAAACTGCCATGGACGGCACAAGCCAAGCGATTGCGATATCGTCTCCTGAATCTACGCCCGCCATGGGCCCAGAGTCTTCCTCAATAGCCGTATCGGACGCCGTCGAAGCGGCCCCTGCCACACAGATATCTGCGAAACGATCATCCTTCAACAAGCACAGCGTCGGTATAGGCGGCCTTGGGGTGGGCAAGAGTCCTGAACATGCTGTTGGCAAGCTATTATACGGATATTACGACAGAGTCAATTGGGCGATTGCAGTGTTCTTGGCGTATAGGACCGTGCTGACAGCGGGTACAGTGTGGTGGATAGTCAGGTGGTGGAGAAGACGAAGCCGTTCACGTCTGTGATGGACTTTTCGGTGCTGGCTGCAGCTACTAACGAGATCGCCGACCCAATACTCGCAGGAAATTATGAGCTATCACATCTCGTATGCTTGGGCTCATCTTTGCTTTTTCATTTCAGCCGAGTCATTCCAACCAGAAGATAAGCCGGATGGCGGCGCAGATGAGGAGTTCGCTGACAGCGAAATGATTCCAATAATATTGCTGTTGAACCTCGCATCGCTGACAGGTTCGCACAATCGGCGACTTTGATCAATATGGTACACATCCAGCGGGCAAGTTTGCTGCGTTCATATGATTGCAGGCTCCGACGCTGCTCGTGTCCCGAATTCATGTTCGACGAAAGATCCGACTCGCATGCCTCCTAGACAAGCCACAGGTCATAGATGTATATTACGAGAAGATTGATTGGATGAGTCTAGATGATCGAACATGCTAGCCTGTGGGACACTCAAGTCGATCGCCCAGCCTACTGATTGTAGTTGTCGAGAGGCGCATCGCCCTCAATCGTCTTCCAGATCTCGTCAATCTCGGCCTTGGCCTTCTCGCCAACCGAGCCCTTCTTCAGCCACGCCAACGTCTCTTTGACCTGAGACAGCTTGCTGGCACCGAAGACGACAGCGTCGCCGTATTCGGAGTCAAGGGCCGAGTCAAAAGCGACCCAACGATACGCAAGCTCTGCTTTCGTGCAGCCAGCAGCCTGAGCAGCCTCTCCCCACAGGTCTAGGGCCTTGTGGTACGACGGCTTGCTATACAGATCAGCGTACAGGCTACCCAGCCAATGACCCTTACCGAAGCGTCCAGCGTCCTTGCTTCCTTGGACGACCTGCTCTTTGGTTTTGGTCAGGAGACCGCCAGCGAGAGGACTGTAGGCGTAGAAAGCGATGTTGAGCTTGCGCAGCGTTGGCAACAGCTCGGTCTCCTGCCTTCTAGCGACCGCGCTGTAGTTGCCCTGGTAGACGGTCGGCAGTGGATAGCTCCTCTCCTGACAAAGAGCGTAGATATGCTCCACGTCCTGGGCCTTGAAGTTACTCAACCCGAAGCGCTTGAAATAACCAGCTTCGTAGGCGTCGTTGATGCCCTTGAGCATGTCTAGGAGGTCTAGAGAGGGGTCCGGACAGTGGATATAGTACACATCGACCTGCACTCGACATCAGATGTGGCTTGCAGCCTTCTCGTGACGACTTACAGACGACACCCCCAGCCTCTCGACTGTTTCTTTGGCATGCTTCAGGATGCCTTCAGAAGTGCTGCCGCCAGGGACAAACCCGCCAGGAGTCTTGCTGTCAATAACGAATCGGTCACCGCCGTGAGTCTTGCCGATCCACTCCTCAGAGTTGCTATACAGGCGGCCTGTGTCGATGGTATGGCAGCCCCCCTCTTCCAATAGCCTGTACAGTTCCTCGATTATGGGCACGTCAGGGTAATCCTTGCCCTCACCGATCGGGCCGCCGCCAAAGACGGACTTGATCTCTCTGCTCGCCATGGCGTAATTGATCTGTCTTATGGGTTGATGGGTTGCTGGCGAGACAATAGATACAGAGCTGAATGAATCGCAACAAAAAACTTAGCTTTTTATCTCCCATATATGTATAGCCTTTGATGGTCCCACTCGACAGAGACTGTCCTCCGCTAGCCTTGGTGGAAATTGCCAGACAACTGTAACACAAGGCCTCGCGGATGCCGCTGCCCTGCCCTGCCATCGTCCTTCAGCCCCATTCTCCGCAGCGTGAAGTTTTCTCCCTGGCGTCGCAGGTGGCGACCAACGAGGCAGATCAACCCGATTGGGGCTGCCTGCCTGTTAGGGGAGATTCCAAGGTTGTGGTCGTAGTAGAAGGCCGACTACGACGACGGCGGCGGCTATCCCAAGACAGATAGCTCCCGCAAACCTGGATCGTGCTGAGACTTGGACAGCCTGCCTCTGCGGAAAGTGTTGGAGCTGAGAGCGGTGACTAGCCCAACGTGGATGGCTCCCGCACGGCAGGGGTGGGGCGGCAAAGATTCGTATACACAACCTTACAAGCAAGCCATCCATCTTCCTCCTCCTCGGACTGCTAGGCTGTGAAAGCTACGTCTTGCACCAATGGCCACCGCCCGGGAGACAAAAGCATGTCAGGCCTGTGCTGCGGCAAAGCGGAAGTGCGGGAAAGAGATGCCGCAGTGCACGAGGTGCAGGAGACGCGGCACCGAATGCAATTACCCCCCTACGAAACCCACGCGCTTCGTCCTTTGCGGAGGAGAGGAGGCGCACCTGGCCGAGGGTCAAATTTTCCCTTCCGACACCTGGCAATCATCCGCTTCTTCTCCGGGCCTTCAGACCAGAGTTTATCATCCCAATCCGTCTCTAGGTCCAGGCCTGCTGGGGCCCTCTGGTTATCTCATTGCTGATCAACTATATTCAAGCTGGTTTACTTCGCCCGAGACCTGGAACGTTGATCGTCTCCTACAAGTAGAGTACTGCCCTTTTACCACTATCGAAAACCTGAAGAGGCTTATGATCAAGTTTCATCGCTGGCTCGCCGACTGGGTTGATACAGGCAGCAACCCCTTCATCCACTCTCGGCTGTATCGCACTCGATTCCCGCGGTGCATCCAGGATGCATATACCGCTCTGTCATGCTACCTTCACAAAACGGCCTCGAATGAACAGACGATTTTCCAAATCATCGAGGACCGAGCGAAGCAGTTGCTAGCAGAATACCACGTTCCATTAGCAGACTCATTCTTGGGCGGCATCAGCGCCACCTCGAGTTCTGTCACTCTCGACTCCCTTGAACATCTGGCCCGAGTCCAGGCCTTGCTGGTTTACCAGGTTGTCTGTCTCTACGATGGCGATATTCGGCTACGGCATGTCGCAGAAAGCCACATTCCTGTACTCAACAACTGGACTCAGCAAATGGTGGACCATGCCAGCCACGCGGTATGCTTAGGTGGCTCCGTTATCTCGTCGGGTCATGAACAAACGGTCGTCGGCTTTGGTCTGTCTGATGGTACGCAGCGCGAGAACCTTCTCTGGTGCTCCTGGGTCATTGCCGAAAGCATTCGACGGACCTGGCTCGTTGCGTCCGGCATCCAAGGAACGTATCTGGTCATGCAGCAGGGTCGGGCGATTCCCTGCCAGGGCGGCATGATGTTCACAACTCGGAAAGGCGTCTGGGAAGCCCAGTCAGCTAGGGCTTGGGAGAAGCTGTGTGCAGAGGTCAACGTGGGATTAATGCAGGTGGCAGAGACCGACAAGCTGCTCACAGAGGTCGCACCGGACGATGCCGACGAGTTTGCCACGTTTATCCTCCAGGCTACATTTGGCGAAGAAAGGCTCGAGAGATGGCGATCCCTACAAGACTGGGGATGATGAGCAAGCGTCTGGGCGCAGACCCAGACTCAGAAAGACGCTACGGATCAACATTCTTCATCAAAATGAATGCCTCCAACCCGTTGTGTTCTTCCAGCTTCAGTGGACTAAATCTGATTGCAATGTCAATTGTGATTCCATCCTTTGTACTTCGGGACGAGGTTGTCTCAGAAGGAGAATCCTGACATACCGAGATGTCTAGTCAGGCAGCTCGTTTCGCTTCTGCCATCACTCAACCCCTCTTTCGGATTCGGTTCATTCTTCATACAACAAAGAAGTCCATTGCAGAGGTCTTCACTCTGCATCGCTTGCTGTGCCAAAATGCGTCGTTGCGAATGACTGGTCTCTCACAATCAGGGAAATTCTGCATCAGTATCACCGGTGTATCTGGCGTCACGACGAGTACAGCTGAGTCTCATCTCTCCTCATAAGTCACAGACTCCGGGTCAAGGTGTGGCTTTGAGGGAATTGCCTCTCTGAGGCTGTCAGGGGGAGGGGGGCACACCGCTCCGTTCCCCATGTCCAGGGTGGTGCATACACTAGTTTCGCGTCGACCACCAAACAGACAAGGGCCTACAAGACGTGTACAGCCTCACTTTCAATGCCTTTCTCTGCCTGTTTCTCTTGGCCGAAAGAGCGGGTTGGACTGTACGCTTCGCCTCGATCATGTTCACAGTTTTCTGCCGCAGTGCGCCTCCTTCAACTTCTTTCTCCCTCCTCTCCACAACACACGCACAAAAACACGGCAGTCTGCTTGTCACCTTTGTTAGAACCACACATTCTTCATTGTCCGCGTCATTCTCATCATCGAGTACCATTGGATCAATCAGCAAAGTCTCGATGAAGTGGACGACTGAGGAGCAGTTCAAGGTCAAACCCTCTAGCCAGAGTGAAAGGATTTCGTTTCACTGACAGATTCTAGCTGCTGAGAACTGCGCTGATTTGCAATCCAAGTTTCAAGATCAATGCCAAAGCTGTAGCTGAGGTCTGGCGTGCGTCCACATCCCGTTAACCTATGGGAGATCTACTGCTAACACGAGTCATTAGCGGCGGAAAAAGATGGTGAACGCCCAACAGAACGGGCCGTGAAGGAGCGATTTAGGGCAATCATGGCAAGCGCCCATGACGTTCAGTCCCTGCGACAAACCGAACCTTCACCAAGCAAAGCCGAAAAAGTCAAGGACACCAAAGACACCTCTTCTGTTCTCTCAAGTGCTCCACCTGCCACTCCGAGTCGCAAAGGTCAAGCTAAGGCCCCAAACTCAACTGCAAAGACACCTACTGGCGGGTCCAAACGCAATCGTCGCGACAGACCCATCTTCACCTCTGACGCTGAAATGGGATCGGATGCGGAAACCTCGTCAGGCTCGGAGACCCAGCTCGCTCCAACGCCACCATCAACTCGCACTCTACGAGTCCGAAAGGCCGGTGCTGCTGCTGCCGCTGCCGCTGCTTTCCCGACGACTGGAGAAGATAGCGACAAGGAAAGTGATGCTAGCACACAGGAGTATGGCGACGGATACAGCGACGAAGAGTACGACTTTGAGGAGGAGAGACGGAAGAAAGCAGCAAAGAAGGCCAAGGAGGCGAAACTGGCCGCCAGACGGGCTTCTCGCGCTTCCAGGAACTGAGCATAGGGTAAAGGTGAAACTAAAGTGAGAACAAAGCGAAGGCATGAGAGATTGATGTGGAATAATAGTCTACAGTGTGACAGACTGTCAATCGGGGCATTGGAACAAGCCACCAGCAATGAAATGTGTTGAAGATGTTCGTGGCCCTTTTCCATTTCTCTACACCGTGAATGCCTTTCTCGTCTATCATGTCTGGTGGGTAGCTAAGCTATCAAAGTCGCCCCTGGGTAGTCTGCAAGAACCCCTCTCGCTCCACCGATATAGGCGAGCGACGCTGCACGTGCTGGATGTCAGGTCATCGGATCCTAAACCGTCATGAAACCCGTCGAGGTTGAGCCTGAGCCAGAGCTAGATCCGGGTGCAGGCCCATCTCCTCCTCCCCTACTATTGCGGGAGGTTCTCCGTGGTGGTGGTGATGAGGATTGACGAGCCGAACAGCCTTTGGCGCGCTGTTCGAGAGCCGTTTCTTGGGGCTGTTCTGCCTGTTGCGCTGCAGCGCGCCGGAGTTGACGACCTTGATGTCGATGTTGTACCGCTTGCGGATGGCGGTGAACTTGGGCGGGATGCTCGAGAGGCTCATGCCCAGCTGGCTCGCCACCTTGACGGCGTCGACCTGGAACGAACGAGTCAGACGCTACCGGGGAAGTATACTCCGAAACTGGGCGCCACGAACCTGGATTGGGCCAACAGAGTTCTGGATTGCCGCGATGAGCACCATGATGTCTGTTTCCCTGACTTGACTCTGCGCCATTGGTTTTCGAGGGGCCGTTGATCAAGGAGACCCAAAGTATTGAGAAAGGGTCGAGTATAACGTCTGTTTGAGGGATCTGACTTGATGGGTAAGTGTCTTGTGGACTATATGTATCCGTTCTTCATTCACCACGCGACTAATTGACACTTTATACTCCCCAGCGGTGGTGTGAGGCGGACGCTCGAGAAGTAGCAAGGGCAGCAGCCGTCCTCCTTGTCTGGGTCCGAGGCCAAGATGGTATTGTAATTACATTGATTTCGAGCTGTTACGCGCTGGCTGGGCCAGGATGTGGACAACACTTCTCCGCCTGATTGGCTGTGCGTCTCACCTTCTGGCAGAGGCGCGTCAAGAAGGCCATTTTCCGGCACTAGTAGAACCTACGGTCATGAGCATTGTCGGGTTTGCTCGAAAGGGGGCCGTTACGACGGCACCTGAGCCCTGGTCTACAAGCCGCAGTTTCCACGGCCTGAGGGTGCGCTAGCTGAGACCATAATGCGTTGCTTGCCATGCCTTGTCGACTGGACCTCGTTCCTGACTGGACATCCCTGTGCGAGGGATGTGAAACTCAGAGCAGAAGGTTCTAATCCTATTGATTGACTGCGATAGGGACTTGAACTGGATGTCTACTCCTATGCTGTGGGCCCTGCGTTGACCGCACAATCCTGCTGTCCACGGAACTTCTGCTCCTCTTTGCCCTCGATTTCTGTCGACTTTGCTTTTCTTTTCTCTCCACCCACACCTGCTCATAGTCTTCCTCCCTCCACCCTTTTATTTCTTTGTCTCTGTTGTTGTCGAGTTTGCTGGCCTCACAATTATGCCTTACCAATGGACTGCAGAGAAAGGTGAGTCAACAGATGTAGCGTGGCAACAGGAAATAACGAGCCGTCCAGAGCGGAAAATGCTCCTGCTGGCCATATCGGCCGCGAACTTGAGACCGTCGACCGTCATATGGCAACGTGTTGCGGATCGCTTGGGCGGTGGTTTAACAGCATCGGCTATCAGGTCCGCGACATTCACCAGTCCCAAACATACCAAGTATGGTGGCACTGATCGGTAACAGCCAGAAATACTACAAACTTCGCAAGGACTACGACCCACAGGCTGGCTCTCCGCCAACGACGCCGAAGAAGCGCAAAGTATCCGACGACGATGATGAGGAGGAGAAGAAGCCGACGCCCTCAAAGAGAGCTCGAGAGGCTCGCAGAGATCCCATGGTCGACGGGGTGCGATTTTCTGAGCCAACCGGCAGCCAAGAGGAACTCAAGACCGAAGAAGTGGCCACGAACGTGTGGGATTCATTCGAAAGCTCGCACGCACAGTTTACGCCAGACGCATTCGATGCAGCGGCGGGCATGGAGGACCAAATTTATGGGCAGTTCCACGGGCAGAGCAGTGGCAGCAGCAGTTTCATTTGAGATGGGCGGGCGCGAATTGTGGGTGACAGAACTGGGCCAGAACTGGCGTAAACGCAGGGGACACGGGCACGAAGGCGCGCCTGACTCCGTAACTCCTAGCTGAAATGGAGGAGAAATGAAGACAAAGACAGTCCGGATGCTGGAGGGAGGGAGGCGTCATCCATTGGTTTGCGCTGCCACGCAGACAGGCTGATCCTGCAACCAAAAGATAACGGCACTGCGGAAGGGGGAGTCCCGGCGTCTCGTGAGAGCGATGGCTTCCCAGCCTTCGTCTTTTCCCAGCCACCTCATTTCTGCGATATCAAACAATGTATAAACCATTTCTGCCTGGCTTTGGAGAGGAAGTTTGTCGTCCATTTTTGCATGCGGTTAGCGCGCGACGGTGCATTAGCGGCGGCTTGGCGGGAGGGGCGTTGACTGCCTCATCCTTGCAAACACTCTTTCTCAAGGGCGACGGACGCCGAAGCACGAAGGGTGTTGTGCCAGATGTTGGGTGAGGAACATGGCGATGGGGCGCTCCAGGTCCAGCGGTGAGCCAGGCAGCAGGCACGAACTGACGCGGCGCTCTGTACGGGGCTCTCCCCCCAGACGGAATCTCCCAGTTGCCCCCCGAGCCCAAGGCCTGCACGATGCATGCATGCCCTTAAGCTCTGTACTGCATTTTGCGACGCCTACGCGTCCTTGAAACTCGCCATGGAGGAGATGCGCAAGGCCATTCTTATCGCTTACCCTCCTGCACATCCGGAGAAAAGTGACAGGTCGAATTTCGACAGCCTCACCACGACAATCTCTCTCGAGTGAATACGGAGTATCGCCAACCTCCTCTTTTTCTTGCTCGCTCTTCGCTTCCACTATCTGTACTCCTCTTGATGAAAACCTGAGGGCGGCGGCCCGGCCCTCCCATCCACGACTCGTTTCTCTCAGAGCCTGACTCCCTGTTTTCTAATATCCTTTCTTGTTTGCCTTTCCAAAGCTTCTCCTAGCTCACCATTGACACTCCGTTTCTGTGTCTAGATCCTTCCTCTCGAATCGATCATCACTAGCACACACACAGAGTACCTGGTAATCGTCTCACAACAATGGCTTCTAAAGAGGCTCAAGCCAACAACAAATCCGACTTGATCACCAAAGATGCCATGTATCTGTTCGAGTTGATGCGCGATTCCCCTCAACCGATCCTCGTGAGTAGTTCCCCCTGCTTCCTCTCTCCCGCTGGATGGTCTCGCTTCTCCAGTACTCCAGCCTCACCACTTCCCACAACTCGAACGCGGAATCTCACTTTGTCTCCCACCTGAAATCTCCGATCGACCAGAGTTTGCTTGTATCTGACACGCTCACAGCTCTACATCACCCCATACGCAGAGAAGACCGGCACAAAGGCCAACACGATTGTCAAGCGACTGGGCGAGATCAAAAAACGGAACGGCCTCAACATCATCACGACCACCAGCCCACCCAGCGACGTGAAGAGCCACACCACTCCCAAGCCACGGGCCAGCAATCCTCGCGTTGAGATCAAGCGCGAGAGAAAGCCCAACGTGGCAAAGATCTCTAGCCCTGACAGCAACAACCGTGGTGATGTCAAGGTCGAGGAGAGCAACACTCACGCTCCCGGCTCGCCACCTGTGCTTGGTCTCCCATCGCCTGCCGCCTCGTCTCCAGCGACTCCCCCCAGCAGGTGGACCACTGGCGCGAACTTCTCACCTGCCATCGCACCTGGGATGGTACCAGGTATCGCCATGTCGACCCCGCCGATGCCACTGTTTATGCCCCAGAAGCGAACCTTCAGTGAGGTCAACGCCAACGCCAACGCTGATGCTGATAACCACTACGTCAAGCACGAAGACAACAACGCGGTCAAGAAGGTGAAGACTGAAGCCTGGGACATGGGGTTCTGATGGAAGCAGAAGCACAGACGCTCATGTCCACATCAGGGCGCTTTTCAAGGCGTTGTTGTAATGTATTGTGATTGAGGAATGTTACTGTTCGTCTCTCACAAGTGGTGCCTTCATTGTGAGATACATAGGCTGCAGACCTTACATAGATAGTTTAAAAAAGCGATCTTCGCTGGTTCTCAACTTGGGTGTTTGAACTCTCAGTCCAAGCAGACTTGTGATCGGCTCGTGTATTGTAGATGAATGTGGTGGAGAAGAGCTTGAGTGCCAGGCCGAACGGGTGCGGGAAGTGTACTGCCGCTTGCTTGGCGATTCAATTTTGACGAGACACGGAGCTAGAAGTCGAGCGGTACACAAAACCGGCGGGATTGCAGTTCAAGCGGAAGCGGCACGGGAACCAGATCCTATTATTGAACCGTTCGGAGTACATACACCGCATACTACATCCATAGATAGAACGCATACGGAGTACCAAAACTTCTCAATCACTCCAGAACAATAAACGAGACTTCGCTTCCAGTATCTTTGCGTCTGCGCTTGGTCTTGCCTTCTCCACTCCCCTGATCGCGTCGCATGCCCGTGTACACATCGATGCCTGGTGCCGAGATGGGCTGTGGAACAGTGTCGCTTCGTTCCGCAGAGGCCGCTGCACTCTGGTCGACGCCACCTCCGCCGCGATGTTGTGCGGACGCCGTGCTTGATCCGAGGCTTACACCAGAGTCGAATGAGTCTGCGGCTGAATACGACTTTGCCACAGCTTTCGCTTCTCTCTGTACGTGGCCCATCAATTTGATCATGATTTCGGTGGATCGCACGATCTCCGCAAGCTCGGTGGCCGAGTATTCTGATGGACTACCATCGTACGGGGGCTTAATATCTTGCACCGGTTGCAGAGCAGTGAAAGCATTCTTGACTGTATGAGGCGTGTCGAGCGTGCCTATCTCAGTTCGGGCTGTTGTTGGTCGAGTTTCGAGAACAGAAGGCGCCTGCGACGGCGTTCGAGGCGGTGGCGGGCCGAAATCTGGAGGATACGGTGGTGAAGCCGGAGGGCCCTCAGAGGCGGCTTTGCTCTTGCCCTTATCGACTGCAATGCTCGGCTCCTCTGGGGAAATCGGATTCTTGCCATCAGGCAGGTCCTGGGAGGGCGCAGGACCGACAGATTGGCTGCGAAGTTGGTTTGTATCTGATGGCGTACTTCGGTGGATGCTTCCTGCTGCCGGAGATGTATTTGAAGAGACAAGAGCTTGCTCCGTTTTGGGTGCTTGGTGAAGATTGCTGCCTCTCTGAGGCTTCCGAGGCACTGCAGGTTTAGGATGCAATCCAACTTGCGGCAGCATGGTAACCTGAGTCAATTTCTCCCGGCCCTTAGCTACTTTATGTGCAATATTCAGGTTGCGAAGGTGCTCCTTGCTGATGCGTTCATGACGGTCAAGAGCCTCCTGACTCGGTAGCTCGCTTAAGCACAATGCACATCGATATTGGCCATGGTTTGTAACGTAGCTAAACGACTCGAATTGCGGCGGCCGGTTGTGGCGGTTGAGCTCGTCAATTCCAGGCTGCATGCTGTCACGAACTTCCGAAAAGGGCCGCTTGCGACTGAGACCACTATCCTCTGGCGCTCTGTGGGAAGTATCGCTCTCCACTGTGCCTCGAGACAGGACTGGAGCAATATGACCGGGATGATTTGGCTCCTGCTGGTGAGGCCGAGACTCGCTTTGCGGCACATCGACGACGGTAGCTGCATATATGACCTCGGGTCCCGGAGACGGGCGCGGAGACGGGCGCGGAGACGCCTTGATTACTCGAGCGCGTTTAGCAGGACCTCGCAGTGAATGGCCGATGCGAGCCTCTACCGCTTCAAACTCTCGCTGCGTCAAGATGCTAATATCTTCTTCATCGAAGTAAAGATGGGGGGGGTAACGGGAAGGTCCAGCTTGGCATCTAGGAGGGGCTCCGCGCCCTGACCCATGGTGGCCGGGGTTCTGCTCCTTCAACTTATCTGCTGCCTTTGAGACCTCTTTTGCGAAGAATGACTTGATGGCATCGTAAGAAGCGTCGGGGCCAAAGTACTGTGCAATTGACACATATCGGCCTTTGAACTGGTAACAGTTAGACTCCGGACTGTTAACAGTGGTCAATCACTCACGCCTTGTTCCCCCAGCTCAGCATATACCGCTGCTAACAGCTGGAACACTGTGCTGCGGAGCCTCCAGTTGATTGCCATTGCTGAAATACTAGGCGTGATGAGTATAGAGACGCGCCCGGTGAACACGGACGACGATGTGTGTTAAGTCAGAATAGCGATCCTGCGTAAGCAGCTGTGAGATTATGAAGCAGTCAAGAAGACGAGAGCTGGAATAAAACAGAAGCACGTGGTTCACCTGTGTCTGGATCCCGAGCCAGAGATCAAAGAGAGATACGGCGGCAAACCATTAATCTCGCCCTGGGGCGGGCTTGCTGCCTTCGGAGTTGCGGCATCTCGCCACGACTTAGCGTGCGATTGGATGCGACGATTGTATCATGTAGTATGACAAGGTACGAGCATCGATTTGACACCATTGACCAGAGTTAGGGCCGGCATAATGGCTGGAACTGGGGGAGAGAAGAGGGAAGCTGCAGGGCGTCGAAGTGGGTCGCTGCCGCTACATCCCTTGGCGGGACACTAGCGGTATTACCGTCATTTGAACTGTTAAACGCTTCCAATACCGCTTAATGATTGGGCGATTGTGATGGAACATCAGGCTGGACCACTTTTGGCCCTGGAGATGAGCCCGTTGTGCGCGCATCAATGCGCAAGAATCGGGTTTGCTGGATGCGAGAACCGGCAATAAGGCGTGAGTCCGCCACCCGTAGATTTAAGCTGGCCATTGCAAAATCCTCCAATGAGACTTGGAGTTTGCGCAGCTTTGGCAGCAGACAGAAGGATGGCTGATTGCCGGCAAGCAAGTGTTCGTTTCTCCCGTCCTTGAAGAGCCAAAAAAGGACCGTCCTGGAAGACGCCTTCAAACTCACGACCTTGACCATGTCACCTCTGGGCCAGCCACAAAGTCCTTGCCCGTGGGCAAAAGGTAAGGGATGCAGTGGTGGAGCTCCTTTCCGACCATTCACACTCTACAATTGAGACAGATGCGAAATAACCAACCCTCTCGATGACAATGCAAACACCGGTAAACACAGATGATCAGCAAGTGCAACTCAAACAGTCGCCACTGAAATACAAGAATATCAAACTCAAGGGCAACAATTCTGACCTGAGATGGTCAGGATCAACAAGCCAGGTGTGACTTATTTGTCTCCTGTAATCACTGTTGGGCGGAGAGCACTGGGTGCGTCTCTCAGGGTTGAGCAAAGGTTTCGCTTGGGCAGAAGCAAAGTCCGAATGTCAGCTGCTGCTGAGTACACAGCAGTTGATTTCTGTGGAGCGGAGCACGAGACCAATTATGGACAGGGGCGTCATGTCTGTCGTGAGGGTATGATGGAAAGATTGAATGAAAATTGGCTGACACTACACATGTACTTTACTATCATGACAGAAAGAATGCAGAGTCTATCACTTGGGGCGTTTCCTCTTCATCGTTCTTTTACGTCACAGTTGGCTGTCTGTACTGAGCGGCAGATGCTAAGCTTGGGCCGCAGAACTTTGAAGACCTACATACGAACAGTAGCGGATCACAAGACGTTCTGATATTCATTCATATCAATATTCCAGAGCAGCGGCAGCCTTACGACTGAGCAAAAGCTGGGATCAGAGTCTGGGTACTGTGTATCATTTCAATTCTCACGGCCACAGCGAAGAGCTGTGGAACCGAAAGAACGACCTTCTAAGAGAGGCGGGGAGGACGATGATGGATCTCCACCTTATTGCAGCTACTAGCCACAGCGGGCCTATTGGTGGTGCTGGAACACAAGAAGAAGACTTGAGATTTCTCGAATGAAGGCCATGAGAGTTTGGGAGGAGGCATGCGAGATCACGTCTCATCCGAAAGTGAATTAATCTGAGGCCAATTGAATCCAGCGATAGCCATGCCTGGTAGTGGAGCAACATATCCTTTGCTATTGACTTGCATGACTGACTGTTTTGTTCTCTGTTGACGGGATGGGATAAGAATTGCGGAGTGCCACGCTGCTGCCATGCTCATCGATAGTTATCCCTCTATTCGGGCGTCCAAGCTCAACTCATGTCCTGCAGTATGTCTCGTTTCGTTCACCCTGTTCGACCATCATAGAAAATCAACGCCAACTCTGAGTATCCAACGAGTCGGGTCACTTGTTGTAGGTACGATTAGCCATCGTCGAAAGGTACTCTAAACAAGTTGTCGTCTGGAGGCCTCGAAGTGGAATATGTTGGCGAGGGTAAAGTCAATACGATAGGGCTGGCCTCCACATATCAAAGTTAGCTAATATCTACTTGTGAAAAGGGTACTTAAGTTAACGATCACCTTCTGGATAATGGTTATTCGGCGTTGCTCTCGGCGACCACGACGGCAGGGGTACCATCATCTTGAACTTCTGCTTTCACCTCAACTTCAGGGGCCGGATTCTTCTTCGACTTGCGGCGCTTGGTAGGAGTAGCGACTTCCTCGTCACAATCCGGGCCGGCATTCTTTCTCTTGTGTCCACTCGTTCCCCTGCTGCCAGGGGTTTTTGTAGCTTTCAGGGGCGTAGCCATGTCACTGCTGGCTGCCACACCGCCGCAGTCAGCAAGCAACTTGTCGGACTCTCTCTTCAGCTTGTAGAACTTTTGACTGCAGGTAGACATGACAAGTTAGCTGATCGATCTGAAAATTACAATGTCGCGGCGTGTGAACAGCAAAGCAATGGCCACAAGAAGGAATGCTGGAGATACAGGGTATTGGCAATACCTGCATGCGTTGCCGTTCACCTCGGTACCGTTGCCAATCATCTCAGCAACCTGGTTCCAGATGGTTGAGGGCGGGTTTCCCATGACTGTGATGGCGGACAGAAGGAGACATCTTTCGGACTCAGCATCCCACTTGAAAGGCATGGTGAATGACGTTGAGTTGTGGTAGATTAAAGAATGGCTCCAAGCAGGTTGAGATGGGGTGGAACAAAGGCACTTTCTCGAAGTGATTTGAAGGTTGAGGGAAACTTAGAGAAGGTTGATGAGGAAGAGACAGAATGGAAGAAAAAAGAAAGAAGTTGAAAGTAAAAACTTGTTAGATCAGGATGGGGGATCAACGATAGGGTTGGAGTGGTGATAAAAGAAGTGAATACTGGATCGCGTTCGCAGTGAATCCTTCCATAGCCATTCTCTCCGCCATTGTTTCGAAACTTGGCTGGTCCTTCTCGAAAGCAAAGCACAGCTGAGCTCGTTCCGAATCAGGAGTCCAGTCAGACACGGTGAGGGTGTCTGGTGTGCTTTGTGTACTGGATAGGGCAGATCAGCCAGAAATAAACGCAAGTCGGAGGTAGAGGTAGGTGTTGGCAAGAGAAATTGCAGGGGAATACGGGTGCAGATGATTCGAAAGGCAGCGGAAAGTCACAAGGTGCCGAGGGAGTGCGAGAAGCTGAGGGTGGCAGACAATGTCAAAACAACAGAGGGAAATCAAGCAGCGAACTTTTCACCCGTATTGATAACAGTCCGCCACGGATCCGATCGGAATGTCTTCCCAAGCGGAAAGCAGAAATTGTACGGCAAACAACAATAGGAGCCAGTATTCCGTCCCCAAATCCAAGTATGTAGCTCGCATCATGTAGAAGGAAGAGGAATGAGTCGACGCAGGGCAGGACAACATTTGGAGGAATAATGTTCGCAACGACCATTCCACGGGACACTATCCCCTATGCATAAAGATGCTTCTTGAGTTTCGTCTTCAGAAGTCGCTACCTTACGCTTCATCGACCAACTTCAAGAATAGGCCCTAAGTGTTCTGAGTGTCAGTGTGTTCCTGGTCCTCGACCTGATCCCGGCGGCTGATAGTGGCAGCGAAAGTAACGAAAGTGAGGCTTTGCGACTGGAAGATGTGGGTAGAAAACAAAACGATGATAACTCAACAACTACATATGGGAGGACCTAGTTGGCAAACTTCGGTGTGAAACAAGCTTGGGCATGTCAGCAACCTATGTTGGTCGATTCTCCAGCGAGAGTTTTGGTAGCACATTGGCAACGACATCGTTGATCGTTCCAGCCGCTGGTCCTGGGACCAAGCAATAACGGGTCTGCTGGAGAGGGTAAATGAGCAGACAGATTTGTTTAGGACGGGTCTCTGGCGGAAGCGACGCTTTTAGACTGATAGTTGTAGGAGGGGAGCTTTTGGTTGGTGTTTGCAAGTGAACGAGCAAGGCAATCAACAGAGTGGGTGACACCCTTGACCTAGCTAGGCCGATATCCAGTCCAGAAAAGAAACCATTCTGTTGGACAAGGATTGATTGATGTAGTGATCATGAAGACGCGATCTCGGTGGATACAACTCTCGATCCACCCTGTGTTCTACCTCGTTCACTGTAGGGGTCCCTTCTCAGCTGGCCATGCCCTGCAGAGTTTCGAGCCTTGAGGCGGAATTCGAGTTACGTTCGCCTAGAGAGGTCGAGATAGCAGCCAACCAGTTCAAAGGAGAGACCTGGGACAAGCCAGGACGGTCGGAGTGATGTTTGAGGAACAAACAGCTCTGCTTTTCCATTTTGATGGATATGATAATCTTGTCTAGCCTCCTAGACAAGTGTATGATTCATAGGCCACCTGATGGGTGACTGCAAGTAATACCTGAACGATGCGCGGTTGCGAGTTGTGATTCTTAACAGGTGCAGCTCTAGAAGTCCGCGGAGCGCTCGCGAGGCATTCTACGCGGTGGAAAAGGCGTCCTCCGGCCAACCGCTCGGGGGAGGTCTTGCCCCTCGTTCCTGGTTTGGCGGATTGTTGATTCTGGACCCCACCATTGATTCGTTCCTCTGCTGCAACGGTTGCGTGAACCATTCTGTTATTCATCCCACCTACGACCCTTTAATTCCTCTGCCTACGCTACAGCAGTCTGGTCTTTCTTGTCTTGTTTTCGTCCAGTCTTGCGCCACAGATTTCAGAAGAGGTACGTCAGCTCTTGCCTCCGAAAAAGGCCCCATTATTGATGCCTGGCATGTCCGCTTAAAATCAATCTGCTATCTCTACCGCTCAAGCGCCGTCTCACTTTGGCTGAAACTGACAATCAGAACCAGCTCCAACGTAGTCGCATAATACTCTTCGCCATCGAACAGCAGCCATGGTGAGTTTCTCAATCCATCCTCCAATTCCGCTTCAGCTGACCTTCTCATAGCCTGTCTCCGGGTATGTCCATACATGCCCCCTCAATCACCCACTAGAATCTCTTGCGCCCTCGACCGTTCGCTGATCCGCCCCAACGCAGTCTCTCCGTCAATCCGGACTGCGTCTCTAAGTTCAACGAGCTAAAACTCGGTCGCGGCGGTCCCAAATACATCATCTACAAGATCTCTGACGATCAGAAGGAAGTTGTGGTGGACGAAGTCGGCAGCGAGCCAGACTATGACACCTTCAGGGAAAAGCTCATCGCCAAGAAAGAGCCCAATGGCAAGGATCGCCCTTCATATGCCATCTACGACGTAGAGTTCGAGCTCGAGGGCGGTGAGGGCAAGAGGTATGCGCCTGAGGATGCGGCACGAAATGGAGAATGGACATGCTGAATCGGACATACAGATCAAAGATTGCATTCATCACATATATCAACCAGGACAACACCGGTGTCAAGGTACGTGGACCACGCAGTCAGTATGGCACGGACTGATTCTCGTAGTCCCGCATGGTTTACGCCAGTTCTCGTGAGACCCTGAAGAATGCCCTCAATGGAATCGCCATGAACTGGCAGGCAAACGACCCGGGCGAGTTGGAGTGGGCCGACCTGCTCAAGGAGGCAAGCAAAGGCAAAGGCACTGTGTAAGGCTGGTCTGAAAACTGGCGCAGTGGGAGAAGCACCTGCGCAACATCCACACCTCGTCTGGTCAGAAGGGCAATATCAATGTGCGCACAATGAAAGGACGGGTTGCCAGACAATCGGACGCTGTGCAAAGGCTTCAGTGCGCCGGTTGAGGGACGCTGGAAGTTTGACGCTTGCCATGAAGATAGAACTTTACCACATTGGACGATACGAGTCGCGGGCATCGAAACACAGAGCGTTTTTCTCTACGAATCAATGTGAGCACCACAATCGTGTAGTATTCCCCTTGTTGTTCAAAGCTTGCTTCTTCGGCGAGGAACCCTGACCTTTTTTGAGGCCGCTTGATATGATTCCCTCCTGTATCCCTCTCCAAATCTTGCAGAGGCTCTTCCACCAGATCCATTGCTCGTAAATTGATGTTCTCCCCGTCCGGCAAGAACTCTCGCATGCTGGACCAAATCACTGTAATTTTTGTAACCGGCGTTACAGCGGCGGAACACAGGGTTACGAGTCAAAAGAGCCCATGCAGCAGCCGAAGAACAGTTTGACGAATATATTTATAGTCGTTATATACCCTATTCTGCCAACGACGAAGGTATCCTTGCACATCGTAACTTGTTCGGCAATGCTGTAGTCCCCATGCGTGCGGATTCAAGGAAAAGGTGGAGTGACGATCCGAGGGGAGGCTGTAATTTAATTTGTGCCAAGGCCGGGAGCTAGCGCAGTTCTCACAGCATTGTACGAGGTAACGGAACTTTGATCTCAATCCACGACCTGCGATAAACGTTCACCCTTCTGCCAGTCTCAACCGGCACTCAACCAGCTGTGACATTGGTTCCGGAGCTCCAGGCTTCGGCAGGTCATCCAACTGTCGACTCTTTGCATGTTTTAACCGCGCTTTCACGCTCTCCAGCAACATGTATCTCCGCTCCTTACCCCGTGCAGCTCGTGCTTCCACGGGTCCTTCGACAGCATGTACGCGGATTGTCTTTCGACAAATTCAATCCTCGAGCCGATCTCTAGCTCCGACCTTCTCAGCTACAGCACAGCAGCCGCCGATGACCAGCCAATCCCAGATCCGATCCGCTCACGCCATCTCCAACCCTACCCTTGCCGGAATTGAGAAGAGATGGGAAGCGATGCCTCCACAAGAACAAGCTGAGCTTTGGATGCAGCTGAGGGATCGCATGAAGGTTGACTGGCACGAAATGACTTTACAGGAGAAGAAAGCAGGTATGGACAAGCCCTGAAGCTTGCTCGCAAACATCGAGACGGACGCAAGCTCCTTGAAGCACAAGCGTCTGTCTCTTTGCAAAGAAAGTAGCTTCGAGTTACAGACGAACACTCTAGCTGATCCTTCCGCAGCATGGTGGATTGCATTTGGACCTCATGGACCTCGCGCGACGGATCCACCGGGTGAATGGACAAAAGTGTGGCTTTATACCGCGGCTGGTGTTGGGATCTCGGTTGCTCTCTTTATGGGGATCCACGCTTTCTCACGTCCACCACCACGAAGTATGACCAAGGAATGGCAAGAGGCTACCAACGAATACCTCAAGGTGAGTCGATCCAGAATGTCCCTTTGTTACATTTCCGCCTTGCTTCTGTGGTCACCTCTTCTCTCACATGTCCAACTGACATCGTTTTTTCCAGTCCGAGAAATCCAACCCCTTGTATGGTATCAGTAGTGAAGGTTACTCTGGCCCGGGCCATGTGCAGAGCAAATCGGCCAAGGCCCAAGGCATCAGCCTCGATGCCGAATAGATGGAGTGTGGGGAGTGATGAGATGGCTGCGAACCGACACTACGGTGGCTCCCTTGTACTATGCAGTAGTATCGCGAGAAGACTGGGTTCTTTCTTATTTTGTGACAATCAAAAACCAAACAGTTTCAAAGTCGTGGTGCTTTTGTGACAGATTCGGGTCGTCGATGTATATAGATAGCAACGCAGGTGATGGTTGAACTCGCCAAAGGGTTGCCCCTTTCGCCCACAGTCCTCATAGCAGCTGCAATCGATGCTGTCGAGCTCTTGAATATCGGCTTCCCGTGAGAAATGATGAGGCCGAAGAAACTCGGGTTGTTAGGGGGGGCTAACGGTATTGGGATTAGCGTAGGACGAGCTTCTCTCTCAATTGACCTCAAGTTCTTCTCTTCAAGTTTCGCTCCTGATCACACACCCACTCTCCCCTCTACGCTTTCATTTCACCTTTTCGTCCACTGCAAACATGCTCAAGAGGTAAGCAAGCTCTCTGTCATGATCGAACAGAGCTTCGATGCAGCTCGAGGACACCATTGCTGACTTGATTTGGATAGCGGCATTGCCCGTAGCTTGGGCAGGTCTGCCCTTGCCCGACCTTCCGTCACCCGACGCGCCGTCGAGCCCATAAGAAAATCACTGGCTCCAGCCATCGCACAGAGATGGGCGTCGACAGAATCCGCCAGGGAAGGAAAGGTTCATCAAGTCATCGGTGCTGTTGTTGACGGTATGCGGATCTTCTGCACTCCCCCTACTTGCGCCGATCGAGCTTCATACAAGCTCACCAACCGCAACATTCGAATGAAACAAGGGCTGATCGATGCTTTCTAGTCAAATTCGACACCGAACAACTACCTGCTATCCTGAATGCCCTCGAAACCGACAATGGTGGCAACAAACTGGTGTTGGAAGTCTCGGTACGGGATACACGATCGCAGCTCCAGATTCCAGTTATACTGACGGCCACAGCAACATTTGGGTGAGAGTGTCGTACGATGTATTGCCATGGACGGTACGGACAATCAGCATGCTACCCAATATCATTGGAGACTGACCGCGATATTCTAGGTACCGAGGGTCTCGTCCGAGGACAGAAAGCCCTCGATACTGGCGCCCCCATCAGTATCCCTGTCGGCCCCGGCACTCTAGGCCGCATCATGAACGTTACCGGCGACCCAATCGATGAGCGAGGCCCAATCAAGGCTACCAAGAGGGCACCCATCCACGCCGACCCTCCCGAGTTCGTTGAACAAGCTACCTCTGCCGAAGTCCTGGTCACAGGCATCAAGGTCGTGGATCTTTTGGCCCCGTATGCCCGTGGTGGAAAGATTGGTCTTTTCGGTGGGGCTGGTGTCGGCAAAACAGTGTTCATTCAGGAACTGATTGTTTGTGCACACTCGAACAAGAGCGCCAAGAACGGGAGCTGACCTGATACAGAACAACATCGCCAAGGCCCATGGTGGTTACTCTGTTTTCACCGGTGTTGGTGAGCGTACTCGCGAGGGTAACGATCTGTACCATGAAATGCAGGAAACATCTGTCATCCAGCTTGATGGCGACTCGAAGGTCGCCCTGGTGTTCGGTCAAATGAACGAACCTCCCGGGGCCCGTGCTCGAGTTGCCCTGACAGGGGTGAGTTGCTCCTTCCCTTGAGCCCTGTCCCCTTCCTTCCCATCTTGCTACCCGGTCTCAAAATACTTGGCATTTCTTGGCGTCAACAAAAGACATCGCGACACTCCACGACATGTGAAGAAGTTCACAATGCCCACTGGTCATGCTATTATCTGATACTAACTGGCGGTTTGTCCAGTTAACGCTCGCTGAATATTTTCGCGACGAAGAAGGCCAGGATGTGCTGCTGTTCATCGACAACATCTTCCGATTCACGCAAGCCGGTTCCGAAGTGTCTGCCCTCCTCGGTCGTATCCCATCTGCCGTCGGTTACCAACCTACTCTCGCAGTAGACATGGGTCTCATGCAGGAACGTATCACCACCACACAGAAGGGATCCATCACATCCGTGCAGGCCGTCTATGTCCCTGCTGACGATTTGACGGATCCTGCCCCCGCCACGACCTTCGCCCATTTGGACGCCACCACTGTGTTGTCTCGCGGTATTTCCGAGCTTGGTATTTACCCTGCGGTCGACCCTCTCGACTCAAAGTCTCGTATGCTGGACCCCCGTGTCGTCGGACAAGAGCATTATGACACCGCTTCCCGTGTCCAACAGATGTTGCAAGAGTACAAGTCGCTCCAGGATATCATTGCCATTCTGGGTATGGATGAATTGTCTGAAGCTGACAAGCTCACTGTCGAGCGTGCTCGAAAGCTGCAACGTTTCTTGTCTCAGCCTTTCACCGTCGCTCAGGTCTTTACCGGTATCGAGGGCAAGCTGGTCGACTTGAAGGACACCATTAGCTCATTCCAGAAGATCATCAACGGTGAAGGTGATGATTTGCCTGAGGGTGCTTTCTACATGGTTGGTGATTTCGAGAGCGCAAGAGCGAAGGGCGAGAAGATCTTGGCCGAGTTGGAGAAGTCATAGATGTGTCGTTAAACCGAGTGGTGTGGTTGTGAAAGCGTGACACAAGACAAGAATACAAATGCTACTCAAGTCGTGGCATTCCTGCGTCACGGAGACCGTTGAGGAGTTGAAAAGAGCCGAAGCAGGAAAACTTGTACATTGAACAATCCTCCTTTTATTTCGAAGATTAAGCTTCCCTCTGTTCTCTTGTAGTTCTGCCCGTAGGTTGTCACAGTACGTTAAAGTCATCGACGAAAAAGCAAAAGCGCAGAGCGTTATCGTCGCGCACACTCACACACCCACCTACCCACCCACACACACACACACAGAGAGAGACACAGCACACCATAGCACACCACAGCACACCATAGCACACCATAGCACACCACAGCACACCATAGCATAGCACAGCACCAGGATATCCAGCACAGGCCGCCTTACAACTACAGCTTAGCACGGACACAAGATCCAAGTGGCACTGACAATACTGTACAACATACCTACCTAGGTAACTAGCAGCATCAGCTACATGCTGCATAACAACCACTTGATATTATTTTCAGCCATGAGACTGTTCCTACATCGCACGTCGCCGGGGAAGATTGGGGGAGGGCACCCGCTCACTGCCCTCATCCATTTACCTTTGGTCCTTTCTCTTCCAATATGGCCTGTCTATTTCCCATTGCTCCTACGGGAATTGACTCTACCGACTCTACCGTCGAAGTTATTCGTCTTGATCTAATTCAATGGGCAATCTCCGAGGCCCGTATACGAGCAGGCCCTCTTATGTTGGGACAGGTTTTGTTCCTTAGCCGACAATTGTGCATCCAAGGAACATGGCAACTATTTGTTCCCCGTGAGGTCGTCAAGGACTAGATATCCTCGTAACTGCCATTGTCTACAAATGCTACAATCCCCCACGTCCCGCATGAGTGCCCCCCTCACACAATGGCTCTTCTGCCACATAGCCTTTAAAAGAGGCGCCGGGCAAAAGGCTGAACGCGCCCCCCCTTGTACAGATCTATGCAATTTTCATGGGACCTAACGTGCACGTGCACAGGCAGTCGGATGAGCCAGCCTTCAGGACTTCCAGCCCGTTCCCCTCTCTCCCTCGCACTCCCACTCTCATTCTCACTCGCGCGCGCTCTCTCACTCATGCGCCTCCACCATGCCAATGGCCCTCAAGTCAAGCCCCTTCCAGTGGCGCTCGCCCCAAACGAACCAATAGCCCAGCGCGAGCAGCACGACAAAGGCATAGATCGGCAGCGCGTAGTTCATGTTCGTGCCCGTGACGGGCAACGACGTGGGGAAGGGCAGCCAGATGGTCAGATAGACGGTCCACAGGAGCGCGAGGATGTTGACGGGCGTGGCGAAGCCGGGCCACATGCGCCACGCGCCGTAGCGCACCTGGCTGTCGGACGCGTCGCCCAGGCGGCCCGTGAGGCGGGCGTGCAGGATGCACGAGATGGCCACGATGTAGCTCGTGTACAGCCCCAGGGAGGACAGGGCCGTGAAGGCGCTGAACGCCGTGCCGGTCGTGGAGCCGATCTCGAACAGCGCGAGCAGGCACACGATCACGATCGGGAGCCAGGTCGCGTTGACGGGCACGTGGAATCTCGGGTCGATCTGGATTGAGCGGTAGAGTTAGTGATGATGCAGAAGAGGAGGAGCGATACGATACGACTCGAATAGCATGGCTCGAAGTCCACGCATTATGTATGCATGCGCACGCACACACACAGAGAGAGAGAGAGACTTACAATGGCCAACCGCTTCGGCAGGGCGCCATCGCGCGCCCACGCCCAAGTAATCCGGCTCACGCTGGCCACGCTGGCCGCCACGACGAAGTAGGTCACGATGATCAGACTCGACACCATGGCATTCGTGGCCTTTACTGAACCCGTGGCGTTCAAGCAGATGGGGATGATCGGGTAGGAGGCGTCGAGCACGTCGCCCACGTTGCCGATGCAGTACAGCAGGACCAGGATGATGGCGAAGGCCATAGTGCCGTTGATGGCAATGCAGAGGATCATCGACCGGGGCACGGCGTGTTTCGCGCGCCGGACTTCTTCCGACATGTGCACGACGCCGTCGAAGCCTGTCAGACAAACATGGTCGCCGTCAGATCCGACCCGATGGAAAGAGA
This sequence comes from Phialophora macrospora, assembly GCA_000835435.1. Taxonomy (NCBI): domain Eukaryota; kingdom Fungi; phylum Ascomycota; class Eurotiomycetes; order Chaetothyriales; family Herpotrichiellaceae; genus Phialophora; species Phialophora macrospora. Next base: position 403,083 of record KN846958.1, on the reverse strand, counting down.
GGGAGGGGAGGGGATCTGTTTTGGTACAAGGGGAAAATCAGGAAGAGGAGGACGTCTGAATTACGTACCGATGAATCCCCAAGCCGGGACCAACATGCCCAGATTAAAGGCCACGAAACTACTCCTGTCCCACCCGCTCAGGACGCTACTACTCGTCCACACGAAATCGGACGTACTCTTCGGACTCAAGACCAGGAGGGCGACCATGAAGATGACGAACAGGATAACGTGCATGATCCCGCTGGCGAGCTCCAGCCACGGCACCAGCCAGAACGTGTACGTGTTGACGAGGCCCGAACTGATCAGGAGCGCCCACATGATGAGGGTCAGGTGCCAGCGTTGGGGCTCGTAGCCTGGCATGTTCTCTGCGATCAGGGCTTGAAGCAGGGCCGCTTCACCGGAGGATGAGCCGGCCAGGGCGCTCACCCAGGCAAACCACGTTACCCAGCCTGCAAACACGCATATACCGTCAGCTTGGCTTCCTCAGCTGTCATCGGAGGATACCGGTCCAGTATACTAGGGAGGCGGCACAGGAGGAGCCATCGTACCTTGCATCCAGGTAATGAACCGCCGACTGCCGTCCGGCGCCATGATGTGCGTCCAATGATACTGGGCGCCCGCGATGGGGAGGATCGACCCCAGCTCGGCCATCGAGTACGCCTGGGCGAGGGAGCCGAAGATGACGGCGACGGCGCCCCAGACCAGCGAGCGAGGGCCCCCGTTCCAGAACGTCGCCGAGATGTTGCTAGCTCGCGAACACGTTAAAATTGGGTTGCTGCTCGAGCCATGGGCTAGGGGTTGGGCGTAAGGAGTGAGAGGATGGTCATCGAACGTACATGGCCATGACCTCCCATGATTCCATGAATGTCAAGGAAAATGCCAAAAGCTGCGCGAAGCTGAACAAGCGCTGGGACCGTGTTAGTGCCGCCACACTGGCATTACTATTGTCTCCAGTGTTCGAGACGTGGGACTAATTACCCTCAAGGATCGACCCTGCCCATCGTGCGTGGTAGACGGGTATGCTTGCACAGTATTCTTCTCTTCGTGGACTACTACTCCCGTCTTTGCATCTCGGGGGAGATCCTCGACGGAGACGTCGGTCTCTTTGCTGATTTCGCCGGACTCCATATCGTTTGCCTCGCGCAGAGTAGGATGTCAATTGTCAGAGGTGCAATCGACGGCTATGGGAGTAAGCGATAAATAGCCCGCGAGTCCTAGAGATAAGATCTGTATGTACGTACTCAACCCCGGGGGATGTCCGATCACGAGGGAGGAACAACCGGGACCTTGGTACCGAGTACTGTAGACATACTGGGACGTGTACCTGGCTGGCGGGACGGCTGCTACCAAACGAAGCTGGGTCGCCATGCGGCAGTTGGTCGAAAGGAGTTGACCGACTCGAGCCCGGAAGGGAACCAGATTTGCTTGGAAGTCCTGGCCTAGACTCGGCCCCAGAGGGAACGGCGAGATACGCATTGTTGACCAGGAGATCCCCTGTCTCCTCGGTAGGAAGCCCATGTCAGAAAATGTCCGCCGTGGCTTGGGCACGCTGAGTTAGTGGCGTGTAGAGAGCTACATAAGCTATCAAGGGTCGTATCTAAGGGCGACGATCCGAACCGGTTGGGTGGAGGAGATATGCCGCCAGGTGGACGTCGTCCAATCGTCTCAGCTGGTTTTCTTGAAGGATCGCGCGGTGCTGGATAAGGCGTGGCTCCATCTCGCACCACGCTTGCACCCAACCGGCCGTCACACTCAGATTTCTAGCATATGGACACGAAAGACCGTCGATCTTTGTTTCCACGAGAAGGGAAGGCAAGATGTCGGCTATCCTACCGCCAGCGGCCGCGTTTAATGTTAATGTGTCTGTAATATCAATGGTTTGATACCTTAGACTCACGTTTGGCAAAGAAGCGACACCATTGTTTGCATTCATGTGTACACGCAATTATTAATGCCTTGGCTGAAGACTTAATTCGCGGCCTCAGTAGCTCTCCTTGCAGCATTGAACTGATCTGGAGAAAAATCAGAGGCCAGTCCCTGTTGGCTTCATTCATGTCTTGATGTGGTTTTATAGGATATGCAGTCGGTTCCAGTAGATGCCGAGTACAATATCGTGAGCCCCAAGTCGAGCTCGTCCCTTCTTGTCAGCCTAGGAATCCATCTCCGAATCTTCGACTGTTTGTCGGCCGTACTGGGTATGCCTCCATTGTTCCCAGCTTGTGATGTTGATCCGCAATAGCTTCGCTTCTCGCACCACACCATCCAACGGATTGATCATACCACCATTTGTAACAACATACAAATCGCCTCCACCACCGACAGGGTCGGCTAGGGATACTGCTGTTGGGCCTGTTGTCTCGGGATCAAAGCTCGGTAGACCCGAGCCCGATGCGTGAGTAAGCCCGAGGATGACCTCTCGCTCGGGCTCACGTACTACTCCATGTGCCTCCTTTTTATACCTGTGATCATATCGACTTGTCCCTCCAAGAGGCTCGATCCCCCCTCGTGTCACTTGCCGAAGCTTCCCCGGCAACACCCTGGCACCGATCCTGGGGAATTTCAACACCGTATTAGCAGGGTTCGTGGCGACATAGATATTGCCCTGCCGGTCAAAACAGAGATCATCCCCACCGCAACCCGTAGCCAGCACTTCAATGCTTCCAGCTGCAGGCTCCTCTTCGTGGTTACCGGGTTCGCGAACTTTCACACGTCCAAGGATCGCACGGTCCGAATTGGTGAAATATATCCACCCATCATGCTCTTGCAAACCGTTCAAGCCAGGCCAAGGCGGCCTCGTAGTGATCTTCGCCAAGAAATCATGTTCAAGCCAGACATCCACCTTTTGCGTGGCAATGCTGTAGGAGTAGATCCTGCCCTGATAAGATTCAGCCATCAAGATCAGGGGATTGCGAGGGTGCGCCATAGAGGTGCCGCCATTGAGCCAGGTTGCCGTGGGAATCGGTGCAAGCCGGGTGATTATCGCCTTCCCCGTGACGGTTGCTGGCAACGCCGTGTGAGTGGCTGTATCCGACGACTTGACCGTGGGACTGAAGGGACGCATGTCGACCTCATAAATCCACCATGTTCCTTGCTTGCCATGGATGCCGGATGTCACATAGAATACATCCGAAAACGTGTCCGACGTCCCATTTGTAACCGGCCCTCTGACAATTGCTTCTGCAGCAGGGGTCGAGGCGTACGAGCCGGGACCTGCTCCCTCCTCGTCATTGCTACCCTGTCCCGCTGGGAAGGGAACCTCGAGCTCAAACTTATGCACCAACTCCAGGGTACTCTGGGCTTCCCCGTCCTTGCCGGGGTTGATATACCAGATACTCCCTGTTAACATGTCGGACACGAGAACAGATCCATCATGTCGAATGGCGAGGTTCTCTAGGAAAGACCCTGCCGGGAATGTTGCGACAGTTGTGTAGCTTGGCGGGGACGAGAGAAGAGTGCCGACCTGATGAAGTGGAGGCATGGTTTCGTCGTGGTCAGGATTGTACGATGCCATGGCGACTGCCGATCCTGAGGCCAGACTGGCGTACAGGAGGAGAGAAAGGCCAACGGAGGAGGGGAAAAGGAGAGAGAAGCAGTTAAGGAGGAGAAATGACTAGAAATATGGATTGACAAGAGCGGCTCGTCCGTCCATGGAGATGAACAGGCTCGGCGAGGCCAGCGGAATATGAAGATCCGTGCTTAAATGTGCTGCTGAGATATTTGCAAAACTTACCAGATTCTGTTCGTCCGAATCTATGCCGCTTCGAAACCCCCAGGACACAGCGCAAGTCTACTACGAGGCAGGTATTTCTAAGCATTCGTAATACTTTCATTTCAAGCAGTTCAAGCCGTGACACACTTCATGCTAAGGTTACTGACTGGGCGCGGTGCGGTTGCCTCTGTCCTGCCTTTGCCCAGATTGGGGAATTTGATGGCAGTCGAATAGGATAGCACAGCGCCATTTGTTTCACTCCGGGTCGTGCGCGTCCGGGGCCGTAAGTTTGCCATGCCAAAGAACACCTGAATGGTGAGGTCAATTAGTGGCCACTGAGTCTGGAGATCGGGCGGCCATACTAGGTATGGGAAGCGGGAGAAAACAATCCAACGTGAAGAGCTTTGATACAGGGACCACGATGCCAAGACGCTAGAATAGGAGCTAGAGCGACTCCAGACTAGTGTTAGTCTCGCTCTTGGTTGGGCAGCATCAGAGAAACCTCAGCGAATGCTTCAACTTCGAGTCGTCGAGGTTCTGCTTCTTTCCCAGGCCCAAGATGATGCGGTTGAACGAGCGATTCTGCTCTTCCAGAAGTCGAATTGACGTCTACGTAACATGGCCGGTCGACAGGTATATATAGCATCGCAAGGCACACCATGTTTACCAGTCAGGAGATTATGTTCCACATCTTCTATTATAATGCTCGCTTCCTCACCACTAGTCAACCACCGAGACTTATCATACAATGTGTCCAACCGTCCATGCAATGGTCGCCATCCGTCGCATGTAGGCTTGATCCTCACCCATCGTGAGGCTTTTCACCAAAGCCCCACTGGTTTTCAGGCCCCAACGCCGTGGCCGACCCCTTCCGCCGTTGCTTTCCTTCCGGTGCTTTTGAGACAAACATGTGTAATACCTACACATTTTCGAATTTGAGTGGAGTGTAATGTGACAGTCTTGCAGAAACGTACTCGTACAGAGGTGATGGACAAGTGTTTCAGGCATCTAATGAGCCAGATTTCGAGAAGCCGACGCGGTCGACTTCGGTGTGACGGTACGATTCGAGACCCGTCATCTTCGGGGTTTAAAGCGTAACGCTGAAGATCTGAATGGGAATCGCTGAAATGCAGGAAGAATTGCCAGCATGAAGAGCATGAACAAGAAGGATGGGTTGCATAGCTTCATCATCAGCTCAGGCAGGTTGAGCCTAGAATCCGCCCATGCCACCCATTCCACCCATACCGCCGCCCATCGGCATAGCAGGCTTTTCTTCCGGAGCGTCGACGATCGCGACTTCCGTTGTACCCAATAGCGATGCAACGCCAGAAGCATCAACAAGAGCAGTGCGGACTACCTTCAGGGGATCGACAATACCCTTGCTGAGCATATCGACGAATTCGCCCGAGGCAGAGTCGAAGCCCTTGTTGAAGTCTTTGGCGTACTCGTCCATGAGCTTGCCGACAACCACACTACCTTCCAGACCGGCGTTTTCAACGATCTTTCGGGCAGGCCGCGTGATGGCGTTCTTGATAATACTGACACCAAGCTGTTGGTCAAAGTTGGTAGGCTGGACAGAACCAAGAGCATTGGCGGCAGCCTTGATAAGGGCAGTACCACCGCCGGGCAGGATACCCTCTTCAACGGCGGCGCGGGTGGCGTTCAGAGCGTCGACAACGCGATCTTTCTTCTCACCCACCTCAACTTCAGAGGCACCGCCGACCTTGATGACGGCGACACCACCCGACAGCTTGGCAAGACGCTCTTGTAGTTTCTCCTTCTCGTATTCAGAGGTGCTCGGGTCGGCCATGACGCCGCGTATCTGTTCACATCGTTGGGCAATCGCATCCTTGCTACCCTCGCCGTTCAGGATGATAGTGTCTTCCTTGGTGATGGTGATACTGCCCGTCGAGCCGAGCATGTCAGGTGTAGCCTTCTCTAGCTTGATGTCCAACTCGTCGGTAAAGACGGTGGCGTTTGTCAGGATCCCAATGTCACCCAGGATGCTCTTGCGGTTGTCGCCGAAGCCAGGAGCCTTGACTGCGGCAACCTGGAGTTGACCACGCAGTTTGTTCAAGATGCAGACAGCCAAAGCTTCTCCGTCGATGTCCTCGGCAATGATGACCAGGGGTCGGCGCATCTGCGTAGATGCCTCGAGGGCGGGAATGATGTCTTGGACGGCAGAGATCTTCTTCTCCGATAGCAGGATCAAGGGCTTCTCGAATTCGATCTTCTGTGACTTGGTATCGGTGATGAAGTAGGGCGAGGTAAAGCCGCGGTCGAAACGCATACCCTCGGTGACCTCGAGCTCATCCTCGATTGTTTTCCCTTCCTTGACGGTGATGACACCCTCTTTGCCGACCTTTTCCATGGCATTCGAGATCAAGGTGCCGACGTGAGTATCGCCGTTGGCGGAGATTGTCGCGACTTGGGCAATCTCGGCGCTGGTGGTGATGTCCTTCTTGTTCTTTTGCAGGTAGTCAACGACAGCCTCGACGGCTGCCTGTGTTCCTCTTCTCAAGTCCATAGGATTGCAGCCGGCAGCGACGTTCTTGACAGTCTCGGAGAAGATGGCGCTTGCGAGGACCGTTGCGGTCGTGGTGCCGTCACCAGCCACTTCGTTCGTCTTGGACGCGACATCCTGAATCAGACGGGCACCCAGGTTCTCAAACTTGTCTTGGAGAGTAACGGCTTTGGCCACAGTGACACCATCTGATCCACGGTCAGTATCTCGAGTCTCGTCGCGGGCGGCACCGATACAAACCTTTGGTGATCTTGGGGGAGCCGTAGCTGGATTCAATCAAGACGTTCCGACCCTTGGGACCAAGTGTAGTTGCAACAGCTCTCGACAGTGTCTCCACGCCCTTGAGCAGCTGTGCTCGCCCCTCGACGCCAAACCTAAGCTCCTTGTGAGCGAACCGCAGTTGTTGTAAACTTCGGCCAGCTGTTCGGGAGTATGGGGAGGACGAGGACGACACAGAAGATCGGACGGCGGAGGTAAGAGCGCGCTGCATGGTGGGCAATGGCAACGATCAAGCACGAGGTGGTATACTAGCGAACGGAGGGAGGAAAGAGAGAAGTGGAAGATTGAGATGGATGCAGGATGAATGCAGAATGAATGCAGCGAGAAGCCTCGCATGCTGGATCTCGAAAGAAAACTTTTGGAGATTCTGTGGGTCCGCGGTCGCCGCCGGCCAATCGGACGCGGTGACCAATGGCAGGCCGCTCCGAGCAACGCCGCTGGCCTCGACTTGTGCTTCCCTGACCTTAAACCCACCGGCACACGAAGTAGGGTTGATCAGAAGGTGCAAAGAGGTTGACCTGGGGGTGCATGTATTGTGGTCATTGTCCAAGCTCAAGCTCTGTGCGGCTCGTTGCTGATTGAGCGCGTTCTGTCCTGATGGGAAGTGGTTGGGCTAGCTGCTAGCCGCCTGATCATTCATACCACCATGTCCTTGCCTGAGCGCTATTGTGTCGTGTCCGTACCCTGCACCGGAATGAAGTGAAAACAGCAAAAGAAAAAGGAGGAAAGACAGGCAGTTGCTGATTCAGCATGGCCCGAAGACTCCTCCCAGACTACACCACGAGTGCCTCCTGCCATGGAATACCACAAGCTTTTTCGCCATCATCCGCCGTGCCCTGACCTATTCACGCAATCGAGGGGTATCATATCATGTCATGATTGAGAATCCGCGAGCAGCTGTCTGCCTGTTAGTGCTTGCCATTCCGCTCCGAACATCCCCAACTTACTCCAGCTTATGGGTCGATAAGAAAGTCACTATCCTGAGCGGTCAGAAAGACGTCCTCTCCTGGCGTACTGTTCACATGGTCCTGTTCGTTAATCACATCGCCAGAATGTCCGTTGTTGAAGCTGAATGCGTTCAAGAAGTTGCCGTTGGACATGGACGGGAGGTTGGAATACCCCATAGCGCCGCCGAGGGAGTTGTTCCGGGACGAATCGTTTGATGCCGAGTACATACTCATGCTGGGGAATTGGCTGTTGAAGGTGCTTTCCTGAGGCATGAAATTCACCATCGAGGCAATATTGGAGTACCCGAACTGTTGACCGGAGAATTGGTTGTGGCCGTTCATGTAATCAACCCGATTGAAGCTGTGCACATTTCCAGGTTGAAATCCATGAGACATCTCAGTCTGCACCAAAATCAGCAACGTCGTCGAGGGGCCGAGGCAGAGAGCAACTTACCATCATTTGAGGGTTTCCATAGACCTGGCCATATGGGGTGTCGACAATGTGTGATTCCTCGAGGAATTGCTCTGGAAATTCTCCTTGTGCTGCAGCACCGTCCTCATGATTGGCAACCTCGGTCTCGGCCTCACTGGCAAGGTTATCCTCATTGAACCTGTCGGCATCTCTGTCATACTCGAACCCATGATGGGCAGCACCCTCTTCAACTGCTTGCTCGACTTGCTCCTGCTCTTGGACTTCAGGCTCGACCTCGTCAGAGGAAAGAGCAGCCATTTGGGAGTAATCACGCTTGACACCACGAGTGCGAGTCGCGGGACCAGAGTCTTCCTGTTCGACCTTGACCATGACGTTGTGGACTTGGGTGTCTTCAACTGGTGCAGCCAGTGTAGTTGCCTCAGAGAGAGCAAGCGGATCTTCGGCAGGAGCTTTGCTGGCAGCCGTCTTGCGCTTGGATCTGGCAGAGGAGCGACGACGCTTCTTGGGAGAGCCGTACTCGGAGTCAGAGTCATACAGGTTTGGGATGTCTTCGTCTTCCTCATCACTCATGTTGTTGCGGCGGTACTTGGTCTTGCCTCTGGCCTTGCCCTTTGCCTTGGCTGCAAACACGGCTGGCTCTCCTTGCCCGGCCGGGGCGTTGACGGACGCATTGTCTGCGGTGTCCTCAAGAGTGTCATCCTTCAGCTTGCTGCCAGCACGCTTGGCTCGCTCATAGATCGATACCGGTTGCTCTGCGTCCCCTTCCGTCTTGATTTTAGTCGGCCCACTGGTACCGTCGGGGAACAGCGCGGCGATTGGTTCGAGTCTGGCCCGAGGATTGGCCGCACTGCCGTAGATTCTGGAGGGCGCTTTGGTGGACATGCCTCTCTTGACTGATGGTGGCACAGGAATGCCAGCGCTGATCATGAGGTTTCGAAGTTTGGCCAGGTGCTGCACGATGCCGCCCTCGGTAAAGGTAGGACCCATGATCTCAGCAACTCGAGCCCCTGTTATCATACTAATGAGCAAAGAGAAACATGCTGAGTGGCAGGGTGAGAGACTTACATGGAATCTTCAGCCCAGCCTCGGTACAGGCATACTGGATACAGAGCATGAGTCCTTTATCGAGATCATCTGCACGATTTCAGTATCCTGGACTGAGGCTTTAGGATGTGGATCAAATCTGGAACTTACCATCCCAACGGTTGAGGACGCGAGGCTTGCTCGGAGATTTTCTCGGGTTCTTTCTGTCAGGCATCGTGGCTGACATGGCAGGATTACTGGTTCTTTGTCTGAGAGTACTCGTCAGTCAGTTGCAACGCAAGAGATGTGACTGGCGGGGCATAGCGGATGTGTGACAAGAGCGGAGAGGAATATACAGGGCAGGTTGTGGTTGTGGAATATTCGCAACAACAGTGACGGATGCGTTCTGACGGCCGATGAATGACATAAAGGACTCGAGCGGAGATAAACAGAGGGGATTTGGCGTCACCAGCACGTGCACGAGGGGCAAAATACCCGGGTCAGTGAATAAAAGATCAATAAATGGGCAAAGGAACAGTAGGGATGGTGTTTGTGCGGTGCAGAAGCCCGCAATGTCGACTGCTGGTGTTCGCAGAGAGACTCACCAGACGTCTAAGGTTGAGAGGGTGAGGATCTTGACGACGTTGAATCTCGCTCTCGGAGCAGTGAAGACTCAGAAAAATAGATAGAGGAAGCCCTGAAGAAGCAGCGGCGACGTGAGAGTGAGAGGTCGGCGTCGTGGCTGTGGGAGAGGGTGGGCGAGAAGGGGAAGATGGGAAAACATCGGAGCAGATATATTTGTCTCCCAAAGGCACCCAACACCACCACCATGTCTGCGAATATGTTGCCATACTGCCTCTGATGTGTCAAGCAGCCAGCGCGGAACAAGAGGAGCCTGCTGGTGAAACCTTGTGATTGTCCGTCGCATTGTTGTCGCCGTCGCTGGACTTTATGGGACTGGAGAAGGCAGGTATCATGATGGTAACGCACCTTCTTTGATGGGTGGTATCACTGGCGAGCCCGCTGGCGCCCTGCTCTTCCTCCGATATCTACTCACTTCACACCAGACTACCGCTCACTCAACACGCCATCATGTCTCTCGATGCCGTTCTGGGGACGTCATCTCCATTCTCCGACAACCCGAAGATTTGGAAACGAATCAGTCCACAACAACAACACGATCATCCGGCTTTGTTGCATCCTCGTCTTCTGCTCGACGTTCTTCCGGCTGCTCCATTGGCACAACGCTCTGTGGGCGCGGCGGTATTCTCAACGGCAATGGCTCCATTTGGAGGGGTGGCTGTCCGATCTGATACTGTTGCGGGAAGGCGTCCTGGTTGATGTACTCCTCGAAGCCGTTGTCTGGAGCTACCATTGGCATCCATGGCTCTCTGAAGTTGGTTGGCGCAAAAGGAGGATACACCGGCACATCATGTACCACTTGATGGCCATAAGAAGGGAACCCAAGGAAACCTAGCCGCTGCTGCATTGGATATGGTGGAAGCGGCCCATGAGCCGAATGAGGAGGCCGACCGACGAACATGGAAGGCACACCTGGTCCATGCGACATTCCACCAGGGATGCCATGTTGGTGAACGTCATTGCCAGCTTCCACCTTCATTGCAACAGATCCGACGGTCTCCTGGGCGGCATTGGTCGAGGATTTGAGCCTCTTGTCGTCGCCTTCTGTTGCAGGGCTGTCGTTGCTGCCCAGCTTTCTCTTCTTGGCAGAAGACTTTTCGCTCGCTCTCCGCTTGATCGGCTTGGGGGCGGCAACACTGGTAGCGGCAGCAGCGGCAGCATTGGGAGCACCTGAACTGATGCCGTTCGCTTTCAGAAGTCTCTCATATCGTTTGGCACTGGGCTGTGGTTAGGAAGCACTGACGAGAGAGCAGGAACAGGCGACGCTCACGCTGCGCCTTTGCTGACGACACCACATTCTCTGGCTACTTCCACGAAATCAACCTGGAACTGTCAGTCTGCCAGATCCGGGGTTGCTTGAAAAGCCCTAGCTCACCCGTCCGTTGTTAGAGTGTTTAACACAGCTCAACAGGAATCTCAGCTGATCATCCGACGTTGCTCGAGACATCTTTCTGTGTGGTACTGAGACAGAGAAGACTGTTGGCTTGCCAAGGTATCAAAGTGTGCGGTTAGGAGGTCAGTGAAATGGAGAGACCGCTCTGGAGAGGAAGAAGAATCGCGAGGATATAAACCCTGGAAATGGACAGTCAGTATTATGAACAGTCAACAGGCTTTCATTGACACAGACGCGTGCTGGTCCTATACCCTGCTTCCGTTGTCATGTCTTTGACGTTGACAGGGAAGAGATTGTTAGGGGTCAAACCACCGCGGTTCTTTGATCTAGCTTTCTGAGAGCCAAAGACAACGCTGGAAAGGTTGATAGGAAAGAAAGCAGCATGGTGTGGGCAGCCGCTACAGCTTCTCAAAGACTTACTGGGTACTTCTGTCGGTGTAGCAGAGGGGAGTCGAGAGTTGAAGTTGGATGTTGCAATGGTCAGAGATGGTTGAAAGCAGAGTTGGAGTTTAGGATGATGTCGCTGCGCAGCGACCAGATATACACAGCACGTTGCAGCTGCGGTATATACGCCCTCCTGGACTACTGGTCCATGCTACTGCTGATCGCAAGGACGACGCCGGCGGTAATATCTGTCTTCGCTATGGCCAAGGCATCGCCCTTTGTTCCTGACTGTCCCGTCGTGGCCAACCTCCACAAAGCAATACACAAGCCATCGCCACTGTCAACCCAGGAGTAAATCTCACAAGGCAGGTACACACGATTGATCAAACGGTCGAGACCTTCGTCAACAATAACTCTTTCCACATGGCTTGAAAATACCCGCAATTACCTTATCGGCCTCCCACCCGTCAACTGTTCCTCCATCTGAAGTCCTTGGTCGATGAGAAGCAACACCACCTTTGTATCCTCAGTCATCTGCTTTGCACTCGGCACCGGATTGGAAATGGCGTGTGGCACCTGTAATTTGGAGTTGTCCTATTCATTGTCTTCGAGTTGGGTGCGGCGTTTACCATGATAAGTTGGTCCGGAGCATCTATGAACTATAGCAACTCTTGGAGCGATAGTGTGCAAATGGACTCAACGCCAGTGAAGGAGCCAGATCGACGCCATCGCCAATACAGAGTTTCTTCGTTGGTGTCGCTGTGCGATGAGAGGGGGGATGGGGCTTGGAACAACATTGAGACATGAGGAAGCGAAGAATGGCCACTTCACTGTTGGGGGAAGATGTCATTCGACAGACGACAATAATAAGGGCCATTGGGAACCTGGAGAGGGTGACAACTTGCCTTACAGTACCATGGCTCTGTCACAGAATAAAGCCAACGACGGACACTTTGACCATCAATGCCGTCAACACACCTTTGAGGCCCGATAGTCTCCCGGTCTATGGCTACAATTCACAATGAATGGATGGAAGAGCTCCCGTCATCTATTTCACCTATTCCCTGGCCACACTCAGCGCAGAGCATTGTCATCACTGGAATGTGATGCGGGCGATGGCCGGTTGCGAGGCTCGTTGACTCAGGAGACCCGGCATCGGGATATTGTTGTTCCGCTACACAAGTTGTCCTGCGGCAAGCACTCATGCAGCCGGTGATCTCTTTGCTAGGTAGGACTTATTGCTTGAAACACGATGCTGTAGGTCGAGCAAGCCGTCATGACGCTACAAGGAGAGGCTTTCATTTTAGGCCCATAATGCACATATGTTTGTAGTTTACAACACTGTAGCAATCAACATGCAATCCTGCTCTTTCCGTCCTTCAACCATTCTCATACCGAACATGGATTGACTGTTTTGGGAGGGCTTGGGTCTCACGACGGTGGTTGATAGGTTCATCGGAATGGGAGAGTACCTTGGGAGATAGCGGGACCGAGAGCACTGGATCTGTGGATAGACTTCCCACCGAACTCTCGCGAGTCGATCGCATCGCCCTTCTTCTGCTGGTTTTGCAATATCTCGTCCAAAGGCATCTGTCCCTGAAACCATGCTTCGTATAGTAGTAATGCTGATTCGGCCATTATTGAGCAGGCAAGTGCCCGTCTTCATTATTCACCACCCTCAAATCATTTGCTATGAGTATCGTAGTTGGGTAATTTCTGGAGATCCTGGAGCTAACAGTGGAGTACCGCTGCCGTCATCACTACGCCGTTTGTATGACCATTCTACATCAGCGGGCATTCAATCTTCTTTGTGGCATCCAGCTATGACGGTGAGGTCTGTCAGTTGTAATCTCATCTTCTAGAGCTTGTATGCATGGTCCAGGTGATATCAGTGCCAACGGCCCCGCCATGTTAGCACAACCACCAACAAGTCCAGCACTCACTGGGAGGGTCGACGATCACACACTTCTCCCTAAACTTGCATCATCTCGGTGTCATCTTCAATAGTTCCCTGGTGAGTCTGCGGCTTGAATGAGTCGCCACAAATAAGTGACAAGCAGCCAGCGTACTGGATCGAAAGCGAGATTGTTTCATACATCATTTGGGGTGGTGACGGTAGTCTGTTTGATGCTGAGGATCGAGCAAGTAGTATCAGTGTGCCGAAGAGTTGCAGCTTGAGTACACAATGCCCACGCCAGCCAGCACCCAGAGTCATTGATGGGGATGCTACGGATAGCAGTAGAAAAGTCCTACTGGCCACGTGGGGCGCCACCGATCCCTATCAGTTGGTTGAAAACAGTGACCATCTGATACCATGTCCCGTCAGACTCAGAAGGAGTGCTAGTCAAGAGGACTGCGTCGGCGATTCTGGCACGTGTCCGTCAGGGTTGCAGTCCCCGTTACATGACCGATGCCAATCTCTGAGGCAGTGGGAGGTATCGATCGTAAAGGAAAGTAGTTTTACCCCTCGTAATGACTCTAGCTCAGTGTTGGAATTCAAAATGGACTGCTGTCACGATTCCAACTTGTGGGAGGCAGCCATCAACTTCTGAAACCACTCTGAACCCTGCGCGGTGAGGATGTCCGAGTAAAGGAAACCGCGTAATACGTTTTCCAGCATGTGCCAGGACCTCAAGCCCAATCTTGCAGCGAGTTCAATCAGGTGGTCTGTGAACCACTGGTGGCGCGAGTCGCGTCGCGCTGACGCCTCATGTTGTTCGACAAGAGCGCCAACGTAAAACGCCCAAAGGCGAGCGTTGACATATCTCTTCCAAGAAGGCCGCATTGAAGACATCTCGCTTTGCTCAAGCAAAGTCTGCAGGGTACGGGGTATAATTGAAGCATCGAACATGGGGATATTAAGGACGGTGGGGTTGAAGTTGAAATTTGGCCCTCGTGTGAGATAGATTGCCGTAAGTGCCATGTACTGTTGAGCATAAAGATAATCTTTCACTTCTGGTTTTAAGCCTTGACGCCGAAGTTTGTCACTATTTCTCAAATAGTGGTTGATCATATGTCCATGGAAGATGTATGCTTTCGAAAGAAACCAGGTCATAATCACGGGTACGTCTAGAAACAACTTCCCTTCACAATCTTTAACTCCGTATATCTGCAGCTGCTCTTGCCGGCTCCGGAACCAGATTTGAAGTTCTTGGCTGTCAACTGAAGGGTCTAGTGGAGCGAATTCAAGGTGCGGAAGTTGTTGAATAGCGGTTTTCCAGATGGGATCAAAGACGATAGGCAACCAATGGTCCACGTCAAACGCAGGGGGGCAGAGAAAGATGGAGGTAAGCTGGCAGTCATTGTAAACTTCATACATCAACAGTCGGTAATCGAGCTTCCCTTGGGTCCACTGCTGCTTGAAAAGGGACGTTAGAAATGTCCCGTGGGCGGTTGCCGCGGCCAGGTTGCGAGCCAAGGTTTCTGCGTTGAAGAGCATTGCTGCGTTGTCAATGATGGAGGTTGAGAAAGGTGCTTGCAAAGCCCGACCTTGGGCGACCTTCTTCCTCAGCACCTCCGTGCTTTGACCAACGTAATACATAGCTTGCTTTCGCAATGCAGGACTACAACTTGCCGCCACCATACCGTGACGAGCAATGATGCCGTAAGCAGTCCCTTCGTCTTCCAGGTGAGCCGCATTGTACTGCCATTCCCGAGCAGCGAGGGCCATAGTGTTCTTGTTTTTGAAGTTCTTGAACCACGTGCTAGGGATGATATAGTCTCGATAAAACGTCATAAGATTATTGACGTCCGCGGTTATCGGTATCGGATATGCTCCAAATGGATCCGAATTGCCTTTTCCAATTGAGGTTGAGGGCGAAACTGCCCACATATTTGGACTCCCATCGCTGGAGGAGGACGAGTCGCCGTCATCGGACAAATTGCCGCTCGAGAGTGATGGACTACTCTGAGCAGAGCTTGATGAATCAGCCCCTGGATATGAGGTTTCCAGACCACTGTGCTTAGTGTCATTGTAACTCCCGGCTTTACCTGGGACCTTGGCCGAGGCACGAAGCGACTTGATCTCTTGGCGTCGCTTCCACGGGCGATAGTTCTTCTGGACATGAGAGAAAACTCGATGTCTGTGAGGCAGAGCTTTCATGTTATCCGCGTCATGGTTGACCCATAGCAGTGATTGACCCGGTGGCATTGTTTTCGATCAACTTGCTACCTGTTGGTGCGGACAGGTTGGCGAGAAGGTCGAGTCTGGACCAGCCTGAGAGCAGTACGAGTAGATCACTGCTGCGGCCGATCTACTCTCGTCGTCCGCCCGTCGGCTCCTCTAGTAGTTGGAACCTCAGCGCCACCGCTTAATTAAGATGTTGATTCGAGTTCAATCATTGAATGGATACTCAGCCCAAATGCATATCTTGAGTGAGGGATCGAGGCGATTGGATCCGAGGGATCTACCATTCGGTGACCATGGTGGAGATGGGATGTTAGGTAAGCTTCCATTTGCCTGATTCACTGACGACTTGCTCTAGGCCATCGGAACCTGGAGCCCCCGCTCGAGACTATCGAGGTGCATGTCCACAGTGCTTCCAAACATGCACCAGATTACCACTTGGGATCGGTCACGTTCACGGTCCGCTTGATGGAGGTATGTGGAGGATCAGGGCATCAATATGCTCGGATGATGGAAATCCTTCTACGCCTCACAGCATCAGTACAAATATGCCGTCTGACAAGTCTGTTACCGCCATATGCAGGGCCCAGAGGGGTCATTTGACTGTCATGAGTGGGTGGCTACTTGCCATTGGCTGACGTAGCTGCCGCTTCCATTTCCCCAACTTTTTGTGGTGAGATGTGCAACCGATCGAATCATCACAAGAGATATCCTTCTCGACCGGGCTCCGTCTTTCTCGTATCCTCAAGTGTACTTCCTTTGAGAATGCTTCCTCCGCCCAGATGACCGCCGGGCCAATGCGCAGCCTGCCTGTGTCGATAAAGTGCGCTGCTCCAGCTTCAAGATGGACTCCACTTCGAGTGGTCAGAATCCCTGCCCAGCAGCGTGCAAGGTCTTCCTCTGCTGGTGGTCCTAGCCTTCGTCAGGTGCTACCGAGGAGAAACCTGGCGCAAGTCAGACCCGAACCCATATCAGAAGTCTGGTTCACGGCCGCTTCACCCAGATACGGTGCAGAGGAGGAACTGCTCGGTCCTCCAAGGCCAGGCGACAATGGCGACCACAGGCCTCCGGACGAGCGATTGATAAAGCTAGGAAAGAGTACGTAGAATAGTATAGCGCAGAAATGACAGTCTGGGTGCTAACATGCTACAGCACTACGGATATTATCGCCCCTTCTACCCACCATCCTCATAACTCCTCTCCCGACGGCAATACTCTCCCCGAATATCTCCCTCCATCTCTTCCCCTCGACCCATCCTCACCTACCAGCAATAAAAGGCCGCGTCGCTTACCGTGCCTCTCTCTGGACAACACCTGTGGCCTGGGGCTGCGTTCCTATCGTCGGCAATGTCAAATTGAAGATCCTCTCCGAAAAGATTGTGCGCACCGGATTCGCATACGCGGTTCCTCCAGAGGCAATTGAAGGCGAGCAGGATCTCAGCGCAGAGAAACTAGTTGTAAGATGGAAGACAGAGCCGAAAACGAATGGACACGACAACGTAAACACGGAAGCCGCTCAGTCTACCACCACCGAAGGAAACATAAACCGTGGCCTATCGAAACTACTCGGAGGAGATAAACCCATCTTCAACTTGAACAAAGGCGACGATTTCACCGGTTTGTTCATATTCACATTCGATTCGAATGGCCGTATCGCAAGCCATACGATCGAGCATTCCGACGAGAGCAATGGGGTTGACAAGACCAGCAAAGTCGTCACTCTGACTGACTGGCTCTTGGAGAAAGTGAAGTGGGGACGTAACAAGGAGCAAGAACTCATCCCCGGGCTGGCCATGAGGGTATGCAGGGATGAGTGGAATACTAGAAGAGGACTGCCTCCGAACTCGTGAAACTCCTCGCGTACTGGGCATCCCCCAGCAGCTCAGCAGACCGAGCGGCCGACACAGGCGTGTCTCGACATTGTGACTAGGATGTGGTCAGATGAAGGGGAAAGTCCTAACCAGCTTCGGTGTTGATACCTCTCCACTCCGCACAACAGAGTGCATTGAGTTGAAGACATGACCGAATGAACGAAAGATGCTACCCAGTTGCCGATCGGATGAAGTCTCGAGCACATCGGTGGGTATACGGTTTAGCATTTGTATAATATGTAACCGTGATAAGAGCATTTTTGAGCAATGCTAGAAACTCTACTAATATACCCATCAAGATTCACTCTGTTAGCACTTTCGCTCTGTATCTCGCGACAAACAGTGGAGAAACAAGGTCATCACATTGGACAGAATACCTCCGGGAAGACACTGTAACGTGCTCGCGTGCTCAGTCAGACACAGATTCGCTCTTGGTCAAGATATTAGTGCACAACTGGCACGGCTTTTGTGCCTTACATGAAACTGCTTCGCATCCAGAATATCATGCCATACCGATTTACAATATCTCCTACCAGTAGAAGAATTGAAGACTAACAATCTGTCCTCCTTGGTTCAATCGTGTTACACAGCTCCTTTCGATATTGGAGAGTTACAGTGTGGATTCGAGGGCAAGAACCTGCAAATTCAAGGTCAGGACTACTATCCACAACGATTAAAGTACCAAGGGGTTGAAAGACTTACCAGAGCCGTCCTTGTCGGGATATAAACCTGTGTGAAGTTCTTCCGACCATTCCAGGGCATATCCGTAGTGAAAAACCTCGTGTCTTTCGCGTTGCGTCCGTGCCCCCCATACTCAGGCGCATCCGTGTCAATGATGATCCTATACACCCCTGCAACATCCACACCCACACGATAATCTGTAAAAGATGCTGTAGGATGAAAGTTAAAGATCCAGAGAAGACCGGCGCGCTCGAAGACGAGGACCTTATCGGTCTCGTTCTTGAGAGAGACATATGCTTGTGGGGAGTGGAGCCAGCCGTACTTCTCCTCATTCCATTGCATTGTTCTGTCGAATTCGTTGAGGAATTTGTATCTCAAGAGGCCGTCCTCGGTGAGGTTGAGCTGCCGACGTGCATACCAGAACGAATTGTTATTCCCGGCACGGGGAAAGTCGAGCCACTCGGGGTGGCCGAACTCGTTGCCTTCGAAGTTCAGATAGCCTTCACCACCCAGGCCGTGGGTGACGAGGCGGATCATTTTGTGCAAAGAGAGTGCACGGTCGATGACTGGTGTCAATTCCGAAAGGACCGACATGTGTGTATACATCTCCTTGTCAGCGAGCCACATCATCAACGATTTGTCACCCACCAGGGCTTGATCGTGAGATTCGGCGTATGCGATGGTCTTCTCCCCATGCCGACGATTGGTGAGTGTGAATACAATGTTGCCAATATCCCACTCATCGTCTGACTTTTCTTTCAGCATCTTGATGTACATATCTGGAACAGCCATGGCGAGGCGGTAGTCAAAGCCCACGCCACCAAGGGAGAGTGGCAGACATAGTGCAGGCATTCCAGAAACGTCCTCGGCTATGGTAATGCATTTGGGATAAATGCTGTGAAGCATTTCATTCGCCAGCATGAGGTAGACAACTCCTTCTTCGTCAACCGCAGGTCCGAAGTATTCGTGGTAACCGCCTGAGAACCCCGTCCCAATGCCGTGATGGGTGTAAAGCGTTGACGTTACTCCATCGAACCGGAAGCCGTCGAATTGATATTCTTCCATCCAGAATCTGAGGTTTGACAGGAGGAACCGCACTACTTCGTGATGACCGTAGTTGAAGAGTCTAGAATCCCACAGCTCGTGTCGACCTTTACCGCCTTCGTGGAAGTACAAGTGGTCGCTGCCGTCAAACATGTTGAGACCGTCCAGGGTATTTTTGCTGGCGTGTGAATGTACAACATCCAAAAGCACTGTAATCCCCATGCCGTGTGCAGTATCGATGAGCTCTTTTAGGTCCTCTGGGGTGCCATATCTAGAGCTTGCCGCAAAAAATGAATTGACCTGGTAGCCAAAGGAAGCGTAGTATGCGTGTTCCATAATAGCCATCAGCTGAATGACATTGTATCCAAGATATTGTATCCTGGGGAGCATGTTCTTGGTAAACTCCTTGTATGTCGAAACTCTCAACTCAGGAGAGGAGATGCCAACATGCGCTTCGTAGATGCGTACGCTTTTCGGATAGGGGGGTCGAGGGTTTTTGAAGGTATACTTCTCGCTCTGAGGAGGATTCCATAACACTGCATCGTAGACTGGAGATATAGCCAGGTCTTGAGTGACTCTTGTGATCCAAGCCGGTATTCTTTCTATCCGCTCACCACCAGGGAGAACAAACGAAACCTTTATTTTTGATTCGTGTGCAATAGCAGGCACACCGTCTTTGGCTGGAAGGTAGATTGACCATACCCCATATTCGTCCCTCTTCAGAGGATGCGATTCTCTATTCCAGTCATTGAAATCGCCGATAAGGAATGCTTGCTCTGCGTTTGGAGCCCATTCCCGGTAGTTTATTCCATTGTTGGAGTCGAATGTGAAGCCGAACTTTTCGTATCCTCGGCTGAATTTCTCCAGTCCGCCTTCGGTTTGGTCGATCTTCTTTATCCACTCTTGAGCCTTAGAGAATCTGTGTTTCAGAGCATCGCGGAAGGGCTCTAGCCAAGGGTCGAGCTTAATGACACCTGCGAAGACACGTTAGCGCAGTCTGAGCAAGTAATTAAGGAAGTCCTTACCTGTTCCATCAGGGGCAGCTTCACCGTTGGGCGGTGCAGCCAGTACAGAATTTTGGGAAGCTTGAGCTAATGCCATGAGGGGCAGTGAAGTCAAGGTCAGGGCGAAGGCGAGGAGTCGCAATTGACAATTGAACAGGTGATAGGCGAAGTCGGAAAAAATTCAACAGATTCCAGAAGACGAACAACGGTCTGCTGAAAGTATTTATCGAGCTGGTCTACAGCTCAAAATTTCACAGAGGGAGGGGTATGCAACCTCGAGTTTGGAAATGTTGAATGAGCTGGTTATTGCACATCACTCGACACCCTCCAAGTTGGGTTGCGATTGATGTCATAGCTCGGCTCAAACCACAATTTCGCCGCAAGCGCAACCCGTGGGGAAGGCTAGTGAGGCTAGTGAAGCCCAAAAGCTCTCACATGCTTCAAAGTCGTCCCGATTGTTTTTCCGTGCCGCTCAGGCTCGTCCCTATTCCTTCCGCCGCCGATCGAGAATAAATGGGAGCTAAATGGGATACTGGTACACTATTATGGTGGTGTCCGACTTTCTACTCAATCCGCTCCCTTTCTAGATCTCCCCCCTTTTCCATCAAATCAACCCTGTCGCCGTCTTCGGTCAAGATCTTCTGGAGTATATTCTGCCGCTCCTGCCCGGATATATCGACGTCCACGCATTTGGCAATAAAAGCGCACAACAACTCTTCTGCCTTACGTGAGTTCCTAGTCAGTGCATGGCCGTCACCCTCGAAAAGCTTCAGCGTCCGGTCTCCAACATTGCCATACGCTTCATATAGCTTCGTGAACAGTAGTAATCCAGCGTCTGATCGCCGGTCCCGTGTTGCAATAGAACTGGTCGAGGGGTCAAATATCTTATTCACCTGGTGGCAGCAGTTTGACTTGCAACCGTAGCGCAGCCTACCACTCGGTCTATAGAAGTTCGGCGAGGGTTCAGAAAAGCTCCGTAGGGGAAAACCGACCTTTCTCCTGTCCGCCGACAGTAAACATTGGTGCACCGCCAAAGGACCACCCAACCAACACATACTTCCGAATGGAGTACCATTCTTCAAGATAGTCCATCGCCGATGTAACATCTTCCACGCAAGGGTCGTTCTGGGCAGGATATCGATAATCAAGCCTGAGCACTGGAATAGCCCTTCTGAGACTGGAGAGCTTGTCGCCAATTGAGACGTACATCCCTGACGGCCCGCTCACCCCTCCACCAGCGCCTGACAGAAGAAGGGCGGCGGCGGCGATTTTGTCCTGATTATCCGTATAGCAGGCAGGCAGATGCAGGAACCCACGCACAGTCGTACCGCCGACATGGACATTAAGACGCTCGACGGTGCCAATGGCCTTCTGGGTTTATTTTAGGACTTCGAAGTTCCCGGCATGTTCAAGAGTGCTTGTACTACGAGAAGTCATTTCAGGCTCTAGTATTCTCCTCTCCCCGGTTGAAGAGGTACGGCCGAGGTGGTCAGTGTTGGCGTTAGGGAACGCACGTCGCAGGAACGCAAGAAGGCGCATGAGGAACTCGCTTAACCCAGAGTCAAGGACAGGCTCAGCCTTTGTAGAAACATTACCGTCAATAAGAGTCAGTGCAACGTTCTGCTCCAAGGACCTCACGTCATTTGGATCAACGTTCCATCCATTCAGAGCCAACCTGGTTTGATGGGGACACAACACAGCGTGTCTTCGATATAACATGCAAGCCAGCAAGCATCACAAATCCTCGTTGTACATAGGATGAAGCTTTGAAGTGAGTTCGGAAGCTCATCCGGTGAAGCATCGGCTAAACTCGAGCTGGTGTGGCGTTTGACTGAGGGGAAGCACTTGAGGCGGCCTTGACTCCCACCATCGATAGTTATCGAAGGCATCTCGGAGTCTTGCTACATGCGCTGAAGAACCCATCCTATGGAGTGAATAGTAGGCATGCAGCCACCGACCGCGATCCCGTCCTTCCTCTGCCCTGCCCTGGATAGCGCCATGGCTGCGTCTACAAGCTCAATCCCTCTACGACTGCGCCCATCCTATGTCGCCTTGAGCAAGCGATCACTATCTACCAGCTCCCATTCTCGATCCTCATCACAATTCCATCGGTCGGACTTTGTCAACCAACCCTTCACTGGCACTTACGAGCCAGGGCTGCCCACTTCGGGGCCTCTGGGAGGAGCTTCCAGCTATGGCAACCCCCGTCTAACACCTAAGATGCTGAAGCAGCACCTCGATCAGTTTGTCGTCGGCCAAGAAAGGGCCAAAAAGGTCCTTAGCGTTGCAGTCTTCAACCATTATCAGAGGATACAAGAATTGCAAAGGCGGGAAGAGGAAGAGGAAGAGCTGCTGGCGCAAAGGGAAAGACGAGAAAGACATCCAGTCGAGAGCGAATTCCCTGGTCAGCAAACCACAATTCGCATGGGGGGCCCCTCTATCCCTGGTTTCAACCCACGGACGAATACTTCACCCATCATCGACACCAGTCCTCTCACTTTGGAGAAATCGAATATATTGCTGCTAGGTCCCAGCGGCGTCGGAAAGACGTTAATGGCTAAGACGCTCGCGCGGGTGCTGTCGGTGCCCTTTTCCATGTCCGATTGTACTCCCTTCACCCAGGCTGGATATATTGGCGAGGATGCTGAAGTTTGCGTGCATCGGCTGCTAGCGGCTGCGAACTATGATGTCGAGAGGGCCGAACGAGGTATCATTTGTCTCGATGAAATCGACAAGATTGCAACAGCAAAGGTCAGCCACGGGAAAGATGTGTCGGGAGAAGGTGTCCAGCAAGCGCTCCTGAAAATAGTCGAAGGCACAACGATCCAAATCCAGGCTAAGCCAGAACGAAATGCTCCTCGAGCCGGTGGCCAGTCACAAACCTATCCGACTAGCAGTCCCCTGGGCGCTGGATTCTCGTCCGGTCCATCGAGCGGTGCGGCTGCTCCTGCAAAAGGCGAGGTCTACAATGTCCGCACCGACAACATCCTCTTCATCTGCAGCGGTGCTTTTATCGGCCTGCAGAAGCACATCATGGACCGCTTGGCGAAAGGCAGCATCGGCTTTGGTGCTAACGTACGATCAAGTTCCAATCTGATCTCTTATGGTCGCGATCAAAAGTCCACAACAACCGCCCCCGTCCCTATACTACCAGGCTCCCAAGAAGAAGCCCTCTATAAGAAACATCTGCCCTTCTTCACCCCCGCACCAGCTCCTCAACAGTCGTCCTTGGATGGCTCTCCGACAGAGCCGAACTACTTCAACCCTTTGGACTTGGTCACCCCGGCGGACCTCCAGTCTTATGGCTTCATCCCCGAGCTTGTTGGCCGAATTCCAACCGCGGCTGCTTTGGCTGCTCTTACCCATTCCATGTTATTGCGCATATTGACTGAACCTCGTAATTCGCTGGTCGCTCAGTACATCACCCTCTTCTCGCTATCGGGCATCGAGCTCCGCTTCACCACACCGGCTCTCCACGTGATCGCGTCAAATGCCCTCTCCATGGGTACCGGAGCCCGTGCTCTCCGAACCGAGATGGAGACAATCCTTGGTGATGCCATGTTCGAGGCGCCCGGCAGTTCTGTGAAGTATGTCCTTGTCACTGAACGTGTTGCTAAGCGAGAAGAAGGAGCAATCTACTTCGGTCGAGGTCAGGGTGGCAAGTTTCATGCGTTGATCGCCCAGGAAGAGGGTGACTGGGAAGACAAGCAAAAGCGCAGAGACGCTGAGCGCAAAATCGACACCGCCTCTGCTAGCTTCGAGGACTGGAGAACGAAGTCGACTATAGCTGCTGGCAGTGGCGGGTGAGACGGTCCATGGACTTATGCCGGTAATTGATGACTGATGAGCTCGTATCACCACGAATGGATGAACATGATATTCAGTACAAGCAACTCTCTCAAATTCCTACCAATCAAATCCATCTGGAGGCCTAGACACAGTAGACGACCACCAGCGTTCCGACGAGCCGATTTCAGCCTCGCCGCCGTTTAGTCATTTTGCTACCACGACGGCCTCCACCACCACGGACAGGATTCTGCCTCACCCTTGACCGACACCACTGCTTTCAGCCTATCACGAGGCCCCATGGTCACGTTTTCAAAATTCAAGGGATATAACCAAAAGACGTCAAAAAATGATCGCCTTCGGGCAGCGCGCGCTACCGTGACCACCTACGGACAAGAGCTGAGTACAGCCATGAAAGTGGATTCCCAGTGACTGCTGAGCATGTTGGCTGTGAGGGTCGCTCCCTTACAGTCAGCGTTGTGCAATGAAGCACAAGATGTGCAATGAAGCATAGGGTAAAAATTCGAAATCGCCCCAGCGGCCAGTTTGCAAACTCCCGGGAGCTTCGGCTCTGCAGGTGAGGCACGGATTTTTGCTCTTTTGCTGTTCGAGTCACGCGGTTGGACTTTTTGCTCCCAAAAGTCCTGTCTGCGCCTCTGGTTTTCACTTCTTCTCGATTGTGGGTCATGTGGTGATAGCTTGGGTCGAGGTGTGGCAGAATCAGACGTCCATCCCGGGTCTTGGCCAACATGGTCGCAACTGCGGCGGCCAAACGTGGTAGCAACCGCATTTCACGGGCCATGCTGGACCTTCTAAAATCTACGGTATGATAGCCGTAAGGGAACGGGCCTGGAGTACCTCCAGCCCCATGGGTGTTCTGAGCTCTATCGCGCGCAGCGGACCCATTGCAATATTAGCAAATGAGGATTTCACTACTTCTCGAGTCCGAAAGGGAGATGGATGCTACGTGAGATCCTCAAGACGCACTGCAGGAAATCCTTCGACAGCCAGAAATTTGACTACGGTAGATTGTGGTAGGGGGATCAATAAGACTATGGGCACTGTGTTTGAATGATTTCCTGGCTCGATCTTTCATGAACCAGTCTCATCATTGTCTGGGTACCTTGTGATCCTTTGTCATCGGGGCACATTCTTTGGCAAGCTGCGTTGGAGAAGACTTCGACAATACGGGACTCCAACAATAGAACAAGAGCGAAGGCGGTCACAAGCGCTAGAGTTTTCTATCACCACTTGCACACAGGCCTTGGTCCTTATGCCATATCAACTCTTTGACCTCGCTCCTGGGGTACTGGAATGACCCTACAAGCAGCACAACTTTCCCTATACTTGAATACATGATCAGCTCTTCCTGAACGCTGGACAGTGAGGATTTGTGCATGTTGGAGATTGTATGGGCGATCTATAAAGCGACGACTATTCGGCTGTCTCTGGGCTCAGCGATTGTTGTGCAACAAGACCACAACAGTAGATGAGCCAGGCACTTCCAGTGAATCTTCAGGACACCAGCCGCACCGCAAACCAAGTCCATGTGGCCCAGGTAGAGAACATCTTCACCTTGACATCATTGAAACCTTTCTCCGCCTCACCTGCAACTCTCACCCTTCGACCCACGGTAATTACGATCACCACCCTTTATCTGCGCCTGTTTGAACCAAGATCTTTTCCATCGGTGTGCGTCGCCCTGAAACATCTCATGTTAACCTCGGAATCTAACTACCTCAGAACTGAGCATACTCGATGAGCGAGTCCAAAAATGGGCTCTGGAAAAGGTAAATGCCACATCAAGCTCGAAGAAATCAGTGTCCCGCCTCAAACTATGTCTGGACCCCGGGCCCCACCTAGCGGACCACGCTTTCCGGAAGCTCGCAGTTCTCAACAGCACGGCTCTCGCAGTGGCAATGGTGGCGGAGGTCGTGGCCGGCTTCGTAGCAGGGGTGGTGGAATCGAGAAGCAGCGTGCGATCGAACCTGCTGTGGAAATAAAGTACGCGAGTCTGGCAGCCAAATGCGACCAAGAGAAACGCAGCTTCGAGGCCCGCATCAAGGATCAGAGCGAGATTATCGGCAACCTGGAAAACGACAAGTACCGACTTCAAGAGCAGAACACCGTCCAACAAGCTTCCATAGCTGACCTGGAAAAGAAACTTGTCAAGAAGAATAAAACCATCGACCAGCAGGCGAGACTGATCTCACAGCAGGAGAAGGCTCTTGCTACCATGGCGATGAAGTTTGCCCTTGGTGATGTGGACACGACGGGCGTTAGAACCAAGATCGAGCGCGACTGAATGAAGCAGGTACGACCTGACAGTGGCTTCGTTGACATTGAAAAACGATCCTGACGGCCCTCGCAGATATCTCATCGACGGAGGCCATCGAAATGCATGTCACAACCGTCACCTCACGCTACCAATTTGCCTCTTAACTCCGAATCAAGTCATGAGGGAATTTTCCGACATAGCTGGTGGACTAAGGCCATAGAACGGATGTCTGCCTGCAACAGCTTCGTAGGATCTTCGGGAATCGGGGTTCACAAATGTACGCGATGGTTGTCGTTCCAAAAGTCGTGCGGCGTCCGATTCTTCGGCGGATATCTCGCCGCCGATGTTCAGCGCAAGTCGAAACAAGTCCGATGCTGGGTAAGAAACTTGGACACCTGTATCCACCGTCTTCGGCCTCTCGTAGCAGAGAATCAGTCAGCTACATAGACCGGCCCCAATGAATGAAAACATGGTCCGAGTGAAACTCCGCTCAGATGTGGATGCTCTAAGCTGTAGCAGATCACTCCTCTTGGTCGCACGGTTAAAACGGCTGAATTGCAGAGTTGGCCCCTGAAGCACTTGATGACGACTCCAGAATCAACACGTTGAGTGAGATGTGAGTCTCGGGAAGAGTCGACGCTCGACCGGACTCGAGAAGACCCAGAAAAGCCGAGCATTTCGCCGGCGATACGATGACCCTGTAGCAAGGGGCCAGACGACTTGAGTACATATCCCCTAGCAGACGGTGCCGCCATTGACAGAACAACTACTTGCTACAGTACTCCGTACAGCAGCATCTACTGTGGCTGCATTATATTCATACACAAGCGCATGATCGTCATCGTATATCTAAGTCTTATGTTCAACGCATCAATCATGACAGGGCATGCACTGACTAGACCCCTGTCCCGGAAAAGAAGCCATAACTCTTAGCCCCATCAATAAGCACGTGGACTGGTAGGCCGTACCTGTGACGCGACCGGGTCCGAATATTCATTCGAATGGCGCATTTCCAGATCAGGCTCTTCCTTCAAGTCTGGCAAGTATGTTCTCCTGCCGGGGCCCGAGGAGCCAAGGTCCCTGTGTGTGATTGTGATGGGGCCGTGTCGACGATCTGCTTCCGCGTGCTTCTGATCCCACTCCTCGGCCAGATCCAGATGATACTCCTCGAGGGTATCAGGATGCGAGGAAGCCTTGGACTTGCTCGAGAAGACGCCTCCAGCGACGCCGCCTCGGGCCGACAAGACGGTCAGAGACCTCCTTTTGGACGAAGACTCGGTCACCACCTTCCGGCTGGTCTTGTACAGTGCGCGGATGGCGGGCAGGCAGCTGCAGATGATGGCGGAGTTTGTCTCCACGGCCGTCCAGATCGTGCAGTCGGCGTTCTCCCACAGCGGGTCCCGCGAGTTGGTCCCGCCAAACTCGGCGAGGAAGCGGAGGCGCACCACGGCGGTGACGCAGGCGAACGCGCCGACTTGGAACATGATGACCAGGCCGATCTTCTGGTTCGGTTGGAGCTGCAGGCGCATGATCCACGGAATGGGCAGCGCCAGGATGAGGACGTCTTGGAAGATGTTGATGCCTGCGTGCGCGTACGTCAGGGCGTTGACGTTGATGCATTTGGCGTTGTGGATCGATTTGTCCCAGTTGAAGCGTACGGGGAGGCACTGCAGAAGTTGGCATAGCAGGATGACGGTGCCGGACAGGACCACGAATCCCAGTAATGTGTTGCAGAGGATCTGAAAGCCTCGCGCCGGGAAGACGCGCATGTAGAAGAGGAGGATCGATACCTTTGTGAGCATCAGGGCGACGATGTAGATGATCTCATCGACCCAGACTTGTTGAGATTCGTCAGCTTGAGGGGCCCGGATCGCGTGCCATCAAGGGAAGGCGCTTGACATACATAATTGGAAGATCTTCGTCGCCGTCCACGCCGAGTTGTCCCACGTGTGCGTCCCAAGGCCGTGGACTATCACTAAGCGGGGTGTCAGCCGATTCCGTTTCACGTTGAGATGGGTCGACTCACTCCAACAGCCCAGGCCACAGAAGGGGATGATGAGAACCGCGACGATGCTGATGACAATGTCGTCGGCCCAGATCCGCTTCGATACGAGGTACCTCGAAGCGAGGCGGAGGAAGACGGCAAATATAGCCAACGAGCATGCCACGAGATTCACCACGAGCAACGTATGTTGCCTGGACTCTGGTTTGATGCCGCAGACTTGTTCTTCTAACTTGCCCAATGCTGTACTGGAGGTCAGCAGCCAAGTAGAATGTGGCTCGCACTGATATCTCGTACCAATCGTGTCTGCCAAGGTGCAGTTATTCAACATGCAGTCTGAAGTGGATTGCTTTAGCTCCCGGTTTTGACACTGACATGTCGTGTTGGTGAGCGAGCAGTTGGCCGCTGAAAATGTGTCGACAAGGCATGATAACTATCGTCTTGGTTATTCCAGCCGCGGAATTGAGATTGACAGGCTACCAACTGTGCATTGAGACAAATCACTGATATCAACCTGTCCATTGATGGATAATGCCCAAGAGGATAGCAGTATTTGAGTAATTAGCAACTTGAAGTACTTCATGCTCGTCTGGGTCCGCCACGGCTGGCTTCCAAGTTGAAGCTAGCAACAAAAAAGAAAATACACCACCTTTTCAAGACAAAGAGTGCGATACACGTAGCGAAGGATATATGTGGGCTGTAACAGCCGACACAACGGGAGTGGGCGAGCTGGAAGAAGGTCGATGCACAATGTCCATCTGGGTTCAACTGCACTTTTCTGGGGGCATCCTGGTAGAGTACGCCTTCATCAGGACAAATGCAGGCTGACATCCTCGCCAGTACTCGGTCATCCAATCCCGAAAAATGTCCCTGGATCGTGACACACGATCAATTGGTGAATCGAGAGAAAGCCGCAAAGATGCAGTCCACCTCACGAAGCTTTTACCCGGGGCTCCTCGACCAGGGGTTCCGGATCACGCAGGATTTTGCATGCAGGAGAATTTCAGTCTGCTTACCTGCACGTAGAGTGGACAGTGAAATGAGACACGGGCCGGCGAAACGGCGGAAACGGAGTTCTTGGACTTTCTTCAATCGACTTTGCTTGTCTTGACGCGTGTGCACAAGGATTAGTTCCAAGGGAGCGCAGAGCTGTCCCCAGCTCGATCAACGCTCGATCAGCCGCTGCATTCGAGTAACGTCGATCTGTCGAGTTTTGTCCGGGGCGTAAGACGGAATCGCATTGGAAGAATTTTCCATTGCGCATGTTGTCAACCCCACCAGTTCAGGGGCGAGTGGGCCCAGCAGCTCGAGCGGGATCTGGGAGGAAGAAGCCCTACGGACGGCCTTATCCAGAATCAGCAGGTGAGCAGATATTGGATGTCGAGGTGTTGGGTTCGTCAGGGACAGCGTCCTCCAAATCCTCCAGCGGCGGCTTTCGGAGAGTACTAGGTAGACTATTCCAGCTCCGTCTCAGTTCCTCCTCAGCCTTAAGGGAGCTGTTCCATGACCACCGAGTAAAAATCAACCGAAAAGTGCTACAAATTTATGATGGCACGCCTCGCACATCCTTCATGCGTCCAACTCTAGTGGCTAAGCGAGGGACCCGGAGTACACCGCAGTCCGTTGGAGCGCGTTGGAATGGAAGCCCCGCAATCGCGATCGTGGCAGCACCTTCGCTGGCAATGACATGCCATACTCATTTCCCTTGGATCAATGTGAAGCCTGACACCGTTCAATGATGAGACGATGATCGTGGCTTCTCTGCTCATCTGACTGACAGTCCACTGACTTTCTCGCCAAAATCCTCGGCTCTTGGTTATGATGTCCAAGTCAGACGCAAAGAAGAGGTCTGAATCCCGCTGGAATACAGATGAGAGCTACGACCGGTACAAGAGTCCAAGATGGCGACCTGTGATGTTGCTCGCTGCCGGATTGGTCTTGGTTCTGGCTTTCGGGCTCGACACCTATCAGCCACATATACTTTTACTGTCGATGATTCCATCGTCGTTACTCTCACTAGATCAGAGAGTTGACAAAATTATGTCTCTTGCTCCTTTGATGGGTATGGCCATATTCGCTCGCCTTGGCTTCCTCAGCCGACGGGACAAGCTTGAACTAACAACCATGCTTAATTGCAGATGGACATAACGACCTGGCAGAAAGAGTCCGATTCCACTTCCACAACCACATTTACAGCCGCGACTTCAGGTCTAAATTCGAAAATGGCGGGATGCCCGAGCATTTTGACTTGCCACGAATGATATCAGGCAGGCAGGGCGGATTCTTCTGGAGTTGCTGGGTCGATTGTCCGAAGGATGGTTTCAATTTCTCGAATGAGAATTACGCTCCAGGTGAGTTCCTGTCGATGATGATGGTGGCCATACCGCAAGTCCCTTACCGAGGCACAGTTGTCATCGAGGCACTGGCTCAAATGGATGTTATCCACCGTTTGCAGGCTGCCCATCCAGATCTGTTTTCTCCAGCAGCTCTCGACAGTACTTCGGCGTTGTCTGCCTTCCGACGTCGTGGAAAATTGCTGTCCCCAATCGGACTGGAGGGACTTCATATGGTAGGCCGAAATGCATCCACCTTGCGATTGTTTCACAGGCTAGGAGTCAAGTATGCCACGTTGACGTGGAACTGTCATAATCCCTTTGCCGATGCGGCGCAAGTGACGGTTCTGGATGACTCTCTTGATGCAGAGGCTGCTCGACCTGCGAAGCCCCATTGGGGCGGACTGAGTGTTTTGGGCACCCAGCTGATTCGTGAGATGAACCGGTTGGGTATGATTGTAAGGGAGAGTTCCTATCTCCGCGGTAACATTCCAAAGCTTACCACTATTCAGGTCGACCTCTCGCACACACATCCGGCGACTATGCATGATGTCCTTGCCGGCAACGCGACAAAGGCGTTTTCTGGTAGCCGAGCGCCAGTCATCTTCTCACATTCCTCAGCGCATGCACTTTGTCCTCATCCGCGTAACGTCCCTGACCATATCCTGCCACTGGTTAAGCAAAGGGATTCCGTCGTGATGGTGACCTTTGTCCCACAATTCATTTCCTGCGTCAACGCGACCGTCCCCGAGAGATTGCCAACTTTCTACCCGGCCAATTCTACCCTTGAATGGGTAGCGGAGCATATAATGTACATTGGCAATAAGATCGGATTCGAGCATGTGGGCATTGGGAGTGATTTTGACGGTATCCCGAGCACCCCGCGTGGCTTGGAGGATGTGAGCAAATTTCCAGCGCTGGTCAAGGAGTTGCTGAGGCGAGGCCTGAGTGACCAACAAGTAACGGGGATCATTGGGCGTAATCTGCTCAGGGTGTGGAAGAGGGTAGAAGAGGTCAGTACGGAGATGCTACGGGAAGGTGTGCTGCCAATGGAGGACGACGTATAAGCACATGGAATCGAGTGTTCCATTATTATATGTAGCGACGTTGACGGCGACAGACGGAACCACGGAAAAGGGGCGAAATGCCGAGAAAGCCGGAGCAACTGCGCCCCGCCGATGCCCAAAGCAGAAGCATTTTTCGAGGTCCGTCGACCGTCGACTGCATGGAGATGACATGATCACCATTCTTTCGTGCATTGTTCCTGCATACGGCATTTCTAATTTTAATTCTGGGCGCTGGTCGCATCGTGAGCCTCGTCGCTATATCACCGTTGTCCTCGTCGACGGCACTCTTTGGCTGCTCACCCTCATCTCCTGTCGATCAAGCATCTAAAGTGCATCTTTTGGAGCGAGTCGAAATGGAGACCATAACACCCGAAAGGAGAAAGAAGATCCTGCGGGTGCTGTTCGTATCGCTTCTTCTCGACCTGGTGAGCAAGAGGCCCGCGGTGGCATGGTCGTGTTCACGCTAACAAGGTCGAAGATATCCTTCACGTTCATTCTTCCACTGTTCCCGTCGCTCCTCACTTTCTACCGCAGCCTCGAGAAGCATCCCTCCTCCGCGTTGAACCGCATCCTCCACTACTTGAATGCATACAAGTCCTCGTTCGCCGTACCCATCAACGAGAAATACGACATCGTCTTGCTTGGAGGCGCACTGGGTTCCCTCTTCTCGTTGTTGCAGGCCATTGCAAGCCCGGTGATCGGAAGAGCTTCGGACAAATATGGCAGGCGAACAGCGCTGTTATGGAGCATGTGCGGCAACATCGCCAGTGTGGCATTGTGGTGCTTCGCTGTGGACTTCCGCACGTTCCTGCTGAGCCGGATCGTGGGCGGATTAAGTGAGGGGAATGTTCAGCTCGCGACCGCCATTGCCACGGACATCAGTACGGATGAGCAGAGAGGATCGACCATGGCGCTCGTGGGTGCCTGCTTCAGCGTGGCCTTCACATTCGGACCGGCGTTGGGGGCCGCCTTGGCTGGTGTTACGACGGTGATCGCCAACCCTTTCGCCACGGCTGCCGGCTTCTCACTGCTCCTGATCGTGCTGGAGACCCTGTACCTATACTTCCAGCTTCCAGAGACGAGACCGGCGAAGCGTGAGGCAACTGGCTCCAAAACGACTCCGAGTGGGCCAAAATCAATTCGGCATACAAACAACCCCTTGATTCTGAATGTTGTCCATTTTCTTTTCCTATTACCCTTCTCGGGAATGGAGTTCTCGCTACCATTTTTGATCACCTCCGTTTTGTACCCGGATCATCTGTCACCGTCGAAAATGAATGGACGACTACTAGGATTCATCGGCTTGATCGCCTCAATCCTTCAAGGATCGGTTGTACGACGCTTGCCGCCGCTTACCGTTGTCAAGATTGGAGTTGTGTCAAGCACAATATCTTTTTTCCTCCTTTCGCGGATTCAGGATACGACTGGTCTGTATTGCGCTGGCGCATTACTTGCGGTTACATCGGCTACCGTTGTGACCGGCTTGAACAGTCTCGGGAGTTTCGAGGCAAAGGAAAGCAACAGAGGAGAAGTGCTGGGAGCTTTGAGGAGCTGGGGACAGCTCGGGAGAGCGTTGGGCCCCATTGTGTTCTGCAGCCTATTCTGGTGGGCTGGTCGTGAGACGGCTTATCTGGTAGGCTGCAGGGCCATGCTGGCCGTCACGATCGTGGTATTTACAGCGTTGAAAGCGCCAAAAGTTGGAAATAAAAGTTCATGACTTCACATTGGATATGAATGATAAGATGAGTTGTAAGAGAGGTTCATACATGAATGATCAAATGAGGCGTGAGAGAAATGTATCAGAGCCATACAACGAGACGATACTCGGACTTCTTGGACTATGGCTTCATTCACTGATCTCGCCGAAACTTCACTCATCATCTTCACCTCGGGGTGTCAAGTGCGAGTCTGTGTCTTTAAATCGGAAATGATCGCGCGCACACATCTAGCTCACTGTTCCTTTGTTCTAGCAATACTTCAACACTCTTCGCCTCCGCTCCTAACACCAGTCTTTAAGCCGGCAACGTCCCCTCTCGGATCGTCTCCCGTCGCCTCCATGGCGCCTTTGAGTTTACTTGCGGAGCAATCTGGCTCCAAGCAATTTCGAACGGTGCGTAACGTGTTCTGCCCTAGCAGCGCAAACTCTTGTGAGAGTTTCCCACAGTTTGGCTGAGATTATCCAGGCACAGAAGACAACCAGACAGATCTCGGAAGAAATTCGCGACGAGCTGCTCAGGACGTTCCTGGACGACGATCCGGCCTTCATTGGCCTCGTGCAGCGGCTTGGATGCTACGGAGACGACGGCCGTCCTTCACCTGCCGAAAACAAGCCGGAAGAAGACCCAAGCCAAAGACACCACCAGCAGGAATGCGAACCCGAGCGAGCAGAGATCTCCCACTCGAGTGAAAATACTCTCAGATTGAGGCAACAGTGCGAACTACTGGGAATGCTGCCTCACAAGATCGAGCTCGCACAGACGGTCTTCGAAGAGGTCTTCAATCCGCCCATGATGGCGTGCAACTTTGGCGAAGAACACAATGCCGGCATTGCCGCTTCGATCTGGTACTGCTTCGAACCGAAGTCCAAGCTCGACATCTACGGGGTGTGTCGATCGCTGGACGTGGCCTGGGCTCGCTTCCAGATGGCGCACGACAAGGTGGGACAGTCTTTTGTCAAGTTGAAGAACCGCTTCTACAAGCGCAGACTGTATGCCAGGGCGCGGGCCAGTGGGCGGATGGGCGACTCCGACATCGACTCCAGGCTCACCAAGGAGATCTGTGGAAGGGACGTTACCGGGGAGCTCAGGGCCGAGGTCTTCGCTCTGAACCTCCTAGCCTAGGGTGGGCATGGTGATCTGTTCCCGCGGCGCTGGGTGGAAGGTGCCTTCTTCTGGACATCCAACGGAGCAGGTATTAGTTGTGACCTGTTGTGCAACTCTTTGGCGTCGCGAAAGGTCCCCGAACGCGAAGGATGGTGCATATGATTGACGGAAACTGGTCTTTTTACGACAACACACGCTGCGTTCATGTCGCTAGATGGGCATCAACAATTCACAACCATTTACAGCGACTGTGACGGTAGCACTCTTTGTGATACAATACAATTATTAATCCGTGATCAGTTTTGATTCTCCACCGTAACAAAAACACCAACGACAGGGTCGTTTGTGAGGAGTTCGTCCTCTTTCGACCTTTACTTTTTTTGTCTGGAAGGGCTGCTGTCCAGTCTATCGCTCATTCTTTCCATCTAGGAAATCAACCATCCTAATGAACCCAGCTTCTTACTATACTGTAGTAATTAATATTACCCTCTCCGCCCAGTATCGCCCTGAGCTCTTTATTTTCCTTCGACAAGACCCGAATTCCGAGGTCCCTTCCCTCGCAAACGCGTATTGGACAGGCAGTGACGACGGGGGTGGATTTCCCTTCCGTAGACCACGCGCAGCCGTGGACCCTCCGACCAACGTCGACAGACGCTATAGTCGCTTCATCCTACTTCGTGTCCACGCCTGAGCTTGGCATATACCTGAACAAACATGGTCGCTAAATACCGTTCGATGCCCGTTCCATACTCCGTTCTAAGGACCCATTAATTCCCATGGTAACCGCCAAGATGTTGTGTAAGGTATCCTAACCCCTTTCCATGCACAGCCTCGGGCTCGGCGTCAAATGAATCGTCATGGAGCATGCAGCTGGAGCATCCCAGCACCATTAAACGGGAAGAAAGTGGGCGTTAGGTAAACTCTGTCCAAAAAGTCGACCAAAGGTACCGTTTGGGTACGATATAGCTATCCTACTGTAGCGGTTCAATAGCACGGACGGAGCGGTCTTTGTTTTACCGCCCGTTTCTTACGGTACGTGCCTTGCCTCTCCACTCGATCGTCAGCCATGATGCTCCGGCGTCGAGAGAATGTGATACTGTATGAGATTATGACGACCGATACGTGCCAGGTGCAGAAGGGATTGGTATTGCCCACGTATATGAATGAACCGTGTATCTTGTAAATCCCTGGTTGACCCTTGACGTCGAGATTCGCGCGCGCCATGATGGCTTCGTGTTGTCCGAGGGCCTGAATAATGGAATTCCTTGCTTAATCCATACAACATATATTACGAGGTCGCGTGTGCTGCTAGCCTCCAACCATCTGATCATCATCGAGACCCATCAAGCGTTGGTCCGCGAATAATTGAATCTTGTCCTCCAGCACAGTTCTTCCCCATCTCTCCGCGACCTTGGCGGCGGCCTCGAACATCGGTCCACTACGATCGTTCAACAACTTGACAATCTCAAGAGCCTTCATGCCCCTCTCATCGCCCTCACGACACTCTACAGCTAAGAGCTGCAGTAGAATCTTGTCCACCTCGACCTCCATCCTCATGACTTCGGACTGTTGTGCAAAGCTTGCTCGATCGGCAAGCCCTCGGACGAGGTCATCTGCCAGTTGAAGCAGCACCGAAGAGCGGACGTAGGACTCTTCTAGTCTGGTTGCCACCGCGGCATTGTCTTGTCCATCGCCGTCCTCGCCATCTTTGCTCTTCTCCACTGGTCGACAGACTGGAATGTTGAAGTCGAATTCCGTAAGAAGAGGCCGCGGGAAGTACGGGGTCTTGTCTCCGCCCTTCAAGATGATACAGTGGAATTTGTCATCGTCAACCGCAACGGGCCAGTATGTCTCTTCCTTCTTCCCATCCTTCAGACGGTCGAGTAATCTGGTGTCGAGGAGAGGTACCCATTTCGCTTGCCCCATTTTGCGCCAATGCATGAGAGTCAGTAGCACCCCGTTGCTGTCATAGATGTATGGATCTCCAGACTCACTCCAGAACAGGGTTTTCAAGCTGACCTCTTCGGCATCTGAATCGGGCGGGACAGTGCCCAATGCTAAGACATCTTCGTTTTGACAGGTCTCGTTCTCTCGAATATTCTCAATGCTGTACAAGAGCTGTGTACTCCCATCTGCACCAACAGGACCGTTCCCAACTGTCATGACAAAGTCGCCGTAACCAGCACACGTTACAGCAGGAGAACTCTTCATGCGCCATATTCGGACAGGTGTGCCAAACCGTGTCCACACTCGGACGTAGTTCTTGTTCGTGACAGCCACAATGTTCTGGGTGGTTAGGGCAAGACAGAGTGCTTCTTCGCCGTCCGGCAGGTTAATTCGGCAGTCCGACCGAGCAGTCCAAGTCTCATGAGGTCGGTAAAAAATCACCGCCGGCTGACCGTTTTTTGGGGGACTCGAAAACAGGGTGCCGTTCTCATCCAAGCACGCCTTGTCGTATAGAAAGGGATCCGTGAAGTGGAAGTCTCGGTACATTTCTCGATCATAAAACTCGGCCGTGACCGTGTTATGGGTATCCTGATCAACGGTCCAGACAAACCCGATCAAGTTCAAGCAGAGATATTTGCGATTGCCCCTCCATGGCGTGGATCCCGGCTGAAACGGTTCGTGCACTCGGGGTTGCCAGGCCTCGAGTTTGTTTCGCTTAGCAAGGTGACTGACGCCGTTCCCCATGTGAGCGTTCGTTCGCTTGCCGTTCTCGTTGATGTATCCAGCTCCGTCGTCGTCTTCAATCCAATCATATTCCTCCTCGGGTCCGAGCAGATCGTCCAGACTGTCCGGGGTGCGTGCTCGTTTCGCCTGGCCATTCGCCAACGGTTTTCGGCCATTGACAGCTGTAGCTCGATCGAGCAAGGGGTCGTGGAAGAATGGTGCCCCGACTTTTGGCCCTTTGAGAAGTTTGATGTGTTCCTCTTCTTTGAGAAAGTCCGGAATGATGAAGACTTCGCCATCAGAAGTGGTCCAGTTGAAGATGTTCTCACCGTGGTTTTGCCAGGTAATGTTCAATATATTTGCGTAGTTGAAGCGTTTCAACCTTTTTTGCGTTTTCGTTTCCCAGATAACCAAGTAATCTGAATCTGAAGAGGCCAACAAGGCGCCATTAGATGACCAGGCCAATGAGGTGATCTCGCTGCTGTGCTCCCCGGAAAAGACTCGTTGATGCGCTCCGTCCTCAATGGAGACGATTTGAATGTCCCGTGTTGCTGTTGCACAAGCAAAGGCTCTTCCATCAGGATGCCACACGCATCGCGAAGTAGCTGAGTCTGCAGTTTCAAGACTGGGTATGATTCCATCTACTGTCCGATATACGGTAGGCTCGGCGGTCATAGAATAGACGTAGATGACGCCGTTGGTGCAGGACGCGGCGAGGTACTTGCCGGATGAGTCGTATGTCAAGTGCTTTATCGGCTTCGGATGATCGCGCAGGATTGTGATCTGTTCGATATCGTTTCGATTCACCACTTTGATCTCCAGTTCACTAAAAGAGTCAGCGGACGGCTAGCAGATTGAGGAGCTTGACGTACTCGCTGGAAACAGCTACCCATTCCTGGTTGGGAGACAGGGCAACA
This sequence comes from Phialophora macrospora, assembly GCA_000835435.1. Classification (NCBI taxonomy): domain Eukaryota; kingdom Fungi; phylum Ascomycota; class Eurotiomycetes; order Chaetothyriales; family Herpotrichiellaceae; genus Phialophora; species Phialophora macrospora. Next base: position 365,148 of record KN846958.1, on the reverse strand, counting down.
TCTCTGACTGGGAGGCCAGTCCTAACAAGGATCTGCTTCAAGTCGCCCGACGGGACAGCGTACTCGCATACGGTGCCATCTTCGCACCCCAGGATGACGAAGTCATTCTAAACAGTGTCAACAGCCCTGCAAGCTACTTGTGTTGGGCAAGGTTGAATCGTACCCCGGAGGCAACAGCAAGCGTCTCAACCCGTGTCGAAGGTAACAAGTCAGGCTCTCCATTGTCGTTCGTCCGAAATGAGCGAGCAAAGTCCCCAATACCGGCTACGATCAACCGTTGACCGTCGGGCGAATACTGCAGAAAGGTAGAACCAGGAGGTTGTGCAGGGCGACCTGGAAATGGAGGTCTATCAGGCATCTTGTGCGGCTCAGTGTTGTATCTCGAATCAAGACTTGCTCATCAATGTATGTTGTCAATTGTCCAGGTGGCAAAGGCGCATGCTACGCAGGGAGACGCGTCCCAACACGAACGCGAACTTGAACGCGAACGCGTCCACACAGCAGAATTCCACTTCCGAAGATTATCCGGCCCAGCAAAAGTCTATTCGTCCGGTAGCAGACACCAGCATCATGGGTAGTTGAGGCTAGCCTCAAATATGGCGGATAGAACATAGACACTTGACCGTCCGCTGAAGCATGACAATAATACATATCGAGAAGCGAAAGTCTAAAGCCAAATACACATTGTCCACCGCCACTATTCGTTTCAGGACGACCTTGCCTCGTGCAGCTGTCGGAACCGGTGTCACCACGCTCATCTTTCAACCGCCAATTGCTTTTGAGGGTATGAATCCACACCCATGCCGAACTTCACGTTTAAGCTTGTCGTGATATCGTAATTCGCTCGTATCATCATAATCTTCTCCAGAGCCACGTGGACGCTGAGCATGTTTTCGACTGCAGCCACTGTAATTACTCCGCTTGGTTTGGTCGGAAGTCCTGCTCACTGAATGAAGCTGTAAGTTGGACGGGAGGGGAGCGCATTTAGTTCGATGCATGTATGCTCGAGCGATGACATCTGGCTTGCATTGGCAGGGCAGATATGTCAGTGGCGTTCTGATGAGCCTTCGGGCACCCGGCCAATTAATCCCACAGCGGCTCCGCGAAAGCCGATAGCGTCGTCATTATCTCCATCAGACGAAACTGTGACGTTTCAAATTGCTGGTTCCTCGGCGCGTCAACTCCTCTAATAAGGTCGCTAAATGGATGGACCGGTAGTGGTTTGGAACGAGCACGAAACGGCCATATCTCCTTTTGACGTATCAACCGGGAGTCGAATGTGCGGACCAGTCGAGTGCGGGATCGAGATGAATAGGATCAATTGAGTCGAGACTGGCTCGGACTGTTTCACGTGTCCGGTGGCGTCGTTACGAGAGCTGGTTCTGGAGGCGGGTAGAGGCAGTGACGGACATGAGATATAACGTCTTGGACATATTCCCGAGCCTGCGGGAGGACGCGATCCATATGCATGAAGTGATGAGGCATGCCTCTGAACCGCTTCAAGATGACTTTGTTGCCGGCTTCCTCTAACTTCTTGGCATATGCTTCAGCTTCGTCTCTCAGAGGGTCAACCTCTGCAGTAGCAAGGTACGTCACCGGAGCCAGGTTCTTGAAGTCCGGTGCATTCATAGCGTCTGCGAACCAGGAAATATCCCGTCTTTGTTCCTTTGGCTTAATCCCAGGGTTTTGGCTGGCCAAGGACATCCATTTGAAGGTGTCGAACCACTTCAACTTGTCCCAATTGAGGAGCGGGGCAAACTCGAATTCTTTCATACTGGCCCAAGGGCTCATGTCCGGCGTCGCATACTTCCTCACGTCACTGATGGTAGGTGTGGCAACAATCACACCTTTCAACTTGTCACTGAAGCCGCCGTCACGGAAAAGATGGTTCAAGATGAGGGCAATAGTGCCGCCGGAGGATTCGCCGCCGAACGTGATGTTGGTGGAGTCGATGGAGAATGTCGGGTGGTTCGCCAATATATGTGCCACCGCCGTGAGGCTGTCCATAATTCCAACGGGAAAGGGATACTCCGGGATATGTCGGTACTCGATATCGATCACACAGCACTGCACAGAGGCACAAATGTGATGGCAGATGTGAGCGTCGGTTTCAAGGTCGCCAACGGCCCAGCCTGCTCAGGGTCAATAGAAGTCCGGGCACACGGCAACATGGGATGATATACCTCCACCATGAAAGTTGAAATGTACTGGCCAAACTTTGCGCTGTCCAGGCTCTTCACCGGGAGGTACATAAACCCGCACATTGACCTCACCCGGGTATTTCTCCCAACCTGGCACTGTCGTCTCGCCAATCCCTCCCACGCCCGATGGTGGTGCAGCAGCATACGAGTATAAGGCTGAGTAGTTCTGGCGAACCAGGTTTATGTCCGTCGGCCACGGAGGCCCGTTGGCAATGTAATCATTGTATAACTTTACAAACGCGGGGTCGAGCTTGTCAACGACCGAGGGATGCAGAGGATTGCGCAAGGGAACCGTCGGCGATTTCGCTGCTCCGTGCGGGAGAGCAGGGGCGCCACGCATGCGAACATCGTGGGTATTCATCTCGAGGAGCGGCGTCGCATCATCCGTATACGTCTGCAAGTATCGTCAGGAGCGAGGCTGAGCACGAGGGGCGGGCGTCGAGTTCAGGTGCGCGCCTGCAAGATAAAGCACCAGAAAGCGAATCACAAGATATATCGAGAAAAGTTGAGGCGCATGACCGATTGCAGCCGGAACAGCGCAGATGCAGACTCCCTCGCGTGTTCCCAAAGATGAGGAGAGCTGAACATCTTATGGATCGTGCATCGGACTTGATTGGTGGCGATGATGATTTCGGGTGAGGCACATGAAAGCTGATTGGGCTCAAAGTCCGTAGGGAGGTGGAAGAAAAGACGGAGGGGTGGTCGACGGGGTCGAATTTTGACGCAGGGCCCATGGCCGCCGTCGGATGTTCAACCCTGCCGGGTCGCTGCCAACGCTCCAAAAGGTATTGGCGGCCGTCTGACACGGTGGACATGCAACTGTCCAGAGGGTCTGCGGTGGAAAAGGCGCTGTCAGACGACTTGACCTTTCTCCTGGCTGGCGTGGCTGGCCATTGTCCACGAACAATCATACCTTCTTGATCCCTTTCCTTTATCATGACCTATTTACTCGTTGAAGCCTCAGGGTGCACAACATGCTCGAGCTGAGGACTCAAGTTCTGATGTCCTTTGTCTAGATCTATCTTGTCAGTCTGCCACTCCCCTTGAGGCCTACCGCTTGTTTCAGCGCCACCACCACCCTCATCTGAGTCTTTTCCAGCAATGACCAGCATTTCATGATGGAGCGCGAGTCCTGGTGGAAACAGTAGGCCCTGCAGGACGCCTATTCCAAGGGACGCTTCTTGGAAGCACTCCGGGAGGGGGGTCAGCAACGATTCTGCCACACACCTCAACGTCGACTGACAGCGAATAAAACCTTTGAACGCCCATGCAAACAGTTCTTTATCTTCCGTGCGATTTGCGAAGCGGGACGTCTGGAGATACGCAGATGCTGCGGGGAATCGAAGGATTTTGAGTTATCATGCTGCTGACACGATTGTTTTCCCCTCTAAGACGCCATAGATATGTGGCCACCTTTCACTTCCAAGCACACTCGCAAACACACAATGAGTGAGATTGTCAGCCGGTGCTGCACGCTTGGGAACTGAATTCATGGCCGTCCAATTCCCGTGGCTTCCAACACTGAACACCGTCTTAGTCAACTTGTTGGGGACCAGTCAGGCGCTACCGCTTCCAGAGGTTCGACGTGCCTCCACCCCATACAGATCGTACAGCCGATATCGTTCCCTTCGCCAGTCCTCGGGACCGATAGAGCAACACGCCCATCTATCCCAGTCTCGATGTTTCGCACTCTGCCTGCCTCTCCACCAACCATTGTCGCAGTCGTAGCCACATTCGTCTTCGTTAACGGGCTGCTCCCGTCGCAGATTTTCGCAATAGCTGTCTTCCTTCAGCCACCACCCTTCGATGGACTCGTTCTCCCAGCTTTCCGTTGCAGATGGCGAATCACTTTCCAGCCCCAACAGAGAGCATGTGTTTATGATTGATTGCACTTCAACAGCGGTGTACCTCTCAGTTCCGGTCTGCTTGACCAATTTCTGCGCGATCTTGGGTATCGGAATGTGGTGTTCGAGAAGCTGCATGACGAGCTTGCTCGTGCTGCCCTTGACAAGGATCGGTTCGCGACCAGAGATTCTGAGGTAAGGGAGATACGAGTCTACCTTCATGCTGACAGGAGTCCGTCCGGGGTCTACACCTCGGGTCTGGATTTTATATCCGCAAGGACATGCCGCTACATCGTCTCCTTTGTGGCCGTCAATGTCCAGATTACCCGCATGCGAATACGCTCTGAATATCTGCGATTCCCTGGCAAGATCCACCATCGAGGTCCCTTGTATCCTTACTGGGGTGGACTGCCGAAAAAGGCATTTGGTTGTTGGGTTTCTTCCACGAATTAAGTCTGCATCGCCTGGAATTGGTTTCGACAAAGGCATCGGCGGACTGTAAAGGCGGACAAGGCAGGCAAGAGGACTGTTGTTGGGCTTGAAGGTCAGTCAAGACTTGTGCACGGATCTGAGGCAACTCACCTTTACGCTGGCCTTTTCCCCACGAGTCGATCGATCGAGGGAAGTTATGTCGGTTGAAATTTCATTTGCTGAAGATGGACGGGGAAGCACACCAAACCGACATCGGTGTGAGAATCCGCGAGTCTGCGAAGGGGGGAAAGCTGCAAGAAAAGCAAGCCTTTGCTCGAAGAATCCCCCTGGTGAAGAATCAGTGGTTCTTGCACGTTCACTACCTTGCCACGCATCGCTCCAACAACCGTCTCCTTCAATTCACATCACCTTCTGGACCCACGGCCCCCGTAAAGTGAATCTCAGGTGTCACTCCCCAAAAGGTCAAAGTATATGAATGCAACCGCCAGAAAAGTGGTCGGGATTTCCGGGGAAGGAAACCAGAGTTCAGTGGGTACTGGGGGCAACAGAACGGTCTGGGGGAGAACGGTCTGGGGGCGAACCTGGCATGAAGTACCCGGAATGACCACCACGAGACATTCCCTATCTGCATGCGGTTGAGTACCTCAACGGACGTGGTAACATGGGAATCAGGACCAGGGACTCGAGTTCGAAGCTGACAAGCTTCCTCTCGGGTCCCGGAAAGACCACCACGAGACTTTCCCTATCTGCATGCGGCTGAGGACCTCAGCGGACGTGGTAACATGGGAATCAGGACCAGGGACTCGAGTTCGAAGCTGACGAGAGTTTCCTCTCGGGTCCCTAATAAAAAAACGGCCTCATCGTCAGATAGGATCAGTTTTCTCAGATGCGCTTACCAGCGATATCTGAGTTTTTTGGTCTTTCACTATACAGGTCACCCACCGACACTGCTAGTACTACCATTTTTCATAATAATTAGAAATTAGAACCTATAGTCTATTATATACTATGAACAGGAGCGCCTTGACCTATCTATATCCCCTCTCATCCAGCAGCTCCAAAGTACCTCCTAGGTACAGTGACATGGCAGTAAGATACAGGACCTTCAGCCGCCCCTCATCTTGCGCCCATAACCTTGACGAAGTTCTGCTTAAAGGAGCCTTGCCCGGGGTGTTGATTCCCAAATCGCTGAATGATTGTACAGTTCCACGTCAAATCCGAACCCCCGCCCGTCCTGAGAGCCCCGCAAGCTTGCAAATGGGAAGAGATCACATCGCTATGTCGCGATCGCTGACCTGGGCAGCCAACGTCGAACCGAGTGGCTTCCACTCCGACAGCCAAAAAGCGATCAAGTCCTCTCCACAGGAACCCGGAATTGTGCACGCCGCCAGTGATCATTCATCGCTTTCCGCACGGGTTGTTGAATGCGTTTGCGCGCGCGATCACTCTGCTTCATCCTCGCGTATCACGGAGAGAGTATTGCGCAGCAACAACCTTCACGCCCTCTTCCTCTTGCGCGTGATTCCGGCTTTCCTCCTCGCCGCCACATCCACTTCGCCCAACAGCTTGCTCGCTTTCACCAGCTGGATGATGTTGATGATCTGCTTGCCGAACATAACCGGGGCGCTCACACCGGCCAGGATCCAAGGCACGGTGCTGTCCATTTTGTTCGCGCGGGCCATCTCCATCGCGCCCGCGCTCCAAGGGTTCACGAATATGGCGCTGGGTTTCGGATGCGCGGGGGAACCAGGCTGAGCGGAGGATACGCCGCCTTTGTCGTTTGACACGAGCAGGGACGGGGAGAGGAGAGGCGAGGAGAAGGAGAGAAGATACAGGGCGATGAAGAAAAGCTCGTTGAGGGCGCAGAACATGAACAGCACGGTCTGCAAGCATCCATAATTTTTTGTCAGCCAGTCTTCCTCCTCTGAGCAAAGTGTGATTTTGCACCGCGAGTTGGGGGGGGGATACTGCTTACCCTGTTCGTGTAATACAGATGCAATACCCAACTTCGACTGGCCTCGACCTTCTTATGACTCTGCCCGCCCGTGGTCAAGGACGCATACATGTGGATATAGTGACTCGCCAAATCGAGACTGATCAGTCCCTGAAACACAATCGACCACCTGGGAAATGCCGATGCCAGGAAGACGAGTAGACAGGAAGTCGTGCAGCGATCGGTCACCATATCCAGCACGGCGCCAAAGGTCGTGGATTGGTTGTACCGCCGCGCGGCCAAGCCGTCGGCGGCATCGAGGATGCACGAGAAACTGTACAGTGCGGAGCAGGTGCGAGGGTGGAGGGGCATGTAATAGAGGGATGCGAGGGCGGTGACAATGCGGAGGTATCCTGTACAGCTCGGTTAGGTTGATGTCTGAAGCAGTGTTCGAGCCGCTGGCGGGTTTGATCAAGACGGGTGGGGGGCCTGATGCATACCGATGATGTTTGGGATGAAGAGGAAGATGTTCTCCTCGTCGTAAATATCCTCTTCTGTTCTTTTGGATCTCTCAATCGTGCCGTTGGCTGGGGCCACAGCGTGGCCGTTCTCCTTCACCGTCCCATTGCTCCGTGCCATGATCTGTTGGCTGCGCCGCGGTGGTCCCACGCCAGGAGGCGTCACCAGGAAGGGACAGAATTCGGCGCCGGCAAGAAATCGAGGATGGCTCGTGAGGTCTTGCTCAATCAGGTAGGACGGCACGCAGGCAGACACGAAAGTGTGCTTTCTGATAAGGGGTGCCTTTATCGCAGGCCCAGACTTTCTTGGGAGATTGTTGCTTGCGGTGCGGGCAGCCGCGGAGCAATTGAACTGTTGGCTTTCACAGCGTCAGGCACCGCTGCTGCTGGCTGAGTGTGATGGGGAGAGTGCGAGATGTGCAGAATGTCACGTCCGAACAAGAAATCGTCCGCAAGAGGTAGATTATTATTTAATTGCCAGCAGTACTTGAGATCACGGTCGCGGCCGGAACCACGGATGGAATGATGTTCATTCGGACGAATCAAGCCCCGTGCCAGCATCTCGCTTCCCCAGAGTCTCGTGGTTCGTGAATGGTCAGCCAGACGGCATGATTGCACCGTCACACCAACGCTTGTCAGGTCACTTCAACACTTGTCCCGCAATGGTTCGGGAGTAATATATAAAAACTGACATGTGCTTTGTTCGAGCACGGTATCCTATTGCCGTCGAGTCCTCGGATCAGACGCTTGTTGCCGCTTGAAATCGCGGGACTCCTTGGTCCCGAGACTACCGTGTCCGCCTTCTTGCCGTCGTTCCCACCCTCCCATTCGCACCACAAGGCAAGTGGCATTGTCTCCCTCGGTGGACACCTCGGTCGCAAAGTTGACCACGTTGCGAGCGGCTTGCTCAGGGGTCCTAGACTCCTTGACGAGGTCCACCACCTCTTGATCCTCAAGCGTCCCCGATACTCCGTCGGACATCAGGACCATAAACGAGTACTCGGCCGGACCGACTTCAACTCTTTTGATTTCTGGTTCGGCACTGACACCAAGTCTTTTCGAGGCAATGTCTCCGAATGCTCGAGTATTGGCCAGCCCCGAGATTCGTTCTTGGCCAAACGAGTCGGTCACGAATGATGCAGCATACCTTCTCAGCCTGTTACTTTCCACTGGTGACGATGGATGGTGGTTTGTGGTCAGCGGAATGGCTCTACCAGTAGCGGTAGAGCAAAGGAGAATTCGTGTGTCTCCAACATGAGCAACCAGCATCGAAGACGTGGTTGCCGGATTCCAGAACGGGGTGGGGGTCGGCGTAGATAACATGGCCACGCTGCAAGTGCTTCCGCCTTTAAATCTGTTGGGTCCTCCAATGTGTCCCGCCAGCTTTGATGGTTCACCCAATATGTCCCCATCGTTGAGAGGCCTTTCCGCTCTTGTATCGTCTCTGCTTTCCGAATGCTTCGCCGCTTGAGCCGCCACAAAGTCGTAGTCCGCTTTCAAGAAGGCGTAGGTCAAGACTTCTTCAATCGCCGCTCCAGAGTAAATATCTTGACCGCTTTCCTGCAACGGGTCCGACTCGTCTCCCAGCTTCTGATAGCCACTGTAGATAGAAAAGTAGGCAGGCTTGAAGCGTCGGAAATAACCGCCTACCAGGTCTTTCCAGCCTCTTGTCAGGTCTCTCTCCAGCTGCTTGATCTGCTCCTGATCAGCGTTTTGGATTAAGGGAGGGTCGCCGGGGTATGGCGTGGTGCCACCGTCTTGGGACTCCGCCTTCCCATCTTTGGATTCGTCTTTGCTGACTTCGATCGCCTCGAGAGCTTTCTTGCCTTGCGTCTGCTGCTGTGCGTCTCCACCGAGACCTCCTAGTACAGGGGCGCCCTCCTTATCACCCTTTCTCGACGTTTGCAGGCTCGACTTGAGATGGAACGCTACGGCAGCCTTCTCAATGTACTCGTGAAGCGACTCCCTCAGAAAATCGCTGCATTCCGCCCCGCCGTGACCATCGAAGACTGCGAAGTAGAAAACTTGTGGATCCCCAGACGCGCCGTCGGCCGACGTTCCCTCGCCTGTATTCTTTTTCAGGGTCACAGATGTTGGCGCTTTCCTAGAGAACGCCGGTAGCTCAATTACGCCCGCCTGATGGGAATCTTCGTTGTAAGGTCTGCTCCCACGAGACACCGAGGCGCCATAATGGTGTTTGGCGCTCCTTAGAGGGATCCGCACGACCGTCGTATCTCGAGAGACGGAGGGGTGGGCCGCAGGAGCGTGCTTGCCGTCCGGGATGTGAGGGGTTGATTCTTTCCTAGGGAATTTGTGCGCAAGCCCGGTCATAGAGCGTGAATCTGGATGAAGGGATGAAGAAGGGAGGTGTGTGACAAAGTAGTCGTGGAAATGCCGGCGCTGGTGCTGGCCATCATGGAATCGGGTTCGCGTTTGAGCTCGTGTCTGCCGAATGAAGGTCGATAGAAGGTCTACATATCAATCAGATCAATCTCACTTGTCGCATCAAACCAGTTCCGCTGTACCATAATAATGACGGTCGTTGTATGGGCGCCAGAATCTGCTGCTCGACGGGGGCATGGCTGCAGACTGAGTGGCTTTCGAAGCCTGCCATCGTCCTACTGGCGAATCACGACCATCTTCGTGTCGGCAAAGAATGGCTCGGCCTGCGCGAAGGATAAGACGAAAGAAAAGCGAGCGAAGAACCAAAATCTCGACAAATCGTAGGGATGGTGATGACCAGACCGTGGCACCAGGGCAAGCTGAAGTCGTCACAGCCTGCGGAGTCGCTGTATCCAGCTGGCCGAGCTTGTAGAGCGCCTTCGGCACCACATAGCCGAGCCGTTGGACAGAGTGTAAAATCGGGCAGCGCAGGCGTGAAGGGTGTTACTGCGCGATGTCATTGTATATGTATCTAGATCTATTGCATGGCATCTGGAGTCTATCAAGGTTATAACCAAGCCATGACAAAGTTTCACCAGCATGTTCGAACCGTCCGCGCCAGATAAATCACCTCCTCTTCAACATGATACACGATCATAACTTCGACTCCTGAACACTCCCATCCGACGTCTTCAGCCCTTGATAAGAATCAAAACTCTCATCGCCATGGAAATGCCACCCCCTCTCCTCGCCCTGACTCAAATGACTGCAATCACTATTCAGAATGCAATTCCACCCGCCAGCCACTCCCTGGGCTCTGTCGTCGTAGTGTTCCTGCCTCGCCTCTTCTTCAACCGGGGGCAGCTGCCGTCTCACGAACTTGCTCAGGCCGCACGTGAAACATCGAAAATCCTCCTCGTCCCAGTCGTCGGGAACATCTCCTGTCAGCGCTCGTCCAGATGCGATGATCGGCGCCGCATGCCCAGAAATTAAAATTGTGACTTCCTCCTCGCTCCTTCCCAGGCGGGAAAACTCCTCATCCACGTCCCGCACAACACTTGCCAGTGCGCGCGCAATCCGATCATGCAGCTCTTCTATCCGCTCACCGTGTTCGGACGGTATCAGTCTCGAGTGATAGTCGTCGTTCAACCACGGGAAGAAGTCCCTGCGTAACCTCTGAGGGTCTGCAGGAGAAGGTTGCACGAACCACGCGCGCCCGAACCACTCGCCCAGTCCGCGTTCGCCTCGGACCAGCAGATTCCCCCGCCTCTCGAGGTCGCGTTCCGGTATTTGTTCAAGCAGCGCTTCCATCGTCGGCCGCAACGTCTCGAGACATCGGTAGAATAACGACGAGTAAATCCGTAGTCGATCCTGCTTTACAAGATCTGCGAATAATGCGCTGAGATGGCGGCCCGTTTCTTGCGCTTGGCGTACGCCATGCGACGCGAGAGGAGGATCTGCTGGGAGCCGGGTTGGAAAGGGGTGGTTGGAGGAGTATTTGCCCGTGGCAGGGTTGAGCGACCAGGCAAGCCGATGGCCGTGCCGGAGGATGTATATCTCGGTGACGGGCATGGCGACAGCTTTGCTACTACTGGACTTGAGACATGGCTGCAGACTGTTGATGCACAGACAAACTACGAGTATAGAATGTATAAAGAAATCAAAATGTCAACGGAGGACCGAGTACCCCGTAGTTGATTAGTTGGGGAGAGGAAAAAGACTGGGGCGCCACCGTAATCGCGTCGCTCGTAGTCGTTCAGCCGAGGTCGTTTATTCCGACTAATTCGGAGATGCTGGATGGAGTTGACGACTGGAGCATCATCAAGGAAAGTATAAAGCCCTGCACAGCGTATCTCAGAAGCTAGCCGAGACCTTAGGCGAACTGTCGCGGATCTTTTTTGCTTGCTCCTGGCCTCATGACAGCTGCTCCGTAACTATGTACATGGAGCGATAATTGCATATCCAGTTCGGGGTTTGTTGACCAATGGAATACCGTATCAAAGCAAAGCCACTATGCGTCGATTGAGTTGTATCATTCAATACGAAAGAGGCTCCTGGATCTTCAGCTCCCCAATTCTTGCCCTCCAGGTTGGTTCTTAGCCTGGACTGGGACTACATACATGTAGCGAGAGCAATGAGGAATTTCCCTGTATTCTCACAGTTCGTGTCTGGTGCTTCACCAGATGACTCGCTTGGTCAACGCAATCGTACCTACGCTATGCCTGTATTGAAAGAATGGCCCCGTGCCAGTTCATAGAGACACATGTCCCGTTGAGAGTAAGCCATTGATTCCTTACTAAGAACTGGGTGGGCTATTTTCGAAAATATAGAGCCATTCCTCAGTAGCTAGGCGATCGGGATGGTCGTGGTTAAGTACTCGTTGGCGGATCTCCACAACATGCCTCATCATCCCAAGCGCTATAGGATGCAGGTCGGGATTCCAGAAGGCAATAGCCAGATGGTGCTACGACGCTAGTCGCGAGGGATGATCCTCCCAGCAGCGTCTGCCCATGATACCGCACCACGTCCTCTAGTAGTGTCACTGGGGTCTTGACCTGTCCATTAGCCTCATCGACTACCAGTGCGCGCTGCGCCGTCAGTCGATCCAGTTGATCCTCATCAAGATGCTGTCTTCGGCAATCATGGCGCCCTCCGAAATATTGGACCGCTTCCTTGACGCGACCATCAACTTGTCAACACAGCCCTACCTTTATGCCTGGATCGTGGAACTCTCGACTCATCAGTCCGACCACGGCCTGATCAGCTTTGGGGAGTAGTTCCGCTTACCTTATTGTACTATCTAGTACTCCGCTCGTATTGATATACGTTGGAGTCGCCAGGGGAAGATAGGTCAGCCCTGGCTTACCCGAGACATACTTGGACCCTTTCTTGGCTTGGGACGACCTCGCGCTCCGGTCCGTGATTTATAGATGAAGACACGGTCACGTGAATTAGGGGCAGTGTATGATGACGTAAAGATGTCTTTCACTTACCTCGCAGTCGCGTCTCCGCCTGGACGCACTCAACATCAACGCTCCGCTTGGGAGGCCAGAAAAGTAAGATCGTCTTGTCATTCTTCTAGTGACTCTACACCTATCTTCTGCAACTACTGCAATACTTCTCCATGCCGGCCTCAGCAACCCGAGACGACATCGAGTCCATCCTCGTGCCTTGGCCTCCTGTTTCCGGACATTTCCGCTTCTGCTTCCACCTTCGTTTCCCGCCAGCCATCTGGCCAACTATGTCCACTAGGTGTATACACTCAAGAATCCCTTGGGGAAATCCAGCAACTCCTTGCTCCACGGCTTGCCGCTCGCGCACGACTCCGGATCATACCCCTCCTGGGTGTAAATCCTTTGGATCTGGCGACGCCGAACACCCGTGTTGGAACCTTCGAACAACGGCAGGCATAAAGCGTCGTTCATCATCAGGCCGTACGGTTGCGATGTAGCGTAGGCTGTGACGCCGACGGCCTGCATGGCCTCGAGGACGCATTGGATGGCATTCTCAGAACCCCAGACCTTGGCCTGGTAGGCCATCTCTGCCTCGCCTGTGGTCTCGAGATAGTGGCACGCCTTCCAGGTCAAATAGCGGGTGGTCTCCTCGCGCATCTTCATGCTGATGAGGAAGTCCGCAACGGACTGATAGTTGATCGTTGGGACGCTGCCACCGCGCTTCTCGGTGGTGACGATCTTGTGCGTGTGTGCGAAGCAAGCCCGCATCAGACCCGCGGAACCGGCACCCACCAGGGCCGCCGACTCGGTGAAGGCCGCGACGTTGACCATTGCTCCCTTCCCCGGCGGTGCGAGGATGTTTTTGACGGAGACGCGGAAGTTGGTATACTTGGTGCGCGGGCCTGAATGTGCACGGAACCCGTGCGTCTCAATGTCGTACATCACTCCGAAAGCGCCCTTGTTCTTTTCGGCTTCGAAGTCGGCGCGGGTTATGACCACCATGGCCAATGTCTCCTTGGGGTCTCCTTGGTCGCTAAACCGACACAGCAAGGTCAAGACCTCAGGACCGCGGAAATCCCAGCCGGCGCTGCTGGAGGCGAATTGCTTGCCGCCATTGATGACGACTTCGTCGCCCTCGATCCTGGCCAGGGTCTGCACGCCCAAGCCGCCTTCATTCTGAAGGTAGTTGGCGCTGCCTCCTGGCTCGGAGAAGCCCAATGCCGCCAGCGCGTCCCCCTTGCCGGTGATGAAGGGGGCCAAGAACCTCTTCTTCTGCTCCTCGTTGCCGTACATGAAGATCGGGGCCAGGCCTAAGCCCGTCACGAGCCAGGTGATGGGAATGCTGGAGTCTTCGGCGAAGAACTCCTCAGTGATAAGGGCCAAGTCAACCAGGCTCTTGCGCGTGCCTCCTTCACTCTCTGGGATCTGGATCTTGATCCATCCCCCTTCAACGCATTTGGCGTACGCGTCACGGGTGGCGCGGAAGCGTTCTTCTTGCGTGGGCAGTTTCAGATAGGCTTCACGCGCCGGGGCCAGGACCTCTTTCGCAAACTTCCTTGCGTTGGCCTTGAGTGTCTCCTGTTCAGGAGTCAGGGTGAAGTCAATCGCCATAGTCAAGGATCTTGTGGGCACGACGGTACTAGATGTAGGATGGACGTGTATATAGATGGTTTCACAACAAAGGTAGGACCGATATCTTGAAGCAGAAGGCTGGAGAATCACTTGTCTCTGGTTGAAGAAGTTCTCTGGAGTCTTCAAATCCCCATCATGAACATGGTGGAAACCCCCTCCCTTTTATATGTCGTGCCTTCCTTGGGCTGTTCGACCTCGAGCTTTCGTCCATATGCAACAAAGTTGAACCGAGCACAAGTCAACGACTTGGATATTGCACAGCATCAAGGACCCCACCCGCTCCCGTTGCACCGTTATCTGTGTGCTCATGTTCAAGCTCGTCCTCTTGTGCGAAGCTGCTCGGGGTGTGCATGGCGCCCTAACCTCGAGACGATAGATCGTCCTGAATTGTGCGGTACAGACGGACTTTGCGGAGCCGCACGCTGGTTGGTCGGCAGGTGCACTACTCCTGGACGGTGGAGATGCGTCGATAAGGAAACACCTATGCTCCCGACTCTGATACTTTCATATTGTGTGAGCCGGATAACGGCATCCCTCTCAACTCCCCGAGAGAGCATCTCTGTCTGGTATGATTTGGGCTAGTCGGTCGATACAGAAGTGTGTGTCGCCTTTTCATTGGACTGATCACATACAGCCAACTGGTCTATTCAGCGTTAGGCCTCCGCTGAGCCAGTCGAGTGTGCTTGTGCTTGGTAAAGCGGGTGTCGTTATCATCGAGATGTTCCGTGTCGTGCGTCTAGGTTGGTGCCTGGTATGTACATGGCATGAACCTTACAGCTGGGACTAGGACTAAGGTGTTTGCAGCTAGCAAAACATACCCTGATGCCGACCCCAACTGGAGCCCGGATCTCGGGCCATGTCTCGATGCGTCCATGCTTTCGCCGATCTTGACCAATCCCTCCGCGCGCTTCTGATGTCCGAGGAGATGAGTTCGTTCTTCGTGGACCTCTTGCTGTGCACCCGCAGGTTCATGTGATCTCCCATCTCCAGACCGGAAGACGAAAGCCGATCAACATGCAGTGACCAAGTTTTCGGGCCGTTTCCAGACAAACCATTCGTTACACCCTTCGTACATGGCCCTATCGACGGTTCGTGTGCCTACAACCTTTCCGCATCTCCATCATCACTGGTCGACAGTCTCAGTTGGTCAAGCTCGCAGTGTTGATGTGGACTGGGCTCTACTCTAACCGTTGCCTCATGCCAGCCTTGTCTCGGTACTGGCTATGCTTCCATGACTGCTAGCCTGATCTGGCGTCTTGGTCAAGGCTTGAATCACAGCCTCCCAATCACAGAGACCAAGATGGCGACTCAACCGCCCCGAACTGACCCTGGTCCATCTCGAGTCCAACTACACATCTAGGTAATTGATGTTTACTTCCACGATACGGAGGATGTCGATTCGAGATAAGAGGAACAATAGGCATGTGGGCCTAAAGACCAAGTCGCAAGCGAGGAAGTATTTGCGATCCTTCAATCTCTAACCGGTTTCAGAGAGTTCGATATGTGGCGCAATGCCCTTCGAATATGATGGCTTTTGTTTGGCCAGAGACGTAAGTCGCTCGTTGATTGCCCTACGTGGCAAGGTTCATCTCGGTAGCACAGCGGCAGGAAGCACCCCGCAGTCCTGTTGCAGCTGTGGCCATCTAGATCTGACCATGGCTGCCAGATTTCGGTGGAATTCTCTCTGCTCAGAGAGACATTACTGCAGGCATCACGGATATATGCTAATAACCACCCTGTTGACATAGTGAGCTTTCGCCACGTATTACATTCGACACACTCTCGAAGGGAGTGTCGAATGTGAAAACCCCATCTCCGCAAGGTTGAAAGTTTCCTTGCATGTTCCAAAGAGCTAACCGCGGAACCCACAGTCGGCGGTCTCTATTCGCTGCTGGCATATGTCTCGATCTGGCTGGGGGATCTCCCAATGTGGTATATTGGCAGCGAGCCTCGCTTGTTGGCACGATCTTCATGAACTCTCATTGTTATCTCCTCCCCCTTCTCTCACGGCCCACACTTGACGAGAAAGTCAGGCCCGTCTATCTTGCCAGGCCACGCTAGTGAGTTCGAAATCATGAAGATATATCCGCGGACGTCGTCGACGTTCATGTGAACCGAAGGGTTGGCTTGGACCGCTGCATCGAGATCATGATAACCAATTCTTTGACAGCTCCGCGGCTCTTGAGTCTGTTATCTGCATTTCAGGGGGTGTTTGGAATGTAGATGCACTAGCGTGATCACAAGAGATTCGGCAGTGAATTGACGACGGACACGGTGGATGTCGTGCTCCAAAAGAAGGGGGAGGAAGACCTCGTTCGACCTTGTCTCCCGCAGACACGGTAGCACAATTCCCCAAGTCGATATAACAACCCAGCGCAGCCAGACCAGACCGACGCACACCCTCTCTCAACCAACGCACTTGGGTTGTGAAGAATATCAACCACCAACCTCCTGATCAAACGAGACACGATGGACAAAGAGACATCTGACCAGATGACGCGCATCGGCCGCGAGATCTCCATGTCGCCATCGACATACGAGAAAATCTACCTCTCGACGCCACACAGCGACACTCGACAGCTGCGCAAGACGTTCGCCAACCCGACTCCTTTGTACGTGGCCCCCCATCCCCTTCAACCGGATGACGCCCGGGTATACCGGCGGGTTTCTTTTGATCTCACAAGGACTAATGAATGCCTCGACTTCAGATGCCTTCTAGGCTTCATCATGAGCCTGGGGCCCTTGTCGTGCGACCTCATGGGCTGGAGAGGCGCCGGGGGTAATGGATCCTCGTCAATCGGCGTCTTCTTCTTCATGGGCGGGCTTCTGATGATCATCGGCGCCGTTGGTGAATTCATCCTGGGAAACAGTTACCCCTTCATCGTCTTCTCCGGCTTCGGTACGTGAAATATACGCCTGCACTCCGTTCCGTCCCTGCTGGGGTGTCTTCTGCCCTATGCACTTCTTTGTGATTGTGACCAATGCACACCATTGGAGAAAGGCTCTACTGACGCGTGACATGTCGACAAAGGCGGATGGTGGTTGAGCTTTGGAGCAACATTGAAGCCTTCCTTCGGAGCGTATGGCAACTACTCGCCAGACCCTGCAAACGCTGCGGCCGGGTTATCAACCACAGGGTTCATGGCTGGATTCGGTATGTTACCCTTGCAGGATGTCCGGAGTCATTTAGAAGACAAAAGTCAGACTGACACTTGAGTATTTCCCTCCGTACATAGGATTCTTCCTCCTGTTCATGGCCCTTTTCTGCCTGGTCTGCCTCATCTGTGCCTTGAAGCTCAACGTCTGCCTCGTCATCATCCACGGCACTCTAGTGATTTGCTTCTGTCTGCTCACAGGATCATTCTGGTATGCGGCGGAAGCCAAAGCCGGGATTGCCTCGAGGCTCCAGATCGTAAGTTCCTTTCCCTCCACCCCCCCAGTCCTACTTCAAAAACCAAATGGAAGGTCCAAAAAGGGATGGGACTGGTGACGAGTGATTGAATCTGACTTGATACGCACCAGGCAGGCGGAGCATTTGCCTTTGTGTCGACGGCTGCAGCAGGCTATCTCTTCCTGTCGCAAATGCTGTTGACGGTCGAATTCCCCATTTCTCTGCCCGTGGGCGATTTGAGCTCCATCTTGGCGAGCCCTCGCAGTCCATTCAAGAGCAAGAAGGACGCAGAGAAAGCTTGAAAGGTAGGGAGGAGAGGAAGCACACTCAGACGATGATCGGAGAAGGGCTGCTGGAGGGAGAAAAGGGGGCCATAAATCACCTGCAAACTGGCTATCCTAGTGGAATTGTAAAGAAAGAAAGGGGGGACCTAGTCTAGAAATTCAGACACGGCAGGTTTGGCCTGCCCCCCATTTGTGACGTTCTCTGGCAATCCTCCTTGTCACTGTCGCTGGCATCAACCAACAAGGATCTACATACCTCGTAATTACCTGAGTGGTGAAATCAAGTCTTTGATACAGTAGCGCGGTATCCTCCCCCACGTGCTTGCTTGCGAGCTTGACCTTGAGCTTCTGGTTCTGGCTCCCTTCTCCACCCAGCATCTCCGTTCCTCCAACGGTCACACAGCCGAACGATGATGATTAAGCGATGCTATCCATCTGCTGCAGCAAATGTCCAGACTACAGTATGTTGGTCCACCATTTTGGCCAAAAATGCTATCTATCTGCTGCAGCAACGTTCCAGCCTCTGTTCATCCACCCATCTTGGCCAGCAAGAACTTGGGCAGCCTCAATGATCGCGACGAGGTGGAGGTGAAGGTGAGCGAGGCAACAGCGAGAAGCCAGGGGTTGATTCCACGAGGTCCAGTAGAAGCGGGCACGGGGCCCTGGTGATTTCGATTTACTACGTATGGATGTACGTCCGAGCAGCGAGCACTCCTACTCATCTTCCCCTGCCATGCTACATACAGTAGGTACACACTGCTCGCGGCTCACTCTACCCTATGATTTGCTCAGAGGGAGCAATCCGTCATGAGCGCTCGAGAGTCACCGAGACTCGAATCTATTTTTTTCTTCTTGAATTTCGAACTCCCGACCAAGGCGTTCGAGCGAGGGTTTTCTTTTACCCCCTTTTGTCTTTTGCCGCAAGAGGATCGCGGCCATCTGACGTATCTCAAGCCTCTCCTGCCAAAATCAAATGACATAGCGGAAGAGCTTGTTCTCCTTGTCCGTCAAGTCCAAGAACTCGACGTTGGTGCCGTGGCCGTCGGAGATCTCGCCGCGCTCGAGCATCCTCTGGCGCCGCTTGTTCTCCCACGTGTTGAGCACAAAGAAGCCGCACAGGATGAGCACGCTGACGATCCAGAGCACGAGCAGACTGATCTTGGCGTGCTCGTAGAAGGGCGGGTCGCGGAACGTCTGGGGCCCGACGAGGTAGGCGACGCCGAGGATGAGGAACACAATCGAGTTGAGCGTCGTCTTCTTGGTGGTGCCGAGCACGTTGCTCGACAGCATGGAGATGACAATGAACCAGGCGGTGGAGCAGCTGCCGCTCATGAAGAAGTAGGCGACCAGCTGGCCGTTCTTACGGTAAAAGTGGCCGTGGTCGCCCAGGCCGATGAACAGGCTGGCGCCGAAGAGGGAAAAGAGGCCGGCCAGGATGGCGGCACCGCTGCGCTGTTTCGTCACGTCGGCGAGCAGCCCGAATCCCATGTTGCAGATGACGCTGATGGCGCCTTGCGGGATGTTGAGGAGGAGCGTCTCCTTGACCGTGAAGCCAAGGGACTTGATGATGATCGACTGCAGGAGCACAAGCCCGGCGGCTGGGATCTGGGACGAGAGCACAAAGACGACGTACATCCATGTCTAGAATCGGCGTGAGTATAGCATGCACGCGGGGGAGATTAGGAGGCAAACGCAACGCACCCTGTAGTCGGTAAATGCCTCGATGGCTTGGTAGCGCTTGTACTTCATCGAGCCAACGCCCTGATGGTTGTCTCGCAGCCGCTCGACGGCCAGAGTCCGCTCCTCCTCGGAGAAGAATTTAGCCGTGACAACGCTGGTGGCCATGAATTGGAACATGCAGATTCCGTAGACGACCGAGACGAGGCCGGTGACCACGGCCAGGATCTTCCAGCTTGAGAAGTTGGCATTAGGATGCTTCTCCTCTCCGGTCACACATCCAAAGGCAATCAATCCGCCAATCATGGTGGCGATCCCGGTACAGCCAGACCAGATACCGGTCCTGCTGCCGTGTTCGTACTTCCGGTACCATGCGGCGGTGATGAGCGAGAAGCCGCAGTTGATCGAGGCCTCCAGGGCGCCAAGAAAGGTCCGTTGGATCATGAGGCCGGTGAAGTTGTGGCAGGCCGCCATGCACGTCAGAACGACACCCCATGCGATGACACAGCACGCAATGTACTTGGACGGCGGGAACACCTGGAACATGCGGTTGTGGATGGGAGCGAAGACGATGTAACCGGCATAGTAAATTGAACCGAGCCACGTGTACTGGCTGGAGGTCAGGTGCGTCTCCGCCTGGAGACCCATGACACCGGCATAGGAGAGACTTTGGCGTTTTGACATCAGCGATTGCAGAAAAAGTTTGGGCTGTGAGGCAGTGGCTTACACTCCCTTGTCCAGATACTGCAGCACGTAGAGCCCGCAGAGCCATGGCAGGACATGCCAGTCGATCTTCCGGACCAGGCGCTTGTTGGTCTTCTCGTCAACCTCCACGGCGACCGCGCTGGCGTAGTTGTAGGCACCATCCGCCCCCTGAATCTCCTTGACGTGACCGACCTCGATGCCCAAGTCTACCGCGGCCTCCTGAATGCGGAGGGTGGGGTCCTCTCCCACGGTCTTTTCATCAACAGCAGTTGCTGTCGCCAGTGAATCTTTCCCCATGGTGGACAGGTGGGCCAACGACACGTCAACGTAAAACAGGGCAGACGTAGGAGGTTTCCGGCACAGATCGTGTATTTCCCTACGACCGGGCTGCGGCACGAACGGGACGAGCGATCAGTATCTATATACCCCGTTATCAGCGAGAGAATCGTCCCGGGTACAAGATCTGATCCAGCAGTGTCTTAAAGACTCTATTCGGACCCTCTTGATAATCGGAAGTATAGCACGATTTAGCCGTCGCTCAAGTCCTACCGTCCAGAGTTCCGCAGATAAGGACGGCCAAGATGGTTGAAATCCTATGTTGATCTTTGCTCAAGGGGGATTGGCCGAGCAGGAGTTTGGCCGTTCTCCAAGATCGCCCGCGAGCCAAGGAGCATACATAACATACTCCATCGCCAGTGTTGAGAGCGCCCAGTATTGGGGCATCTCTCTCTGTCGGCAGATCTGATTCATGATGTCTCGGCTGAGGCCCACATGCGCCGGGCAGTTCTGGCCAGCGGCAGTGGGGACGCAGTCTGCGTTGCTGAACGCCTAACGAGGTGTCGATAGGATGGGAGGATGAGACGAGGCGACAAGGGGAGGCTGGCCCCCGCCCCGCCCAGATAGGCGAAGCAGCGCCCGTGGATACTCGATACAGGCGGGACAGGGACTGTGGGATGGGATGTTGAGCCTGAGCTATGGATTTCGAGAGAGTGGCAGAAGGCTAGGTGAAGCCCGAAGTGACGATAAGATGAAAGCGTCGGTACCAAGGCGCTAACTGGCCATCTCATGGGTTTGATTGGTGGGCAACGCCGCAAAGCCTCTAGCGCCGCTCCGTCGCGGGAGATCGCCCGCCTCTCTCCAACTCTTATCCTCACGCTGTCCCCTCTATCAACACGTTGATGCCCGCCTGAGTGCGCTGAGGTCCGACCAGCAGCGGCACACATGCCGGGTCGGCAAGCCCGCCGCCTGCTGAGATATAAACGCCCTGGCTATCCTGCCAGGGGCTAAAACGCCTTGGAAGTACCAGAATCCGAGCTCCAGGTACCATTCCAAACACGTCCCTGAACCGCACACCCATCTTACCCCGTCGTCACAATGGGCTCTCTCGGTTATGAAGAAGTCGAGGTAAGTCATCGCACCGCAACTGCAGGTCCCTCGCGCCTCTGACCGGCGCCCGCAGTACGTCCACTACCATGCCGGCGGCAAGCGGGGCTCGCGCCCTGTCCTTCGAGGGGCGGCTGCCAAGAAGACGTTTGAATCTATTCCCGTGATCGACATCTCGGGCATATTCTCCGACTCTCTCGAAGAGCGCAAGAAGGTCGCGAACGAGGTCGGCCGGGCGTGCCGGGAGGTCGGCTTCTTCTATGCCGAGAATCACAACATTCCGGACGAGGTCGTCGACCAGACGTTCGCCGCCGTCAAGAAGTTCTTTGCGCTCTCCCACGAGGAGAAGATGGAGGTGCACATCCACAAATCCAAGGCACTCCGCGGCTACGAGCCACTGTTCGAGACCAAGATGGAGGGCGCCGGCAAGGGAGGTTCGTTCGTCCGTTGTCTCGCCCACCCATGTGTGTGCACCAATAGGCTAACCCACGACGCCGACGACCGTAGATATGAAGGAGGCCTTCACCATGGGCGATGACGCCACGGAACCCGAGTCGCTGGCAGCCGCCGGCGGCCCCCCCGCGACGGGAATTGAGCGCAGCAACTGCTGGCCCTCAGCGTACCCCGAGTTCCGCCCCGTCATGTACCAGTACTTCCGCTCCGTCATGGCGCTCTCCAAAAAGCTGATGCAGATATTTGCCCTGGCGCTTGACCTACCCGAGAACTACTTCGACGCCGCCACCACTTTTCCTATGGGTGGCGTGCGCGTTCTGCACTATCCGCCTCAGCCTGTTCCTGGCGCCGCCGACATTGGCCTCGGGGCGCATACCGACTACGACTTCTTCACGCTCGTCCTCCAGGAGTCGGTCGAAGCCCTGCAGGTCCTCAACGCCAACGGCATCTGGATCGACGCGCCGCCACGCCCGCGGAGCTATGTGGTCAACATTGGCGACTTCCTCAGCCGCATCACCAACGACAAGTTCAAGTCGACGGTGCACCGCGTTGTCAACAAGAGCGGCAAGGAGCGCTACTCGATGCCCTTCTTCTTCAGCCCCAACCGCGAGGCCACCCTCGCCACTGTGCCCACCTGCCTCGGCGAGGGCGAGGGCGCCAAGTACGAGGAGGTCAACGCCGGGGAGTACTTCCGCGAGCGCCTCATCGCCGCCCGCTACCAGCACCCCGCCGCGAAGGAGGCCCGCGCCATGCAGGTCGCCGCTACGGCGTGAAAAGTTTCCCTCCTCCTCGGACCCTCGCCTGTTCTGGGATCGAATGTAAGATAGAAAAAAAATGATAAAAGAATTGGAAATCATTATCAAAACTCTCTCGAGAGAATGCGTTGTTTTCCCGCTCGTAGCTCTGTCATCTGTCATAACCCACGTCAGCCGTCACAAACGTCCCCGCCACTCATCAAACCCCATGATCCTATGACCTGTGACTAATAACCCATTTCCACCATTCCTCTTCCACGTATGTAATATGCTCTGAGAACCGAGTCATTTATTTGTGCTTTAACAAACGGCAGGATCCGGGGTGACTCGCACGGGAGCTCGGCTTTCAATGCCATGACGTTAGGCCCCCGCTGGGAAGGATGGACGGAAAGACGGAAGAAGAAAAGATGAAGCGGAGCGGTTATAAGACTGCCGCCTGCGCTTGAATGCCGTTGTCTACGCAAAGCATTGTGAAACCGTGCTCGACCAGGCTGGATGTCTATCTCCTCAGCAGCGCATCTGGTCTATGTACGTGAGGCAGCGGGCGTCTACACGGCGAATCGCAGGTGGAGTGATCACGGACATCCACCCTCCCCACCATTCTCTGCCACATACCTCGTACATCTAATTCATGCTATATCGTGCATAGTCATTACCTAATACGCTTCTCGGCAGACAAGTCGGGTACCAGTTAGCAGTGCAACGGATATGCAGGGTAAGAAAGTATGCTTTCCAAAGCTCGAGTTCTGAAATCATACATCATGATTGATCATCTGACCTGCTTGACTCTATTCCAGAACGGTGAGACGGGTGGTTGCTGTAGACCCGAACATCTTCCATCCCGGCTTTCTTCTTGGCCGTATCGTCTTTCGCCGACGACTGATCCAGCGAGGGCTGAAAATCCTCGGGCTTTCTCGCGTCTGTCCATGAAGGCTCTTCGGCTGCTGAATTTCTGTGACCACGCCCCACATTTCACTCTGGCGCCGGCTAGGTCGGATGATGCGATGCCAGGGACATGCTAACGGCATCGGGACCAAATGGCAGGCCAACTCCACGGACACGATCAACACGGCGGCGCCTGACCCGTCGATTTGGATCCGGATTTCCTACATGGGGTAAAGGACTGCCCTGGTATGCCAACACAATACTCTCAAGTGCTGGTGTTGCGTTCATTGGGGCAAGTCTGAGTTTGGCTGTTGGCCCTTTGTCTGTGATGGCCAGACTGCCGTGCTAGGTTCAGATTGAGCAGAGATGTTGCAGTGCCCCCTCGCACCTATTGGTAATCCGCGTTCGCTCTGTATACGCTTCTGGCGAGCTTCCGGGAGTGCCAAGTAGCCGTGCCCTGAATCCCCTCTCTCCTCATATGAAATGACGAGGTGCTCTGGTCTGTCATACCCAATGTGGAGGGGAGTGCTGTGCGATCAGAGCGGGTGGGCCAAGACGTTGACAATACTCTCTGTCAACCCACTGCATAGCCATCGCTTCACCTATGCCGCTCTCTCCTAAAACCCCATTTCTGTCTTCGGAGTTCCAGCATGAAGAGACTGGCCATCACATAGACCAGCCCAGTATAGATTTGGGGCCACAAATAGGGTCTGGATGAATGGGGTAGCCGTATCTCGAGTGCAATTGCCTCTGAAACTATTGTCATTGTTAGCAATCTCCGGGCCATAGTTCAGCAAGTTCATGGAGGCCTACATAGAGCAGGGAGTGAGACTGTGAGCCACATGAGGTTGAGTGCCGACGGGAGTTCTTTCAGCTCCACGACCTCAGCGGAGAGGGGGGCAATCGTCTGTAGACCGATTAGCACCATCTTCGAGCGCTTTTGCCAGTGACACGTACACCCCAGTAGACACCGCTCGTAGCTCCAATGACGAGGGCGAAGAAGATGAGCAAGCCGTATGAATGCGTAGGTATCCAGATGGCGTACGTCACTAGGACGTTCGACGCTGTCAGCAGGCAGGCCACGGTCATCCTGCCAAAATGATCACTCAAGACGCCAACGAACGGCCTCCCAATTGCAGTTCCGACCTGCATCACAGTAATGACAATCCCGCCCTGGTCCTGGGTAAGGCCAATAGAAGTCGCAAAAGCACCTGAACGAAAAGTCAGCTATATGTTGCATGCGCGAGATAATCTCGCTCCGGTCGGTCGGAATGAAGTCATTACCTAGAGAGTATATTGTCACAATATAGCCTAAGATGGAGAAGAAGCTAAATCCGATCAGCAACCAGACGCGATATCGTTTCAGCAGATCTGTATCGATTGCTTTGAAGCGCGGACGGATCATGGCATTCCGGCTCCGGATCAAGGTCGTCGCTGTAGCCAGCACGACAAATGCGAGGATGCCGGTGATGCGAAGCGACCAGGCCAGCGATATGTTCTGGATCATGGGGGTTGTTGCAGCAGAGAATATGATCCCGCCCATGCCGCTCCCGGCTGCAGCAATGCCTTGAGCCAAACTTCTGTTTTTGTTGAACCATTGAGGCAGGATCGGGGTCGCAGGGAGCCAGGTGAATCCTGTGCCTAGCCTATGCGCCATTAGCCTGTCATGACGCATCCATACGGTTTCATGCATACCCAACCAGAATACCTTGGGTCAAGATGAGATGCCAGAACTCGGTCGCGAAAGACGCAGCGACAAAACCACCTGCAAACATGACACACCCACAGTACATCGGGAAGTGGACCCCTGTCCTCCGTATACAGACATTGACAATAGGCCCACTGAGCATAGCACAAGCAAAGTTTACGCCGCCAATGAAGGTATAATCCAAGTCGGAGGCTCCGGAGAAGATATCATGGTCAATGTAGTACGACAGGTATACTCCGTAGGACTACACAACCTGTCAGTTCCCGTGACGCAATGCGCGTGACATGAATTACATACCGCAATGATGCCCCAAGTGAAACCATTGATCAAGTGCATAGCGATGCATACTACCCAGCCATATCGTGGTTCGTCCAAAGGGTCAAAGGCAGCGGCAGGCTGACCCGGCGGAAGAGGGACAGCGACCTCCTTCTCGCCATCCGTTTCCAGCTCGTTCTCACCCATTTCAGCACATGGATCCCAATTTTGTTAGGTTAATGTTCCAAGACATGCGTGTCAGCAAAGATACATAGGCAGCAACAACATGCCAGCAACAAACAGATGCACAAGAATCAGATTTGTGAAGTGTTTAAATGTTTCGTACACACAGACAGCAGAGCTTTGTGGCCAGTCAGATGTGAAGTGGAGGTTCAATATCCACACCTCCGAGTACGGCACGGCATAGATTTGCCGGTCAACGATGCCGTTGGAAACAACCTCCGCCTTTTGACACCACGGCGGAAGACGTCAGCGCGTTCCATGCTCGACGTCCAAACACGCCTTGTGTCCGATGATGACGATTGAACTTAGGCAATGTCCATCCACAACACTCCTGGCCCTCTTTGACTCGCTTGCTTTGGAAGATAGAGCAGGTGTCGCCGACCGGGAAACTGGGAGCGTTCTTCTCCGCAGCGAGATCGCATCGACAAAACACAAGCGAAATGTGGAGAAGTAGATGGTACTAGCAGAAATTGGAGAACGATTCTGATTCTGGCATGGGTTGATTCTCAGGGTAAGATGCGGCAAACGTACTCCGTACTCCACGCGGAGTACTCGTACAAGGTTGCATCGTACGGCGCCCCCCATTTTAACCCGTCGTGCATGTCGCTCGATTGATCCAAGCAATAATATCACTTGGCCTCAATCGTAGTGGTCATGCCGCCAAGCATCGTAAGCGACCAGGCCAAGTTGGTCATCCACATTCCAACGACTACAAGCGCTATCTCCGCTTGCAGATTGGCGAGACTTCTAGTCAGAACCGATAAAGCCCTCGAGGTACCGGAACTGATCAAGACAAACGCTGTGAAGATGAGAGTAGTATCCAAGAGTTCCAGCACATATCTGCTCTGTACGGACCTGTAAAAGGGTCTGAACAGTCCCGTGCGAAGCACGCCACGAGAGTCGGCGGCGAGCCACAGGTGATACTGCAAAACAAATGTCTCAAGGGAGCAGCGGCCGAACCAGGAGAACAATCGGCTGTAATGGCTAGATATTCGGCGTGTCGAGTTCCGCAGAATGATGAAAGACATGACAGGCAGCGGTGACACGAAAGGATGCCATTTGTTGTACTGAAACTTGTTGGAGAAGGCATGGCAAAAATATGCATATGCTGGAATAACAAGCCCAGCAGCTGACAAAGCTATGCTCGAACTTAGCCGAGACCGAGGGAGCGGTACCCACGACTCTCTGTGGTGAGGAAGTCCTTTTCTTGCTCTGAGCCACGAAGAGAGGATTGCTGTGGCCATGCCAACGTGTACGATGTACACATCCAACCCAAATCTGAATAGAAGCTCGCGCCCATCGATTTTCGGGAGGCCGATATGTACGGCGTCGAGACTGTTCACCAATGACTCAACCAAGGCACCGGCCTCCAGGCTCAGTGTGACAAATATCGCAGACAGGATAATTCTGAAAGTGCAGTGGTACACATCAATCCCAGACTCGGGTGTTCGAGGAATCGTGAACCAGATAATAAGGAACCATACGCTTGTCAGCATCGGAAAGTAATACAAGTCGTATCGTGTCCCCAGGACAAAAGCAAGAATGATGTTGAGTAGATTGGTGCGCAACAACACGCTTGCGGTTCGTCGGTAAGAGAAGTCGTTGGTGGTAACGAAATATGTAGTGTGCCCAAACCCGGTCATGAAGAGGTAAGAGGAGACCAGAAGACGCACGAACTGGTAGACCCAGAGGATTTTCGACAGGCCAAAGTAGTGATAAAAAAGAATCACAATTTGCATCCAGCCTTTCCATTCTTCTGTCTGCTGCCTCGATAGGAAGAAATGGTCGCCTGCCACTAGATCCTTGCGCTGATTCGATTCGCCTGATGGACTTCGATTGTGGCAGCAGGTGACAAGTCCTGCGAGGAATGCGACCGATGTTAGGATAATAAATGTGGTCAAGTCCACCACCTTTGAAGCCTTCTCAAGTAGTGCAGTACGATCGGCCACAAAACAAATGATCACAGCGGCCGATGTTGTGGCAACGGCTGCCACTACGCGACCTGTTTCCGAGTCTGGTTGTAGGCTGTTGTCGGAGAGACGGAAGAGCTTTCTGCGAAGTAGGGACAAAAACAAGTGGAGAAGAATTACACATGAGCCTGCCAGAAGAAGAAGCTTTTGTAGGACGTTTGGTGGGACGTAACCGGCGCAACAGTAAGCCTGCGTCTGTCTCTGAGCAGTTTCGAGAAGTCCATTGCAGAAATAGTTCAGGACAATCTGGGCCCGGGTATGCGGAGCCGGCGGGCTCTCCTCGTTGAAGGCAAATGAACTACCCATGATTGCCACTGGCTCATCGCAAAGAGGATGTTCCCGTTTGGAAGATGTAATGTAAAGGGGAGCGTATAGTCCCGAATGGCCGACGTAGTTTGTTGAGTTCCAGGCAGGGTCTGGCTGGTAAACGATTTGAGCCATCTCGGATTGGATTATTGTTGCATTCTCATAGCCCTCCTGGGGTTGCAGACTGGTGTTGGTAAGATGATTTTGGTTCAGACTTGCGGCTATTGTGAAGAACACCTGCTGAGCTTCGACATCGCCATAGACCAACATGCGTTGAGCAGTGAGGCAGGACCGGATGTCGTTGGCATGGAATGAACGCAGCATGCAGCCGGGAGGATTGCGGGCTTCGGCAGGAGTAGGAAATCCGCGGCTCAGAACCACACATCGATGGTTTAACCATTCGTCTAAACACCGTGTTAGAGAATTCCTCAACATCAGAGTTGGCTGATTTCCCAAACCTTGTGGTATTCGCTCCAGGATGAACCAGACTGGTATGCAGACGCAGAGACATAGCAGCAGCAGGAGAGGCGTACGTATTCTCATCATGTCGAGTGTCGATCGGTGATGCTGACGAAAGAATGGTGAATTGACAGGAAGTGGAAAGTAAGAGTGAATCGCAGTTGAGGTGTGTATGAGATAGTCAAGAGCAGTGACTTACAGGTGATTGTGCCTTCCACAACTGTTGCTATTACCGCACATTTGTCCCAATGTACCGACTTCCGGGGTGGTATTAAGCCAGGACAGGTTCCTGTAAGATGCCCAAATGCTAGTGCTTTTCATCGCTACTTTCGTAGTCTCATCAATCCATCAATTTCATACGCCATCTACCGGATCTCTGGATCACCCATCCAGTCGGCAGGTTGAAGCCCATCAACTCTGCTCTCAACCTCGTCGTCAGCTTCCGAGGGCGCCTGTATTTTACCCTGCCTCGTCTTCTTTTTCGTCCTTACTTCGCCATGATTCGTGTAGTCGCGCGCGAATACCTGGAATCCTCTTACATGGGTGTCCTTTCCGTTTTGGTGATTCTCACAGATTTGGACCTGGACCACCATCGCCTTCAGTACATCGCCTCCCACACTATCATCCGGATTGGATCGAAGCGGATAGAGCGTCGGCTCTGCCTGGTCGCCCAGCAAGTCCGGGTCCCCTTGATAGCGAGTCTCCCTTCCACCTACGCCCTTCAACGGAACATCAATCCATCCTCTGACTCCTTCAATGCTGCTGTGCATCTCTCCTGATTCTGGGTCTGCCGTCTCCGTAACCTCCCATGTGCCAAACTCCACCAAGCCGCCTTCAGACATACCAGCGTAGAATTTCATCTTGGTGGGTGTATAAGACTCATCCAGCTCGAAGTCGAGGTAGATCCTCATCTTTACAATGGCAACCAGTTTGAAGAAGTGCAAAGTCAAGGTGTGCGGCTGTGGTCCGTCGCTCTGCCAAAAGAAATTCGGGCTAGGGTTCCGTAGCTGGGGAAGGGCGCAGCCAGGCTTCGCAGAGGAGAGGGTCCATGTCGCTAAAGATGAAATATCTCGGAGGCCCCGTAACAACCTAGCATCTTCAATATCGTGGTGAATCGACTCAAGAAATGACTGCTCGTCTTCATTTCCAGTTTCCGAGGTTGAGACCAGAGGTTGCGAAGGCTGGGTCTGTTCCGAATCATCATTCTGTGCATTGCCATTGCCAGGTGTCTGCTGATTTCGAGCCTGTTGGCGGTGCGGTGCGGTAACATCAGGAGCAGTTGTAGCGGCTGGATTGTTTGAAGGAGGCAGCGGCGTAGTGAGGAACGGGGCATGCGGAGGAGTTTCGAGCATAAAGGGAGGGATCTCTGCTGTCAGTGCATTGCGAGTGGGCGTTGCTGTGACTTCATTCTGGCGGGCTTGATGCGCTGCTCGACGAGGCGCCCGAGGCATCTTGGTTCAGGTCGAACTCAGAACGCCAGTTCACTAGCCGCTATCAAGGACCATGGATAATGCCGCCATGCCCCGACAAGCCTTCAAAACAAATTCACTGGGCAAGCGAGTGCGAAACTCCTGGGTGGTGGAGATGCGACAAGGTCTGGTGAGTGGCAGGCATCAAGAGGCATGCCAGAATTCCTCGGCCCACCCGAAATTTAGCCGCTTTTGTTTACCAACGCGTTCTGAATACGGAGTACCAGCACGTCTTCATACGCAACTACCTAGGTAGTAATGCACCAACAACTCGTGCAAAATCTCGTCCGACGACGCCATGTAATATAACACGACCCTAGGAAGCTAATAATAGGATGAACCCCCTATTTAATAAGTCTAGGGCGAAGGGTAGAAGGTGAAAATCGGGGCGCCTTCTCTGGTAAGACGAAACTGAGCTTGCAGGCACCGAGAAGGGATAGTACAGTAGAATGGAACATGAGGGGCAGCAACATTTCTGTCTGTCCATCTCACATGCACACGTCTTGGAGAAAATCGAGCGCGCAACGCGGTCACGAACACGTGGTCACGAGGGAGGAGTAGCCGCGAGGCTCTTCGCATCTCGCCAACGTCTCCGCATCACAAAGCTTTATTACGGACTAGTTCAGTACTTCGGCTACCAACCAATAATCAAATTTCAAACTCCATAACGAGCAGCAATATTGAATGACCCGTAGAATTACAAATCCGGCTCAAGCGACTTCAACTCGGCCATGCACAGAACCCCGTGGCGGAGTCGCCATTTTCTCCATTGACACCTCCCCGAAGACACCCGCCATGTCCTGGCCGCCTGAAATTCGAGATGCTAGACTTCAACTCGGAATGGCCGTCACATGGTTGTCTCCTCACTTGCTTGACTCTGGAGGGACGTCAATGCTGTGAGCATCATATCCCCAAGTTTGATGGTAGATATCCTTCTCAGGCGTCAAGCTCCTCTTGGAATCTGCCGTTGGCTCGTCGATGCTATGGGCGTCGTATCCCCAAGTTTGGTGGTAAATGTCTTTTTCGGGAGTCAATGCTCGATTCAGTGCAGCATTTCGAGCTTCTACGAGCCAGTCGTCAGTTCTCGACACTCTCGCAAATCATGCTCTGACGCAAAGATCGAAACAATGGGCAGAAACAACTCACCGAGCGCTCGAGCTTCAATTGGGGAGGCGCCTGGCAGGGCTAAACCTCGCGGAGCCAGGATCCCGATGCAAGCGGCAAACACGAAGAAACGCATTGTTCCTGGCGTAGAATCGGGTGTGGCAGAGTCCTTGGAGTGGAAATGGTGCGGAATCAGTGGAGACAGGAAGACTTTCGAATGATGGAAAAGACACAGGTTCTATGGGGAGCTCTATTCCATTTATCCATTTTCCGCGATGCCTTCACACAGCGCAAATGGCAAGATCACTTGACCTGGCAGCGTCACGTATGGGATTTTCGCATAGTCCAAGGTGCAGGCGTGTTGCTGAGGCGCGACATTTGCAGTACCTCGGTGTGCAAAATACGCGAGCACGACGGGAAAGGGTCCTAGTAGCAGCATACCTGTCGAGGCAGAATCAAGGATTTTTGAAAAATAGTACATCACGAGATCCTATGGTTGGAGCAGCCTAGAGATCGACACTCTCTCGGGCAATAAAGCAGGAAAAGGGGGAGGGTAAGATATCAACTAGACTTCGGACGGATACCGAGTACTTAACTTCCCTACCGAGTATCAATGACGGCACGACGAGGGTGGAGTCCTTGTCCTTAGCTTCATTAGGGCTCTTTATTTACCTAGTACAGAGTGCCGCTAGACCCTTTTCTCTAAGGAGATGTGGCTGAAAGGGGGGTACGGTAGGGCTGTAGGATGAGATACTAGGTCGGTGGACGGTAGGGATGACGGTGACTAGATAGTAAGTACTCGATAGGCAGGTAAGTGGTGAGAGGTGAGAGGAGGGTGAGTCGGTTTTAAAGCGGCGCTTGTTGGGGGGTGGGGGGGGGGGAGGGTGCCAAGCACCATACTTTTGACCAGCCTAGAGCTTGGTCCTTTTTCAGGTCCCTCTATACTAGCATCAAGCCAGGACCACAATTCTGAACTTCATAACCTGAAAGCAGCATATCTCTCACCATGAAGCAGAGACTATGTCTTTCGATTTTCGGCATAGTTAATTCGATATAAAAGACCGGGAAGAGCTCAAGTGGTACAAAGGTTTCTGCCCCATTCATCATGGGATATCGCGCACGGGTTCATCAACCCGAGTCATTGGGCAGATCCTGGCAAGTGTCCACAAGTGTAGGGGGCCGAACCGTCCGAGCGGGGTAGGTTAAAGCTTGAGAACCAGGAGCCAAAGCGGTGCTAGGTCATGCGGGGCCGGCAGGCGGCTGAGGCTTTCCATCGAAATTCAGCCTTACTCTGTGTTCGTCCCCATGATAATGATTATGTACTTTCATCGACATGCGGCATTCTGGCACAGGAGCTGTACCCTCGTCGCACGGCGGAACCCTTCTCCAGCATTCAGGCGCGGCAGCATTGATCTGCAGTGATGCTACCTACGCTTGGTCTTCGGAAGCTTTTCAGGTCCAGGACAAAATGGAAAGAGTCCACTGAAGGAGTTAGCATGACGAAAAGCACCGTTGAAGACTTCCCTTGCGGATTTGAACAATGGTATCCTGAAAGTCACTCCACGCCTGAACCACATGATATAGACGTCATATTTGTGCACGGCCTTACTGGCAACCGGAACACGACATGGACCCACAGGGTCGAGGAGACACCTTGGCCAAAGAGCGTACTTTCCAGCTCTATCCCGTCTGCAAGGCTGCTCACCTATGGGTATGACGCGTATCCAGCAAGGGCTGGTCATCGTACTGGCCACAGCAAATTGCGGGATCATGCTCAAAATTTCGTCCACGAGTTTGCGGCTCGCCGCTCTGAGACCCAAACGGCAGCAAAGCCTGTTCTGCTGATCGGACACAGTATGGGAGGGCTGATGATAAAAGCAGCGCTTACCTTTGCCGCCCAATCTGGCCAAGACAGCGCAGAGTATCTGTTGGTCAGTTGCACCATTGGCATCCTTTTCATGGGGACCCCTCATGGTGGATCCTGGCACGCTGACTGGAGCGCGATTCCTGTCAACATCTTTCGGCCGTTCAAGGACATCAACATGAGCCTCCTGAAAGTCCTGCAAAGCGACGACGAGTACCTCAAACACTTGCACGAGTCTTTCCTCGTTTTGAGGGAAAATCTCCGCGAGCGTGGGCAGAAAATCGCTGTTTGGACCATGTACGAAGAACTTCCGATGCGACTACCCTATCTGCGAATTACTACCATGATTGTGAATCCTGTATCAGCAAGATTCTCTGAAGGACACGACATCTCCATACGTAAAGACCATTCCGAAATGACCAAGTTCAGATGTCAAATAGAGGACCCCTTTGGCAAGCAGGCCGCGCTTCTGACCATCGTGGGTACGATCAAAGCAATTATGCGGTCAAATGGACTTTTGGCTGAAGCAAAAGCCCTGCGCCAGCCACATTCCTTGCCCCAGGCTACAGGATTGCTCGAGAGACAGACTATGATTGACCTTTTGTGGTTTCCGTCCATGTTTCGCCGCTTGGCGAAAATCGCGGACCCCGATCCTTCCACGTTTACCTGGCTTTCTGGCCAGCATCAATGGGAAACTTGGCTAGCGAGCCAACAAACCCGGATGATGCTTTTGATAAAGGGCCCGCTCGGCTGTGGGAAATCCACACTTCTTCGCCACGTGGTCAAAAAATATACTGGAGACGTACATCTGCCTGACTTGGCCAACTGGCCGGATCTGTGCTTGTCATTCTTCTTTGACCCAGAAACAGTGGGCCTGGAGTCGTCTAGTAGAGGGCTATACAGATCGATATTGTGTCAACTCGTCAGGAAGTACCCCCAGATCAACGACTTGATCCGTTCATTTCGAGAAGATGTCCACGGTGGCGATCTGGAACCTTCTGAGTTGTGGAACTTGCTCCGGAGGGCTTTATCAAGCGACTACCTCCGTGGAAAGTATATCATGCTTGTTGTCGACGCTGTCAACGAATGTCGCGACATTTCTCCGGCCGATCTCATCTCCAAGTTTGGTCTTCTGTGCGATTTGGCCAAAGCCGCAGGTATCCGGTTGGCAATATGTGCTTCATGCCGTGAGCACCCTATCATCGAGTTCTCCTCCTGGCTGACCATTCTCATGGTTCCGATCAACGATGCAGACCTGCACGCCATTTCAGAAAGGCGACTGCACGAATTTCTGTCAGATGCGGCTCTGACGGCGAATCTGGAACGGTTGCTCGTCAAGAAAGCTTGCGGTAACATTCTCTGGCTCACAACAGCAATCACTCAACTGCGTGAGCAGTATTTTGCAGGCACGAGCTCCGAGTACCTACCTCGAGCCTTGGACAACTTCAATCATGGACTCGAAGAATTGTACTCGCAGAGCATGGCAAAACTTAGTCCGGAGCAACGTCGTCTCGGGTCGATCATAGCATCCTGGCTTCAGGTTGCAAAGAGAAGCCTGACCATCCAAGAGCTCGTCTTCGGCGTAGGCTTATCCATCATACGTGGCGAGGGCTCGCTTCGGTCGGTCGAACAGGCGATTGGAGCATCAATGAACGATGTCAACGCATTGCTGAAATTTGTCACGCATAATACAGCTGGCTTGTTGAGACCGAAGCAGCGAAAGAGGGGCTTCATGGTTGAGTTCAGCCATGAAAGCGCAAGATCATACTTCATGGATTCCAAAAGGGGTCTCAAGATCCTGGACGCGGAGAACACCCAAGATTTCAGATCCAAGAGCCACAATTGCGTTGCCCTGGCTTTCCATACCTACAGCTCCATGTCCGAGATTCAGATGTCGTACTCTGGTCTCATCGATCCGAATGGGAGGGTTGATTTCAAAACATACACCACAAGCAGCTCTGCGGCGGAGCTTCGAGGAGTGTCCAGGCCTATTCTCCCTCTCGCGAGGTATTTTGCGCACCATGCATTTGATCACATCAAAGAGGCTAGCTGGTATAGTCCGTCGCAAGCACACCATGGGTTGATCATGCAGACTGCTCTGAAAGGGTGGGTGTTCTCCATCTGCACAGTCACGGACCATTTCGAAGCAACGGGAGTATATGACGATGCCTTCTGGCATTGTCAAGCTGGGCTTGGGTTTGTCGCGTTACATGCCTCAACTATGGGCCTAGACGCCGAACGGTTGAACGAGCTGGTCTCTTGCATTAACAATCGGAACATATTCCTGCGCAATATGGCAAAGGATCGGCAGGAAGGATCGCATATCTGGGCAGGCCATGGAGATGAATACTTTCAGATCTATTACCTCTCCTCCCGCCAGAGCAAATCCGTGGAGCTAAGTGACATGGTAGGCAGTAAGCTGAGGGAAAATGGGCGGGCGCAAAGCGCAGTGGTGGGTGACAACTTGAAACACGAGCTCGGCATGGAACTATCTTCATATCTACAAATATGCAGCAGCTATGCAGCAGGGGTGGCTTTCGTCGCCGTCTTTCAATGCAGTACCGGCGTTGCCGTGTCCGAGTTCAAAGTCGAGAATTCAGCGCCCATCAAGGAATGGCGAGAGCAGAAACCAGAGGCTCCACAAATGATCCCAACCTTGACAACTTGGGATCTGGTGATGGACAATGCCGGAGTGCAGACCATCCTCAGTGTGGGCCAAGGCGACGAAATCCGTCCAACGCTCATCCCGTTTCATTCCAGGGCCGACCGAGGCTTTATTTCTTTGTTGTTCTTCCGAGATTCCGGGCCGAGTTCCGTCTTTTGTGCGCTGGAGGTTGGGTGTCAGGATGAGCACAATTGCTGGAGCGACCCTGATAATTCGTCTTTGCTGTTCATTCCGACCGACAACCCTTCTCTGATCAGCCAAAGAGCAAATGCCGGAATGGGCATACATGTGCGACTTTTCCTGATCAGTGACGACAAAGACAGTGAGGTGCCAGCGACACGGGAAGCGGAATCAAGCAGGACGGAGCCAGATCACGTGGACCAGGGCGACGACCAAAGCAAGCAAAGACCCGGGACTCCCTCGTCATCGGAGAGCGACGAACCCGAAGAAAGCTGGAAACAAGAATTGCGAAAATTCGAGACAAGCAAGAAAACAGAAGTCGACGGCATTCTCCCAGACGATGATCACCTCTCTTTCGCCGGCCGCCATGAGCAGGACCTTTACAGCCTCAGGCGAAGATCGATCGAGAGCATAGCCAGCTCACTCCAAGGACTGGACCTCGAGTATGAACGCCTACGAAATGACGACGGTGCGTCTGTGCGGTCCGTGACAGGGTGGTTACAAAATACCGGCTCTCTTGATATTGAACTCGGCGAGACAAATGCAGCTGTTGGCCGTGTGCACAGAGTCTTGATTGATGGCAAGACAATGTTCACCCGTCGGACTGTAGAAATCAGCGACGTTAGCGACATGGCGAGCGCATTGGAGCATGAACATCCGGGGTAAATGCTGGAGAGCCATTAAACAGCCAGGTTTGCAGTACCAAAGGCCGCTGGTACGAATTGCACATGACCGGCAGCTCCCTCGAGATCTTGGAGCAAGAAGTCACTTGAAGAAGGAGGATATTACTACGGATCGGTGGAGCGGACGGGGTGCTACCGAACGAACTCAAATAGAAGTTTGTCAACGATTTAATCAAATATATTTCTTTCGACATTATCCACAATTACATAGGATCATAAAATACTTTGAAACACGCACCACAACTGCTCAGCATCTGCCCGACAACAACAAAACCCCCGAAGGCTGGTGTAGAGTAGAGAATGATCATTTCAACTTCGAGCAGGCGATCATGAACATCAACCCTCCAGGGTTTCCTTTTCGAGCTCTGGTCCGCCATTCAATATTTTCCGCAAGATCCATCTGCCCGCTCTGTCCCGCCAATCGTTCGTGTCGAAGTGCCAATTCAGCTTGGGCGCCAGAATATCTGCCACTGTTTTAAGTGCCATGTTCGAGTTGAGGACAAATCCAAAGACTGACCACATAATTATCCAAACACGCTGCACCAACGTGCTCTTTCCGATCTGCCACCCAGATAAGCCTCCAACGATAGAAAGATTAGCAGCGATTGGGAGATAAAGCCCAATATAGTCCATCCCCAATCCGGGAAGAGGTCTGAACAATAGTTTCTGAAATTCTTTCGGTGCCTGTTCGTCGTAAGGATTCCAGTCCTCAGGTCTTGTAACGGAGGAAATGCATCTTGGTTGTGTCCACGGGGAGCGTCTTTGAACAGGGTTTCCGAGTATTTTAAAGGGTAAGCAGGTTGGGATAGCAAGTATCCCAGGTCGAGGCTCAAGAGCATTCCCTTCTGCTAGTTCAGCGGGACATGTGGTCTCTTCGACCTCAAAATGACTCTCATCGTGGTACATAAAGCTCCTGCCTTGGCGGCAGCCCGAAGATGGTCACCTTTGCGAGCGTGGTAGACAGTTAGGTGACAGTGAAACTCCTAATTGCCGCCAGACCCTCGCTTACTCCAACAGTCGGGGCAAAATCAAGGATTCTTGAACAACGTACAATGGTACACAGCGAGATCCTGTGGCTCGAGCTGTTTAAAGATCGAGACAATCTCAAGCAATACTAAAGCAAGAGGTGAGGGGTGAGGTTAAGATATCAACTAGAGTTCGGACGGATACCGAGTACTTAACTTCCCTACTGAGTATCAATGACGGCACGACGAGGGTGGAGTCCTTGTCCTTAGCTTTATTGAGGCTGTTCATTTACCTCGCACAGAGCGCCGCTAGACCCTTTTCTCTGAGGAGATGTGGTTGAAACGGGGGTAGGATTGGGCTGCAGGATGAGATACTGTCGTAGGTCTATCCGTGGGTAGAGGTGGCGGTGAGGAGGCTGGTGAGTGCCAGGTAGACAGGGAGTAGATAGACCGGTAAGAGGTCAGAGACAGGAAGAGGAAAATCGGTTTTAAAAACGGCCCTTACCCTTTGGGTTTTACCTTACAGTAACTCGGCTTGAGCTGCCAATGCCAAGTCCCGCTTCGGCGTTCCTTCCCTCCTGGTCTGGGCTCGTTGTGGACAGCTGCGGAGAAAAATAGGAGGCAAGAAAGATGGGGGAGGATAAGACTGGCAATGCCAAATACTTTGCTCGATCTGGAGGGCATCAAGCTCGCCCATGCTTCCCGAGTAGCGAGCACTGTAAGCTGATGCCGAGGCCCCTCTCGGGTCTAGTCAGAACAGCGGCAACTGATACTGTAGCCGCGGTCAGGATGAGTGTGTCAAGAACCCTTGAAAGGTATGGCTGGTTTGTCCCAGAGCTTCGCTTACGCAGTGAGGCGCCTGATTTGTTCAGCTGTCGACTGGTTAGACTTGGGCTCCCTGCGCGAGTAAACGAATCATGTCCGAACAACTAGACAAGGAACCATTGCAAACAAAAGATTCGACACATCGCAGAATCCGCTTTGGACGTCTAAATTCCGACGTCTATCATCTGGCTTTTCTATCCATACCGTTGACTTAGAGTATGCCGTGCCGTGCTGTGCTGGGGTATCTTTGGGAAAACATGCCATCATCAAATCAATCAAACACCCACGCCGATGCTGTGCAACCTACCGACTCATAATTCCGTATCCAACATGATCAGCGACCAGTGTTGAGTTGTACCGCTGTACCCTGCCCCCCAGCCCGATTCTGAACCTCCTCGACATACGGTCTGCCACCACGCAGATTTCGCGTCGAGACCTGACGCAGCAGGGAGACGTGCCCATGGCGCATAGTGTCTTTGAGAAATCTCTTCACCGGTCCCATGTTCCGATGCTTTTGCTCTTCTTGAACGGCGACATCAACAGCGTTGTAAAAGTCTCGGCCAATTATCAGGTCGTTGGCGCCATCGCCATCGACTACAAAGAAAGTCGTGTTAAAGACGGCGCTAGGGAAATCGTCGAGATACCAGAGGAGCGCGACTAGGCCGCCGGCGGCGACCTTTTGTCCCCGAAAGTCTGCGAGTCCCATCTGATCTTGTTGGTCCTGATGCAGGTTGGAAACTCTAGTATAACCTTTCTTCAACCGGCTTAATGTCTTCAGAGTGATGACGCTGACATCGGCGCCAGTGTCAAATAGGGTCGTGAATCCCTTATTTCGAGGAACATCATTGTCGCTGCTCGACGAATCATCGACGAGGTTATTGTCGTCCCTTGCGGGTTGTCCAGGGTGGAGTGAACTTCCCGTTCCCGCCAAAGGGTATGTGCGGTGGACTGGCCTGATTCTGTCGGGCAACTCATCTCCAAAAATTGTGATCTCTGCGAGGCTCTTTCTGAGTCCACGGGGGAGGTAACAATTGCATACGGCGTTGCGCAGCTGCTCCGGGTCCAGGTCCTTAAACCACGCAACGGGTTGGGGAACCGTTGGCGGGATCGGCCTGTCAGGCTGACGGCGTTCCTCGCTTACAGCACTAGACGGACGGTCTGTTTGGGAATACCTCCGGTCAAGAACAGTCGAGACGGGTGGAGAAAGATGGGTAGGCGGGGTGGCGAGGCTCGAGTAGTTGTTCGTTGTCGCCTCGTTATCGCCTGGCTGCTTGGGTATCTGGTGGAAGGTCAGTAAATCTCAGATCGATTCTTGAAGTGGACTCACATTATCTGGCACCCTGAGGAGACCTCCTAGCCACTGAAGAACCAGACGCCGTTTATGTCCAGGCTGCGAAGGCATTTGACGTAATGGGAGCGAGTGCCCGCCTCGAATTTTGATGAATGCTGCCTCTGCGCCACTGCCCACGCAAGAGACGTCCGTGGAGACTATTGGGGACAATGCCAGGCTGTCGACGGGCAGGCCTCGTGCCGTCGAGAAGATTGTTGGTGCGGCTTGCAGGCTGCAGTCGGGCGGATGAGGGAGAAAGAGGGCTTGTCCGCCGATTCACTGCTCCGACGAGATGTGCGTCCTTACGGCCCTTGATGAGATTACAGGGCTACTAACGTAAGAAGCTACCAGCGGGAGAAGCAGGCGGCGGTACGTCCTCTTTTATCTTGTGAACTCAGCAACAACACACAAAGCCTTGACACCACGTTTGG
Source organism: Phialophora macrospora (assembly GCA_000835435.1). NCBI lineage: Eukaryota > Fungi > Ascomycota > Eurotiomycetes > Chaetothyriales > Herpotrichiellaceae > Phialophora > Phialophora macrospora. The sequence goes on along the minus strand of KN846958.1, from coordinate 325,262 downwards.
CATTAGCATGCTCTCCACAAAATCTGTGGGCACAACCCGTCCCCGGAACAAGCGGCGGTGGCGGTGTCGATGGGCTGGAGAGGAAATCGCCGCTAAGGGGTGCTGTCACGGTGGGCTCGATGCTGTGATTGAAAACGCCTTTGCCTGGGCTGTGCGGACTGCAGACAAGCGAGGCACACAGTGAGATAATCCAATGAGGTCGAATGTCTGCCGGGCTACTATACCACTAGTCTTATTAGGACTTATTTTCAACGAGTTCCACAGTCGCGCTGGGCGCCCAAGCTTTAGTTGGCAAGGAGAGGTGTGGTCGTGGGAACGGTGCTTGGAAGGGCGGAACCTGTGGCGTCAGATGTATGCAAGGGAGGGAGGTGTGGGCACCGGCCAGACATTTGGCAAGGCGATACGGTGCTCACTGCCCACGGGAGCAAAATCTGCAGTCATCCATCAGTCTGTTCGATATTCAGCGGAAAGATGAGCTTCTTGACGGCGCAGAAAGACTACAGCAAGCCTTCAGGCCGGAAGTACCACGGGCGTTTCTTCCTGGCACTTGGATCCCCAGGTTGGAAAACAGACACCCTCCTCGGAACCGTTATCGTGTCAATCGTTGAATTAGTGGGGGGAGGCTGCACGGTGCCAACAACGTGATCAGCTGGGCTTGGTAAAGAGGCAGATCTGGCAGGAATTGGTCGTTTCGGTGGCCCTGGGGTGAATTCGCCGACTTCTGGCTCGGATAGAGCTCCATCCCTCCACACGGCGAGGATGCATGAGATCACGCACTCCCAGAGTCCGCGCCAACTTGCGCCATATTCACCATGCAGCTGGTGGGGAGGGGGGCTGAACAGCAAGCGACAAAAATCCCAGTCCGGCCAATCAGAGGATGAGGCCGCAGGTGATCACGGTGCAGGCAAGAGCAACCTAGAGAGGCTGGCGGCTCTTGAATCCGCGCATGATTCTTCCAGCGGCTCAGCCTCATGTGTGCCTCTTCTGACAAGGTTCAAAAGAAGGTGAGTGATATCGTCTCCGAAGCCGATAGACAGTGTATCAACGGAAATCTCACTCTCTGTCTTGGACTTTTCCAATGGTCGGCTACGATGAGCTTTCGACTCTGATCGGCACATGTCCTGATCTGGCTATCGTGCGACGCTTTGGGCCTTTAGCTGCACAGGTGATTCTCCGCATGCAAGCAGAACTGTTAGAGCTTGAGGACGACATCAAGCAACTGGGGAATTTCGAAGTCAAGCATCCGGATCTGCGAGAACATGCCAAGTCCTGGGAGAAGGCCAACGAGACTATCGAGGCTGGTGGCAGGAGCTTACGAAAAGAAAAGGTTCTCGAGGTTGAGGAAAAGCTGGGGAAATACTGTACGGGGTCATCTTTCTTGATCGTGGTGAGGCCTCGGCTAACAGAGCAGACGAGTTTGTAACACGGACGGCATCGGTCATGAGATTAGGAAGTCCTGACTCTTGCGACATCGACTTCCTGCGCCGTTGGCTACGGAACGAACAATGCGGCAACAACTTTTTGAAGTTTTCCGCAAACGCCGAGGCGACAGCATGGGACGATACTCACACAGGCGATCTTGTTGCGCTGAACAAGAGACCTGACCGTTTTGCAGCGTGGGTCGCGAACGAGATTATCCCGACGTACCATAGGCTACTCGGCCATCGCTGGCAGAAGAGAATTGACGATGACTCTCTCGGCTCATACTACGCCTACGACGACAGGAAGCTGGTTGCACTTGGCAACGTGCTCTGCACCATTCTTTCCACCATGATACCATCCTCCTCGATCCTTGTTCTTTACTTTGTGAAGAGCATGCTTTCCCGGCTCCTGCTGATAATTGGATTCAGTTCGCTTTTCTCTCTGGTCATGGGTTTTGTGGCCCGGGGACATCGATACGAAATCTTCGCGGCAACAATCGCATTTGCTGCGGTTCAAGTAGTCTTTGTGGGAGGTGTCACAGTGAATTCAAACAATTGATTGGTTGTCGTCAAACTGCCAAAGCTACATAATCGTCCATTTCAAAGACACCAAATGAAGAAGCATCATCAGGTAACAGTAGCGGGTTTCTTCAACGCTTCTTCGAATTTCTTTTCCTTTTTAATCTGCGTCGCTTTCATGTTCTCGGCGTGCGCCTTGTTGGCCAACGCAACCCTCTCCCGTTCCCTGTCTTTGTCTGCTAGTGATCAGTTAGCCATGCATTGCTCCGTCGTGCTCTTTGAAAATGGCTCAGCGTCTGTCACGGTTCAGTATCGAGGGGATTGGGAAGGACATACGCTGAGTTTGGGGTGGTAGATGATAGTTCGGCTGGACTGTGGATGCTGACTCTGTCTGTTGTGTATCCAGTGTTTTCGGCACCAGCAGGTTTACTCTGGTCAAGGAACCATTCCCATTCTTGCGATCATGCTCCTTCAACGCCGAAGAGACATAGATCTTGGCGTCTCTTGTGCTAGTCTCGTTTCCCCAACGATAGCTGATCTTGAGGGCATGTTCGCAAACATGGTTGACCTTCAGCTCGTCCTTGACGGTCTTGGGGCGGATTCTTCGCCAAAAGTCACCCCTGGTGAGTAACATCTCGGCCAACTCTTCCGAGACAAGGATGTCTCCGACGGTTGGATCGAAGCTCAGGTCATCCAGTCCAATTGACTTCCACTTGGAGCCATTGTCGGCTCTCACGAGAAGAGACTGTCTGAGTCAACAGTGACCATGTTATAGTAGGTGGGATAGTACCCATACCATTGGCGTGTTCTTTCGGTGGCCGGGGTGCCTCCGTGTGCGGTGCTTTTCCCGTCGATCACAGAGCTGTGGTATGACATTCAAGAGTTTTGATATCTCCGCGAGCAAGCGTTTGGGTTGTTGACGCAGTGAGGTCTTCGAGTCCAAAAGATGCTTCTCATCAATCTCAGCCTCAGTCCACCGCTTTGGACTTGAGTGAGGCCGAGGAGACATTGTCGATCTATCAGAATCAGGCTGAGAAGTGGTCTTCTGCCAGCGTTTATATCGCTCCACGAGCCGCAAGTTGCACACTGCTTTCGGACCCTCGGAGGCCTATGATTTGTAGCAACGCGACGTTTCTCGTGGCCCTCCCTCACGACCTTAACGTATGAGTCTGCAGCTTGAACCTGTCAAGACTTGCATAAGGCGTCTGAGTATGCAAAAGTAGGTTGGGCTGTTATCATCGCCCTGTCTTGATGCAGACGCTCAGAGGTCACAAGAGATGTCGAGAGCCTTTGTTCAACCCTGTCGTTCCCGACCTGAGAGGGCAGATATCGAAACGCCAGACCTGTAACCGGTGGAAGGGTCATGGTGCGAGTGGCAGGGGGTGGCAGGGGGGTTGGCAAAGGTTGAACACGATATGCGTCTGGCAGCACGAATGAGCCCGAGCGTCTGATATGGCAGAATTCCTCACTGGGACGTGCCGTGTCCCTTGAATCGTTATTGGCTAAAGCAAGGGCTGTGGCGGCTTAGCTTGCATTAGTAGAAGCGCCCAGTGTCTCCCGTGCGTTGGCTTCTTCGCTCTGCATCGACGATGTTGCGGTCACCCGCGCGTGGCATGGAAGTTGAAGGGCTCTATCACTATGGCCTGGCCTGTGCAAAGGGGTTCTGTCACTATCCGTGGCTTGTGCAAAGGGCCGAATTATCACAGCAAATTAACGGATTTCTACCGCTGCATGCCAGCCGCACATTGCAACAGCGTAAGGCTCGTCGACGACAATCTCAGCCTCAGACATTCATGCACTGGAGCTGCGGCTGAGACGTGACACCTGACCAGTCTCGCTTGGGCGCTTTACCGCCGTATCTACGAGGTTCTTGTTTCTTGGGCTGGTCTGCTGCCCCATTTGCGGAATTCGACACGTACGATTGTGCGTGGACGAGGGTCAAAACTCCCCCAACGCTATCATAGGTCGGTAATGTGCCCCTCATGCAGCAGCCATGGTGATGGTTCACAGGCATTGACTGGTTCATCATCATGCCATTTGGCCGATGCCTTCTTCGCCGCATGCGACACGAGGTCTCTAGAAGGCGTCAGCAGATAACAACACCATCTTCTGGGTCGCCGACTCGATCAGGCTACTGCCTCACTTGACTTCCGGGCGTTCTTGGTAAGGCTATCCTAAACGCGATGAAGCCAGTACACACAGCACCATCTTTGTCCGGGCGGAGCATGGTTCTCGATCTGGGGTCTTCGCTCCGTGTTTATTAATCGTTTCAGATAATGTATATGCGGTTGCGACCGTCTCAATGAGCATTCCTCTGTCGTGTATCCCAGCATGCCAACCAAGTCGACGAGCACGTCTCGACAAGGTTTGGATTTCCAACCTTAACTTTCGATTCCTGAGGAACGCTTCTCGCTTCTCGCTTATTTTAGTTTGTATCCACGCTGGCACAGGCCGCTGGTTATGTACCAGGCACCACCAGCATCAATACCCACAGTGAATGCGGACCGGGCCCTCATCACTTACCATTCTACTAGTGTAATGGGGCTGATGGGGCCTGTATCATGGTAAGGCCGACCTTTGCCTGTACATTTTACAGACGTCTAACACTACATTGACGCGAGGCTGTGCTTCGTTAATACTTTTTGCTTTCCTTGCATGCAATGTATTATTCATACACAGACAGGCAATCGAACTGCTCTACATTGATGGGTGCGGGGATGAGAGGCAAGTGAGTCACACTCCCATTATCATAGGTAGAATTCCTTATTCTTCTATTACATGGACGATCAGCCATGACTCGCTTTCCTACCATACCGTACGCCTTCGTGAGTAACAGCGATGAATCTGGGCGCAGAGCATCATGGCACTTCCGCCCTCCACATCGTGCAGACACACAAGGCGCAGGCAGAGACCTGCACTGTGACTGGATACCAGCCACTCACGGCGGGCCACGTCCAAGACGAGTAAACCTGACTCTTCAGTCCGACTTTGCATCTAACTTGTGCAGGATCTAAGTTGCGAAATTCACCACACAACACCCCGTTTCGAGGCACTCAGCACTTGGTCAATCAATCAATTAGGATACACCACGACCGGCCTATCCTATCGGTTATACAAACTTATCCACTAACATGGACCTACCTCCCGACTTTCCGCCAGTTCATTCATGTAATCTCTGCAACAAGCTCATCCTAGACCCACGTGGAGGAGGGCTGTTCGACAGAAAAAATACCCGCCGAGAATGGGCAGCCTTCAACCCGGAGCTCACCGTCAGAGATCTGAGGGAACAACAGAGACATGGCTGCGCATTCGGTGAACACGCCAGAATAGGAGACGAAGATGACGACGCCCCAGTCCTGTATTCGTTCAATTCGTCCGAAGGTGGCATACCCGGGTTTCAGTCCGTTGAGTTCGGGATTCCAGGGAGGCTGGACTCAGATACGGAAAGTGGGTCTGAACGAACCGAACATGATAGCGATGAAATCGGAGTCGAACCAGACGGCATTGAGGTCTATAGATGGTGGACTCGAGATCTGCTGGCAATTCCAGGTACTAACACCCCCCCCCCCCCATTGTTAGCAATTCTTCTCCAAGCTTATTCGATGCAGGCAGCCCAGCTTGCGACGTCATCTCTCGCACTCCGATCAATGTTGAGCCTGGCTCAGACAAGTCGTTCGAACTGGCAAGGAAGTGGTACCAGACATGCAGAGATACTCACAAGGAATGTCAAAGGCCGCAACTTAAATTCATGCCCGAGAGGGTCATCAGAATTGATTACAGGCAGTCTAAATTCCTTCTACGCCTACATGAGACCCAAGGATTAGCGATCAAGCCATACTGTGCTTTGAGCTATTGCTGGGGTGGCGATCAAGAGCTAAAGACGACATCAGATACGCTTCATACTTTCAGGACTGCAATTCCTTTCCGTGAACTCCCGGCAACGATCCGGGACGCTATTACAACGACATACGAGCTGGGTCTGCGCTACCTGTTTGTTGACTCGTTGTGCATCATTCAAGACAGCCAGGACGATATGCACACCCAGATAGCGCAGATGTCGGACATTTTCAGTGAAGCAGCCATCACCATTCTTGCTTCGCGGGCTCATAGCGTCGAGACTGGCTTCCTACACGAGCGACCATCCCCGCTGGAGAATTATTCCAAAGGTGCTTGGCGATATAAGGGTGTCTCCGAGATGCGAATGCAGTGTCCTACGGGTGAGATAGGCTCGGTCATACTTATGGGCTCCGAGCACATAAGACCTGGGAACCTTCTTCGCACTCGAGCTTGGGTGCTACAGGAAGAGCTCTTAGCCCATAGAACTCTCGACTTCGACCACAATCAGACAGTCTGGACCTGCAGGTCTACGCGTCGTCTTGTTGACGGCTGGTTGGACAACTACGGCTGGAATCAAGATCATCTGAGGTGGCTGCCTGAACTCTCCCGTCCACGAATACTTCCGAAAGCAGGTGAGAATACTGGCAATCTGGAGGACCGAAAAGAGATCCTTGCTCTATGGCACCGCCTGGTTGTAGACTACTCGGGACGGGATCTCACCGAGCCTAACGACAAATTACTAGCAATTGGGGCAATCGCTCGACGTGTCGGCGATGCCCTGCAAGACGACGACTATTTGGCCGGCATCTGGAAATCGAGCATCCCGCGGGACCTCTTCTGGCATGTGCCATCTAATACAAAATATCCTCGACCAGAAGATTTCAGAGCGCCGTCGTGGTCATGGGCAGCTATCGACGGAGCAGTACACCCTGCTCAGACCAGCGGCACATGCAGTCTCGATGTGATTGATTGTCACACGGAACCGGTATTTCCGGGAGCACGATTTGGTGCTGTCACAACTGGCCACTTGGTCGTGAGAGGCCGGCTACGACAAGTCTTCTTACTTGACTTGGGCTATGAAGGCACAGATTATTGTGGCCTCTTCCGCGTCAAAGAGCCTAGTGGTCATGAATTCTGGGCGCCATTATGTTTTGACGCCTTGGAGCAGGAGTTCAGCGACCACCTTCAGCAGCCTTTGGAAATCGCCATGCTCGAAGTGTATGGTGTCGGAGAGGTCACGCGCTCCGGACTTGTTCTTCAAGAGGTGGGGAGTCGGAAGTTTTCGAGGCTCGGGCTTTTCTCCTGGCAGTTCGACCCATCAGACCCTGACGAAGATTCAGATATAAGCCGCATTAACGGGTATGTATTATATTCGGAATGGATAAAGGGGTTTGACCAGTGCGACAAAGTGGAAATCACACTTATTTGAGGAGTTGGAGGGAGGATATTTCCGGTCATACGCTCATCCTAGCCTTTCCCTCTGCATCTTAGGATCAAAGGAATATCCTATAAGGCCGATGAGATGACAATCACTATATACTATTGTCTAGGTGAAGAAGCTCTCTTCCCTTCTCTGAAGAATGGTCAGAAAGAAGTCCACAGCCCCTGGGGATCGCCCCAGAAGACGGAGAATCCGAGCAATTCTTGCACGATCTTAGGCCTCTCAGCTCATATGCCTGTGTGAACAGCCCGTTCATGACAATATGCCAACTGCAACAGTTGAACTTGGCACATCCCTACGAGCGTCACTTTACATCAAGGCAAATTCTCCCCACCCTGGAGTGGTATGCTCTTTTGACTTGGCTCGACCGTCCAAAAGATCAGGTTATTGTGTATATGTTCACGACGTAGCTGCGGCGACACTACATGGCACATCGAGAGCCACATCCTCCGCTGACATGCTCATGGCAATCCCTCTCCCTCTCACGGCACGCCTCTCCCCTCCCTCGTCGCCTTTGCCATCTCACTCTGTGCTCTATCCTCGGCATACCTCTGATAAATGGGGAGATAATACTCCCTCTCGCTCATCGTGTCATTGACAGATTTCCTCGTCGTGACAGCGTCGGACCACGTTCGCCACCTCTCCCAAATCGCCTCGTCGTCGCCGCCTTGACCTGGCTCGGGTATTCCCAGACCGCCTTTGAAATGGTCGAACACCCACATTCTCTTGGCCCAGGGCGCCAGGACGATATCCCCGAAGCTGAAGTCCTTGCCGAGGAAGTAGGGGCCTTCCGGGTCGGCGTTGGAGATCCACGTCTTGATGGCACCGAGGAGCTCCGAGCGCGCTTTCTCTAAGGAGTAGGGGCTCTTTTCTGTGTGTTGCAGGACCCTGTCATGGTGGTGAGTCGCCACATCATATTGTCACGATAGACCACGTACCTATGGTAAGCTGGGAGGATTCGACTGGTGACGTGGTCGACCCAGACCTTCATCCTCGCCTTGGTGTACGGGTCCTTGGGCCACAAGGGCGTCTGATCCGGATACATCTCGTCCAAGTACCTACAAATACTCTCGTCAGCTGGGGACACTCGCTCGCTCTGAGGCCACAGCTTGTTTGGCATACTCGCAGATGATATTCGATTCAATCAGGGGCTTGGTGGTCCCATCTTTCTGGGGGCATCCCAACGTGGGCACCAAACCTCGCGGGTTGAGCTTGAGGAAACTATCCGGGTCAGCCGCCAGATGCTACCCATGGAGGAGAGTCGAGGTCCCCGAACCTTGGCTCCTTGTTGTACGGATTAATCTCGACGTATTTATACGGGATGTTCTTCTCCTCGAGCGTGATCCAAGCTCGCTGCACGAACGGACAAAACCAGCCTGAATACAGAATTATCGGCTCATCTTTCTGATGCGCCGCAACGACCTTGGCAGCTGGACCGGTGGCTTCGGGGTAGATGTCGGCGTCGGGATGCGCTGAGCCCATGGCTGCTTGTCAAACACTGCTGCCGAAGAACCAAAAACACTGTTTAAAGAGACAGAAAGCGCGCCGGAAAGTGCTCTTCACGATATCAACTGAAAGTTCACTACGATGCCATCATCATATCAATGATTTGGAGAACCACGATAACCCAATCACCACGCCGTCCTGAACGAACATGTGCGGGGTTGTTGACGCAACCCATCAAGGATCTTCGCGCTGTCGACTATGGAGGTACATACCCTTGCACCGTCAGGCGATCCTCTGCTCACTCCGACCGGACTGGAGACTGCATGTCGCCATGACTGGCTGCGGCGATGCCCATATCCAGCGCAATGAGGCCACCAGTTCCAATTGTGGAATGACCAATCCCCGGACAACCAGCGGCCCCATCCCAGTGTCATGACCTCCCGGTCGTACAAGTGCTGCTGATTTTATCTCCGTGAGGTCCAGGTGCTTCATCGGGCGTGCTCTCGCATGAAAGACTTCGGTTCTATATGTGTCTTACACTGAGCGGGTTGGAGGTGAGAGTCAAGAAACAACCAGAACTCATAGGATAGTGCTTTCTATCTCAGACCAAGTTCAACTTTGTCTCTCCGCCTGAAAGTATCATGCCTCCCAAATATCCCGAAGTGTTGAGAGTCCGGTACTCTTCGCCCGACGCTGACCCATCCCGCACATTCCCGGTCCACAATCCAGCGACCGGCGAGGTAATTACACGTCTCCAGGCGGGCACGCCCAAGGAAGTCGACGCCGCCGTGCAAGCTGCTCAGAAAGCCTACGAGACCGACTGGCGCTGGCGCTCGCCCGCGGAGCGAAGTGCCTTGCTCTTCAAATGCGCCGACGCTTTGGAGCCGCACAAGAACGAACTTGCCGAGTTACTCTGCCTGGAGAACGGGAAGCCCAAGCAAGATGCGCTGGCTTTCGATGTCAGTTTCCTGATCGGCATTTTTCGATTCTTTGCGAGCATTTGTGACAAACTCCCGGGAGAATTCTATCAGCGGGGCAGTGTCAATGCAACCGTCATTTACGAGCCGTTTGGTGTCTGTGCTGGGATTTTGCCGTTCAACTGGCCGCCGATCCATTTCGGTGGGAAGACAGCCCCAGCCTTGGCCGCGGGCAACGTCATGATCCTCAAGCCCGGAGAGCAAGCACCACTGACGGTGATCAAAATGTGCGAGATCATCTCAGAGGTACTCCCGCCCGACGTGGTTCAGGTCGTCCCAGGCTTGGGGCCGGACGTGCCCTCGGCGTTGATCAAGCACGATCTGGTGAAGATGGTATCCTTCACGGGCTCGACTGTCGCCGGTGCCAAGGCAGCCGAAACGGCGGCAAAGACCGTAACGCCAGTGGTGCTTGAACTCGGGGGCAAAAACGCCTTTGTCGTCTTCGACGACGTGGAGGACCTCGACCGCGCGGTCGGGTCTGCGTTGGAAGGCGCCTTCTTCAACAAAGGCGAGGCGTGCACGGCGGCGTCAAGGATCCTCGTCCAAAGAGGCGTGTACAAGCAATTCTGCCAGAAACTCGCCGATGGTGTGCGGAAGCTCAAATCCGGAAATGGCCTGGACCCGGGCACCCATGTCGGGCCCCAGGTGAGCAAGGCACAGCAGGCAAGAGTGCTCGGATACCTGCAGAAAGCGAAGGACCTTGAGAAGGCGGGCCGGGCCAAGATTGCCGCGCAAGGCCAGCTTCCAGACGATCCGGCTTGCCAACATGGTTACTTCGTTCCGCCAACGCTGATTACAGATGTGAGCAGGGACCTGGTCATAGCGCAGGAGGAGATGTTCGGTGTGCTCGTCACCGTCACGCCCTTTGAAGAAGAGGACGAAGCCATCGACATTGTCAACGAGTCCAGATATGGCCTCACCAGCATCATCTTCAGCCAGAACAATGCGCGGTGCTGGCGCTTCTCGAAAAAAGTCGACGTTGGTCTGGTGTTTGTCAACAACTACTTCCGAAACATTCTCGGGATACCGTTTGGAGGGGCCAAAGAGACGGGGTATGGAAGGGAACACAGTATTGACACGCTCAAAGAATGGTGCCGCGCCAAAGTCATCACCCAGCCCAGCGGACTCGGGGAGATACCAAGGTGGCGGGCTGTCAACGACGTGTATCAGTGATGACGCTGCCAAAGATTGCAACCTTAGCTGTCGACGGTGTTGAGTCTCTCGTGGCGTTGTTCGCAGAACGATCTCCCTCGAGTGCTTCAACATTGACAAAGATGATCCCGCAGGCGGCGACTCTCGCTCCATGCAGGTCAATGGTCGGGACTTTCTTTTGCATTCTCTCGACATGTAGTTGTACCCTTGATATGTATTAGTTGTGGTCTCAACATATAGTTGGACCGAGCACCAATGATCGGAATCTCGACCGAGACGATGCAGACACATGCTCGGCTCCAGAATGAACACTGGCCAGCCGACGAGAACAAGCTTGATGGCGACCGTACAGTATTAAACTGGTACGGCAATCGTGTGCACTGCCCTCTCAGCCAAGACTTCTCCGGTCATATAATTTCGAGGGATGATGTCGTGTTGATGCCTGCGGTGGGCAAAATCGCCTGGCCTTAACCTTGATTTCATCATGGTCTCAAAATGTTGGGTTTATAACCTGTTGAACTAACAGTGTCAAATTGCAGTTGTCATTCATGATTATCTGTGTGGGTGAACAGGCAGCGCCTATCGTAACTATCACCTACTCTGTGCACTCGACTTTCGCTTATGCTATCCTAAGGCCAGAAAGACAGACCAATACGTTTTACCGAACTTTTATTCCTTGTAGCCTAATAATCTGATATTCAAAGCCGGGCAGCAAAACTTGTATCGAGCGTTTCGCGTTTCCAGACCCTTGGGAGAAAGGTTCAGAGTTTCGGTAACTCATACAAAGTCGAAGAACTCCTCCATTCCCAGGAACAAATCCTGGCCTGTGGAGCCAAACGCAGATACAAACAGGGCCGGGGTGTCTGATCCAGCGATGTTAGGCCGTTTGTCGGACCGAGCCGGCAAAACTCCCTCCATATAGCTGTGGGTGGTGCACTCTAGCTCATGTGGCGTTTGGGAAGGGTCGGAATTCAAGGACGGGTTCTGAGCCATATCTGCGCATTGAGCAGCCGGCGTTGCAGGAAAATCTCGAGCAGTCTGGATCGCTGATTCGACGATCGTCGTCACGTCTGTCGCTGCTTGATTTATTTGTCCCAGCTCGCGTAGGACGACTAGGCAGGTATCGAGACGGTCCAAGCTCGCTTGCCGAACAGATGCTTGAGCCGACCTAGCGTCCAGAAGGCAAACAAACACGGCTGTACAAACAGCCGCTACTCCGATTGTTGGAATAGACGGAGTCAACCCTCGCTCGTGTAAGGTCTTGTGGATCGCGGTTATCTCGTGGGCGGCTTGCCTCATGGACTTGATATGCCCCTGAGCATCCCTTGCTCCATCATCTTCAAGCCAGTCATCTCCAGGCATTGACACTGGAGACTCGAGCCATGTCGCGAATGGAACCTCGCTCTTGTGCAACATGATGAGAGCCATTAATTGCGTCAAATGTAGAATTGATATGGCCATTTGCAATGACCTGTCTGCATCCTCGGACAGGGTTAAAGTGGGATTGAACGACGTCAATTCCATGGGTAGCTGAAGACGCCAATCTTTCAGCTCGGATTCTAGCTGCCAGATCCTTGCGTTTCGTCGGTGTGGATTTCCGGTGTAATCAGAGGAGGAGCGAGGGAGTTGGAGGATTCGGTAGATAACCAGTGAGAGCTTTGCCTTCTCCATGCATGCCATGTCCAGACGCGGTTGGACCGACGGATCTCTCCGAAGCTTCCCGGTCTCCGGGAGCTTCGAATAGTCGGTCAGTCGAGCGTCGTTGGTAAATGCCTCTTGTTGCAGCAAGGCTGTCCTGTATGGGGACACGCGCGGGGGTCTGCCCAGTGTTAAACAGATATCGCACTCCTTCATAATGATCGTCCACCAAATTCGTCGGCGCAATGACTGCTCAGCTTTGGGGAGGCTCGCGCTACCCTCCGGGCTGTGCATTTTCAGAGCGCAAGCCAGGCTGATAGCAATGCCTAACCAGTAAAATGCGTCCCGAGAGTGTTTGTTACTACCCCAAGTGACGAGTAGAACAGCCGCTTGAGAAGCTGCTAGACGGTCCGGCTCAGCATCCATATCAAACAAGGCCTGGTATCCCGATTAGAAATCAGGCGTGATGATAGGGGCATCCATATAGGGCCGACCTTAGCTTTAATGTACAGCTCTTCTCTTGCTGAAGGCTTCGAGTCGTAACCGTACTCATGGATTGTTTCAATTTCGACGACGGCTAAGCCAGCGCACAAAACCGTGTGATATAGGAGTAGAGATATTTTCTGCTGGAGATCCCCGAAAACAATGCCAATAAACTCGTCCAGGTCAAGAACCGGGATCAATGGGTGGATAAATTCCGCATATCGCCGGATGACGATCCTTTCAAGGTCCGAAGACATACACTCAAAGCACTTCCGCTTGGCGAGATATCGGAGGTCGTCCGTTCCTAGCGAAGACGAGAGAGGTTTAATAAACTGAGGAAGAGACGGCATGGTCCTGATGTCTGCTTCATCAGTGGACCCTTCCGTGGCTATTTTTTGAGGGTTGCCAGCAGCAGCCTGGAGCTCTGCGGATCTCCCGCAAAACTGTGTATGCCCATCTCCATTTTCGGTAGATTGTACGTTGCCTTGGTGAAGCTGTCGGTTGTAGGCACCCATAGACCTTGTCAGTCTAGTCGCTTCTGTCGAGGGTAATACGGCGGGCGCAGCTCGGGAACCAGTGGCGGCATACGTTTGTCTAAGACAGAGTCACTAGGTGAGACTAGAGCAGGAAACCAAAATTTCATATTTTCACCTGCGACGTTTGCTCTTGGTCACCTCACAGACAGTCCCATCGAGTCGGCAGTTCGTGCAAGACGCAGGAGCGTGAAGGGCAAAATCGCAGCGCACCTTTCGATGCCGACATTGAACGCAAGCTTGTGACGCTCGCCTTCTCACCGGCTTCAAAGGGATGAAGCGTAAAGTTGAAGAAGGGTGCGTGTCGGAATGATTCGCTGGAGACTTGGGCCAGACTGACATATCTGTTGACCAGTTGCCTGTCTCACGGTGGTGATCCAATGGCGTCGTGCTCGGGCGACGATGTGAAGTGAAGTGCGAAGAAGCATTGGATTCCCCACCTGTTGCTCCAAATGTGGGCGAAAAGCTACTCGATGCAGGATATCCGAGGATCTCAAGGGCCCATATAGTAATACTACGCAACAATGGAGGGGAACAGCTGCTGCCGAGGCTACACTACGCTTGATATTAGGAGAGTAATTAGGATACGGCTCGCCCACTCCGCACCCCTCAATCGACGATATCTGTGAAGCGAAGGCGGTATGACTGCAAGACCTGAATATGGATAGCCGGATGAGCCAAGGAAGAACTCCCACACAATGATACGGAGCAACCACTTTTAGTCTCAGGCTGTGGCTACCGATTTACCATTTAAATTTCCCACAGAACAAGAGCCATAAGCACATATTCTACTCGTGTCCGGAATCCCGACTAGGACCGATACCACAGCGTTATTTTCACCCCGAACACCACGTCAGGCAAGATGAAGGCTGCCCGATACTACGGAAAGTATGATATCAGGATCGAGACTATCCCTGATCCGCCACCTCCAGAAGAGGACGAGGTACGTCAGCTCACCTGGATCTCCTTTGCTCGCCGAAACCTGAAGCAGATGCTGCCGCTCTCCTCTCTCGTCCCCCCGGTGCGCATCACATAGGCGTGTAAATGATTCCTTCGCCTGCCTAGGCGTACGCTTACCTACCCAGATCACAGTAGACGTCTTGTGGGGTGGCATTTGCGGCACCGATCTCCATGAATACACATCTGGGCCCAGATCTATAAACACACCGGAAAAGCCTCACCCCATCACCAACGACCATCCACCCGTTACCTTCGGCCATGAATTCTGCGGCCTTGTATCCGCCTTACCCTCGAACTATCCTGCCAGTGGGCGGTTCAAACTCGGGACACCGATAATGGTCGATCCCCGGATTGTGTGTCGAAAATGTACTGCGTGCACAAGTGGGTGCGACAATATGTGCCACAATTGGGGATACATTGGCCTCAATGGCGGCGGAGGCGGTGGCGCCGGCTTCAGTGAGAAAGTCAATGTCGAGATGAGAATGTGTCATGTCCTCCCTGATGATGGGAGTGTCGATCTGAACAGCGTGGTGCTTTGTCAGCCTCTCACTGTGGGCAGGCATGCTCTTGCTGCGAGCGGGATCACGGATCTCAAAGGGCCTAACGTGCTTGTCATTGGAGGTGGACCGGTAGGGTTAGCGGTGCTGTTGAATCTCCGGGCGAAAGGGGTCGGCGTTGGTGGCAATGGGAGGATCCTTATCTCGGAGCCGACGGCAAAGAGGAGCCAAATGATTCGACGCTTGGAGCTCGCTGCCTCGGGGGATGTTTTGAATCCGTCGACCACCAACGTGGCTGAGGAATGTAAAGTGAGGACAAAGGGAGCAGGCGTGGATGTTGTGTTTGATTGTGCTGGTGCAGAGGCAGGCATGCTTGCGGGCATGGAGAGCTTGGGTCTAAAGGGAACCTACATCAATATTGCTGGGTGGAATCAGCCGTTCAGGGTGCCAATTCATCACGCAATGTTTCGAGAGCTGACTATCAAGTTCTCCATGGGAAACAATGATGATGATTATCGGGAGGTTGTGGAAGATTTTGTGGCGGGAAAATTCGCCGGCGCCGAGGCTCTCATTACTCGGAGGCTTCACGTAGAGGACCTGGTTGAAAAAGGCCTTGAGGAGCTGGTGAGAAACAAGGATGACCATGTCAAGATCGTTGCGACATGGAGGACTGACCTTCTGAAATGAGACCAACTATGGTGTTTTGCATTGCCTGACGCACGTCGAACGAGCAATCTCCTTGGACGTCCAGTGAGGATTGTATAAAGCTGAAAGCTACCAGAAGGCATATGAGACAGAGTGATGCCAGAGAGCCCTAAGAAAGGAAGGCATCCAGCTCTAGCTACTATATCAAAGGGAGCCTTGGAGAGCAGATGGTGTGAGGATTGAGATGAGCCTCCGCATAATCGATTGATAAGCGAGTTCAGAGACACGTAGTGTTTCCGAATCTATTGACCAGAAAGAGTTCTGGCAGCTTAGAGGGTGTATAGCCACCAGTCGCGAACCCTCTACCATTTTGATGCCGGAGTAAATATAGCGTCTAACACTCATCAGTTATGATTATCGCTAGATGTCGGTCGCGCAGAGAGAAAAAGGGGAATGGAATCCTACCTAGCAGCTGCTGTTGCTCGGTGGTCGCGTCGAACCTCGGATCATTGCCCATAATGTCCCTCTTGTGATTTTCCATCCCACTCTCGAGCTCCCGATACTCGCTCCCCATGATGCTGATTGTGGCACCGTTGTACTCGTCATTCGCTGCCAAAAATGCAGTCGCCCTAGCCGTCTCCTCCACCGTACTCACGGGGATTCCGACTCCTTGCAGATCGGGTATGAGGTTGGGAACACGCCTTGTTGCGGCGGTGTCAGTGATATGAGGCGCAATCGAATTGATCCGGATGTTCCACGTCAGTGTATGATTTCGAAGTCCGCGCATCAGTCCGATCATGCCGTGCTTCGAAGCTGCATAGACGGGGATGCTCTGGCAGTCATAGCCGCTCCTTGATACCGTAGAGACGATGACGCCGCCTTGAGGCTGCTGTTTGCGCATATAGTGCATTGCCAGCTTGACAGTGTACATCTGCCCTACCAGAGTGAGCTTTAAACATGCAAATTCAGGCTTGACCGGGTCGCCATTGGCATCTGTGAGATCATAGAAATCGCCCCGGTCACCAATCCCTGCGTTGGGTACAACTATGTCGATGCGCCCAAACAACTCGACGGCCTTTTTGAACAGAGCGAGCAGTTCACCCCAGTCACTTGCGTCGGTCTTTTGGAAGACTGGTCCATCAATCGCCTCCGTAGGGGGTTGTAGGTCGCCAATCAAGACCTTGACGCCGCGCTTGGTGAGGTAGTGGACAATGCCTTGCCCTATGCCCGCTGAGCCACCCGTCACAATCGCTGACTTTCCACGCAGCTTGTCACCTGAAATCCAGAAGAATCAGTTTCACACTGGGACAAATTCCATCCTCTCACTTACCAATGTCGCTGTCTGTGATCTTAATCTCTGTCATGACGTGTTGGTGACCATCACCGTGTACGGTATATCGATGGGTTTTCCCCTTGTAGCCGGTCACCCACAGTTGTCTTAAGGCTTCGGCTTTCTAAAGATGGAAAGCGGCACCATCAACCGAGGAACAAACATCGAGGATCAATGGTTACCTACTCCAGTGGGGTTGCTGCTGCCAGGCCCTTCCGGATATGGGCGGCTATGTTTGTTCCTCGGTTAACCGCATGTGAATAGGCGGTTTGGCTGGGGAGGACGTTGAGAAGTATAACATCGTCGAGGTTCCATGGATCATACCTTTTCACCTCCTCCCCAGAGGCAACGTAACAACAAATCAGCCCATGCCTGTTTGGTTTCTCTTGAACGGATAAGCATTCGCCATTCATTCAGCCATGACGACAACTACAACTATGTCCCTCCGATCTCAACTAACCGGAGCTTGGGAGCTTATCGAGTACAGCGCACACCTCCCCAACCATGAGTCGAATAAGAGGTACCCCATGGGGACCGATGCCACGGGCATAATAATGTACACCGCAGACGGTTACATGTCAGCACAGCTCCTCCGGCCAGGCCAAAACCCATTCAACAAAGGCGGCCAAGAGGGGGCAGATTCGGAGTGGGCTACGGTTGGGAGGAATTATGTAGCCTACACCGGGCCGTATTATCTTGATGAGAGTGGAGATGAGCAAGGTCGCCCGATCTTGCTGCACCATATGCGGACTTCGAATTTACCATACTTGGTCGGCGATACCCAGAGAAGGATAGTAAAGATCTTGGATGAGCCTGACGGCAAGTATTTAGTGCTGGGGCTGGACGAACCGATGAAGGTCGACGGGGAGGATCGGATTATCAGGGTCAGGTGGCGAAGACTGCCCGACAACCAAGCTTCATCGCCGCTTTCAGACGGGCAGCACTCGTAATTGTGAGATTAGTTCCACATTTTGTGCATGGAGCAGTCTCTCCCCACAACCCAAACCGACACTGAGAGCGAAGCACAATTCTGTTTGCCTGACCCGTAAACAGAAATGTCCAGTCACGTAGACTTATTCAAACGTAGTGTCAGAACGACGGTCAGTCCCAAGCCGTGCGATCTTTTGCGGGGTGACATCTTCCACGTGAACCTCCTGACCAGTCTCTTCCAACTTGATCGCCTCGGAGAGTGTAACAGCCACCTATGAAGGCCGATTAGTAGAAGATTCTCTCGAGCACCTCAATGTCTGGTAACATACCTTGTCCCCAAACAGTGCAGCGACTTCTTCCAGCGGTATGTTAGCTGTTTCTGGAAATTGGAAGTAGAAGACAATGACAAAAATGAGATCTGTAAAGACGAAGATCAAAAAGTAGCGCCAGCTGATCGCATCGATAGCGATTGGCGTCACTTGCACCAACATGATGATGATCGCGTTCAACGTCGCAAAGCCTACTGCCACTCCCGTCGCTCGAATCTCCATGGGCTAATTGTAGGTTTGGATCAGCAAAATACCATCGAACCTCGAAGCTTCTCCAGACTTACCAAGATTTCAGGCGTATATGCGTAACCAAAGCTATTGAGGATCCATGCGTACCCAACAAGATACGTGAACATAGACCACAAAGCCAGAGAACCCAGTGTCTTGTTCGTGTTGTTCGAGTGTTCATATCGGGCCCAAAAAGCGACAAGCATGATAGAGCCAACCAGAACCCCGCTCATAGAGATGAAGAAGGATTTACGCCGACCCAGCCGGTCGAAGAAAAAAGCGCCGCCACATGAGAAAATAACACCGAGAGTACCCCAGACACCGACCAATACCAGGGGGAGTTTACCCGAGATCCCAAGCGACTGGTAGAGGATTACCTGATAGTTCTGCAGTGGGATGATGGCGGTGAGTTGCTGGAAGGCGAAGAAAAAGGTGATGATGAAGAGGCGACGTCGATATGACGGACGTTTGAGAATGGCCACTATGCCTAGTTGTCGAGTTTGTTGTTCGAGTTTGATTTGGGCTTCAATCTGGTTGAATTCACGTCGGAAGAAGGGGACATCGTCGTCAGATGCTAATGGAAGGTGGCTTCCGTGCAGCTTTTCCAGCACGGTCAATGCCTCTTCGTGATGGCCCTGCATGACAAGCCATCGAGGTGATTCAGGCATCCAGATCGATCCCGCGAGCATGATCGCGGCACAGACGAGTTGTAGGCCGACAAAGATTCTCCACTTGAGTTGACCACTCTTAATATAGGAGAACCCCAGCCCCATCCACTCAGTCAGGGAGTATGAAACATTGATATTGATGCTGGTAAGTAACGGTCTGTTAGGTGCTGTAGGTTGCCACACTGTTTCACTCACTTGTAGAGTCCTCCAACTCGACCACGGACATGTGGAGGTGATATCTCGCTTGCATACAGCGGACACAGTGCGACAATGATACCGCAAGCGATGCCACCGATCGCTCTCCCAGCCAACAGGACGCCGAGGCTCCTAGCACCTGTCTGCATCCCAGCTCCGACTATGGATATGACCGACGCGAAGCGAACAATGTTGAGACGTCCAAACTTGTCCGGCAGGTACATATTGCATAGGGATCCGAAGAAGTTGCCTGCGTAATACGCCGACCCGAGCGCTCCTAAGGTGGTTGCATTGAAGTTGAAGTAGGAGATGAATTCAGGGTACCCAATGATGGAGGTGGTGAGCCCTGAATCATAGCCGTAAAAGAAGGCTCCAAAGGAACAATAGATAATACAGAGTAGGTTGTACCTGTTCATGATTGCATCAGTTCACAAGTCTACAATCTGAAATGAAGACTGCGTTGTTACCCTCAGGGCCGGCTGCTTCAAGATCAATAACGGTGGCTCCAACCTCTGGACTCGTCCATCCCCCGCGTTTGCAGGTACATGAACCGAGACATCCCAAGGCATATCCATGGGGACCGAGTTCTACTCGGTTAACCGCACTTGACGGTCCATGCGGGGACAGAGAACTTCGACTGTTCTGCCAAGTTTGATACGCTCTCTCGGCCATAAACGTATTTTGCGGGGAGAAGCCGATGGGGGAAAACTACCTTATCCTCCGAGTCGATTACGAGGGCGTTGTAGCCATGTACGGTATCTGTAAGATGGGGGTGGGGTGTCATGTGTTGTATTGTGTAACTAGGATGGAGCCACGGAGCTCTCCACGGTAAGATACAATTACCAAGTCACGTGCTCGGTGTGATGGCGTCACAGCGTGAACAGAAAGGAGTTGCCGCGCTAATTTTCAGCTTTGGCGCTAGTCTCTTAGAGTACTAGGTAGTGCGGAGAGCCCGACGTCATAGTACTTTGTACATATGGGTAATCACTGTATCCGCATAGCGTCAAACTATCACAATACACACCACTACTCAAAATCATTCGTGATCATCTGCAATGTCAACCACGCGGGTCCTGGTTCTCGGGGGCCACGGCAAGGTGTCGCTATTTCTCCAACCTCTCCTGCTGGCGAAGAAATGGGACGTCACGTCCGTGGTGCGCAACGCCGACCACGAAGCCGAGATCTTGGCCCTGGGAAAGGACAAGCCCGGCAGGATCGAGGTCCTGGTGGACAGCCTGGACGAGGTCAAGGACGCAAGCCACGCGGCCAGGGTGCTGGAGAAGGTCAAGCCGGATATCGTGGTCTGGAGTGCCGGTGCCGGTGGGAAAGGCGGCCCATCACGCACGAAGGCTATCGACGAGGTCGCTGCGAAGGCCTACATTTCCGCATCGCTGGCCACGCCGACCGTGAAGAAGTTTCTTCTCGTGTCGTACATTGCCGTGAGTCTTGCTATTCTACTGTTCCACAGACACGCAGAGACACACACTGCAAGCTACGATATATGCTGATATATCTGCGCAGTCACGTAGGGGCTACCCGCCCTGGTGGAACGACCAGGATAGGGAGGCCGCGGACAAAGTCAACCACGAGATCTTGCCACATTATTACAAGGCCAAAGTCGAGGCAGATGAACATCTCGAGGCGCTTACCAAGAAGCGGTTGGACAGTGGCGACAAGGAATTCCAAGCCATCAATCTTCGGCCTGGTACATTGACAGACGCTGCTGGGACCGGCAAGGTCAATCTAGGCAAGACGTCATCAAGAGGAAGTCAGTCTCTCCCCCCCCTCGCCCCCCTCTTTTGCTGAGGTGCTTCGGTGAAAAGCCCAGGTGCTTTGTTCATGATGCCAGCATGCTCACCATGCCCCGTAATTAGGTGTACCCCGAGAAGACGTGGCACGAGTCGCCGCTGCGCTACTGGAACGAACCGACACGCGCGGATGGTTCGACCTCCTCGAGGGTGACGATTCAATAGAGGAGGCCGTGGAGAAGGTTGTCAAGACCAACCATAACGGCCTCGAAGGCGAAGATCTGGAGCGTATCTGGGGCAGGGCCACCTGAGGAAACCAGACACGAGGAGGGGGATTGTCAGATCCGTCCAGGATACTCAACTATGTGGTTGCTTCCCGGCCCAAGGTTCATAAAAAAGTCGACTAGGTGGTCACACGAGGCAAAAGGCACAGACTGAGGAGCAGTAGTGTGTATGCACGCGACTTTTGCTGCCCCGGGTGTGGTCTAGTGTGTGCAGCTCGTAATTGGCCTGATTCCAATCAATCTCCCACCTCGAAGCTTGGGATTGATGCTCGCAGCTTGCCCTTTCTTTCGAGCTGACCACAGCCATATCATTTCAATGTGCCCCCGATCCATTTCTGTATCTCCACATGATGCACTGATTTCCGACGCAGCGTAGAAAGGATTCCCCCGCTAGCTGGGCAGCACTCAAGGTACGACGCCTTATTGAATATCATTCTCGTGAGGGGGCCCATGACTATGAGTCCCAAAGTTGGTAATCCACGTCTGCCAGCTCGGTGCAGAATTGTCGGTTCGGTTCAGACATTAACTCCTACGCTGAAGGGCCAGGAAGTGGACGTGCTTCCCGTCAGGATATATCGATTAAGTCCTGGACAGGGGAAACCGTAAACGACGTTAAAATCAGGTCTCACCACCGAGATGAAGGTGTAGGTCTTCAATACCCGGCTTGCTTATAGCTCGACTACAGACGACGGCGCTCTTGTAAAGCCTTGCTGCTGCGCCGGCGTGGGCGGAGAAATCCCTCTCCGTTGTCTGGAGCAAAATCGATACAATCGACTGGCTGATTGCGGGCACAGAGTGGGAATCGATGTAGGACCACTTCCTGTGGAGTTACACAATGGGCGTCTCCGCGGCAAGAAGCATTATCGACGGCGCAGCTTGCTATCGCATCTTTAAAGAAGCGTCCACTGGACCGGATATCTCCTGCGTCGCGGGTTTGAGAGACGAATTATCACGCCATCTGCCATCAGAACACATACCGGGGTACCACTAGAGCTTGCGGGGCCCAAGATTTGAATGCAGTGCTGATAGTTGACTAGAGGAGGTTTTTTACCACCCAAGTCGCTGTTCTCGTAGCGCGTTTGCAAGCAGGTATGTTTCGAGCAGGTCTGGTCACGCAGGCTCCACGACAAGGAATCCAATCCGTAGATGAAAAGGACTCTGGAAAAGAGCCCAACACAGCCAGAGGAGATCTATCCACAGGAGGTATTTGCGACAGTCTGTTCCCAACAAGATTCAATTAGTCCCCGTACTTCTTGAGCAACCTCGTCAGGATTCGCTTCGCTCCGGATCCGTAGCCACCGCCGAAGATCGCAAAATGATTGAGATGGTGATACTAGAGGCACGATCAGTTTCAGCAGTGTCACGGCACAGCAACGATCAGTGACAACAGCCCGAGCAAGACGGAACTCACACTCTCATATAACGCTACTCGATCCTCGTATTCCGCTATTGGCTCAGTTTTGGGCACAATCTCGTGGTACTCTTTCCAGAAACTGCCGTTGAATCCGCCAAACATGTTCATGATCCCGAAATCGAACTCATGATGTGCGTAGCATGATGACGGGTCAAAGACCACATCTTCAATGGGACCAGGCTCGTCTGGTGAGGCGTCGTCTCGACCGACGAAGAAACTCTTGGATTTATTGCCCGACCACAAGTCGCCGTGGACGATAGCTGGCTTGATGCCTTCTTTGCCCCCAAGGTGGCCGTCACCGAGCAGTCTTGGAACTACTTCGTTGACAGTGCGCTCAACAACCTTGCGCAGCTCCACGTCGTTCCCGTTGCTCTTCTCACTTCTCTCGAGGATAGCAAGGAGCCTCCGCTTCCCGAAGAACTCGGCCCAGGAAGACGTGAAGGTGTTGTCTTGAGGGGTATCCCCACAGCAAGTCGTGACGGGGAACCCAAACTGAGGGGAGTCGAACCCCTCGGGGATGGGCGCGGGAGTTGTGTGTAGCTTCGCCAATTTTCTAGCGAGAGACAAGCCGCTTCCTGTGCCTGCACCTCTTGTCTTGGATGATCCCCGACCGAAGTCCAAGAACTCCGTGGCTAGAAAATATCCACTCTTGTTCTCGAGGCTCCCCCAAGCGAAGGACTGTGGGCAAAGGCTGGGCACCACCCCATGAATAGCATTCAGGGAAGCATGTTCGCCTTGAAACATCACTCCTGCGTCTGATGACGGCGACTGTTTGACGAATATAGACGTGGTGGGCGTTGTAATGCGGAATGTCGATGCGAAGCCCGAGCCTCCATGGGCCGAGATTTTGGCCGAGGATGCTTTGAGGTTGAGGGCACGCACGATGGCTGGGTCGATGGAGGAGGACATCGTGACTACTTACAACATGGAATGCGGCTACACGGAGCTAGGACGCATGAAGAGGTCATCATATCTGGCCGACACTGACAGTGAAAGGTTCCAAATGAAGTTGAGATGAACCTCACATGACGTAGATGGAAACGCGCAAGCTCGGGATATCGTCCGCCGACGAGGCCATTGCTCGGTACGCTTTGCGAAAGTCACTCGGGATGCAGTACTTCGGTGGTTAAGGCTTCTGCGCGGCCTACTGTGGTATGCCATGTAGAGACGTGTTTGACTTGCATCGGACGGAAGCTCCGCAGCTCGTCCATGGTCGATCCCAGCTCTATGGAGTACCCACGTTCTTAACTCACATAAACACAAGTCGTGCTGACCACATGTCACCCATCAAGAACGCCGTCGCTATGCGTCATTCGAATACAACGCACCTCTTCCGAGTATTAATTCCTCAATCCAAGTCCTACCTCCGTCCCGTGCCCGTGCTGGCGCCTTTTGGCTTCACCTTTCCCTCAGCATCACTATTGACGCCACTCGCTGTTCCACTGTCGGTACCGCCACCAGCACCACGTTTCTTCTGCCGTAGCGTCTGCCCTTGACCTTGAAAATGCGGTTTCACTTCATCCCCACCAACAGGCTCGTCATTCTCATCTCGCTTCCGAAGAGGCTTCAACTCATACCCGAAGAAGAGCATGCCGGGCGGCAGGCGCAGAGGCTGCGGCCCATTGGTTTTCCTTGCAGGCGGCATTGTAGTATTGGTGGATGTGCCGGCTAAAGGCGTAGATGGTTTTGGCGTCGGTGCCTTTGAGCCCTTTTTCGAGCTAAGCTTGTGGCCCTCCGTGAGGAAATGTGAGGAGACGGCGCGGGCACCCGCTGCTGCCGAATTTGACGATGGGGCTATGCTTGCATAGTTGATCGATTGTGCCATCGTGCCCTGGAAATGGACTGGTCCACCGCGTGGTTTTCCAACGCCGCTTCTCGGTGTGCTTGTCCCGCTCGTTCGTTCTGGAGGTACGTACCCGACCGGCGTTGCGAATTCGACCTCGAGATCTGTTTCCATCGTGACAATAGAGTGTGAGTCTGTGTCTGGCTTGATATCGAGCACGGCAATATCGTAGGTCTGATCATTGTATTCGAAGGAAAAGATGTCGCCCTTGGTCAGACAGGAGAAGTTGCGGAATGCATTTTCTAGGACGGCTCGTGGATCTGAGATGTCGAGAAACGCCGGGGACTGTGGCTGCAACTTGATGAGCTTTCCAGGCGGCAGGTCTGTGGACTTGATCTGAAGAAGGTCACCCGGTTCAAGCTCCAGGGTTCTCATCAACTGTTTCCTTGGTGTCAGCTCATGACTCTGCCCTCGACGAAGACGTCGTGCATACCCATTGTGGCAGATATATCCTCCCTTCCTCTGCTATGAACTCAAGAACACCAGCATGTGTACTCTTTCCAGCAGCCCCATTTATCAGCTCGAACACCATCGGATATGTGATGTGCAATCTCGTCAACTTGTCCAGGGCTGAGGGTGGCATGAACACTTTTCCGCCGAAGTTGACATAATTCCTGTCGGGACCGGCCATCATAACCACGGGATAGCAGCGATAGTACTCATCGAAGCGGCCCATCGACCGTCCAACGGCAGGGGCGCCTCGAAGGAAGGATGGGTAGTTCATCACATCGCCAGGATAGTAAGCCTACAGCAATTAGCGACAGAGTACAGCGCCCTTCAATAGAGACTCACCATTCTGACAGGGACCGATGGTCTGCTCGTGGGTCGTTGCCAAAGAGTTTCGAGTAGCGGAGTGGAATATGTCTCGAGATTTGGTTATGATGCGGGGTGCTGATTGCTGCCTAAGATGCGGAGGTGCTCTGGGTCAAGATTACAGGAGATGAGGAAGGCCAAGTGTTCGGAGAAGAGTGAAGGCAGTAGAGAGTTGCTTGTGAGTAGGAAGGTTTGAAGTAGAACAGTGCGATGGGAGTTGATCTCGGTGGCATGGACGACGGAAGATGTACCCCAAGGCGTCGATGCAGGCAGCACGAAGCTGTGACGCAACCATGGGTTGGAGAAACCTACCACCACAAACACCTAATTAGCCGCAGCTTCCAATATAGATGGCGAACATACGATCTTCACGATGCTCACCATGTCACAGTGACATTCTCTAGCTTCCCTTGCTCCGTCAGAAGCCTTTCAACATCCGCGACTGCACCGATGGCCTACAACGCCCCGCGCAACAAGCGCGCCGCCGAAGACTATGTCCGTACCCACGACCCAGCCGACTACAGTCAACCCTCGAAGAAACCGCGCTTTGACGTGCGTAATCCCTCTGCCCTCGCACCGGATGCGCTAGAAGACGACGCCGTGCTGCAAGCCGACGTCATTGGCACGCGCGGTCAACAGGTCAAGCGCGGCGCGGTGAATATTGACGGCTACGATTCCGACTCGGACAACGACAATTTTAATGCGCGGGCCGACAGGAAAGCTAAGGAGAGGGAGAAGGCACAGAAGGAGTCTTCTAAGGAGGAAGAAGAGAATGATATGTTCGCGGATCTTGACGAGGACTTTAAGGATGGCGACGACTCGGAAGGTGACGCCGGACGAAGGGAAGGAAAAAAGAAAGCTGTGCGATTCATCGACGCCGATGAGATAGAAGGTCAGATCCAGAGCTCGAAAAGTGGTGGCCATGTGTCGGCAGACTTTTCTCTCGACGGGCGGGAAAAGGGTAAAGGCAGAGATCAGGACGATACAGTTGAAAGCAGCAGCGAGAGTGAGGTGGACGATGAGACCCGAGCAGACACTGGGGATCTAGACCCCGAACTAGGTGCCGGAAGCAAAAAGAACTACGCCCCGAAACTCGACGCTTTTAACATGCGCGCAGAGCAGGAGGAAGGCCGCTTCGACGATCAAGGAAACTATATTCGGAAAGCAGTAGACCCCGATACGATCTATGACATATGGCTGGAGGGGACGTCCAAAAAGGAGATGAAGAAGGCAAGGGAGGCCGCTGAAAAACGCGAGGAGGAGCGAAGAAGGCGTGCTCTCGAAGATGAGTTGAAGTCGACGGCAGACGTACTGGCTGAACTGATTCCTCTGCTGAAACGTGGCGAAACAGTCATTGAAGCTTTGGCTCGACTTGGAAAAGGCAAAGAGAAGAAAGCTAAGTGGGCGAACAAGAATAAGTACAAGAAGCAGAATGGAGCTTCTGAAGACCATCTTCCGCCAGAGGACGATGCTTCGGAGCAGATTCGAAAGCAGAAGATCGAGACCATTACTGGTGCAGCTGATTTTCTTCTCACCAAAGGTCAAGCCGAAGTCTACGACGACGAACGAGAAATGCTTATTCGACAATACCGAAGAGAAACTGGGAGCGAATGGATTGATCCGCCAGAACCCGATGATGATGACGCTCATACTGATGATCCTATGGCACAAATGTGGGAGTATCGGTGGGTTGACGCTCGCGATGGCGGCGCGACCAACGGCCCGTATGACAGCCATACAATGAGACAGTGGAACGATGCTGGCTATTTCGGCGAGGGTGTTGAGTTCCGCAGGAAAGACGGCGGTGGTGGCTGGACCAGAGTGGCCGAGTTCGCCTGAGGCTGATGATGATGATGTCGTCTGATATTCCGAATAATCGACTTCCTAAGCATGGAATATTTCTGTATCCATTCGACCTTCTTCGCCTTCCTGAGTAGCCACCAGCGTATGCTGGAATGTCACGACGCGCCAATTGAGTTCTCGACGCCAGAAGAGACCGTAGCCCAGCCTGTTCTTACCAGGTTCGGCGGACAGTCCACCACTGCCGTACATCCGTCGGGCAAAAACACAGGCCCGGAATCTAGAATGGATCATAGCCATTGCACAGCAGACACAGGGCTCGTGGGTGAGGTAGATATCGAGCCCACTGCAGAGATAGCCTTCACCTCGAGGACCTGTTCGCTTCTCTGGCAATGCATCAATGCTGCTATTTTCGAGAACGATGTTGCCCAGTCCAGCGCTGAGGTCACGAAGAGGTTCGTCTTCCTCCTCGTAATGACTTTCGATGAGCGTGAGAGCTCGTCCAGATGGAGTTTCGGTGCATGTATCTTTGAACTTGAGGTGTCCTCCGGCATTGATGCGCCGACGTAGTTCTTTGTTTGCAACCATCGCAATGACACGCATGACGGCATGCCACTCAGGCTTGCCCTCTCCTTGGTCTGCTGTTGGAGGATGCGGAAGCTGTGCATCGGGCGACCACCAGCGAGCATCCCCAGCAACGGCCACGACGGCTCCAGTATGTGGTTCAACAACAACGGCACCAACCCCCCTTCCATGGCCATATTCTTTAGATTGCCCGGCAGCTGTCAGTGCAAGCTCCATATACCTGGTGGTGGCTGGAACCTCCAGGAAAGCACGAATTCGACGAAGGTGATGAAGGGGCGGGCAATCCTGAATGACCTGTGCAGAAGGATTGTAGATTGCTGGCCAATAGCGCTCACTCCAGAGAGTGGCCTGTTCGGCACTCAATGGTGCATGTCGTGGAACCACGGCGTCGAAGCAACGGGGTAGACCTTCAACATCGATATGTGGCTCGAAGATGGCTTTGATATCCTCCCACGGGACCACAGTATTTGGCACCAGCAGAAACGTGGTCTGAAGTCCCCTCGCATCGTAATCACGGCGCCAGACCAAGTCCTCAGGCAGATGTGACAGATTGCAGACGCGACGGAAATGGCCAAAGGACGGATGCTTGCCACCAGAAGGGATGATGGGTTTGACGATGCTAAGACTTTGCGTTAGTTCTGCTGTGACGCTTCGCTTGGAACAACATACCTGAGAGCTTTGCTTGTCAGCTTGGCCGGGATCTCGACGACGAAAGCTCGAACTGGGGAGACAGGGTCAGCAAGGTATGGTTCAAATTGCAAGCTCTTTGGCATACCAAAGACTTCTTCCGGGCGAGTCTCATGAACCGTCTTCAGTGGTTCGAGGATGAATCCTGAGACTTTGTCAATCTCAGCCATGGTTTCGGGCGAGTGAGAGTCCAATGCATCGTAGAATTTAACAAGTCGTTGTCTAGAGAAGGCGAAGAAGAGAAAATGAAGAGGAGACTCCAACGCAGTTGCCTTTGTTTGAAGTGTGATTCAACTTATTGAAAGTAGTTGCACCTGCCGTAGAACAAAACCGGCCATCTAAGAGTGAGGACCGAAGTGAAGAGCAACCGCCTCGTGATTGCTTCTAGTTGTTGAAGAAAGCCTTTGTGAGAAAGACATCGATCCTCGGAACCTCACCGTGAAGGAAACGATCCTATATAGAACGTAGACATGAGATGGCTGCGATGTGATCACCGCCTGGCATTGTTATTACTCACAAGTCGAGTCAATAATAATTATCGGAACGCAGTCGTTGACTCTAGTGAGTCGAAAGCGAAAAGTGGGTCGGATTAAAAAATTTCCGTCTATCTTCACGAAGTGAGCCCTGACTGAGGTTCATTCATTTCACGCGGCAAACACTTTCATTTCGCGTACACAATGTTATACAGAGCATGAAGTTTTCCATCCAAAGAGAACTTCTGCAGGTGCGTGTTAAATAAGGTGGAAGCTGATCCTGCCATGCGGCCCTTCAGCATGGATGCGTACAGCTTGAGTCATCCCCAGGGGGCTCGCTCTCGAAGAATGTTGCAGCAAAATGCGATATCGACATCTCCTACAGTTCATCTGATTGGGTGTTTCCAAGCCCATCGGTCTTAATGTGGCAGGCGATCATCGCAAGTCCTTCGATATAGCCACACCTGCCATCAGGTACAAGGTTGGCAAAATCATCCAGACCACATCATTCATCTGCAAAGCTAGAACGCGTGTCCAGCCTTCTCAATATCTGCGTCGAACAGACTGAGAACCCTGCAGACGTGGATGGAGAGAGCCGGACCTCTTTTCGCACCGCGAAAAATATCCCAGCTTGAAGGTCACATAGACATGTCAGACAGGTGCACAGCTCTTCGAATGTTGTATACTCCGTTGACCAAGATATTCGATGCGATGTAATGACTGCCAACAGTTCTCATCGTCTACAGGATCGTAGATGTGTCCGCTTGTCGACTAATGTCCGATAGGAAGGAGAACCATTAAAGTAGCGACCCTTTTCGTTCTCGATGAAGATAACGACGAGATGCCGCAGTACAAGCCTTCGACTGTTCGGCCAGAGTAGAGGAAGGCCGACACTGGGATAAGGACTGGGTCACAGTACCGCCATTGACACTTGGTGCGAGGCGGGGAATGTTGTGTCCAGGATGTGAAGAGCCAGGTCTCGTTTAATGGATCGCTGGTTATAGCCCCATACCATCAACCCTTCCCGGCTGTGACCGCTGTGGCATCGTTGTGTCGACCATTTCCGGGGTGTAATGGGCCCCATCACATTGCCCCGAGTTCCTGATGCAGGTGCAGCGTTGAGCGCATGGCGTAACGCCGCCATCAACTCTCCAACCTCAACGTCAAGACAAGCAAACTCACAATGGCGGCGATAGTCAAAGCTGTCACCGCAACAACAACATTCCCGCTCGTGACAAATCTCTTCATGGCCAGTCCATTATCGCCCAGCTCGGTGAAGAACTGCCTGTTTCCCTGCTGTCTTCGATAGGCACTAACCAGGAGCAAAGTGAAGGCGTATGCGGCAAACAGCGCGCCAATGGAGTAGAATTCTGAGGTGAAGATTTTGAGGACGACGAGTGAGAAGGAGAGTTGCGAGAGCGCAGTGCGGACGTAGGCCCCTTCGAACGTGCGT
This sequence comes from Phialophora macrospora, assembly GCA_000835435.1. Taxonomy (NCBI): domain Eukaryota; kingdom Fungi; phylum Ascomycota; class Eurotiomycetes; order Chaetothyriales; family Herpotrichiellaceae; genus Phialophora; species Phialophora macrospora. The sequence goes on along the minus strand of KN846958.1, from coordinate 294,933 downwards.
TGGGCGGCGCGGATTTCGACGAGCTCATCGTTAGTGAGTTCGACGGAGCGGGCTCGGTGCATGCGTAGGCGGAAATGGTCTTCCGGGTGACGAGAGCTGAACATCGTGAGGGAAGCGTGGGTGTCACACAGCCGACTCGTTCATTGTGCCGCCTTGCAGTGGGACAAGCTGCACAAGATCATCTTGGGTTCTGTCTTTCACGATGCAATGGGAGGATACTTCGCGGTGCCTTGAAGAAATCACGTCATTTGAAGTCCACGGTTCGTTGAATTCATTTGGTTCACCGCACCCTGTAAATGGACGTATCGAGTCCGTTCGCCACCATTGGTTCTACAGTATATCCTACAATGTGATGGCAAGCCACCTGTGCTTCGATGGATATGTACATTCAGCAGTTAATGTGAAGGTGTTACCAGGCATTTTCATTCTGAGCCTCCCGAGTCGAGATCAATGAGGGCATCGCTCAAAATGCGCAAGATGTGGCAGAATTCCAGAACGTTATACCGCGTCCCGTTTTCCTCCAGGAGATACACATAATCAAGCAGTATCCGTCGTGCGGAAGCGTATCCGCCGCGTTGCACTACCCCGGAAAATGAGATTGATCCTCCCGTGCGGATGAAGGTTCTCGCCGGGCAGATTGTGGAGCACAAAAGCGTATCGGTTTCTGGTCTGTTGTTCGCGTAGCTGCTGAATCCCTCCTCCCCCACAAGGTTCCAGTCTACGGTATCCAGGAGCTCAAATGGCTCGGTATGTGTTTCCGGAAGAACAGGTTGATGTATCTCGCTGTCCTCTTGGGGCATCACGAAGACGTACAGACCGAGCACCAGCGCTGAATGTACGAGCGCGATTTCCGCTTCATAGGAGGTACCGTCTATGGGCCGCCGTTTAGACATTATCAGGAAGGTCTGTGCAGCATGGACACATGCTCGCCGTGCGGCGCTGGTCTGGGACCATGTTGCGATAGCGTCCAGCGCGCTTTTCGCGCGTTCTGCCCCTTCCCTCCCAGAGGCGAGTTCGAAGATGCCGAGATCAGCGGTCATGGAGATGTTCAGATGGTGCCAGAAGGCCTCGCAATTCGGGTTAATGGCGCCCATTGTCGGGCCATATGTCCTCCATATCTTCACCAGAAGCGGGACGATAGAGGCAGCGTGCTCATCGTGGACGAAGACATCGGCCGGAATTAGTAGACCTGAAGCGTCCGGCGTAAGAGCGTGCCGATGCCTGGCTTCGGCGATTCGTACCCAAATTGTGGAAAACAGGCCGAAGAATCCCAGAGTGTTGGCATCCGGTGGTGGAGGAAGAGTTGCGGTTTCCAGGTGAGGTGTCATCCAGGGCATTACTGTCGCAGCGCCGGCGTTGACTAATTGAATCCACCGCTTTGCTGTCGGGGCCTGAAATAGCTCATTCTTGCACGGGAAGTAGAAGTGTAGAGCCCTGGTCTGGATAATGGGGTTGTGGTCGTCCAGGGCGGAGAAGAAGGAGTCCGACATAATGAGGCATACAATCAGTCGCTTGACGGACTCGATCTTGGTCCACGCTTTCCACTTGGCAGTGTCACCCTCTAGATCACAGAAGAGCATCGACGAGAGCTCTTCACCCTCTTGAGGGAAGAAAAGCCCGTGCCGTTGAGCGACATTCATGGCTTCGCTGTAGAGGAGGCGAGAGTGCTCTGCCAGGGCTTGCTTGGGACTAATGCACGCGACAGTGAGTAGCAGGGACGTAGCCGCCAACGCAGTCAACAATTCCCCTAGTTGACCGCCGTGTCGTGAGCTCAAGACCAGGTCTCGCCTGCACCGCTCGATGGCATCTACCAAGTGAGAGCTCACAAATCTTTTCGCTCTGACAGAGTCCAGGAGTGTCAGCCCCATAAGACACATGGGGAAGAGGAGGCTGCTCGACGTCTGCTTTGCCGCGAAGGTCGGCTCGTGGATGAATGGCATCAAATGATGAAATCTCCGGAAATAAATGTCCAAGCTGATGTCCAAGATCTGCGTCGACGGGAATTTGGCGAATCCGTAGCTGTTGACACTCGTATTCTCTCCCGCACTACTATTAGTGCTGACTTGGGCTTCGCCATTCGTCTTCCACTCTGGATCATGCTGCGAATGAAGAGGCGCACAATCTTCCATCAGCCTTGCCCTCCTGGCTTCATCCAAGCCCCATCTTGATTCTCCTCTCCGAGACGGCGTCCGTGACCGAATGTCCTCCTCGTCCGCTGCTTCCATCGGCTGTGAGAAGATGTTGTCTTCCGGGTAAGAAGCCACATCGCGCCAGAGCGTCTGGATCAAGCGTCGGGGCGTCTGCTTCTTCGTCGGCCACAGGCTCGCAATTTTCGCATATCTTTCGTCGGATATATCGCCTGTGGGCGGCGAATGGACGAGCTGTCGAGAGTATGAGGGTGAAAGTCCAAGAGTCGAGCCACCGGGAATGCTTCCGAATTCAAAAGGGGGCAGGTCGTCCCAGATATTCAACCCCAAAGACAAGTCGGGAGGCTCTAACCAGCTCTGAACTGTATCGAATGGGTCCGCGGCTCTACGCTCGATCGGAACGCCAGACTCCGGCGGATATGTAACCGATTGCAATGCCAGGCCGCTGGACCGAGCCCGAGCAGTGGCCACATCCTGGTGTTGAGCGTCTCCGCCCGAGAGCGGTGGCTGCATCAAGCTTGCTGATGGCACGGTGTTGACCGAGCGTGCATCTAAAGGTCGCGTCCCCGTTGCTCCTCCTTCGCGCGAGTCAGACACCGCACCCTGCAAGACGCCTTGTCGTCCGTTGTTAGAATGGTGGTTCCGGACATGTCGCATTAACACGTCACTTCGTCCGTACTCGCGACCACAGTGAGTGCATTTAAAAGGCTTTTCCCCGGTATGAGCCCGTTGATGGCGGTTGAGGTGCTCAGCCTTGACGAACTTCCTTTCGCAATACGGGCATTTCTTGGTGCGCAAAATCTTCGAGGGCATCATGAAGGGTTTCTAATCGCTTCCACAGGCCATTAGGAAGGCCACCTCGCGTCAGCCCTCGACTATGGCAGGAGAGATTACGATCCCAAGCCGATAAGACCGGCGAGGGCTTGCCACAAAGCACGTTGTGGGAGCTATTTGCACGGCTAAGCAGACACGCAGAGACCGCAGAGACCGCTGGCCACAGTCCTGGAGAAAGGGAGGGAATGCGGAGAAACTCCACTACGACTGTCGGCTCTGTTCGGGGGGGATTGACTACCACACTACCTACACAGTACACAGGCACCCTCGGCTAACTACACAGGCAATCATCTCCACTATACCGCTATAGGCTTAATTTAGTACACCCCAGCACCCTACCACGCTTGCCAGAAGGTAGGTTCATGAGTACCTATGCAACTAAAAAACTCATGATAATAAACACTCCTAGGGCAAGTATAATAATGGGAGCTATCAGTAATCAACCAGGAAAGTGCTACTATCTTCCCTAGGTGGCGATGTGTTTATTACAGGTATCAGAGGGTAGAGGTAGATCACGTGTCTGTTCAGCTCTTCCGTAACGGGGTTAGCGGAGATGATGGCCTGTGTTGTTAGCTAGGGGTGCCTGTGCAGGCAGTCAATCCCCGTTCGAGGTAACTAAGTGGGAATATCCTCGGTCCACAGGACGAAGTGCCAGCATTCTTGCATGACTCGCACCACGCGAGATTAGCGGTAGCCAAGTCTTGCACACTGAGCACTCACACGCTTGGATTTCCCTTTATTCTATTACCAGCCAGAAGGATGAAGTACAGTATAACTAGCCCCAGTAGATTCCTCAGGCAGCAAGCGCAAGAGTCAGGGTCGATCGACTGCACCTCCTTGCACATCAACCCCGTGAAGGACATGCCTCAGACCTCACGCATCTTCCACCGATATTTCTCGAGCCATCTCTCCTTCGCCGTTATAGTCTAATGGATCCCGCTCACGATGATCTATCACTCTCGGAGTTTGTCACATCGGATCCCTGTGAAACTGGCGCTGTATTTGAATGCTCTTTCACCCGGCCAGGATTCTTTCCCAGCGCACCCTCTCGCACCATGTGAACCGCGGTGTGGTTCGTGAGGTACTGAGAAGAGTCCTTGATAAGGCACGCGCAGGCGATGGCGATGACACCGAACGGGATTGAGCTGTAGAATACCATCTTAAAAGCATGGGCGTACGCCTCCTTGTAGGCGTGTGCGGCCGCTTGTTCGATGGCGGGAGTGATACCTGGAACTGAAGCAAAAACTCCTGGTATCCCCACTGCATTCTCGGCGGTGGCCGGGATTAAAGCTGCCAGTTGATCGGCAGACAGGTTGTAGGTGGCTGCAACCTCGGCGAGTCTCTTGGGGATTTCGCCTTTGACAACGCCGTTGAGGATCGTGTTGAAGACTTCCTGCTGTCAGCACGGGCGACGGTATTTTGAGAAAAGGACCACTTACTCGCATTGCCGACGCTGCCGCCTCCACTGCGGAACGTTCCAATCAACCCAGAGGCGATGCCCAAATGCCTAAGTGGAACGTTCAATCCCGCGATGACATAGCACAGCAGAGTTATCAAGGCGAAAGGACCCATGCTGAAAAATTGGAATGCTGACCATGCTGCTCGATTCATGGGGATGAATCCAGCATAGGCTGCCGTGAAAACCGTCTGGAACACCAGGCACACAATGACCTGGAGCTTCAAATGACCGACTTTGCCCATGAACAGGGTTGCAATACCGCCGCACAAGACCTGGGCGACCCCGTTTGGCAGAGCAATGATACCAATCTGGATCGGGTCGGATGTATACATGTAGAGTGAGCCTTGGGGCAGTAGGCCTGCGAAGGAGTAGAAAACCATGCCTGCCGATGAGGTTAGCATCTAGGGAGGTTCGAGCCTCCGGGGGGGGACTACTCACCGGCCACAAAAACAACCACAAGCAGCACTGTGAATTCTCGAACCTGGCGGAACAAGCTGTATGGGAAGAACGGCTGTTGCGGCACGGTGAAGTCGTAGATAAAGCAAGCCACCAGAGTCAAGGCACCCACGATAATAGGTGCAATTACAGAAGCCGACTTCCAGGCATGACCGGGGGTTCCAGCCCAAGTCAGTCCAATCAGGAAGATGGTCAAGCCGCCGGTGTAGAGCAGGAACCCGATATAATCAACCTCCTTGATTTGCTGCCAGCGAGACTTCTGAAAGTCGTATTGGGGCCTTGGCGGGGGGTAGTAGAAGAGGATAGTACCGATCATACTCAAGACACCGTATATGATACCCTATGATAGTCAGGAGACGCTGTGTTGAAGCACGGGAAATGGAACATTGAGACTCACGATGTAGTAGCACCAGCGCCATTTGGCACCCGTGTTGGAATTCAAAGAGGTAGCACTGCATTCACGTCAATACCCGAGCCAGGACAGGATGAAGCCCAGGCCGCAACAATGGCCATGGTTGAGCAAAACTCACATCAAGGTGCCTGCGAGCGCCCAGGGCAATGTCATTGCACATTCGGTAAGACCGAGCAGGCCTCTCCACTTGTTGGGGACGAGTTCCTGAATGCCGGCATAGCTCACAAAGATAATGCCACAGCCAAACCCAATAACAGTGGAGGCTGCTGAGAGCATGAGGGTCGATTGCGAGGTACACGCTATGATCTTGAGATATCTGTCAGTGAGGCCTTGACATCGGCGGTCTTCGACGTACCGATCCAATAATAGCAATTATTTCCCCTGATACCACCGTCCATCTCCTCCCGAAAACATCTGATATGGCCCCAGCAAGAGAAAAGCTGACCGACGAGGCAATACTCCATCCGCCAACGATCCAAGAAATGTGCTCAGTGTCTCCAAGGTCCGTGCCGATTGGGACGAGAATACTCGTGACAAGGACAAATCCACACGAAATGGGACAGACGTAAGAGAACGAAAGAGACTTCGGAGACTTGTCAGCTCTCGGACGGTCTGAAGGCGCTGGTCTCGTCACTCACGGCTATCGCAAGGAAGGTTGTCAAGGTCAAGGTCTCGGCTTTCTCGGGATTATCCTCGAGTGCTGCCTTGTGTGGGTCGTCGAGGTCGAGGGGGATTTCATGGACCTGAACATGCCGGGCCTCAGATCGGGCTTGCTCGGTGACTGCGACCTCAGGGCCAACTCTTTTCTCTTCATATGAGCCAGCCATGGTTTACAAGGCTCGGTGACGAGTCGCGATGTCGGGGTATCGGCCGGGGTAGGGAGAGCAGAAGAGAAGATAAGTGGAAAAGTGCAGTTGACCATGTAGATAAAGTCTTTCCAAAAAGTTCCCCGTCAATCCCCGTGCATTAGCGAAAGTGACCTTCTCCACCTGGTGAATGGCGGTTGAGCGCAATCTGGGGCCCCGGTCGCACCTTGCTGTCACAGGCTACATCCTCCCCTGCGGCAATGAGGGGATTGGAGACGCGGCTGCACAAGCTTCGAGGCCCCTTTGGACCAAGACGTTCTGGGTTTTTTCCGTGGCGTTAGCGCCCAGGCGTGCTGGCCACGGCTCGAGGAGCAAGCGCCCAGGTCCCCGACCCCCCTGCACCCTGCAACGTTGATGCAGCACGACTCGTACTGTTAAAGGAGCTGCGGACTCGGCTCCCACGTTATCTGAACTTTCTCCTTGTCAGTCGTGGTTCATCTGGTCTGGCACAGTCTGTAGCATCTGAGGTGATATTGTACAGCAGACATGAGGTTCTGTCTCGATTCTTGAGAACGAGTTTAGGCCGTCAAACCTCCGGCATATGGCCGCCTCGCCTAGTCGGCGGCGTGTCGAGATGCTTGGCCATGATCCTTCCTGCGCGCCCTGGGCTTGCCAAGTGCCTCCATCACTGCAATCATGTTCGGAGCATGCAATTCCGTCCCCGCTTGGAGCCTGCGCCATTTCTCGTGGGAATAATTTTATGTCCGCATGGAAGCTTGGACTGGACCTTTTCAGGTCTGCAGAATCAACCTCGTATCAATGTCCCACATAGGTGGGGTCCTACTCTACTCTTCTACGGAGCAGGCAGTACACAGTATCTCGTAAGCCTGGTCCGGGGTACCCCACCCAAACTGGGGGGAGATGCAGATACTGGGCGCCGCTGTACAACGAGGCCGGGAGCATCCGCAAGCTGCTAGGGAGATAGACCCGGTGCACCACGTGCCTTAACCGAAGCAAAACGCTCCCCAAGAGCGGCACCAGCGGCGAACGAACATCTCGTTTGTGGACAACAAAGAAAGTCAAATCACAACAATCAGGCGCAAAAGGCATAATAAAGGATCATAGTCTTCTGAAAGCAGGCCTTGATTCATTCTGATATTACAAATCAGTCCAAACGGAATGCCCAGCGTGACTTCTGTCTGTTGTACACTTACTGAAACAGCGGGGCAAATGCGCTTCTCGCCATGCAATTCTGCATGGTGGCCGGACCCACGGCTTACTGGTATGTAGGTCCTCCGTTACGCAAGATGGTTATGATCTCGAGGCATCTCCGATCTGCTTGACCATCCGCAGGACTTCGCGTCTTGGTGCTCTCCCGGTCGCGGAGAGCCACATTCTTACCGTCCCCGAGGGAGGGTGCCGGGTGGGACAAGTGGAGCAGTCCCTCGCGGTTGGCAAGAAGAGAGCTAGTGGAACAACAGCAGTCGAGGCCCAGGAAATCCTCATTCGGTGTCCATCGCATCGCCATTTGCTCCATTCGTGCCGTTGATGGCGAAAGTCACAGCTCCGCTGTCGTTGATGAATTGTTTTTCGCAGTCATTGACCAGTTTGATCGACCGTGCGGGATCGTAAAATAACCGGTAGCTTCGCTGGACATCATCGATGCTGACTTCCTTTGCCTTGCGTTTTTGACTCAGCAGTGTTGATGTAGTGATGATATTACTCGCATATCTCAATCCCGACTCTTGACCAATCTTTGTCAAAAGTGCAAGAGCGTCTGCAGACAGGTCGACCTCTTCCTCTTGAGCGCGGACGGCCAGGATTTGCGAAATTTCTTCGGGGGAGTAGGTCTGGGTACTGATTATGACCACTCTGTCCAGGAAGTCCAGCGGCAGCCCATGTGGCGAGCTATAAGTCGTCCCACGGATTCGAGTATTGCCTCTGTTGCTCGCCATGATGACAATCGGTGCAAGATCTGCTTCCAAAGCGCGGTTGATATATGAATAGCATTCGACGTCGAGCATATGCACCTCGTCAATGAAAAGCACGCCAGGTATGATCTCGGCTTTCCCTTCTTCCTTCCATTCTCCGACCTTGGTATTGATCTGATCACGGACTTCGCTCCTAATCTCGCCGGTATCTCCAGAGAACAGGGCAAGGAAGCCCTGTGTTCGTGAATTGATGACATCGATTTCGTGCAGACTGACAGTGTGGACCACCTCTTTTCGCACCTGGAGCTCACCCTCCGGGCATTGCACGAATTTAGTGTCTGCGCCCATGGCGTCGTAATCCCGTGACCGCGTGTATGATCTTCCCAACTTGGTGATTTTCCCGGATGATTTGTCTATTGAGATGACGTCCCCGGCCATTACTCGCTCCTTAGTCATTGAGTCGATCATTTTGGTGCCCATATCGTATACAGTCTCCATGTCGGTCGTTTTGATGGTGAGTTTGCCCTGCTTGTTACCCTGGATTGCCTTGTCAGCGTACATCTTGCAAGGTTGGAGGATCGACCCTTACTCCCGAGACGCTTCTGTCAATCTGTATTTCTACAACCTCGCCCTCTATTATCTCGCTTTCCTCCTTGATCCTTACACCGATCGACTTCCGGAACGCTTGAGTGAGGGCCTCTGTTTTTGACATCTCAAGGGAGAAGATCTCGGACGATGCGAGCATCGTGAAAGGGACGTCAGGACCGAGTGACTGTGCCATAGCCATAGCAATCGCGGTTTTTCCTGTGCTTGGAGGTCCAGCCACCAAAACAGCCCTCCCGGCAATCTTCCCATCTTTGACCATCCGCAGGATGACTGCTGCTGCTTTTCGCGCCTTGATCTGGCCAACGAGTCCTTGGGAGGATTCTCTAGGCTCCAAAGTTGCCAGATCCACCCCAAGACCGCGTATATGAGAATGTGCCGCGATAAGATTGAGGCCGCGAACATCGCGGCTTTCTGAGACGGTTGTTATGGGCTAGACAGGTTAACTGTGCAATAAAACAAGGCGGTCAGAAGCACCTACAGCAGCCATCTTGTGTAATTACAGATAGATCTCGGGACGTAGAGGCTACTTTGAAGAAGATATTCCCAGGCAGCTTAGATATTGACATTGACAATGAACGTTGGTGGAGGAATTCTCCTGTTGGGCTGTCAATCTACTCGTGAAATTTCGCGACTCGCTAAACGTTCCGTATGTGGAACGCGCGTGAAGCCATAGTAGTGAGGGGAGATGGAGCCGTGTCGTCGATGAGGCTGCCCTCACTTTACAACACCACCTTCTCTGCGCACTTTCGACCCCCCAATCCTTCCTCAGTGTCGTAGTCAGAAAATTCAAAGGCGTTTCACCTGGACTCCCGTTCAGTTGAGTGCTTCCTCACTTCGCTCTTGCCGGCTTCCTACGTCAATGCTCACTACCTTCGCGCTACGAAGTCAATCCTCAACTCCTCACTCGTCTTGGAGACTCTAGATAGAGGATGTGTGGTGGCGCCCACGGTAGCTTGAGGGTCATGCTGGAGTGAATATGCAAGGGTTACCTTCGCAGAACCACCCAGCCGCCGCCAGCGACCTGCGCTCACCGGCTAGAGATCCGCGGATCAGAAACAGAGCAACTTCTGCTCATGCCGTGGATCAGATTGCAGATGCAGGCAGGGCCTCTCTTTCCGAAAACCGAGAATCTTTGCGGAAGGGAAATGAGACGCCCTCCACGACCACCCCGCAAAGCCCTCACTCGAGGCTCGACAACCCTCTTCCGGTCCTAAGTGACCAGCCCGAAGCCGACCTGCTGAACTTATTCTCACGCCACATCCATGACTCCCAGTCTGTTGACTTCTTCGGTCGGAAGCTGGCCTTCGCGAGGAATGAACGCAATGCTGCTCGGCTCGAATACGAAAAGGTCAAAAAGACGAGAGACAGATTTCCAGTTGTGGTTGATCAGGCTCGCGAGAGATTATCGAAGACCGAAATTGTCTGCAATACGATCAAGCAAGACGAGGCCAATGCGAGAGCGGCAGAAGAATATTCCGGAAGGAAGTGGATAAAGGTTCTCCTCCAGACGGTGAAGGATATGGTGGAAGAGAGGGATGTCTTGGTCAAAGAAAAGGATGCTCAATACAAGCTCCTTGCAGAGCAAATGAGCACCCTGCAACAGGAATTGCAGAATGTCGTCTCGCAGCAAGCCAAGGCGGCCGCGCAGCCTCCACCTGTTTCTCACGAAACCAAAATTCGGCTCGAGAAACTTGAAGAGTTCCGTGCGCAACAAGAATCCGAAAACAAGACGTTTAACTCCATTTACGACGACTTTCACGGTTTAAAGCGCGAGGTGAATGAGCTTAGCAGCGATATCCCCAAAGCCAACGAAAGCTCCAAACAATATTTGGAAGAGCTGCGCTCCGAACAACGTGCCAACAGCAAGGCTGCAATTGACGAACTGAAATCAGTGCTTGAGACATTACAGCGGCGCGTGGAGACTTTAGAGCAGAAATTGCCCCCTATCGAAGCACACCTCGTTGAAGTGCAAAATCTACGCGCAACGAAGAAAGAGTTTGAAGAGCAAGTCCAGGAGATTAAAGAGGCATCCAAAACGAGCCAACAAGTGGTCGATGATATTGAGCGCTTTCGCAAAACTATGCATGTGAAGGTCGAGAATATGCATGACGAACTGAGGGACAACATTTCGACCATCAAGAGAGACTTAGACGCTCTTGGCTCCCAAATATCCGGCCAAGGTGAAACCTATTCCAAGCTCACGGTACATGTCGTAGAGCTCGAAGATCTTGCGGCAACTGAGCGTCGGGGAATCGAGGGTCTACAAACTGAGGTCGAGACCTTAAAACGAGCGGATCAAGATCAGGCCGAGAAAGTGGCCGCGCTAGACACGTCCATGGAAGAATTCGCTGAAACGATTAAGTCCCTAGAGACGCAATTGACACATTTCAAGGGCATCCCACAATCCAACGGCGTCGAAGAAGAGTTGGCCTCCCTTCGATCACAATTCGCCGAGCATATTATGGAGCGGAAGCGTGTCGAGGACAAGCTGGGTGAAGAGCTGAACAGCCTACAGCAGCAAGCCAACGATGCCGGAACACGCCAAAGTGCCAACAATATGGAAATGGGCAAAGACTTACAAGCTCTCCGAAGCCAAATCACTGATCTTGCCAACAAGACCACTACGTGGGAAGAAATGCTTAATAAAGAGGTCAAGTCACTGACGGCCAAATTCGCCGACCAGGCGGCAGTGCAAGCCGATGATATTAAGAAGCTCGAGTCCGAGTTCACCAATTACACCGAAATCTGGAAGCGATCTGAAACAGAGCGGGACAGCGCTCTCGTTGGAGCAGTAGACAAACTGCGTCTCGAGCAGGCAGGCCTGAAAACAGCCCTTGCTCAACGGCCGGCGCAAGGACTGTCACATGACGAACGTCAGCAGGTCCAATATGCCGCCAGCCTAACCTCGACCGTCCGAGAACTTGGAGCTCAGGTAACAAGTCTGCAGAAGGATCTGGAGAAACAAACCCATTTGTCAGTCAACCTTAATCAACGATTCAACAATCTGACAACGGATGAGCTTGCTCGTCGAATGACTGGTGTCGTAGGCAAAGCTTTGCCAAAGTATGAGAAGCAGGTGCAGAAGCTTGATGGCCTGGTTCAAAAGCTCGAAGGCGAGGTGCATGGGCTGTGCCAGAAAGTGGACGCGCGCGACAAATGGGACGGCACCACATCCGAGTTAGAGAAGAGATATCAGGAACTCAAAGAATGGGTCGATGGCATTGCTGCCAAATTCCAGTCAAGCCATGATACCCTTGCTACGAAGATCCAGTCAAGCCATGACATGCTTGCTACGAAGTTTCAGTCAAGCTATGACACCCTTGCGAAGAACTTTGAAGATGGACGCGACGAAATCAAGAGTCAAATGAAGGAGCTGCAAGCAAGCCAACGTGAGCTCGAGACAACTGTTCGCCAGAATGAGACGTGCCAATCGACATACCGCGAGTCCACCGCCAAAAACCTCAAGGCCTTTGAAACCAGACTTGAGGGCGTTGATAGTCGAGTTGAGAAGATCACTCCTCAGGAGGTCTTCCCAAAAAGCGACCACAAGAGACAATTGGGTGTTAGTCCTCTGCCGCGGTTAAACGGCGGCAATGGTAGTGGACCGAGAAGAATGACTGTCGACGATTCGGACGACGATGAAGAAGATGATGTGGACGCCGCAGACATACTGGCGAGATTCACGAAGTTGCCACCACAACAACCTAAAATTCCTTTGTCAAGGCATTCATCGCGGAAGTCAACTCACTCCCGGGGATCATCCAAACGCAAGCGATCACGAAGCCAGGAGGAGACGACCGAAGCTGAATATTCTGTCAAAGGCAGAGCCTCAAAACAGGCACATCACTAGCCGGCCCAGCATCTACGTCCATGCTGGTGTGGCTTTCTTTTGCCTCTCCCTCCGAAGACATGCATGCGATGATTGAGGTTTCCACACCCCAAAAGGCGGACGTGCGGAAGAACATGACTTTGTACAAAGACACGAGACTCGCCTGACTCAACCCAGACACGACGGAGGAGTCACGTCAGGCAGCTGGCACATGGTGACTCAGAAAACGACTTACGATACCCCGGGTATGACCCTTTGATATTTGGCTTGCGTTACGAGACAGCGATTCAGCGGAGATACCCCTCAGTGCCGCCCTTGCTTGGGGCAAGTACATTTGCACACCACGGCAGGAGTTGAGTGCCGGTTGTAGTCTGGTTTGCATTGTGTAGACTCTGTACATAAACAGGAGTCCTTTCCTCCACGGATTTCCGGCATTGGCCACTTTGCCGTGAACATAGAGGCGTGATGATCCTGCGTGCGCAATGCCATTTTCCGAATATCGCTCAACGGCTCGTTATCCTCGTAACGTCGGTGCCCCCAATGCCAGGTGTTTCCATGGCAAGACTATCAACCCGCCAAGGAAATTACGGACTCGACAGCAATGGGAGTGCTGAAAGCACCGATACGTGCATGGTTCCTCGTCCAGCTGAAGTTCCAGCAGAAGAAATCAGCAACGCCAAGGCTGCCATGCTGACAAAACAAAAGCTTAACTCCTGTGGATGATTCTTATTGGCCAGTATCTTGTCCGCCACGCTCCCGCGTATTCCGGTTCTGGTTTAGCGGTCTCGACCAAGACAACTGCCTAGTCAGCAGCCCGCGACGCTTAGTGTCCCCCTTGCCAGCCAATATGAAACCAGAGAGACCTGGACCACCGCTCGTTAAGTTCGATCTGCCCTTCTCCCAACTCTGACCATCAGATTGAAGCAACCATGGATCCCGCGCCCGACCCAGACCTTGAAAAGGGAGGAACCGTCAGTCCGAAAGCTCATGAGCATCACCATCTGCCTTTTCACCATGATCACCCTCACAGCCACGGCCACCGTGGTAGACGCTTCCTGGAGTTTGTGCACCCACACACGGGCAAGAGACTTGTTGTCTGCCAGACTCCCGAGCAAGCAGAACGCAGAAGGGCTGAGCTCCTGCAACAACAGTCCGACAACGAGTTCGACGTAATTTTGCAAGGCTCGGCCGAGCATCTCGAGGCAATTCGCGATCTGCACGCACACCACGAAGCCAAGAGAGACCGGCTAAGAGAGCAACACGGAGACCTGTATTCGGATATCGAACATGTCAAATCTGAGTTGGACGCCCTAGCCGCCGAGATTCATCATGCCACAGCGCATGCCGTGTCTCTTGACGCGTCCTTCGATCGCTATGGGTACTCTGCACATCTCAGGACGACGGACGACGATTCGGAGAAATCATCTATAATACACAGTGATCATCCTTCGGCCCAAGAGAAGTACAAAGATCGCACAGTTGAAGCTGTCCAGTTCTTTAGACGCCCTACGGTTCGCCAGGTAAGAGTTCCACCTGTGTCGACGACGACTTGCTTGGCCTCGTCAATACTTGCGCCTGCTGATGCATTGGGTAGTACTTTCACAAAGGCCTCTTGTGGAGATCCTCGAGAGCCGGAGAAGTCGGAAGTTTCGAGCGTAAGTTATCTTGAGCCCCCATAGCTGTGTCATGTGAATCGGGACATTTCATCGAACGCGAAACTTTCCCAGGGCACCATTTCTGCGTCGCCGCTCTCTACAAGCCTCTGTTGGAACAGGGCACCTGTTGACTCGCTTCCAGTCTTCGTCGATCTCGTCTATGTGGGCGTCATCGATATCATTGGAGAGAAAGCTGCCGAGCACCCCGATGGTCTCTCCTTGCTCCAGTTTGTCATTGTCTTTTGTATCGCCTGGAAGATTTGGGCCGATTTGACCATGTGGATTAACTACTTCGAAATCGACGAGTATGCTGTTGCGCCCCTGTCGTCTGCGAACGCTGCTAACGGCCTCTAGTATTTTCCAGAGGATCTGTGTCGTCTTCTACCTTATTTGCCTGTTTGGATTCACGACAAACATCTTCTATGCCTTTGACTCGACATATACGTCCTGCATTGCCTTCTATGTTACGCAGAGGCTATTCGCCGCCACCTGGTTTACCGCCGTGGCTGTCATTCTCCGTCAGGTCAGAGGGGCCATGTTGATGACCGCCGCTATAAATGTCGTGACTGCCGCTATTTGGATTGCGAGCATTCATGTGGCGTGGCCCGGTCAGCTCGCTCCGATCGCTATGGCCATAGTCACTGATCTGTTTGGAAATGTTCTGTTGATCGGGACGATGAAGGCAGCGGCGAAGAAGATGTTGCCGGAAGTGATTGCGCGGGCGTTCGAGTTCTTCCCTGCCATCAACATCGAACACCGAGTGGAACGAAACAATGCATTTGTGTCGCTGGTCAGGTGAACCCGTTCTTGGTTGCTCGGCTGATATTAACCTTGCTGCGCAGGTTTTTGGCTATTCCATTCTCACGATCTTGTTCCAGTCAAGGGCTTCATTTGGCATCAATGCCTTCTTTGGTAAAGGTGTACTTGGCTTGATCCAAGCATTCATTTTCAACTGGTGAGTCAAAAGTCTGCTGAAAGCTGTGTTTACCAGGAGCCATGTCTCATGCGCGCGACAGGATCTACTTCGAAGTCGACGCATATCATGTCCACGTACATGCTATTCGAAGACATTGGCTTTCCGCCTCGGTCTGGGTTACCGCGCATCTGCCGTTTATCATGGGTTACGTCCTTGCTGCATCGACACTTTCGCGACTAGTCCTGGCCCACGATTGCTCCGATGCGGACCCTCACGATCTCGGAGAGCACTACGAGGAAAACAGTGAAGCCGAAGTCTCCCACGGGCTCCGGTGGTTTTATTGCGGTGGACTGGGAATTGCCTTGATCTCGATGGCAGTGATTTCGTTCTGTCACATCCACAAACGTTTGGAAAAATGTCGTCTTCGGAAACGGCCTCGTCTGGCCATTCGGCTGTGCGTGGCGGCCATTATTATTTGTCTTCCCACAGCCAAGTCGCTCAGTTCCCTCGACCTCATCTCGATAACTACAGTCCTTGTATTCCTTGTGCTGTGCGTGGATCTGTACGGCATGTCTTGCAATGTGAGTTGCCCCCAACCTATTCCCTATCAGGCTGAATTTGGGCGCGTTCTGTGCATGCTAACGGCAAAGCAGGGCGACCGGTTCTTCACTGGTGGCTGGTGCGAGGAGTCGAAGAAGAGTCGCACCTACAGCGCAAAGTGCAAGCTGGGCCGAAGGCGGCGGCAAGAGCTGGAAGAGGCCCTTCGAAAGGGCCAGAAGGTCTCCCTGTCCGATCTCCTCAAGAGGCATTCGAGCATGAGCAGTCTGGAGAGCCAAGACAGTCGAGACGAAGAGTGGCACGGAGGGCACTACTAATGTCGAGAGTATTTGCTTGTTTGTGACATGTCAGGATCGATTCCCGTCCTCACAATGGCGTTTGAATGTCGTCGTCGGATTAAGGTTCGCAAAGAATGTGCCCCCCCCGGCTCTCGTATCTACTGTAAGCGCGGTGTGTCGTGCGTGTATCAAGCCTTATCCTCGCTTCCTGGGTCGCAAATCGTCATGATTGCGGCACATCAACACAGACCGCAACCACTGCAAATGCACCGAAAGCGACTGTCGCTCGAGTTGAGAAGCATGGCACCAACCGATGCCCCATCAGGAAGAGCAGCCTTCCTCCATCGGCGCCGGGTCTCAGGGTCGGACATGCGCGGACAATGCTATAAGCTCTTACTCATCATATCGACGCAGACGAGTCGTAGCATCTACTCGCGGTGTCATTGCCCCTCCAAGGCCCCTGTCATAGTCACCTAGGCGCCAATCACGCGAGAGTTCTCGAAACGACTCAATCCTCCTCGCTGCGTCGATGGATCGACATCCGTTAAAGATCCCCAGATCGGTTGTTGCTGGAAAACCGACGGGCCTTCTTCGCATTTTTCCTAAAGGGGTTCATATTTCCTGGGCCTATCACTGTCTGTGCTGCAACATGCTCTAGTTCATCCCCCCCGCAAACTGATGGATGGAACCTTCAGCTTATCGGAAGAGCAGAGTATCAGCCATGGTCGTGGGGATCATGGGTATATCTACATAGCTAGACACCAACCACTGCGCACAGGTCCCATGCCTCTCCCGGGTTCTGTAACGTTATTTCCTGTGCTCTTACCTCCTCCCCCAGGATCCGAGACAAACTTGCAAAGATGCACGTGGACGCCCCTGTGGCTAATACCTCGACGGGCACGGCCCCAACACTGGTTCGAGTCGACGCTCGCGACCCCGGCACAACCGCAGACTATGTCCAAGAGATCCTCGAGCGGGACGGAGCCATCATCGTGACCAACCTGCTCACCCGCGAGCACGCCGAGCAGATCCGACGCGACCTCAAGCCACACTTCGACCGCGATGGCGGGGACAAGAGCGGGTTTTTCCCCAACACGACGCGCCGGGCGATCGGCCTGCTCGGCATCTCGCCCGCGTGCGTCGACCTGGCGCTCAACCCGCTGTTCAACGAGGTCGCGTCGCGCATGCTCACGTCGACGTTCGAGTACTGGATCGGCCAGGAGAGGCAGGTCGCCGTGTCCAAGCCGCAGATCTCCAGCACGGTCGGGTTCCAGGTCAACCCGGGCTCCAAGCAGCAGGGCCTCCACCGCGACGAGATCGACTACCATGTCCGCGCGGGCCACGAGCCGGTCCTGATCGGCTGCGTCGCCGCCACGGTCAAGACGACCAAGGCGAACGGGGCGACCATCGTGATCCCCGGCAGCCACCGGTGGAAGGACGATCGGTGTCCGTACGACCACGAGGCCGTCCCCGCCGAACTCGACCCCGGCGACGCCACCATCTTCCTGGGCAGCACGTACCACGCCGGCGGGGCCAACACGACCGTCGACCAGGTCCGAGAGACGGTCGGCATCTTCCTGACCAAGGGCACGTATCGACAGGTGGAAAATCAGTATCTGACCGTCCCGCCCGAGAAGGCCGCCTCGCTGTCCCCGCAGGCGCAGAGGTTGCTCGGGTACGGCGTCTCCCCGCCCTTCTGCGGCTTTGGGACGGACTATAAGGATCCCATGCAGGGATTGTTCGGGGTCGTCGATTCCGAGACGGTCGTGCTCTGAGCCGTGACAACTCGCCGCTCTTTGGAATTGGCGAAGAGACGCCTCGCCGCTGAGGATAAGCATGATCAGCATTGGTTACAGTAGGTCTGTCTGTCGTGACAGGAGGTAGAATTACAATGGCAGTTGATGACCATCAGAAAGCCTGGGATCAACGCTCCATGATTGAAGATAACACTGTCCAAAACACGCACGAGGGCTTCGTAAACCAGGAGGGCTGTTTCGCCAACGGGGCAGCGTCGATGGGACCTGAAATAGTTTGAGAGCATTCGAGCATGTTGATATTCTCATCCCAATGAGGCTCGCGCATTCCATTCATGCCCCCCCTCCTTTTTGCTCACAGCCCCAAGAGTCCCCCCTTGGTATCGATACCTCGTACGCAAACATGCTCCAATTTTGACTCGATGCCTCTGCAAGCTGAAGACTTGCTAACATCATGCTTTGGTTTTGCATTCTCCGCAGCTCTGAACAGCAGAAACTTCAGCACGGCTTGGACCTTATCTCATGCTTCTTTCCAGACATGCAGAAACAGACGGCTTTCAGCTTGCTTCCCACAGTATTAGCGTGTTACTCGAATGGACTCAAGACGCCGAGTAATCAACAGCCTCGCGGCCTTCCAAAGCCGAAGTTCCTTATTGGCATTCGAGCGGAGTGAGTTTTCTTATGATAGTGGCTATTCCCTGTTGTTTTGGGGATCTGCATGACTTTCCCGCTCCGTTCAGGTGAACGCTTGTGAAATCCGCCCCGGCGCAGGTAACTCGCTCGGACTCTCGAGTCCTTCATTCGGGTCTCATGATCGTTCTCCAGAAACAAACCGAGAGGGGTCTCCTCACGGATAACGTCCTTGCGGAACAGGGGGGTTCCGACTTGGTCTCGGATCGTGTGGATTACCTGGGGAGAGTCTCGGCGGAATGGTGGCCGTTCAGCAGGAACACCATTCTCGTCACAGTCCATTACATACATCATCTTTGGTCCGTGGTATGCCACTTCATGGCGTCGGCCAGAAGGTACAGAAGCGACTGGTTTCGTGTCCTCAACATCAGCCTCCACGATTTTAGTGTCACTGATGGAACGCTTACTCCGGGCCGCGCTGTCTTCCTCCTTCGCCCTCTTCGCCTTCTTCTTGGTCCCATGTGAATCTTGAACATCTTCGTTAAATTCGTCCACTTGGTCGAAAGTAGCAGTACGACCACGCTTTATGCCCTTCCTCCGCTCTAGATTCGGTAGTTTTGCTGATACATGTCGGCCAGGCGTTGGAGGCACCTTTGGGACTCTTTCACTATCCGTAGAAGGTGTCTTCACTAATAGCTCCTGTGAGGTTTGCACTTCTCCAGGCGTCTTACGAATAGTCAGGGAAGCTGCTTCTGTCTTCGTCATCTTGGATTTCGTCCCACGCTCAGAATATGGCGTCGGGGACCATTCCGAACCAGAAGACGGAGGGAGGGAAATCAGCTCCTCGACGACACTTCTAGGTTGATTCTCCGACTCGTTACCTCTTAACGGGGACGGTGATTTGATGGCTATAGTGGGCACGATAGGTGGCTCCTGTTGGCTTTTGCGGTGAGTGGCAGCTGCTGCATTGGACGATCTTATGCTTGATGGCTGACTCTTTGAATGTAGACGGTCCCTTTTTGCGGCCTGGGCTACGCGGTGAGGGTGCTTCGTATGATTCGTGGTCTTTCGCCTATTGATTTGCTTCTTCTTCGTGTCATCCTTATCTGCTTGGTCGTTAGATGCAGCGTCCTGTATCTTCTTCCTCTTAGCTGTCCGACTGTCGTCATCTTCAATAATATGACAGAGTATGCTGGTCGAAGGACGTTTTCGGGCTTTGGATTTCGATATCACAGACGTCGCGGCGGATCCGTCGATTGAATCGGACTCTGTAGACGGTGAGCGATTTTGTAGAAGCCTCGCTTTTGAGTCTGCCTTATCTTGACCTTTGAGCTATCGGGCTCTGTCTGCTGAGCGCCAGCTATTATGCCACCACCAGAAGTGCTATCGGGAGGAACAGTAGTAGCTCTTACCTTTCCTAACCGCCTCCCGACACAGGGTTTTGCGACTGGGAAAGCATTATCAAGTCTTGAGGGCGCAGCAGACGAGCGCCGCTCACATCGATTGCAGGTGCTAGTGGCTGGTTTGTTGGCCGGCATTGAACAAGCAGACTTGCCAATACAAGGTACACCTGCGGCGTTTTCAGTCGATGTGACATTTTGCTGGTTCGAAATTCCCGTTGTTGTCCTCGCACCGAGCCTCGTTGGTGGTCCTAGCAAGCCATGAGCAGTATCACCGGCGGACTTCTCAGTGATCACAATAGGATGACTCTTCATGCCAGCCACTGGACCCTTGTTATTGCTCGCCGGGTTGCTGGTTTCATCTGTCTGTCGAGGCGAGCAGGCCTGAGTAATCCAGCGGGAGAGGCTAAGTGGGCGGATAAGCCAATTGGTAACCCCCCCGAAAACGCCTTCACCAAGGACTTGTATCGGGGGCGGGGGCGAGATCTGTCGTCTGCATGCTGAAAATGGGCTAGAACATGCATCACTTTCCATATCTGTACATAGTCGTGCTGGTGGCCGTACGTCTGCGCATGAGTCCGTGCCTCCTGGGTCGCCATCTTCTACCTCTTCCACCTCGCTCCCAGAATGACTGGCGTCTGCCCGGGTGCCTCCAAGATGGCCGTCAGGGGGGATTCGTGAGGTAGCCCTCAACTTTCCTTTGGCTTTCTCAGACAGCTTCGGGATCCTGACAACTACCTTGTCTGCGGCATTCGCAGGAGCAACATCTATCAGGTATTGGCCAGTAACTCGTGCGTCCGCTGTCGCCTGTTCCTCTCTTACACCGCTCCGGTGCCGGGGCATGGACAGCTGTAGCCTGTTCCCCTGTTGCTGAGTAATTCTCTGAGATTCATAATCGCCCCTCAGTCTCCTTGAGAGTTGAGCCAGGTGGCGGGGTTGCTGTAGATTACCCTTCAAGCGAGCACCCGCGATGACGGCTGCAGCATCGATAGGTGTTGCAGCGAAGTCCAAGCCGTAATGCAGAATTTGTGCAAGCAGCCACACATATTCTTGTTTTTCTAGCGCCCGCCCGGCGTTGGGATCTGGTTCAGAATCAGGCAGGATCGACTGTCGAATTCGATTTCCGAGATCTCGAAGCGGCTCACGTGAAATCCAACGGGGATTCGAATCCTGTGGTATGGCCACTTGCAAGCCGTGACTGGGAAGCCATCTCCAATTCGTATCTCGAGTTAGGTGTTCCATAATTCTCGCCTCCATATAATCCAAACTGGCGGACTTGCCCAAAGTTCGTTGAAGCAGCTGAAGTTCTTGGGATTTCTTGGATGCTAAAGCCTCCAAGTGCTTCTGATCCATACCGACCGATGGTCAGGCCTGGCCAAGACAAGGGTTCTTGAGATGCACACATAAGGGTTTTCCATGGACCCTGAAGATTCAAGTCTTCGAGGAAGTCTTCGAGGCAGGGTGGGAGCTGCTTGGCCAGGTCTTGGAGGGAGAGGAAGAGGCAAGGTGGGATAGTGGTCATTCAACAGCGCCTATCCGTGGAAGACGTACAATCTAGAGCCCATCATCAATACCAGAGACGGTTGGGAGGGCTTTTTTGGCCGCTGCCTCTTGGGTCACTCACCTTGGACAGATTTTACCTCTCAACCTGTACAGGAATATCATGTCATTGTACCTGCTGGCAATCTTCTGTGACACCGGCGTATTCAATGGGCTACCGAGTGGGAGACCCACAGCCCGCGTCGAGGGAGACAAACTGACAAGGATGGGTTCTGGGGCGAAGGCTGCGACGGCAAGCTGATCGTATGAAAATACACATCTCCACATCCACATCCGGTTGGGGGTGGGCGATCCTGAATCTGCCTGTGGGAATGACAGGACCAGGCGCCAAGCCATCGACAACGTAGAAGCCACCGAGTGCGATGACTTGAAACGGCGTGTTCATAAAGTGAAGTTAAGGGCGGAGTGAGGGCAATACAGGCGAACCCGGAGTCACGTCCTCGGGGCAACAGAGTTGTATATGAGGAGCTATCATCCTCGTTCCGGGCTTGGATATAGTTGACTGTGTTCTGCTTACCATGAGATAGTGATCTTATTGTTATCGACCATGCCTGGTTTTCACCAGCCTCAACCTGTGGCTTCATACTGAGCAGTGGTCAACAAAAACTGGCACTTAGCCCTTGGGAAGGAGAGAGCGAAGAGAGACGGTGCAAATCCTACAAGGAGATAAAAGCTGATCACCTGTACGCATTGCCTCGAAATGCCCGCCCCCCCTGTCCTTCTCAGTGACCACAAGCCCCGCGCGTTGTGCCCATCCATCCTCCATTCCCCTTGGCCCCCATACATCGTTGAAGATCTGAACCTTTCCAGAGGATACTAGACTGGACTACATCCTGGGAGCTCAACGCACTAAACTTGGCCCCCCAACGAGGATCTCATCTCCTTCGCCCTCCTCGAGACAACCGGCATAATTTGCAGGGCTGGGTCCGATGGGTCACGTTCCGCAATCGTCATGTATAGTCGCTCCAGCTTCTGAATCAAGGAGCTCAGCAAGGCTGGGGCATGTTGTGCCAAGTCGGCGATCTCGGGATCCTGCAAGCAAGTGTCAGCAGTCGTCACACTATGAAAGGGAAGGACTTACCGATAGGTCAACTGAGTTGAAAGCAGCCGAGATCCACTCAAGACGTTGAGCGGTGTTAGTCGTTAACGAATTCCCGATCGTAACTGCAATGGAGAAAGCAATGAGCGGAGAGACATCAGTCGAGAGATATTCTGGAGTGAAGTGAATAAACAACTTGTCGAACAGCTCGGATGGCTGCGATGACTGTAGCCATTTGATCGAAGCTTCCTCGTAGCGGCCGTCGCTCATCAGCTGGCTAATTTCCTCCAATTCAAGTTCTTCTCGAGTCTTCTGCCGAGGCACCGAAGGACGAGAGAGGGCTCGCGGCGACGGTGTCATACGAGCCGTTGACACTTGACGAGACCCAGGCGCCGAACTACCCTCTTCCAAAAGAGCAAGCTGGCGGCGATCCTTCAAGATCTGACCTTGAAAGGCGACCTGTGTATCGGACATTTGTTGCAACGTTGCGGCGGTAGCCTGAAGAACTTCACCGAGCTTTTCAAGCCTGGTCATGTCGTGGCGTCTGTCGTTCTCCAATTGACGAATCTCGTTGCGAAGGCGCGCCTCCACCTCGGACGCCGCCTTCTCGGCCGCGGAGAGAGCAAGAGTCTTGAACGCTGGTACGACTTGCCTTTCCAGAATATCATTCAACTGAGTCTCCATATGTTTCGCGATCTTTGGCGAGATCGTGTCTGCTATCGCCCGAGTCATGTTAGGACTTTGTAGGGCGGCATTGATGGCAGCCGGGAGCTGAGCTCGCAGCTCACCAGGTACCACGGAATGTAGACTTTTCGTGACGGCGTCTCCAACTTGTCCCTTGACTGCTTGTACCGTAGCTGTGGTTAGCGCGGGAATTATAGATTGGTCCATCTCCGCGGAGAGTATGCGGGACATCGCCTTGTCTACGTTGTTGCTCAGAGTTGTAGATACCAGGCGAAGCAGGGCTTCTTGGCGAGCGACCGCTGCCGAATCCTGCACGACCCGATCATTCTGGATATTCTGGTGCAAGGTACCCAGCTCCTTCCGGAATTCTGTGGATACCGCCTTTTCAACCTTTTTGAGTTCTTTGTCGAGCCAGTCACCCGAAATGCCAACAGTGACTGCTTCTTGTTGGGCCAGTCCTTCAGCCGTCAACGGAGCAGCTGCCGCCGCAGACGCGGTCTCCTCAATGGGCACTTGGTCTCCACCTAGGCTGGCAGACTTTGAGGATAGAGCAGCTTTGATGGGCGACTCGGTGGTTGTGGAAGCTTTTTCAGGCACTTGCGACTCGGCGACTTGAGTAGCTTTCTTTTTGCTCTTCTTGGTCTCCTTTGACAACGGGATTTCCACTTTTGCCGGTTCCGACCCGTTGCCCTGAGTATGAACAGGGATGGGCTTGGACGGTGCTGCTTCCTCAACATGTGTAGTCTCCGGCCGTTCGGTGGATGTTGAAGTCTTCTTGCCAGATTTCTTCTTTGAGCTCTTGGAGGGCTGTGGCATTTCCTCAACTGGGCTACTCTCTCGGTGGCCCTCTTCAATCACACTGCCGAGTCGCAATTCCTTCAGAGAGACATACCCCTCGTCCGCAGCATTGATGCCATGCACAACTTTGCTATTGGCGTCCCAACCAAGGTCTTCCTTGGCGATATTGAGACACGTGACACCCTTAGAGTGCACAATATAGAGCTCAAAGAGAGGCTTTCGTTCGTCTAGATTCTTCTGCGCGTCAGTGCTTCGATGGACGGGCAGAATCTCGACACTCCTCAGCTGACCCTTCTCGGCAAATGAGATCTCGCGGATGCCACTCATACAGGCAGTAGATTCGGGCTTAGGAAGCTCTGGGTCTTTCTGAGCAATACGCTGAACGTAGGCCGCCTGAGACAAAGATGTAGCCAATGTATATCTTGGTGCAGATAGGTGGATGAAGAAGAGCGAGTTTCGAGTGGGGTGTCCGACCACGATAATACCGCTATTAGCGTGGTAGCACACACTGCAGATGGGATCTGTCTCGTTCTCATGGGGGAAGTTGAGCTCTTGCACCGCCTTGCCCAAAGCAATGTCCCAGAGTTGAAGCGTATGATTTTGCCGCAGTCCAACCAAAACGTAGCGCAACGCCGAGCCCTTATTGTATGGACGGACTTTGTCAACAAACATAACGGAGGTTGGCCATGACTTTTCGGATGGCGATGCAGTCGAAAGAGACAGAAGTGGAGAGTCAACAATCACGCCTGCAACACGAGCTGCGCTAGCATTGGACTCATCGATCAGCTTGCGAATGTCCCAAAATCGAAGTCTTCCGGTCTTATCAAGAGACACCACGAGAGTGTCGTCCTCACTGAAAGTGAAGTCCTTTCCGGCCTTGCCAGTAGCAATCTGCAGCGACCGTTCCTGGAAGAATTTTTCCACGTCCACTCTTCGATTGTGTCCCTCGACGCCGTAACGTGGAGATAGTGCAGTTGCTGGCCAAACAAGATGGATTGCTTTGCCGCGTCCAATGGCGAAGAACTCTGGATGCCGCGAACTCCGCTTTGCACGTGTTTTCAGTACGCCTCCAGCTGTGTTTTCATCAGCTGGAGGATAGGGAGGGAAAATGAGACTCTCAGCCTCCAGGTCATTCTTTTCAAAGAGATCGTTCCCGTCTTTGTTGATGGTTGCGTAGTACACCGTTCCACTGACGCCGGTTCCAAGAACAGCTTGATCATCACTTGGTTCCCCAGGAGCAGAGGATGTGCAAAGTGAAACAGTGAAGATGCGGTCACCGGAGTTCTTAAATACCTGTCTGTCACTACCATCATCTTGCCTGATGATGCGCATGCCGCCGTTCTTTACCAACGCGTAGGTGATGTACTTTGACGTTGCCGCCGCCAATGAACGATCCAGTTGGTCGAATTCCTTCTTCAGTCGCGAGATTTCCATGACACCGTCATCCCTAATGCCGACTTCCGAAGGTTGAGGCAACTGCAAGCTGAGGGACACGAACGGCTTGATTGGGAAATTGTAGACAGGCACAACTCTGGCATCTTCTTTGTTCGGGGACCCTTCCACATCTTCCCATTCATCCCCGCCGTCAGGCGACCGAGCAACTGCCTTATCGGCTTCAGAGATGTCCCCGCGCTTTGCCTCAAAATGACCGTCCTCGGGAGTCACCTCCTTTGTTTGGTCTTCTGGCCTGCCTTCTGGGGCAGGTTTGGACACGATCTCCTGCACCGGAGCGACGTCGTCACTTCCAGCTTCCCAGTTTGGAGACGATGGGTCCACTGAAGCTTCGCGTGAAATTGTAGGATTTTTCGATCCTGAGGGTAGTCTGGGTGTAAGAATCTTTCTCTTGGCGACCTGCCCGGTAGTAGCCATACGCGAAGTTGCAGCCTCAGGCCGATCAGGGCCATTCTCAACGCTAGGATGCGGGATATCGGTACCGAGCAGCCTGGGGACGGACGCTCCATCTCCAGATGTAGGGGCAGGAGAACCGTTCAACGAGGTGTGCAAAGCTTCGAAAGGATTCGTGTAAGTAAACAGGGGCTGGGACTGCACTGGAGGCTTGCTCCCTGGAACGGGAACTTCAGCAGGGGCTGACTGAGGAGTGCTGATCGAGGTAAACAAGGACTTGATATCAGTAGCGTCTCTTGGCTGAGTAGACTGCGTTCTCTCAACGGGAGCCTGACGTGCGCCGACGGAGTTTCCGAGTTGTGCCTTGGTCAGAAGCTTTAGAAGAGCATCTTGTGAAGCATCGCGGGCGTTTGTAGAGGAGGGACGATCCCCACCTCCGCCCTGATCCTCAAGGTTGAAAGGAGAGCGGAGTGTCGATCGCACTTCGGCTGGAGGGGACATAATTTTGGCGACAAGGTCAGAAGCTGAAGCCAATGGTTCTTGTCTTGGCGTCTGAGTTGGTGGTACCTTGCCATTCTGGCCTTCCGAGAAGACGTGTGTGTTGCTGGCAGAAGATAGTCGGCCTGAGTTCGCATTCGCAGATGTTGAGGTGGAAGGTCCAAAATTGAGTAAATTCAGTAAGGACTGTGCAGTGGCAGAGGGTGTCGATGCCACGGGTTGCGCCATTTGGCTGTGGAAAGATCCCTCGTTCGCGACGGACGTAGAAGGTGGAGGAGGGCTTGAAGGAAGTGGCGAGACGCCGGTGAACGGAGAAGCGTGGCCAGCATTGTTGGAGGTGTGGGATGGGGCAGGAGAATCGCGAGGCTTTGGCCTCAGGTTCGCAAATAGTGCTTGCAGGTCGTTGGTCGACATGGTTTCAGTCAACTGAAGGACGTCAAGCTTGCGAGCTCACGGGGTGTGGCTAATCAAGCAATAGACCGAGTTACAAAGCGCGGCTCCTCGTTTCCCAGATGCTACACTAGGAAAGCTGAGGATAAAGCAAGAATGAATGGCCGCACCGAAAAGTGCAATGGCAAAGATGTATTCGACGACACGGTTCGGTGATTTTGTGGTGATGATGCAGGCAGATAGCGTGAATCCATCGCAGACAAAAGCGGCTCTCAAAATTTCTCCGCAGCCTGCTGCGTGAAGCTCCAACTTCGATGATGAATCGGATTAGCGCCAAGACGGCACGACGGACAGCCTTGCCGCGCCGCAGCCTGACCCCTTTCTTTCTATCTCTGTCGATGTGACCCACCTTGGAATTTATGATGTTTTGACTTTCAGGCGTACCATATCTACTGACGTACGAGGTACTCGGTACTGATATTAGAAGCCTGGGTAAGCTGCGAGGGACAAATCCAGCACTACTAGACTTTGTTCAAGGTCGCACCGGGTCGAGACTTCTGCTGCGACTATTGTGCTACCAACAAAGATATTCCATAATTTCATCAGTCTGTCGCCAGAGGCACCCTCACCGTATCTAACTTCCTCCTCTTCCATGAGTAGCGATGTTGAGTTGTGCCACACCCCGCGCCGCCATTTACCTGGCACAATCTAGTTCATGACCTCTGAGAGCTTCGCATTCGCACTGAAAGAGCAGATGTTTGATCTGAAAAAGAGAGACGGTAGGAGTTAGGTCATCAAATGCTGGGCACAAGGCATTAGATTTCATACAAGTTGGAATTCCCACCGTCTCTTTCGAATTTGTCGCTGAGGCTCCGTCGCTACTGGGGACTTTCTGCAACAACTACAACACCTACTCCTACGGCCGCGAAGTAGTTGATCAGTGTAGTACTGCACCTTTTCTTGGGATCGACCGGGCAACGGCATGAGCAAGTTCATCCGCTTCACAGATTCTTCCGGTACAAGGCAGATCTAGCTTGTTGCAGCCCTCCGCGGCGCCGTCCTCGGCATCAACCTGGGCATTCATGACACCCAATAATCAAACTAAACTCACACTGGATCGTCTCAACTTTTCACAGCGTGAATCTCGCGGTACATTTCACCCTAGGAATCAACTTGATCAGGATCGGGTCATCAACTGGAAACAACTGAATTTGGAGCATGCTCACTGGCTCAACTCTGGAATAGATCTCGAACTGTCTTTTGTGGTGGGTAGGAATGGATGTAGAGGCAAGAGAGCATTAGGTGTCGGAGGGCAAATGAGCTGCCGGACAACATGCACACATGATGCAGTCATGCGCTATTCAGAACGGGTTATCACCAAGAAGAATTGACTCTTGCCCGTAAATTCAAGAGCTGATGTGTTTGTCGACCGTGTACGAGGTAGATCGGGAAGAACGTCATTGTTTGAATATGCGCATGTCAGGTGCATGTCACGGTTGCATGTCCACTTCGATCCTTGGCCCTCGGACGCCTTCGAAGGTTCATGCACCCCATCGTTGCCTGCATTCCGGGTTACGTTTCGCGCACCGGTTCACTCTATACAAACAGGGGCAGCAATTCAACGCCAATGTATTGCCTTCGCTCGTACGTCTTCCTTATCCTTCTTCCCATTCAAGACCCGCTACTAACAACATGAAGCTACCTGCCGCTGCTCCTCCTGCCGCTCCCGCTCTCCCTCTCACCCGTCCACCTAATCCTGCTCCTCTTCCTAACGTACATACTCAACCGACCATGTATTTACTGCTCCTTCCTGCTCATCATCCTCTTCGCATCTTCATGCCACTGGTCGAATCGCTGTTTCTTCGATTTGCCCTCGTACACCAATAGCGAGGATGCGGCGAGCACCATTGCGGCATGGTTCTCGCCGAGGCTGTACACGACCGATTCTTCTATGAGCGGAGCGATGCAGGCTAATAGCACTGTGGCGGAGGAGATGAGTGAATTTCTTACGGATGTTGCGCAGTCGACGATGTCTGGGCTGGTGCGCGCCATAAAGGACTCGGCGGTGGACTTGTTCGATGGAGCGCACGGAGTTGTCGCATCTACAACACCCACGACGGCAGCGTTATCCTCGCTAAGTTCACCGCTTGCTGATACGGGGATCGGAGCGCATTGGCTGAGACATTTGCTCGGACGGTCGGAATGGACACTACCTTGCGTCGGGGTCAAGCTGGTACTTTAATCCCCGGCGAAGCAGTCTTTGAGCAGTTGACCTCAAAAATCATTTGGAAGGTGCTATTCATTGAAGATGAAATACTTCGTATCGAGGCTATCATCAGATCCGGTCCACTACCACGGCAGTATGGCATCTCAATATCTCACAAAAGTATACTCTAGTCTATGGTGAGATGGCTTCTGGGACGCATCAACGGAGACCCAGGTGCAGCGAAGATGGCTCCGACCTTACCCTATGATTATGGCCTGCTCAGCCTAGGATACCCGAAGTTCCCGTGGAAAATGCCACCAGTACGCATTACACATTGCACAAAACGCCAAACGCTGCGTTCAAGTCGTGAAGCTCGCCCCTCCCAGCCTTTTGTTCCCTAGCCGCCAGCGTATGGTGATAAGAGGAGTCGACAATCCCATTCAGTGGAGATGGTCCCGTCGTGCAGTGGCTCCAGGATATTCGGGAGATACCTGCAAATGTCGATCATCAGTGATGATGGAGGGGAAGGCCGGATGGCTGCAGGTTTGTTCTCCTAATCCTCATGGAATCCAGCCATTCCCTGATCATTGGATTGGCCAGTCATCCTCCGTGATTGATGACCAGAAGACGAATATCGCAACAACACTCAGTAGGGTGAAAAGTGTCTCGAAAAGAGTCCCGTTGATCTTTCCATCAGTTCCCTCACATATGTGCTTCGAAATCACATACATGAAGACTTGGCCGATGGCGAATAACAGGGCTGCGGCGATGAGATAGATCATTGGCTTCGTTTCCCCGAGGACCTTGAGAACCAAGATTGATTCAAGGACGAAAAAGAGGAACATGAATACCAACGGCGCGAGCTGATATAGCGTGTAGAGCGCGTAGTTCTGATGCGGCGGTTGTAACGAGCTGTCCCAGAAGCCGCTCCAAGAAAAGGCCGTGTCGAGAGCAACATAACCGGTCCCAATGAACAGGGCCAGGGCGCTGAATCCAATCAACCCCAGTGATAATGCCGTGCCGTCATCAAGTAACTGGTAGCCCACCACCGCATTCATGAGCAAGATCCACATGGTCGCCACGATGGCTGCTATGTGGACGGCTGTAAACCCTTTCCGCACGTCGTTGTTCAGTGGAAAACCGCCGACGGTGAATATTTCGCATATCTCGATGACCAAATAACCTGCCAGGAATACTTGCATTTCTCGACGACCGACAGCTGCGGCTTTTCTTTCTGCTCTCCATAACAGGAACAGTGTGACTACGATTGCGATGCCGGCAAGCAGTATTGACCCCAAGTTGGCGAGGTTCCTGTTGTTGCTCAACGTTATGCCGCGTAGGACACATCCGCCGTATGAAAGCTCGGGTGGTTGATTGTTGGCGACGAGGATCTGGAGGAAGTCAGACAGAAGAACGGGGCTTATCGCTGGAGGTGAAGTCTCACATTGCATATCGGTAGCGTGGCATCTTTACAGAAGTTCTGCGCACAAAGTCAGCAATCATCACGCGTCCAGGCGGTGAGAGCTCCTACTTGAAACTTCCCATACTGTGTTCCACCCATCTTACAGCTCTTCCGAGAGCCGTAATATTGAGCGCAACCGTCGAGTTGTTACGCCGTCGAGGATAATCGCGGACTCGAAACTTGAAACACCATGCACTGATGACTGTGAGGGGTAGGCCAGTTCAGAGCAGGCGCAGACTCGGTCGAGTTGGCACTCTAAGGCGGTAGAAGCGTGGGACACGGGCGACCGGTAGTTGTGAGTCTCTGAGACAATGTGATATTTTTGGACAGCTTGCGCGAAGGGTGGAAGAAGAGGTTATAAGCAGGATTGGCTAGAAGCTGCTGCAGGAAGCGGAAAAGTTGGCAGGGCGACTTGGTGTCGGGGTCGGCAATTATGGGGCCCTTGTTCTGAGGCTTGGAGTGGTGGAGGGTGGCAGGAGGGTTGCTGCAAGTCTGCAGATCAGGAACGCAACTCCGTCAGTGGTCAGCGAATGGCACGGCTTTCCGTTCGCTAACGCTTCAATGCAGGAATACGAAAACTGATGAGAAGTACGAAAGAAACAGAGAAGATGTGAACGAAGTCAGAGGAAGACCAGCGGGCGATTTGGCTCGAAGAGCTCTTGGTTAGATTGCTTGTCACCCTGGGGAGGAACGATGCGCTGAGTGGACGGGCGCAGGGAACGGAACCTGGAAGTGGGAACCGAAGTGGTTCTCTCGAAGGCTGCCCAGCCACGGCACATCAACCAGCGGAGATTTGAGCTCCTTTGCATTTTGGGCGATTGCGACGCTTCAACGCCACGCTAACTACTCCAGACAAACCTGAAACTGATACGAGAAAAATCGTCACTGTCCAGATAGCCGAGAATTCGTAATGGTCGATCAGCGAACAGGCAAGTAATGACGAGGAGTGACAACAAGCAGAGCCGCCCGTAGCAGTGCTATAATGTGTGGGAGACAGAACAGCATCACAGGCCTCGGCGTGGACAGAATGCGCTCGATGAGTTCCAGTAGGTTGCCTGATGCACGTCCCAGCATCGCCAATATGCCATTTGTGCGCCCTTTCGACCGCACACCTCGCCGTGACGGCGTCGATGCGTCGATGGTCTCACCACGCTCTTACCATACTGTAAATATATCGAACAT
Source organism: Phialophora macrospora (assembly GCA_000835435.1). Lineage (NCBI taxonomy): Eukaryota > Fungi > Ascomycota > Eurotiomycetes > Chaetothyriales > Herpotrichiellaceae > Phialophora > Phialophora macrospora. The sequence continues at coordinate 263,598 of KN846958.1, read as the reverse complement.
GAACAGTCAATCGCACGAGGCCCCCAGTCGATGAACCGCCGTGACGAGAAGAGATGTCTGCGTGAAGGGTGTACAAAATATATAGCCTTCTTCCAATAAGCATACTCGGTACTCAGTACGAGGTACGTCTTCTAGACTAGTTCATGTACTCCGGATATTGATACGCTGTGCCACTTTTCAGGAACAGGATTAGGCCCACCGAGGCTGACAGTCTGAGAAACGTGGGTAGCACCTGCAGTGCATGCTCAACTGGAGATTCCTGATCGAACTCGATCGCCTATCATGCTACGCTGATCCTTTTTACCTCTCAGCCAGTGGGACAGAGTTGAAGGAGCTGTACCGACAGGAATAGCTTGCACGACTACAAAGTGCGTTCTATCCGCTGCCAAAGCATCCAAAGCAGAGGCATCCCAGTTAAAAAGGATACCTACACAGTACCGCAGACTGCTCGGCAGACATGCCCCGATAACGAAGCTCGTTAACTTAGCCTCGGCTAGATCCGGCGCATACAATCGCAGCCACAATTCCTTGCAGGCTTCACCTCTCACTTGTATCTCAGCTGGACCCTCAGTATCCCGCGCTTCTACAGTAAAGTGACTCACAGCAACACCACTTGTCATTGTCGTGTGCGCGATTATTTCAGCATGCCGGGGAGATGATCTAACGCCTGAAGTCATCGGTAGGCTTGCGCTCGCCAATATCTCCTGTCCTTCGAAAAACCTCTCACGATCTCCCTTGCCAGCCAACGGCTGCCGTTCCCCACCATGCCTGTAGCCTCGAGTCAATCTCGACCCCGCCGCATACCTCGAATCCGGTATCAAAACGATGATAGCAGTTCCGACGAGGACCACGAATATCTCATCACGAAGACTCGTCCTGCCCGCGCCGCTCGTCGAGTCCAGACATATCGAGAATCGAGCGATGATGACATTTCAGATTCATCCGCCGTTGAGACTGACATTGATCAGCAGCCAGCACTCTCAAACATCACATCTCAGACAACTGTAAGGCCGCATCGCCCAAAGCGAAAACTACCAGCCACACTGCCCAAAAAGAGGGGGCTTTCCAACAAGAGGCAGAAGACTCAGCCATTTCACAGTGGGACAAAGTCGAGTGACATGGTCGCTGTCGCAACAAAACCATTCACAAATGCGCGCATACCACCATGGCAGACATTGCCATACTTTGTCTTGGTGAACATCATGCAATATGCTGCCTACCCTCTTTATGGCCCCCTGTCAAGGCAACAGCCATCAATCAATTGGCTTTGCACGACTGGAAGCATATGTCGATCTTTTCACGATGCTTGCATGGCCACTCTGCTCTACAGTCCTCCTTTGTATCCACTACAGCGAGCGCGCGGCCTCATGAGGCTGCTCAAGCAGGATCGGGACCGCCCTGACACACTTTCCACTTCCTTCCGGTCAAAGATCCGATATCTCGACATCGAAGTCAAGCATCTCTTAGCAAAAAAAGGTGGCATTTCGTTGGACGAATTGATCTCACTTACTCCTCAACTCCAGGGTATACGACTCTACTCGAACTATGACGACATGACGACAGTTAGTTGGGCGCAACCCGAGTCGAAAAAGGTGCGCTGGACCTATCCGCTTGATCTTATCAGACGCCTGGAGAGTAATAATGTGGTCCTGAGAAGCTTTGACTGGAATGGGAGGTTTCCCAACACAACCGATGTCCTTAAGGAGGCTATGGCTGCCCACTCCAGGCCGTCTTTCAAGCAATTGCACAACGTCACTTTTCTCAATCTTACTCTCCCTGAAAAGGCGGAGATGGCTGATATCGCTTCTGCACGCAACTTCCTTGCTGTAGCATTGAAGAGTCTATCGGTGTTGCGATCCCTGTGTTTCCGAAACTGCACTATAATAGACGAAATCACCATGCCGATGTTGCCGCCGGGGCTGCTCCACTTCGAGGTCACAAACTGCTCTCGTGTGACGTCCGATGTCCTCGAGGGATACTTATCCTCGGCAGGGCATAGCTTGCAGTCACTCAAACTTAACAACAACCAGTCCATGGATTTGGGCTTTATGGCTAATCTCAAAACGCTATGCCCAAATTTGCAACATCTCGAGATCGATATGGTGTACATCGATCCGTCGTCCTGGCACGACCGTGACCCTCTTTTTGACGAGCTGTTACCCAAGGGACCTCCTACGTGGCCATCCCAACTCATCAGCATCTCTATCGAAAACATGCGGCAGGTCACTGAAGCAGCCGCTGAAAAGTTCTTTGCGTCGCTGGTGGATGCGTCCGAGGATTTGCCCTTTCTCAAGAGACTCAGCCTCAAAGTCATTCTAAAAGATGCCAGCTGGCGTGACCGTGCAAAAATGAGACAGAATTGGATGCCTGTCTTTGAAAATGTTTTCCTCAACACAGACAAGCCTTCAAACATTGTCACCAAGATGTTAAGCTCCAAGAGACCATCCTCTGCATCACAACGCCAGAGTACGCGGATCGCAGAAAGCCGTCTCAAGGAGCTTGGCAGGAGTGATAACAGCGACGAAAGTGATGCTTCGACTCCGAAGACTGTGCAAGCCAGATGTGATGTGGTGGATTTAGTCATTTCCGACCAGCGCCCGGCGGAGACACAATATCACGAAAACGACTTTCTCGACAGCGAGCCAAGTGACGATGAAGAGTACCGGGACTGATGATTGAACAACTATATGGAATAATACTTGCATCATCGATGGGTAATGAGTACGTCATGCTGCAACGGCCACCGTGAGGCTGTGGAAATTGCAAGAAACACCGGCCTTCAGATAATTAGGGATGCTGATGGCATCAAACATAGAATTAAGCGCAAGCTTAGAGTGCATACCCCAGGTACCTGGGGAATACATACAGTATTCAACACTCTCCGACGCAGAATAGTAGCCTCTGTCCAACTGTCCTTGTGAAGCATAGATCTGATCACCACAGCAGAGGAATGAGCCTGATTCCGACGGTTGGAAAAGCCACATTATACCAGCACCAGCACCACGGCTCGATAAGACGGGGCACACACTGTTCCTTCTGAAGCACGCCACAACAAGGAGCAAAAGGCGGTCCATCATTCCACCACTCGGCCGAGCAGTAGCCGGTCACGAACGATTTGAGTTGCACCACGTAAGAGGCACATGTTCACAATCGGAGGTTTCTAGTCGAAAAGGGAAATGTATTCTTTCTACCGCGCTTGTTCGAGGGACACGGATGTCTCCCCCGTCATCAACTCTCGACCAGCCCCGACGGCACACGCGCAACTTCTATGGGTACATGATTGGCATGCACCGTCGTCTCTGATGGCGTGGTCTGCTCGCTCAGTGGCCTGAACCCGCGGTACCCATCGTCAATCCTACTTCGCACAGCCTCGCGATACTTGGCCAGTCCACCGAAGTAAAACCGCAAGGCGACTTTCTTTCCTTTAACGTTCTAAAGGGGGTGTCGTCAGTAGAGCATTCGAAGAAGGAAAAGGAGAAGGAGAGGAGGAACACATGAAGTCGGGTGTAGCGCTCGCGGAAAGCCCCAGAATACAAACAAGTTTCCCCGGGGCATCGCGGCCAAGGTGATAGACTCGCTGAGGTTGGGTGGGTGGAGCGACACGGGGAAGGGAACTCACACTGCCAAATATCCAGGACGCAGTTTCCTTGAACAGGCTTCCTTCTGCTTCTCTCTCGCATTGTTGAATCCAGTCTTCTTCGGCTTCCGGGAGTGCTTCGATTACATCCTGACCCAGGACGCGCGACACTCGCCTGCTTTGCTCAGCTCGCTCAATCATGGACGAGATCAGTTCGACATGCAGTTCGATGGCTGGCGGGATGTTGCTGAAAGGACCTTGCGGTCCAGTAATCATGCACAAGTTCGGGAATCCAGGCACAAAGACGCCGAGATAACTTGTCGGTCCAGCCGGCTCCCAGTGTTGCCTCAACGTCTTCCCTGCCCTGCCGCGAATCCTGACGCGGTTGTAGTTGCCGTCGATGGCGTCGAAGCCGGTGGCAAAAATGATCACGTCCATCTCATGGACTGTGCCGTCCTCGGTCTCGATCCCCGTGGGTGTGATCCGTGTGATGGGCGTCTGGGTAAGATCCACAATGTTGACGTTATCGCGGTTGAACTGCTCATAGTAGCCGCCATCACAGAGAGGCCTTCTTGCATAGTAGTCATGGGGCATCAACCTCTTGGCCTTCTCGGGATCCTTGACGATCTGGGCGATTTTCTTGCGGATGAATGCGCACGCTGCCTCGTTTGCCTCGCGGTCTGTGGAGATGTCGCTGAACCCCCCAAACATAAAACGGAAGCCATTGCCCTTCTGCCAGAGTTGTTCAAAGACTTGCTCCCGTTGCTCTTCAGGAACTGAGTGGAAGGGAGTCTTTGACTCAGCGAATCCGAATCCGCATATCGAGTTGCGAACCTGTTTCATGATCTCTGGGTAATTCTGGTTGATGTGCTCCCTGTATTCGGCACTCACCGGACCATCCCCACTGGGCACTGAATACTGCGGATGCCGTTGGAAAGACGTCAAGGTCTTGACTTTGCTTGCAATATCCGTGATGACCTGCACCCCCGTCGATCCACATCCGATGACTCCAACTCTCTTGTTGGCGAGATCTATGTCCGGCCTCCACTTCGCAGTATGGCACATCTCGCCCTGAAACTCGTCAATGCCGGGAATGTCCGGATAGTTTGCCTTTGACAAGAGTCCCAGCGCCGTGATGAGGTACTTCACAACGAAAACGTCTCCGTTACCGACCTCAACTCTCCAAACGCCGGCCGCGTCGTCCCAATCTGCACCCACCATCTCCGTGTTGAACTGCATATACTTCCTGAATCCGTGCTTCTCGACGACATGCTCCAAGTATTTCAACACGTCCGGCTGCTTCACATAATGGTGACTCCACGGGTAGGTCTGTAGGTCGTCGGTGTCCCAGGAATACCTGTACACGAACGACTCTGTGTCGCTCATGGCGCCCGGGTACCGGTTCCAGTACCAGGTGCCTCCCACGTCGCCGGCCACATCGATGACTCGTACAGATAAGCCAAGGGAAAGAAGTTTATGCAGTTGATAGATGCCGCCAAAGCCGGCGCCCACGATGAGGGCATCATAGTGATATGGGGACATCGTGCTGGTGGATGTCTGAAGGCCTCCAAACACACAAAATCTTTCCCCTCCCAAGGCCGTAGTTGCAGACTCGTCACTCCAAAATATAAGGCACCGTGTGTGTCCAACATTATGGGTCGCTTCTCCGCGATCATTCCTCCACAATCTGGCGCCGGTTGCAACCGCGGGAAACGAAAACCGTGGAAGTCGTTGCCCATCGCGGGCCACACATACAGTGCAGACGGAGTCACTGGCATTCTGACGCGTTGTTATCTGTCTATCTGCTGAGAACAGTCCGCTTTATCAGCATTGCCCAGGGAATGATGGTGTGATATCTTGTTCAGCTCTCGCGTTTAGCGGCAGCTGCGCTCCATCTCCCCCCCCCAACGGCTTGGAGATCATGCATTATCCGGCAAGATCACTTTTGAAATCGGTAATGACTGCCGAGCGCGGGAACCCAAGCGGACAAGAGACATGCCGGCTTGATGGAGTTATTGTCTACTGTGCAGGAGTGGGATTGTACAGCAGTAGCGAGGGGCATATCAGACACGAAGAATATTGATAAAACCAATGTCTATTGAGGATCCTGGTGGCGGTAACGGAAATGCTCGGCTTTGAACATACCTGGCGGCTTGCGAATAGGCGACACTCTCCTCTAGAAATTCAATCAAGATCCAATTGACGCGAGGCAAGTCCAAGGCGAGGTGGATGTGCTCGGACAGCACTTCGAAGGCGGGTGGTCAATGAAAGAACCTAGTTCGGGACATGCCAGCGACGAACAGCCATGGTCTTGATAAAATGCGACGATGTTCTTTGGAAATGTCTTGTTTGGGTCTTCTCCTGATATTTACAAGTTTTACAGACCACACCGCACGACGAAACCACGACGCACTGCCCCTACTCAGACCTTCAGCCCAATCTCTTCTGCAAATGGTAGTTTGAATAGATCTCCAACGGCTGATACTGACGCCTTGCTGTCCAAGAGACCCTTCGCCGCCTGCACGACTGTTAGCATTAGAACATTTGGTAGATACAATTCCTGCACTTACCGCCTTGACCTTGTCTGCCGAAACCTGGCTGATTGATGAACCGATCTCGTCAATCTGGAAAGGCTTACCACCTTCGATCAAACCATTGCCAGTCGCTTCGAGACCAGGCTGTGTTTGCTGTCCAGCCTCAAGTGCCTTGAACTTTGCCAGTGCAGTGGCTTTCTTGATGTCCTCCTGGGCAACATCGCCTGCAGCGATCTTTTTGAGCGTTTCAACAGCTTCCTTGCTGGCTTTCGCGATCTGAGCTGCATTTCCAGTGAATGTAATGTACAGCAGACCAGCATCAGAATAGGCGGCATGTTGAGTGGCAATTTGCACTCCTGGGAAACCTTCCGCAGTTCTGGCCAGCAATGAGAATCCAGGTGACCATTTGATAGCGCTCTCTCCTCCGAGCAAGGAGGCGAGGACAGCGATTTCCGGTTTGTAGGTCGAACCAGCCGTAAACGAGCTAGAGCCTTCAAAGCCGATGATCAAGACATTGCCAGATCCATGAGCAATTCTTTCTTGACCACCATAGTATTTTGATGCAGGGCCGGAGAGCTTGGAGCCGCTCGGTGTATCTTGAAAGAATTCCCCTACCCATTTTGAGAACTCCGAATGACTGGCACCATTGGCGACTACAGCAATGTTCTCCTTGGTGTACGCTTTCTCGCTGAACTTGGCAATGTCTTCCGCGTCGAGATAGCCGAGCTGTGGTACGGAGGATGTCGCATACAATGGTTCCCCGAGTCCGCGATGGAAAGCAACGCCGTGGACGGAGTTGACGGCCAGGGACAAGGGGCTTCCCAGAAGACCCTTCTGCGCCAACTTCATGACGTTGAGTACCTCTTCGTTCAGTTCGTGCGCTGCAAGGAGTTAGAGATACCGTCCCACGGATTTTGCTGAAGCATACGAACTTGTGTATCGAGTTTTTGATATGACTTCTCCAAGCAGCTCGGTAAAGTAAGGCAGATCTTCGCGGAGGAATTTGGCTCGGAGAACAAGGTTTTCTCGGGAGTGGTATGCAGACAGCTCGCCGCCGAGCAGTTCAGCTTCTCGGGTGATGCGCAAGGCGGACCGTCTCGTGGTGGACTGGGGGCTTGTTAGCAGTGACACAGTGATGGCCCGTCTGCCGGCAAACCTTGAAAGCGAATTTCTCAAGGGCATCAGAGTACCCAGGCAAGGGCTGATATCTGGTTCCGGCTTTCGCGACGACGGTCAGCGTGGTTGTTGGTCCTGGCAGATCCCTGCTTGCGAATTTGACGCCCGACGCATCCCCAGTCTCATATTGAAAGCTGCCAGAAGCTGCTGCTGCTAAACCTCGCCTCTGCAGGGAGCGGACGGGAACATGACGGCTGCTAGCTCGCAAGGCCTTCGAGCCGAGCGCAGCTGGAGAAGCCATCGTGGACGAAGTGTGGACGAGAGGACAGCGGGATTGTAAGGGCAGGCGGATGGGCGAGGAGCTTCGGAGGGAGTTGAGCTTCAATCAACTTCACAAAGTTGCAGCTGACATGATTGGACAAGAAGAACAGCCACTCACGATACGAGGGAATGCCCATTGCAATGTACTGCAGGTAGTTGGGGGACCAATTAGGCGGCATCATTTGGGCGTCCCTAGAGATTTCATTGGTCCATCCAAACTTCAGTCGCAACTGCCTCGTCCTCGCTGGGCCCTGTGCCAAGCCCGCGGATCCCGCCGACTCATTCTCAGCCTTGCCTGCAAAAGTTTTGACTCGAAAATCACAACGAGATGCGTAAAGGACGGCTCTCTCTACGTTTTTGAGGTACATCTCAGCTACGTCCTGAGCAATACCACGTTCGCGTGTCGAGTCTTTTTACACAATGGAAGTATGGGCTGAGTTCAAGACCAGTTTATCGCAAAGCTGACCTGACTGTTAGGAGTTCGCTAAGCTCTGCTGTCATATCGTAGAAGACTTCTATGGTTCATTTCTTGCTGTCTGCCTTGTCCCATCTCGACATCGGACGCCAACACTGATATTTGGAAATAGCAAATTTTTCGGCTGCTCGCTCTGCTCGGCCGATTATCTGTCCAGCAACTCGCCCAGAAATGTCGTCTCCCACTTCGCCAGGTCAAGATTGGTGTATCCACATTGGTCCAGCTTCGCCTCGTCTATCATCATACCACCTACGAGGGCCTGTCGACATATCAAGCGGACACCACCTACGCCTATAACATTATGCGCACGGGCAGACTCGTTGAGCTCGTCGATTGGAGCCTCGGACATTCTGCTGCGGAAATCATCGAAACCTTGGCCACCATGGGCTTCGCTACAGCACACGAACTGGAAGCACAAGTTCTCGGTAACAGTGATTCGGCCAAGCCCATTGATAAAACTCGTTTTCAAACACTACTCAAACAGCTTATTTCCTCCAAATACATCAAAGCTGTCCGTGAAGCTCATTTTCAATCACCGTCCGATCGCCGCCAGGACACTGAACGCTCCCTGCGCGAAAGGGGTATGATCCCAGTAGGCACAGGAAAGAAGGTCGCAATTGATGCCGATTCCAAGATCGACTTAGAGCTTGAGAGACGCGTCGATGGGAGTATCTCGGCGTACGATGTATCGCTAGAGCTCAATAAGGACCCCACTCAAGTAATATATCCCGTTCGTAACCAAAGTATAGCACTGACGCTGGCAGGATAATACTACGCTTTCCATCGATTATTCAAATCTCATCATTCGGATACGTAACGACAGAGTGGCTGACATTGCCGAGAAGATCTTTGGCAAACAAATCGCACAAGTCGCACACGCGGCATGCTCGCAGATCACCGATGTCGACCCCAAATCTCTACCGGCAAGATTATTGGAAAGCCCAGCAATTACAATGCAGCGACTAGATGCTTCTCAGTTATGCTCTGATGTATTCGGCGGTATAGCGAATAACGGTGCCAGGTCAAATGGTGTGAATGGTCACCACAGTAATCGGACGAACGGAGCCGCCGGAGAAGGTCGAATCATCGAACATCACCTTGCAGTTCTAGCGGAGGGGTCTTTCACCTTCCTCCTACGGGAGCCGAACAACACCAAGATTTGGTCCATCGACAAATCAAAGTTTACCAGTTTTCTAAGAGACAAGGAGATGTATCGACTTATAAGCCAGAGCCTGACAGAACCGGCTCTAAGAATCGTTCGAATGCTAGCTGACAAAGGGAAACTTGATGAGAGAGCGATGCTTGACATTGGCTTGCTCAACGCCAAAGAACTCCGGAAATGCCTATCCCTCCTTCAAACGATGGGTTTCCTCGAACTGCAAGAAGTTCCGAAAGACCCACAGAGACAACCCAAAAGCACCATCTTTCTGTACTTCCACGACGCAGAACGAGTACGGAAAGTCTTCCTAGACAAATTGTACAAGACAATGTCGAGGATGTACGAACGCCTGCGCCTGGAACGAGAGAAGGTTGCGTCAACGCTCACCAAGGTTGAACGATTCGAAGTAGGCACTGAGGCAGAGATACTCCCACCCGCGGAGCTGCAAGGATTGTACAGGTGGAGGCAAAAGGAGTCTTGGTTCACGACGGAGATTCATCGGATTGACGACTCGATTGCCATACTTCGAGACATCTGAATTTGCAGGGCTGGTCTACGAGTGCCTCAGGGAAGAGTCCAGATTCACATCAGCCTAAGATGGGCGTGTTTATGTGCGGTCTCAATTTAGCAGGACGAAAAGAGATCACAATACTCTTGCAACCTACTTTCTTAGAGAGTGGTTTTCTGTCAATGACAAGATCTTGCACAAGGTCAGATGATGGCATCTTCGTACCAAGGGTCATCGGGACTGTATCTCTATCGACCGGATTTCGGAATTCTCACTGCAAATGACAGTGCTACGGGAATAGGTTGTAACAAACAAACAACAATGTTTCTGCTGCCAATAGGGATTAATGTTGTACACGGGTGGTAATCTCTTCCCTCAATCCACTGATCGGGATCCTAGTTTGCTTTTTCCCAGCCAAGGCACGGGTCTATTACATTTCCTTTGCCGCGAGTCCCATGTAGCAAGCCACTCCATTGGTGTTGGGCCTGCTAAATTCCTACAGTCTCCCCGGGCGTAAATCTTGCTCGTCATGGACCCCAGCCGCTCTCCAACTAGTCCTCAGTTCGGATCGACAAAGAACGTTTGGTGTTTGGGTCAGGTTAGAGGCCTCACGTGTCACAGTGATGTTAGAAGGACGTCATAGCAGGGGCCAGAATAGCAGCACATTGGAAGGCCAGTACACGTCCATTAGCTCCCAAAAAGATATTTGGCTTTGCTTGGGCTTGTTGCTCTACGGCGCCTATCTCTCTCGGGCACTTTATTTGGCGAGCTTAGCTACACTGTATGAGTCTTGCCAGCAGCACAGTTGCCGCTCCTCAAAGGCGGAATAGGAAAAGGGAGCACGGTATGGATATACCCTTGCGATAGATGCGAAGAAGTCGAATCGTCGTTGTGAGAGCTGTCGCGCTCTTCGTCTTGTGGGGTCCAGCTGGTGATCCCCAGGTCCGGCTCATAGACTATATCAGCAACTCATCATCATTTCGCACGGCTGGAGTCTTCTGGATTTATGAAGGAGAATACAGGTACGTGAGAATTTGATCATACCTTAATAGAGTACGCGTCCGGGTAACCATGAAAACGTATCGACAAGGCTGCTGCTGCTTTGGCGAGGCTTCATGCGTAACAACATTTTTCCGATCCGAACCTTGGCAGACTGGAGCTTCCCATCCGACCGTTTTACCTAGCAGTTCTCCCTCGAAGGTACCAAAGTCACCAACTCAGCTCCCTCTCGTGTCTTGACTTCGTCACATCCTCAATATGGCGTTTGAATGGAAAGCAGCTGGCCTTACGTATGGCGGCTCAATTTATACGTTGAGAGGATCACAAGCTAATATTTGGCAGCTACAACCGATACCTCGCGATCGCCGCAAGAGTCGTCCGCAGGTCGCTGAAAGAAGGACCCCGACTACAAGCTGAGAGAAGAGGCGAGATGGACTTGAGGTTCGCAAAGTGGCAGGTGAGCTATTGCTGAGGAGATTCCGCACAAGGGTCGGACACTGATATGTATGATAGAATGGCAAACAGGGAGAGAACACAAGCCTGGGTGCTGCGAATGCCGATGCCATGGCCCACGCAGCTGGAGAAACAAAATAGAGGAGGGACATCAGCGATCTAGATCGGTTCAAGGCCTTTGAAGATGCATCCAGACTGGACATGAATACCTGTACATATTACACTGGGGGTTGCGAGGCAGGAAGTTTGCATGCGCGCTCCAAGGCAGTTCGCACATGACATTTGGGAGCTTCAAAAATTGCTTGTCCGACTCTTCCGAAGCCTTTTCTCACCTTCCGCATACAAATCCCATACTTGCATATGGCTCGTACAAAGCATCCGCCCCGTGTCTGTAATTCCGCTTCCAGTGGGAGCGTTCACATTTGCAATAGGAATTGGAATCTGTCCGCGTTGGCGGGGAAAGGAAATCATAAGCTCTCGAATCTACCCCAACATTCCGCTATTGATCGCATCTGAAGAATCAGCCAACGCAATGGTGCACACACGAATAATACATCCGAATGTCCAAGTAAACGAGATAACCAGAGAATTTAGCAAAGCTGCCTCAAGTTTGTCGACTGCCCGATGGACTTTCTCAAGGCTGACAGCTTTTGCAGAATTGGCGCCCGGCAAGCTGGTCAAAGATGATCACTTCACATTGTTCGAGGCTGTTAGTGCCTTGGAGGTAGGCAGGACCGGCGCAAGCTGACCACCCATCTTAACGAATTTGTAGATTGGAGATCCCAAAATGGACAGCGGATGTACTGCCTTCGACCCCGACAGTGATGAGGAATTGGATCCCACGAAGCCGTTGTCAGCAGAGGAGATCATATGGCTGATGGATGAATTGATGTACCGTGAGGTGAGTGGGCCGTCGTGTTTGTAGAACGATCAATGACCATCATTCAGGTAGCATGGCAAATGGGCTATCCACTGTCCCAGACTCTCTTCACGTCGGTTCACATTGAACGACTGCTGTGGCCAGAGCCAAAGCGACTATCTGACGCAAGTTTCGGGCGGAATGATCCAGTCCCAAGGGGCACAGCTTCATTGCTGCGCGATGTCTTCCAGCCTTACTGTCTTGGCTTGATCAAATGTTGTGATCTGGTCTTGTCAATGGTAACGAGTCAGCATTACTACGAGGTACGTGTTTTTGCCATGGATGAATGGTGGTCTTCAAATCTGACCGCATCAAGGAAGAAGACTTTGCCACACAGATTTTCAATCGCCCTCTGCTACACAATTTCTCAGTCGGAGAAGTGATGGACATGTTGGGATCCGCTCGTACTTGGCTCGATGATAGCCAGCTCGACTCAGAGTTAGCTGGAGCATTGACAAGCAGAATAGATGCACGATCTGCTATCCTGAAGCTCTTCCACGAATGCGACTGTGGAACGCGCCCAAGCCTCTCGACTCTGGAGAAAGATATTTCTTTAATCCGGACGATTGAGAAAAGCGCCTTTCTTGGACGACCAACATCTGCCGTCGCATTCACCCTCAAGATACAACGGCGACTAGCGAGTAGCGTGCCTCCAAGACCAATGGTCGTTGTCGAGAAGGAGAAAGCCTTTTCATTCCTCCACAAGCTTCTTACCGATGCCACTACCGCTTTTCAAATGCTCGACATCTCCTCCAGTTGCAATCTTCTGGTTGCCTACCAGAACTTCATGGCGCAGGAACCACAGCCGGCTGTGTATGTCCGAGCTCTCCTTCAATTCTTTCTGAGCCTCGACGACGCGGTAGTAGGCCGGTTCGCCATCAAGGACTTCATTATCCACGACATTCGTTCTCTTGTGTCACCCAGGGAAGGACTATTCAGCCCCAGCCACATGAATGATCTTCCAGAGGACGAGCAAATGGAGCTTGGGGCTCGAGTGGACTTGTTTGTGAATCGGTGCAGCCACTCATTTCTCAATCTCTTTCGTACGCTGTGTCTCAATCGTTGTCGGGTGAGACGCACCATGTGCCATGCAGCCGTCGAGTGGGATCAGATTCAAGCGGAGGCAGAGGAACTAGATGGATTGATCCAGTCCACCATCAACGAACCAGCCATACCGTACCCGGCTGGTGAAGAACCCACCTTCTCGTACTCTTTCAGCAGTTGGGTGTACCACTACAAACTTGTCCAGCTCCGAACCATTCTCCAGATGGGCTTTGAACTCTCCATCTACGCTCCCCACGAGTTTGCGGGCATGTACTGGTACTTGTCTTTTCTCTCGAGCACCCATCTCAACCATCTGGAGAGGATTACTTTCTTCGTTGCGTCCCAACAACGTTCGGGTTCGTCCGAACAACGAGAGGTACAGACAACACTCAAGCTGCTATATCGCCATTTCACCTGGCTCAAAGCAGTAGAAGCCATGGCAAAGGCGCTGCACAGAGTCTTCACGGTACTTCAGCGCCATGGCCACTTTCGCAAGTCTGCCGTTGCATACGCATCCGATGCACTGCGATACGAGCTTAGAATGCGACCTTTCCTTCATCTATCCATTCCTGAACCGATCAATATGGATGTGGCTCAGCAATCATCATCCTTACATGGACTTTCGGATGAGTCTCTGATCGCACAGGCCTCCAACTTGATCCACACGGCCAGAAAGGCGTGGGAAGAGGTGTTGAAAGGTGGCTGGAACTTCGACCCCCTTCAGCCGGGGGAGTCCAAAGCACAAACAGGCGCCCAAGGAACGAGCAAGTCACCAGGATCTGTGGTGGAACGAGAGTGGACGCAAGATGTACGGAACTCGATGAAAGCGTGCATAGGTACAGGAATTGTGGTCACCACACTGGGCAAACTCGTCCAAACCAAGACATCTGGTTCAGTAGCGAGCATCGCAACTCTGAAGGTGGAGATTCCGCCGGTGGGTGAACGAAACCGGTGGCATGTGAGCTGGCCCGTGCCAAAGCTCCAGAGTTAATGGGGGGGAAGTAATGTAGCAACCTTCTGACGAAGTCGATATGTTTCACACTGCGCGGGCCGTGGACGCTCATTGCACGCAAGGCTGGCAAGGCCGGCGAGGCTGAAGCTTCTCCACATTTCGGGTCCATTGCGGAATCCGGCCGCCGAAATATTTTCTACATGTGCCTCATATTTTCTGATCGCGGCCTATTGCTACTTGAGTCCCCACTGGAGTCGTGACCTCAATCCTACACTATCTGTTAACCATGGCGTCCGCCTACAGATCAGCTATGCGCTCCGGCAACGAATTCGACTCCGATGAGGGAGGCTCAGAGTCATCTGCAGCCAGCAGCAACACTGTCCGCGCCGAATCGTCCAGCGACGAGGGAAAGGCGACAAAGCAGACGAAGAGCAATGGTCTTTCCCAACTGCCGTCAGAGATCAGAAATCGGATTCTGATGCTCACTTCTCGGGGCGTTTCATATAGGTACAGTATATCTCCGGCGCCTGCAAGTGAGTCTTGACTAACGGCTTCAGACACCGACATCTTTTGAACGACCTCCATTCCCTCCTTCCTCACACCTACAAAGACACGAAACTGGACACCAAATCCTCTAATAACTACAACTCTGCTCTAAATGGACTTGCCGATCTGAACTCCTGCAACTACATCTTTTTTCTTGAAGCGCGCAAACGCGGACAAGACTTGTACCTTTGGCTTGCACATGCGCCCAACGGGCCTACGGTCAAATTCAGTGTGACGAATATGCATACTATGGCCGAGCTGGGATTCGGAGGCAACTGCCTGAAGGGTGGAAGGGGTATTGTGGTATTTGACAAGAGTTTTGACGAAGAGATACCGGGTCAGGAATACCGATCGCTGTTGCGGGAGATGTTTCGCGGGGTATTCTGTGTTCCGCCTAAGGGCGTGCGTGGGATGAAACCCTTCGTTGACCGAGTCATTGGAATATACGGCCTTGATGGCAAGATCTGGATTCGGGTCTACGAGATCCGCGAGAATGAACCGGGCAAACCCGACAAAGAACATGTCAAGGGTGGCGACATGTCGCTGGTCGAAATTGGACCACGATTCGTTCTTACTCCGGTGGTCATCCTGGAGGGTAGCTTCGGTGGCCCCGTCATCTTCGAGAACAGGCAGTTTGTCAGTCCTAATGCTCTCCGAGCGGAGACGAGGGCACGCAGAGCCAACAGATACGCGGATCGAAGAGGCGGCGCAGAAGATCTTGCTGTCAAGAGGAAGACGTTGGGTTTGAATACTGGGTCAAAGAGGAAGCGATTGGCGATAGACAACGCAGCGTTGTTTGGGTGAGCCGAGGAGACGTCTCGGAAGCAATACCCACCCGGACCAGCTTGCGGAATTACTGTCACAAAATCCACAGGAGTCGTCCCGTCACCTGGACTCGCAAGCGATCGTCACCATTCGCCACGAGGCTCTCCAGTTGTCCAAGGGACGGTCAAGGAGACGGGACAGAGCCGATGGCCCTCACGGGGTGTAGGTAGCATGGCTTGGAGCTTTGCAGCTTCATACGGATCCAACGCCATGAACAACGCCATTATGGTGCCACCTCGAGAGATGCCACAACGAAGACTGGCAAGGGAATCCAGCCCTCAGCCATTCCACCAAAGCAAGGACCAAAACCAGCAGGGCGAGGGAGGTAGGGTTAGCCAAAAACGCTGCATTGGGTGGACCGGATACATCGCTGAGGGGAATACTTGAACGTTCTTCCTTCACTAGCTTCTCCGAAGCCCAGAAGCGGGCATAGCATGCGTGCGACAAGAGATAGATGCAACTGTTTCCAAACGGCTGAACGTGTCTGGCCGGCGTTGCTTCCTGTGGGCAACCGATCTCTTGCAAGGCATGAGAAGTATGCATTACAATTCCCCTGTCTGCCCAGCAGAGCACCCAAGTTTGGTCTGTCTAGATAATGCGAAGGTCCAAAATGTAAACAGCTGTGTTTCCGTGGGGCACCTCGGCGGCGAGCAGCAGCGACAGGGTGATATATATTTCAGGCTACCGCAGCTACCGCAGTCTCGATCAACCTGTTGCCAGTCTCCCGAAGTTCATTCTTCTTGAGCTTCCCACTGCCCGTGACGGGGAAGCTCTCGCCAACACCGCAGTCACCGAGCCAGAAGATGTGGACTGGGACCTTGTGGTAACCGAGGACGGCCCCGACCCAGTCCTGCAGCTCAGTGTCCGTGGGACGAGCGGCCGAAGCCCCCTTGACGTGTGGTTCCAGGAATGCTGCTGGAACCTCGCCATACTTCCGGTCTTTCAATCCAACCACTGCCGCCTGGGCCACGCCTTCATGTTGCGCCAGACGCTCCTCGATTTCCAGCGGGTATATGTTTTCGCCGCCTGTGGGATGGAGGCACCGCTAGTAAGCAAGTAGTCCTTGAAGGCCAACGGGACACAAAATCGAGCAAAAACGTACCTCTGATGATTACGTCCTTAATCCGGCCAGTGATGTGGCAGTAGCCATTGTCGTTCAGGAAGACCTCGTCTCCGGTCTTGATCCAGACTGTTCCGGCGTCGTCCTTGACCACGGTGTCTCTGGTTTTGTGCGGCTCGTTGAAATATCCCACTTGCACGTTATACCCCGACACCCACAACTCGCCCGGGACTCCCCGAGGGACGACTTGACCGTGAGTGTCGACCACTTTGGCCGACGTGTGGGGGAGTATCTTTCCGACGGTGGACAGCTTCTCGGACACTCCATCCTCGACCGAGGTCATGAAGCTCGCGGGCGAGGTCTCGGTCATTCCTACAGATATCAGATCCGTCGTCTGTGATCTCGAAAAGGCTCACTTCCACTCACCAAACGTGATGCAAAGCTCTGGAAACCCAAATGCCTGCTGGAGGTGTTCCATGAGAGCCCGCGACACGGGCGATCCGGCCGCGATGCCCGTCCGGAGTCGGATGGTGGGCGCCACCGGCAGACTTCGAAGATGCTCCAGCTCGGCCACGAACATGGTCGGGACGCCGTGCAAGCCGGTACATTTCTCTGCGACAAGAGCGTCCAGCACCGATCTGGCCTCGAACGTCTGGCCGGGGAGCACCAGTGCCGCGCCATGCGAGATACACGCCAGCAATCCCAATACAAGGCCGAAGCAATGGAAGAGTGGAGGTGGACAGCAAATCCGGTCCACTTCCGTCAGAGCCATCCTCTCGCCGATGAAGAAGCCGTTGTTGACGATGTTGCTGTAGAAGCCCCAAGGTCAGTCACGTTGCTGCGGTCCCTGACAGTGTCGCGAGCCTCGACGCAGTACTTTCAGAGCACCGAGTCAGTCAGAGCTTGACTTACTGGTGCGTCAACATCGTGGCCTTGGGTGCTCCGGTGGTGCCGCTGGTGTACTGGAAATTGCATATGTCGTAGACATCAACGGAGGACTCCAGTTTGTCGACGACCGCGAATGATATGTCGTCGCCTTTGAGGATAAACTCGTCATACGACAAGATCGTATCCGTGGCAGGCTGCTGATCATGTCGAATCAAGACGACGTGCTTGAGATATGACAGCGCACTGTCGCCGTCCTGCGCCATCTCCGCGAGAAGATCGAGGTGGGATTGCATGCTGCGCCGTCCGATGGACGTCGAGGTGAACAGCACACGACATCCTGATCGCCATTACCATCAAGCCGGGACGGACAGAAGGAACAAGATCAATGTCACGGTGGTTTGACAGTGCCAACTCACCTGAATGCTCCACCGCTCGGACACACTCGATCGGCGTGTAGGTCGTGTTCAAGACAACGACGATGGCACCGACCAAGCTCGCCGCGAAGAACAGCTCAACGTAACGTTCGCAATTGCCCGACAATATACCCACACGATCGCCGGGTTGAATCCCCAAGGCCACCAGCCCGCGGGCTACCTGACGACTGCGTTCGTGTAAGCCTCGATAGGTGTATCTGACGCCCGTCCACGAGCAAACTATCGCGTCTCGCTCCGGGTGGCGCGATGCCTGCAGCTTCAACAGGGCAGGGATAGACAGCTCCAACAACACGGGTTTGGAAGGACCCGTGACGGAAGATAACAACATTGTGTCCCGTCCACTTGGTGCGTCATGAAACTCAAAGGCGAAAGATGAGATGAAAGTGTCCCCGTCGCTGGAAGCAAAGGACCATCTACGGCCTTCAGCTAGGCAAGCAAGGCTTCCAATATGCCCTCCCCATCACTTGCATCAGTGGTCCGCAGACATGGATCGATCGCGGAGGACCCCTGACGCCCAACGAGGCTGCTGTCTCGTTGGATGGGGGCTAGATTCGGCAAAAAGAAACGGCCATGAGATATTAACGAGGAGGGTCAGCATGGGCAACTTGGCCGTGTCCTCCGTCCCGAACAAAGACCACAAAAGATCACTCGTACCTCGTAGCAGTACCGAGATACGGTGGACACGATAACAAAGAGGCCACCATCAACCTTCCTTTAATGGGGTTAGGCGGGCAGGGCCCGACACCATGATCCCGGTAGTATGTATATAGCAAAAGAGCAAAGGACCCACTGTGGATGATCTGCAAGGCCCAAGCATCTCGGCGACAAGGCCTTCTTACGGTTGGTGTTATCCTAGCGTCTGGCCTTGTTGCTCTTGATTACACAACACCATAACCGCCCCCCAGAGACATTATACTACAGCTCATTAAGCTCGGCGACCAGCTCGCCGTGCCTAATACTACTCCTGGGTGTGTCAAGACTGATTCATCCACAGTTTGACCGACTACGGCCCCGTAGCCTCGATAGTGCTGAGCCTTCGGGGACTCCGCTTGCTTTGCTTTTAGTGCTGACATAAAAGATACCGGTCAGGACCGACATGAAGACAAATTCTAATTCTTTGGCGGACGGAGTACATCGAGTTCATTACGAGTACTACGACAAACATAGACGTCTGCCGGCACGGGTCTCCACGCGGACTCAGTCACACTCCGTGGTGTGGGCAGAGCGATGTTTCACAGACTCGTTCCCCTGGCCGACCTGGACGATAGGCATAATGGAGTCGTCCGCCGTGGTGGAATTGCTGTTGTCCACAAAAGCCTGCGGACTGCTTGAGTCTCGATCCAGGCTGATGTTCTCGGACGCCAGGCTCACGAGCGTAGCTGCGGCGGCGAACGCTGCAAGGGCGATGAAGACCGTATTGATGCTGTCGGACATGATGGACCGGTAAATGGCCTGGAGGGCTTGGGGAACTCCGGTAATCAAGCTGGCAGACTGCTCCGCCTGGGAACCGTCGATGACATACTGCGACGGCCAGAGCCTGGCGATGCGGTCCGAGGAGATTCGTTGGTTCCAAGCATTCTGGAAGATGACACCGCCAATGGCAACGCCGAATGCCTGTCCGAGGCTGATTGTCGTCGACGAGAGTGCCGTGGCAAGAGGTACATCGGCGTCAGGCTGAGATGCCTGGATGGCAATCTGTCGGCCGGGGAACAGCGTGCCACCTCCGATGCCATACAGGACTTGAAACCCATATTGCATCCCCTTGTTCGAATCGGGTCGGAGCAGAGCCATTAGTCCAAGTCCCACCGACAGGAGAACCAGCGCAATCGAGTTGATGGTGCGGAAGCGTTTGGTGGTGGCTATGAGGAATCCCGCGCCCGCTGCAGACAATGGTACTGTTGCGGTTCCCGGAAGAATCGAAACCGCCGCTCTAATGAGAGACTCCCTCTGAGTGACAAGAAACTGACCAGGGTGTTAGGTTCCAGGATGAATTACGCTCAGCTCTGATTCTCGACTCACGTAAAGGATGAGGAAATACTCCATGGCCCACAAGGCAACGCCGACCACAAATGAGGTCAAGTACGCGGAATTCGAGGTCCTGTTGCCGAAGAGTCTCAAAGGCAACATCGGCACCGAAGCCAAAAATGCTTCATTGAGGACGAAGATGGCGAGAGCAACGGCTCCCACGACCAAAGGGACCAGTACGTTCGCCGACGACCAAGGGTGCAGAACCCCTCCGCTGGTGATGCCGAACAGGATCGAGGTCAAAGATCCCAGAAGCAGGATAATACCAACCCAATCAAACTCTTTCAGCTTTGCCATCTTGGATTGCTTGGGACGTTCCAGATGAAGAAATCGTAACACTCCGAGCAGGGCCGGGACGCAGACGGGCAGATTGATCCAGAAAATACTAGACATCCAAGGACAATAGCCCGTCAGATCAGCCATGTTCGGAAGTGGTGATACTCACATTCGCCAACTGGACCTTTCCGAGATGGCCGCTCCCATGATGTATCCAGCCGTCAAGGCGACAGCACTCACCAAGCCCAGCAGGCCGATGTACTTGCTTCGCTCCCGTAGAGGCACCATATCAGCGATGATGATGGACACCACCGAGTCATTGCCGGCGGCGCCGAGACCTTGTACCTGAGCCTGTCAATGCGATGCATGCAAGCTTCATTGAGCCGTCTCGAGGCTTACCACACGCGCTGCAATCAGCCATGAGATATTCTGTGCCACGGCGCAAAGGATACTGCCCAGGGTGAAGAGTGCGAGCGCAACGACCAGGCATATCTTGCGCCCAAAGATCTCTGAGAATGCTCCATAGATTGGCTGCAAGATAGTTGCCGGGAACAGGAAACCGGTACCACACCAGTAGGCCTGGCTGCTGGTCGAATGAAGGGCCTTCGCTATCGCCGGAAGGGCCGCGGCGATGATGACCGTGTCGAGCGTGGAGATGAAATTGCAAGCACACAGCGACACAAACGCCCACTTGAAGGCCCTGGACTTTCTCGTCTTGGTCGTCTTGGGCGTCGATTTCTGCTCCAACTCCATGATTCCGTGCAGCTGACCTCGTTGAAACGGTTAAAGGTCATGGTTTGGGGGACGAGACCAAATGTAGTCGGCGTAAACGTGCCAAATCTGCAGATCAATCCGACGCCGGCCTGGAAAGCGAGTTGCATACTACGGCCTAGCCTTGAAATCGTCAAATCAAGCTTACGGCCAGCTTAATGCAAGTCATGAGCGGCGGCACTCCTCTTCAGTCTGCCAGGGAGCTTCTATTACTAACCCGATGGCCGGTGCTCTACCTCAATCGTAGTATCGTATCTCCATGACGGTATTGGTCGTGTAGAGCGGCGAGGGACCACAACGCGCGTTTCACTAGACGATTTCAAGGGTAGACTGGGTAGTATGCCGTGGCTCAAGTTGAGCAGGCCTTCCTTTTCCGATCAAGCGTTCGACCATGTTGAATTCGGAATCCGCAAGGTTCGTTTTGGATACAGTGCCGAGGATCCAGACTTGGTTAAGGAGTATTGACGTACGGTCGGTCAGGCCTCGGGCTTGAATGGCTCGACGCGAACATAAACCCTTTCCGAGCATCCAAAAGCCCGGCACAAGGATAGATGGGTCGATACAGACCCATGTCCTCCACTCTGGCACAAAAATGCCACACAATAGTGCTGACGTGCAGTCCAAACCTGCGTCCTTGTGGTGCATGTATTTTGTCCTGGCCCCTGTCGTGGGTGTTTTGTACTTGTGTCAGGACCTAGTGCTTATAGCCGGTCCGCACACGACCTTAGTAGCCCGGATACCGAGCCATGGTTAGGCCACCATCAAATCTCTATGCGTGGTTGAGATGGATCTGCTGCGAACACTGAAGGCCGTCGACCCACTGAGGAGTCTATTGCTTCTCCTGAGTATGGTTGCACCAGACTTAGCTTCCAGCTTGCCTAGAACGGCGTAGATCGGAAATATGGATTGTAGACTTGCTAGATATCTTAACGAATTGCGTCTGGGATCTGCCAGGAAAGCCTGGTGTTTAAACTCACCTTCCTCGGGCTCGGACCTTTGGCTGTTCTTGAAGGCACGACAGTTTCCTATGGCGGCAGAAAACATCTCTGCTGTCGAGTTCGCTCCCTCGATCGTCGCATCCTGGAACAATGGTCCGAGCAAGCTCGTCGAGCCTGTGGCTCGTTTGTTGTCCCTGTCGATACTGCCTCTTCATGTATACCAGGCCATAACTTTTGCTGCCTTCTACTATGTCCTGTACCGGCACATGTCCCCCTGGCTGGCCGCAAGGCTGGCCCCCAACGTCTATCCGAAGCTTGCCCCTCGGCTGCAACTGGACTGGCACCTCTGTACTGTCTCCCTCACTCAATCGGTGGTGAACGGCCTGATGGGAGTTATCTTGATCCTGTCCAACGCCGATTGGAACAAGATGTCGTGGCAGGAAAGAGTCTGGGGCTACCAATCACGCATGGGCACCGC
This sequence comes from Phialophora macrospora, assembly GCA_000835435.1. Lineage (NCBI taxonomy): Eukaryota > Fungi > Ascomycota > Eurotiomycetes > Chaetothyriales > Herpotrichiellaceae > Phialophora > Phialophora macrospora. The sequence continues at coordinate 241,300 of KN846958.1, read as the reverse complement.
TTTGGCCATCTCGACTGGGTACTTCATCTACCATTTCCTTCAAAGTATCGTTCATGTCCAGCTGGAAGGGTCCATCTTCGTGTACCATAGCGTTGCATGCATCATCATCTGCAGCATTGGATTTGTATGCTCCGGCCAATTCCTTCCAAGTGATTTGACTGACAAGACGGTAGCGTCCGCTTGCTCTTTGCTATACCCCGGCTTTCCTTCTCGTGGAAGTGCCAAATATTTTCCTTAACGTCCAAAAGTTTCTCGACAAAACTGGCCATCGAGGGTCGCGCATTCGACAGGTCAATCGTGCTGTTCTATTGTCCACGTACTTCGTGTGCCGCCCCGTCCTATCGTCGTACTTCCAGGTCGCATTGACGATCGACCTTGTCAGGGCGGTCAGGGAAAGCAACCCGAGAATACCGGGAACCTATCTTTTCAGTCCGTCATGGTCAGAGCTTGTCGTGGACGACTCTGGCTTATTCGCCGTGCCACCTGTACCAATATGGATGGTGGTGGCACTGCTCTTGGCCATGACTTTGGTCAATGCTCAGGGCGTCTTTTGGTTCTACCAACTGTGCAAGTCATCAGTGTACACCCCCAGCCGGCCGGGCTCAAGATTGCCAGAAGCTGTTGCGCCTCAGTCGGCCAAAGACGCAAGCAGAGGTGCGGCTAAGAAGGATGCACAGGCCGATGGGATCGCCAAACGACGACCGGGCACCGACAAAACCATGCCTATCGCCATTATCGGCATGGGATGCAGATTTGCCAGCGACGCAACAAGCCCAGAAAGACTTTGGGAGATGTGTGCAGCTGGACGAGATGCGTGGTCCGAGGTACCACCCAACAGATTCAACCAGAAAGCCTTCCACCATCCGCACGGCCCTAGAGAAGGCAGCGTGAGTACCTACCTATCGCGATGAGCCACGGCAACCTTTGACTGTTAACATTGCATTCTAGATCCATGTCCGCGGTGGGTATTTCTTAGAAGAGGACATCTCTCTTTTCGATGCGCCTTTCTTCAATGTCAGCCTCGAAGAGGCAAAGGTGAGTTTGAAGCCTAAAACCATTGAATCGGTACCATCGTGTCAAACATCATCTGAACATGGACCAGGCAATGGATCCTCAGCTTCGAATACAGCTGGAATGTACCTATGAAGCCTTGGAGAATGGTAGGCAGACCTCCAGGACCCCAAAAGTAAGGAAATGAAGAGCTTACCACGAATTTTGACAGCGGGCTTGACCATCGAGTCCGTCGCAAAGACTCAGACGTCGGTCTATACAGGTATCTTTGCGCGCGACTACCATGAGAGCTTGTTCAGAGACATCGAGACTCTCCCGAGGTATTTCAACACCGGAAACGGGGCCGCTATGCTGTCGAACCGGATTTCGTACTTTTTGGACCTGAAAGGTCCCAGTATGACTGTGGATACAGGATGCTCAACCAGTATTGTCGCGCTTCACCTGGCTTGTCAGAGTCTGCAGACAGGGGAGTCCAGATTGTCGATTGTGGGAGGAAACAACTTGATTCTCAATCCAGACATGATGACTGCCATGACAAACTTCGGGTAATTGGGTTTGGCGCCGAGTACATCTTTCCACTTGACTGACATTTCATCGAATAGGTTCTTGTCCCCTGATGGTCGGTCATATGCGTTCGACGATCGGGCTAACGGCTATGGACGTGGTGAAGGTGTCGGAAGCATCATCATCAAACCTTTGGCAGATGCTATGAGGGACGGAGACCCTATTCGTGCAGTGATTCGACAGACATGTCTGAATCAAGACGGCAGGACGCCCGGAATCACCATGCCCAGTCGAGAAGCTCAAGAAGCCCTTATCCGATCAGCCTACCAGTCGGTTGACCTTGATCCAGCCGAGACCCCATATGTCGAATGCCACGGGACGGGGACACAGGCGGGAGACCCGTTGGAAGCAGGTGCCATCTCATCCGCCATGTGTTCGAACGCCCACAGGATCGATCCTGTCTATATTGGATCGGTCAAGACAAACATTGGACACTTGGAAGCTGGTAGCGGTATTGCTGGTGTTATCAAGGCTGTCATGACCGTGGAGAAAGGGCAGATACCACCGTCAGCGAACTTCCAGAAGCCGAATGGGAAAGTCCCTCTTGCGGAATGGAAATTGGAGGTACGTGGCTGGATCTAAGAACGAAAGAAGCGCAATAACAGTGACACATTCAGGTTCCGACCACCTTGCGGCCTTGGCCCCAGGACGCTCCTCGGCGTGTCTCTGTCAACAGCTTTGGGTATGGGGGCACCAATGGCCATGTGATTCTGGAACATCTCGACCAGTATCTCTCGTCTGACCAGAATGCCACCGCGCAATTGAATGGTAGTCTGGTCCAATTTCAGCAAACACGAAGCCACCAAGCGAAACTTGGAGGAGTTGAAGCCGACAAAGCCCCAAAGCTGCGGAGAGTCTTTATGCTAACAGCCAGAGACGAGTCAGCTGGCAGCGAGATGATCGCGAATCTGTCAACTTATCTTAGGTCTCGAGTCGACGTCTCAGACACCCAGCTCGCCGATCTGGCATATACACTCTCGCTCAGGCGGAGCATGTTTGCCTGGACGGCTGCTGTCAGTGCCAACTCCAAGCATGAGTTGATCACCGCCCTCGAAGACAGCAGTTTGAAGCCAACTCGTCGTCAAGAATCTACGCGGCTGGGTTTCGTGTTCACAGGGCAAGGCTCTCAATGGCACGCCATGGGCCGCGAACTCATCTCAGCCTACCCGACGTTCAAAAACACCATCTTGGCCGCGGACCAACACATCAAGAGTTTGGGGGCGGATTGGTCGCTCATGGGTATGTTAGGTAAGATAGGGATTAGCGGCATTCGTGCTAATGTGTTCCAGATGAGTTGCACCGGGATGCGGGTTCGTCTCGTGTGAATCTAGCTGCCTACAGCCAGCCAATCTGCGCCGCCGTCCAGATTGCCCTCGTGCGCCTGCTCGCTTCCTGGGGTATTGCGCCTGTCGGCGTAGCAAGCCATTCCAGCGGTGAAGTGCCTGCTGCCTACGCCGCAGGCGCGTTGACGCTCGAGTCTGCGATGACCGTTTCATTCTTCCGCGGGCTGTTGACATCACAGATCAAGGATGTCGCGCCCGAGCTCCAAGGTGGTATGATCGCAGTAGGTCTCTCCAGAGAAGAAGCGGAGGCCTACATCAGGCGCGTTCCAGAGGGGAAAATCTCTGTGGGATGCGTGAACAGTCCGTCCAGTGTGACAGTATCCGGAGACCTTACTGGTATACTGGCGTTGCAGAAACTCCTGGAACAAGACCAGATCTTTTGCCGCCAACTCAAAGTGGACGCCGGGTACCATTCTCATCACATGAAGGTCATTGCCGACGCCTATGTGTCCGTTCTTCGCCAGCACAATCTCCAGACGGAAAAATGGAGTGGACTAACTGCCTATTCGTCGTCCGTAACAGGGTCGTACATTTATTCTTCAGACAAATTCGGACCCAAATACTGGGCTGAGAACATGGTGAACCCAGTGCTCTTCCCCGATGCAGTCCGCAATCTTTGTCTTGGACCGGATGGGGCCCAAAGTCCTCAAGGACAGTTTGTCGATGTTCTGCTTGAAGTTGGTCCCCATGGAGCCCTAAGTGGGCCGATTCGAGACATCATGAAGCTTCCTGAGCTGGCAGGAGTCTCAATCAAATACTTGTCATGTCTCACGAGGAACCAAGATGCCGTTCAAACCACGCAGGCAATGGCCTGTGCCCTGCTCGGCAAAGGATACCGGGTCAACCTGCAAGCCTTGAACTTTCCAACAAAGTTGGGCAATGTGCGAGTTCTATCGGATTTGCCGCCTTATCCATGGACTCACAAGACCAAACACTGGTATGAGTCGCATCTCAATCAGCGGCATCGATTGAGAGAGGTGCCAGCCCATGATCTCATAGGGATTCCAGCACCCAATTCGAATCCATTGGCACCAACATGGCGAAATATAATTCGGGCCTCGTCTGTTCCGTGGGTGCGAGACCACATGTTGCAAGGATCCATCATCTGGCCAGGTGCCGGGTACATATGCATGGCGATTGAGGGCTTCAGACAGGTGAGATCGGCCAACAGTGAGGGTGTATTTTCGTACAAGCTGCGCGATGTTGAGATCATCACAGCCGCCATGATTCCTGACACTGCTGAGGGCATGGAGATGCAACTATCGATGCGACCAGCGACCGACAAACTGCCGTCGAGCGGAACCTGGTACCAATTCACGATCCACTCGATAGCACCGGACAATAGCAACGCCTGGACGGAAAACTGTACCGGATTCATCTCTGCCGAGTACAAATCTCAAACAGAAGATGCTGGATGGAGTCTGTCGCAGGGTTACCCTCCAGCTGGCCCTGGCAGGTGGAAAGACGCGGAGGACGACAAATATCAACGAGTCGACCCTGAAGTTGTGTACAGCGGCCTCCGTAAACAGGGAATCCTACATGGAGAGACATTTAAAAATCTCGAGGATATCCTCATCCATGAAAACCAGGGCTTTGTCAGCGTGCGAGTCCCGGATACAGCTTGTGTCATGCCTGCCAAGTACGAGCGTAATCATATCGTCCATCCCGCTACATTGGACAGCATCCTGCAGGCAATATTCCCCATCTTCCAAGGTGAAGCCTCTGGACGTGAGCCGACAAGGCTACCCAAGTCATTCCGATCCTTGACGGTGCTGGCCAACATCAGCAGCCAGCCCGGACACAAGTTCAGTGTCAAGTCTGTTGCTGAGAAGTCAGCTGCTGGTGACATCGAGGCTTCGATCAACATATACAACCAGGACGACCTGAGCTTGGTTGTTGCCGAAATCTGCGGCTTCCGCTGCAGCACCGTCAAACTAGATTCTCATATGGAGGGGGTTGAAGAGAGCCGAAAACTGTGCTTCGAGCTGCACTGGGATCCGGATATTTCGATGGGTCTTGCTTCTGGGCCGCAGAAGCGTACCCTCGAGTCTGAGCAGGTCCGGGCCATAGCAATGTATGCGCACAAATATCCCATGGCAAAGTATATCGAGCTCAATGCCTCTGCTGGCTCAGCAACCTCAGAAATGCTCGACGTCTTGTGCAGCAATACTACCAAAAGAGCTCGCCCGAGCCAGTATCAAGTCACCGACCCTTCAGAGACATATGTGGAATCTTCAAAAGAACAATTCAAGAAGTTTCAGGGTATTGTCGGCTGTAAGCAAATTGAGGCCGGGAAAGACCCGGGCGAGCAAGGTTTGGAAATGGGCGCATACGATCTCGCAATCGCGAATGGCCTGGGCGAATCCCAACAAGACATGAATACAACTCTCGCCAGCATATACCGCTTATTGACAGCGAGAGGGACCGTCTTACTTGTCGAAAATGCGCAGACTAGCATGCCTGGAGCGGACGATCTGGATGAAATGCTTCTGCAAAATGGCTTCCACAGTGTCGGCAAACCTTCAAACTGCGAGAACGGACGTCTGATTCTGGCAGTCAAGAACCAGGAAGCCCACAAACTGTGCAATGCAGTGTCGATTCTCCATGGAAGCAACAGCCCTCCAAAGCCGTGGATGCACTCACTTGCATCGTCGCTCGCGTCTCTCACAGGTCAGCAGCCAACATTCGAGCCGCTGCATGAAGCAAACAGCACGGACCGATTCTGCATCGTTTTGAACGAACTCGAACAACCGTTGCTGTCGAATATCCGCTCAAATGAATACCTTCAATTGAGACGCCTCCTCACGTCTGCGAAGGGTGTCCTCTGGCTAACCCGTGGGGGAGCGGGCGATTGTGAACAGCCAGAGGCCAGCCTGGCCACTGGATTGTTCCGCACACTGAGGAACGAGATCCAAAGTACCCGATACACAACGCTAGATGTTGACCCGACTTCGCCTCCTTATCGCTCGGACACTGCGCAAGCAATTCTGCAAGTCTTCAGATCTGTCGCGGACTTCTCCATTGACGGCGAATCAGTTGACTGGGAATATGTACAGAGACATGGCGTTCTGCTGATCCCCCGAATCGTTGAGGATGAAATGACAAACAAGCACATGCTGGCAATGGGTGATGAACAGATGCCAGAACTGCAGCCTTTCCATCAGCCTGGTCGGCCGTTGCGCATGGAAGTCGGTAGCCCGGGTCTGCTGGAGACACTGCAATTTGTTGATGACCCAGATGCTGACGCCCCTCTCCCCGATGATTTCGTCGAGGTCGAACCAAAAGCCTTCGGCCTCAACTTCCGTGACATTATGGTTGCCATGGGTCATTTGAAAGAATCCACCATGGGCTACGAGTGCAGTGGCGTTGTCACTCGGGTGGGCAAGAGCGCTGCCAGTGAGCTCAAGGCTGGTGACCGCGTGTGTTTGTTGATGAAGGGCCACTATGCGAACTTGGTGCGCGTCCCTCGAGAAACAGTCGGCAAGATACCCGACGATATGCCTTTTGATGTTGCGGCATCGTTCCCCCTGGTGTTTTGCACCGCATACTATTCTCTGTACGACACGGCTCGTCTGCAGGAAGGAGAAACCGTCCTGATCCACGCTGCTGCAGGAGGAGTGGGTCAAGCGGCCATCATGTTGGCACGTCTTGTTGGAGCCGAGATCTTCGCTACTGTCGGCAGCAAAGAAAAGAGAGATTTCCTTGTAGATACTTACGGCATTCCCCCCGACCACATCTTCAGCAGCCGCAACACTAACTTCGCGAAACTCATCATGGCGGCAACCCAAGGCACAGGAGTGGACGTCGTGCTGAACTCTCTTGCTGGGGAGATGCTCCAGGAGACGTGGAAGTGTGTTGCTATGCTCGGAAGGTTTGTGGAAATTGGAAAGCGAGACCTCGAGCTCAACAATCACCTAGAGATGGCGCCATTCGTGCGAAACGTGAGCTTCTCATCCATTGACCTTACGCACATCATGAAGTACAAGGCCTCTGCTATGTCAAAAGTGCTCAAACAAGTCTTGAAGTTGTTTGAAGCCAAGAAGATCCATGCTGTCCACTCCATCACAACCTTTGCCATTACGGACGTTGAGCGAGCATTTCGATTCATGCAGTCCGGCAGGCATCGAGGCAAAGTGGTTATCGAGCCGCGACCCGGCGACATGGTCAAGGTAAGCAATGAATTGTGAGCAAGTACTGTTGTTCAACAAATCTAACTTGGAGTCTTAGGTCGTTCCGAGGAAACGGACCGCGCAGTTTTGTACTGACGGCTCTTATATGATCGTAGGAGGCCTGGGTGGCATTGGCAAATCCATTGCCAGATGGATGGTCCGTCGCGGGGCCAAAAACTTGATCCTCGTCTCTCGAACAGGTTTGACTCGACGTTCGGCACGAGCTTTCCAGGAAGAATTGGCAAACACTGGCTGCAATGTAGACGTCTACTCGTGTGACGTTGCAGATGCAGGTCAGCTGAAAAGAGTTCTGAACAAGTGTGCGGAGTCGATGCCTCCCATTCGAGGTGTCGTACAAGCTGCGATGTTTCTCAGGGTATGTGATTTCCTTTGACACCTATCCTTGTCGGTTTTCTGGTCGACTGACTCTCGTCATTGCCTGCAGGACTCGATCTTTGAGCAAATGTCTTATGAAGACTACAGGGCAGCGCTGGATCCCAAAGTCCGGGGTACATGGAACTTGCATCAACAGTTCCTCGGCGCTGATCTTCATTTCTTCCTGATGCTCTCTTCGGCTGCGGGAGTTGGAGGGAATGCCGGACAGGCCAACTACGCAGCAGGCTCAACTTTCCTCGACGCGATTTCAAGGCACCGGACGGGGCAAGGTTTGCCTGGAGTATCCTTAGACCTCGGAGTGATCCAGGACGTCGGGCATGTAGCCGAAAACAAAGAACTCGGCCAGCAGCTAGAACGGCTGGGGCACGTGGTGATACGTGAGAACGAGCTGCTGGCGATGATCGAGTCAGCCATTCTCGATCCGATACGTGATATCTCACAAAGCCAAGTCATCTCGGGATTGGGGACCGGTCAGCACGACGCGCCATGGTTTCGAGATGCCAAGTTCTCGCACCTCCGTGGGGCAGCCGGCCAGGAAGTGTCTGCGGATGGAGGTACTGGACAAGGCAACGGACAGAAGAGCCTCGCCACTCAGCTGGGCCAGGCGAAGACACTGTCTGAGGCGACAGCAGCTATCGCTCAAGCCATCATCGGCAAGTTGTCACACGATTTTTCCATTGCTGAGGGAATGATGCAGCCGGAGGACTTGCTGACCAGCTATGGGATTGACTCGCTAGTGGCAGTCGAGCTGCGCAATTGGATCCTGCGCCACGCCAAAGCCGAAATCTCCATCTTCGACGTCACGCAGAGCCAGACGCTGCTGTCGCTGGCGGACAAGGTTGCAGGTAGGAGCGAGTTGATCGACGCGCGATTGAAGAGCGGGTGAGGAGGCAGATTGTGAACGTCCCGTTTCTGGCGGGAGGGAGCGAGCCGTCAGAGTGCTTTCCTCCATGCATTGCCACAAAAGCGGCATAGAGAGTTGAGAGCTCGAGAGGTTCAAATCGATGTAATGCTCTTCATGCAATGCCGGATTCTTCGTACCGCTGGCACCTCTCTCGCCTTGCGCCGCAATGAGAGAACCGTCACGCGTGTTTTCCACCATCGCCTGCCTCCTCTCCGGCTTCAATGGTGTTTTCTCTTCTCTGCCTTTCACTCTCCCGTTGTTTGTCCAGGAGTCGACTCAACTTCTTTGCCACGCTGAAGACACCTCCCGTTCCAGCTCCGCATGCAGCACAAGAAGGGGTCTTTGCGATATCGTTTCAAGGCACATGCCTCGCAAAAGTAGTGGCCACACTTCGTGATAATTGGATTTGTAGGACTCTTTGAAGATTATGCAGGCAAATGGCATGCTTTCCAGCAGCTTCTCATCATCTTCATCCTTTATTAAAAGCGGCACGGTCGCTTGACTTGCCAAGGCCTAGACCGCCCTTTCCCCAGACGAGACAACTTGCCCTCTTGCCTCTTCTCTCTCCTCGCGGCCTGCTTCCTTGTCCTGTTGGTATATGACCCCGAGTTACTTGCATTTCATCCCCATTCCGACGGGATGGATGCAATGTACTCGTGCTGCTCGCTGCGGCGGAGCAGCACTCAGGAACTCGATCCATCTACTCCTACCAACACGAACGCTCGTATAACTGTTCTGGATAGCCCCAATGTCGGGGTCCTGATTGTTTGAATCCATCGAGCCGTCGCAGCATATCGCTGCACACCACAATTTGTCCGCACATATCAAATTGCAAGGATCGACGTAGGTCGCCTCGACTCGGTATGAATCCGCTGGCTAACAATCACAGAACCATGGCCATGCAAAACCTGGCACCCGAACTCCTCGCTCGGATATTCGAATCTCTGTCCTCCGTTCCCGATATCATCAGCCTCTCCCTCACATGCCGCTACTTCTACAAAATACTTTCTAAATCTCAGAAATTGACACTGTTCTTCCGCGCCCTCGACGAGACAGACGGACCGGTTGAAGACATTATACAACTATTGACACAGAATGACAACCAATTGCTGCATGTGCGACGAACTCCACCCATGTCATTCGCCCTGCTGTCCCAGGTCACGGCCGTTGCTTGTGTGGCACGGCGCTATGTCGATTTATATCCTAAATTCAGGTGGCCTGGTGCTGAAAGCGCACAACGCCGGTCCCTGGATGTGCATGAAGCTCGACGACTGCGACGCGCAATCTACCGGATGTGGAGCTATGCAAAAGCCTTTTACCAATTCCCCTACCGTATTCCACGCACGGATCTGACTGCCGCATCGGAGCGACTCCAACTGCTACGCTCGTGGTCGAACGATGAGCTCTTCGAAGTGGAGGACTTGCGGGGTATGCTGGAGCAGCTGCTTGCCACCGAGATCTGTCCCACAGATGGAGAAGTGTACTCGCGCATTCCGGAAGATGCCCAAAGGTACCACCTCTCTCTACAATACCCGCATCTCCGCCCATTAGAGTCTATTTGGTCAGCATACGGGAACCTGTTTCACAACTCACGCGACTCCGATCACAACCTGAATAAGCCAACGGTGCAAGAACTCCGGATCAGGTACATGCAAGGATGGGGCAGCGACCTTCAGAACTTCTATCTGGTCCAGTCGTTCCTGAAATTCTCCCCGGCGCAGATTCTTTGGCTGTATGACAATGCCATTCGCCGTGCCGATGTGGAGAAATTCATCGAGCAGCAGACCCACGATGAGTGCTTTTTCGACTCCAGGTCTTTGTTGTTCCAGGATTGGTTGACGGTTTTGAATGCTCGAGGGATAGATGTGCAGCAAGTACGGGAAGCCATATGGGACGGCAGGATGGGTATTGTCAATAGAGACCAGCTGAACAGAGAGTGACTTAATCCATCTTTACGCGTAGGATAGTAAAGGACCTAGGGTTTAGACCCTTTTCTCTTTCTTCCTTCCTTTCTTTCTCTCCAGGTTCAGCCTCTTCAGCTGAGTGCAATTCGCTCTGTTTCAAAGTGCTCTCCAAGTAGGCCGTGTGCTCTGGCGTCACAATTCCAAACGCTTAACCAACGATGGCGAAAGATCAAAGAGTGCGCAGTAGCTAGCGACATTAATGTACAAGACACTTTCAACCTGACGGCAAGATCTTAAAGTCTGGCCTGAACGGCTCCAGATGACTGATCGGGGGAAAACGTGAACCCAGGAAATCCATCGCTGATCTCCTGGTCACAGTATGCGAAGTACGGCGCCACACCACCAAACCAGAACAGTGGCCTTACCGTCTTGCCTTCCAGGTTCGCACCGACATACCACGAGTGGGTCTTTTTGGCACCTTCAGGCAGGACCGTGGCATTGAAAACGTCGTCGACCTGGTTACTCCAACGCCGCGCAACATCCTCGTTGGTCGCGATCCGCCGATGGCCCTGCTCTTGCATGAAGGCGATGGTCCTCCCAATCCAGTCGACGGTGTTGTCGATGACCACGGGGAGGTTTGCGAAGGGGGCTTGCGGACCGGAGACCATGAACATGTTGGGAAAGCCGGGAGTGGTGATGCCGTACGCGGTCGCCATGTCCTTGTTCAGCTGTTCGCCCAGATGTTGATCCTTATCGCCACGGATGTCGATGGCGGCGAGCGTTCCGGTGATGGCGTCGAAGCCGATGGCGAAGATGATCATGTCGAACTCGTATTCTTTCGTGCCGGTCCGAAGGCCGGTCGGGGTGATGGCTTGGATCGGGTCGTTCTTGACGTCCACCAGCTTGACGTTGTCGCGGTTGAACGCTTCGTAGTAGAAGTGGCCCAGCGGCGGTCTCTTCGACAGGATGGCGTAGTGCGGACACAGCAGCTCGGCAGTCTCCTTGTCCCTGACGATGGATCTGATCTTGTTCCGCACGAACTCGGCGGCGGTATCGTTGCACTTTTGGTTGGTGAGCATGTCTGCGAAGGTCTCGAAGACGAAGCGGAACCCGCCAATCTCCCAGCCAAACTCGAGCACTCTCTGGATGTCGGCGTCGGTGTCCAGGTCCGAGGACTTGATGGTGGAGTCCACCATGTCCATCCCGAAGGACTGGGTCCGCGCTCGTTTGAGCACGGCCTCACAATCGCGTTTCAGGGCCGCTTGTTGGTCCTGCGGGATCGGGTAGTTACGTGCGGGCAGTACAAAGTTTGGCGTTCGCTGGAAGACGGTCAAGGTTTTGGCAGTGTGTGCGACGATGGGGATGACTTGAACAGCCGTCGCACCGGTGCCCACGACGGCAACACGTTTCCCGGCGAACTCGACCTTGTGCTTGGGCCACAGTCCTGTCTGGTACCATTCACCCTTGAACGATTCGAGCCCGGGAAATGGAGGCATCAACGGGGTGGCAAGCGGCCCCGTGGCGGTGATCAAGAAGGTCGCCGTGCAGGTCTCGCCCTTGGACGTTGTGACTTCCCACACGTTCTTCGTCGAATTCCAATGCGCCGAAGTGACCTTGGTGTTGAATTCGATGTGCTTCCGAAGATCAAGATAGTCCGTGACCCGATTGAGGTATTCTTCCACCTCTGGCTGAGTGGGGAAACGTTCTTTCCAGTTCCAGTCCAATCCCAGCACCTCCTGGAACGTCAGGACGTATATCCAACTCTCACTATCGGTCCGGGCTCCCGGATACCTGTTCCAGTACCACGTCCCTCCGACCCCCGACCCAGCCTCGAATGCTTTGGCTGTGAAGCCTCGTTTCCCAAGCTCGTACAGCATGCGAATACCACCAAAGCCGGCACCGATCACCAACGCATCGTAGTCGGCATCTGGACTCCCCGTGTGGCTTGCGCCATTGGTATGCGAATCGTTCGTTGCCATAATTTCCCTGCTACTGTCGCGGTTGGACCCGGTCAAGAGATCTCACGCACCTTGGTGTGAGAGCGAGAGGCAAGAACTACCTGCCTTCATCTCCCCCCAGCTTATGTGGCAAGTCGCCAAGATGGCTCTGTAGCCGAGGATATGCTCTGCGGAGCAACATCATCCAGCTTGTAAACCTCATCCAGAGTGATGGTCACGCAATGTTTCCCCGCAATCGAGTGAGCCTGTTAAACCTTACTCCGTACGTGCGCGCCAATCCGTTCAGAGACCAAGCTACCAGATGCGACCTTCAAGTGTTCGTGGCCATTTAAGGGCAAGATCCAGATGACGGGTGACTTAGTCCCCGCCGCCTTAGCCGAATGCTCCCCACACGCTAGAGACTGAGTTCGTATCGCAGGACGCACCTCGGTCGCCCCATGGGTTGATGAAATACGAGGCCACGAGGAGAAGAAGCCTCGGGACACACATACAATATTGGAGCAGCGCCGTATTCGACTTGGACTCAGAGAGGCTGGTCAAACGAGAAACGCCAGTCTGGAGGAACAGTAAGTAACCTTCAGAGGGCGAGACAGAAAGGATCTTCTCTGCGCCACCTTCGCATGTCTTTGTCTTTTGTCTTTAGGTCAGTGCTTGTTGTTTTCCTTTTGCCAGACTATCGTTGATTCCACCGTGTCCGCGCCATGACAGCGAAGTAATGGATTCAACGTTTGCTTGTGACTGCCGAGAAGCGACACTCTGAGGTGTTCACCGTTCACAGCATTGGTCCGTGATGTCAACAACACGAACATGGGACAGCCTTGCCTTTTCAGTGGTGCGATGCCTCTTCCGCTTTGCGCTCGACTTCAGGGTCAGTATACTCGTCTGTGGATCGGGACGATCTGCGAGCAGCAGCACTTCAAACAGCACATATCGAGTGAATTCGCAAACATGTGCCGGCTTTAAGAAACACTCCATTGGTAGTCGTCCTCTTGCAGTCTAGGCTTGAGACTGAACAATAACAAGGTCAAGAGAAATACTGTACCAGCACTATACACCTGGACCGGATCTTAGCCCTATGGAACATGCCCTGATTGGCCCGAGCTGAGGAAACGCGAAGCTCGTTATGGCTTGGGAGAAATGGGGGAAACAGATCAACGTCGTTAGTGTTTTGCTCGGTCTCAACCTGCATCGAAGGTTCATACACAGTACACCAGTCCCGAGATCAATGATCGACCGGCGTACTCGCAGAAACCTCTTGGACACCGATGCGCCCCCAATGCGGGTCCAGGGAGATGGAAGGACGGATTTCACGTGTCTGGCAAGCTTCAACGCCCAAGGTAAAAGCTGTTGAAGCGATCACTTTGTCAACACCGCACACTCCGCTGGAAGCGAGGCAGGTACATAAGTAGCCTTGTAGAGAGTCTTACATTGCGAATCGGGGGGACCTGTAATACTCCGATTAGACCCAAGCCACAGCCATCCACCATGGAAGTTTCATTCATGATCACATTCGACACATCACTCCCCAGCTCATGCGAATAGTCAGATAACGCCGTGCTCCTCGTATCCCTAGACTGGAGATCCGCTGTGGTTGCAGCTCAACAGCATTTGCTTCCCTTCGAGTCATTCGTGCCAGAGGGCGTCATGTCAATCTTCACACCGCCAGTCGGTGCCTGGGCAGCATCTCCGCTGTCGAGCGCCTTGCTCGAGACGATCCGGTAGATTTCTGTCACCCATCAGTATTGATCATCAAGCAAATGATGCTTTGACCTACCGGTCAAGATGTTCTGGAACGCCAACTCGACGTTGCTCGCATCCAAGGCTGATGTCTCTATGAACGAAAGATTGTTGTCGCCTGCGCCCATGTCAGCCCGGAATGTCCATCTTGAGATGGGAGTATCACGTACTGGCAAATTGTTTGGCTTCTTCTGTAGGAACGGCTCGCAGGTGTCTCAAATCGCTCTTGTTCCCGACCAGCATGATCACGATGTTGGCGTCCGCATGGTCTCGAAGCTCCTTCAGCCATCTCGTGACATTGTCGTATGTCTGATGCTTGCTGATATCATAGACGAGCAAGGCACCGACTGCTCCTCGGTAGTAGGCGGAGGTGATGGCACGGTATCTTTCTTGTCCCGCGGTATCCCATATCTGCGCCTTGATGGTTTTGGTGTCAACCTGGATCGACCTAGTCGCGAATTCGACGCCGATGGTGGATTTTGAGTCAAGATTGAATTCGTTGCGTGTGAAACGACTCAACAGGTTGGATTTGCCGACGCCCGAGTCTCCGATCAGGACCACCTTGAACAGGAAGTCATATTCGTCGTTCGCCATGGTTGGAACAATTCAAGGGTGAGCCGGGATCGAAGCGAAGATGACAAGGCGAGACTCAGTCTCCCCAGTACCGGAATTGACGACTTGGATGCCACACCCAGTTCTTTTCGAAATTCCCAAGTGACAGCGAAGGGTGACAGGGCACGAAGGACGTAGTGATTGTTTGCCAACAATGCGAGCTGTTGAACCCATGCAATCCGAAGGTGCTTCCGGACCGCAGCCTGAAAGGGCTTGGCAGTCACATGTCGCGCCAAGTCCAAGCCCTGCCAGGATCGGAAATTCGTATTTCCGTCGTTGCATTGTCCGGCCAATGCACCGTCCACACCGTCCCGAATGCAATCAAGATAAAGACTAGACACTTACACTTGTCATGAAAGACTCTGTATGCTGAGATCGACGGCGAAGACGCCGAAACAGCAAATTAAAGAATGGGCTTTCGGTCTGTATCGTGTCTGCGTTGGCTTCCATCTGAGTTGAGTGGTTGCGTTGCCGCTGTGAACGCGGTCGTGTCGCACTGATCAGTTCCGAATTCCCACCGCCTTTCCCTGGATTCGTCTTTCACTAACTTGACCTGGACCTGGCTTGTCCGTTTGCAACATGTCTGACGGCGATAGCTTCGTGTCCGAGTCCGAGGAGGATCCTGAGTATGAGGTCGAACGCATCCTTGCGCAGTCCGACTTCAATGGGAGGACCGTGTATCTCGTCAAGTGGCTCCATTTTGGTGACCACCAGTGCACATGGGAACCGGCGGAGAGCTTTTTGACTCCGGAAACCCTCGCTGATTGGGAACAACAGCTCGCGAACCATGATACTTTGGATCCAGATGAAGTTGCTCGAGTCCAAGCCCGCATGGACGCGTTTCAGGAAGCCCAAGCGCGAAAGAGGCTAGCGAGAGAGCGAAGGTCGGCAGGAGGGTCTAGGGCAAAGAGATCCCGGGATAACTCCTCGAGTTTGATGCACACGGAAACCAGACGATCACACAATTCTTCTCCAGCAGCAAAGCGTGCACGCTCAGACGAGCCCATGCCAGCAAAAAAGGGCATTGCTCAATTGAAATCCCCCGGTCGCGCAGATGTCGTTTCAACTGCTTCCAAGAAGACAATAACCAACATCAATGCGCCCACTTCTGGTATGGTCGAATCCCCTTCTTCCATCTCCTCGTCCTTACCGAGTCCCCCGGAGAAAACGGTCAACGTGGCCCAACCGTCGAAGCAGGGCGGCGCTGACGCTAATTCAAATTCCACAACTATGCCGCGGAAGTCTAACAAAGTCGGCGTTGGAACGGAACCTCGAAAGCTGAGCCTTAGCGAAAATGCACCTACAGCAAACCGCACAAACGTCAAGACGGGACAGCAGTTCAAGAACCTTAGACATCAGAATAACTACAGGAAAAAGGCTCGTTTAGAACCTCCACCTGACATGTCAAAACTCGACCTGAGATCGCCAGATGAGTGGGTTAATCAGTCTGTATTCGTGCGTCAAGATACACCGCGAAGGGATACAGGCAGATTCTCTCCACTGTTTGTTCCAGAAGATGTCCCGGAAACCCAACCGTTAATTGAAGATGCATATCACATAGCCGACACTCCCAGCAGCCCCAAAGGTGACCCCATCACTGAAGGGCCACAACGCGTCTTGCCAACCAAGACCTGCAAGACAGTAGCAGAAAACGAGACGTCGACTACCAGAGATGCTAATCAGAAAATAGACACACCGACCACCCAACATCCGCATATGCAAGCTGCGGACGACGCCCCTGGACCGCGGAGCACATCGACTTCAGTGCCCATAGAGAAGCAAAACGGAGATGATCGACCGTTACTTGCAAGAACAGCGTCTCGTAGTCCCATCATCTCAACAGCATCACAGAACCCGTCCCTAGACATACCGCCGGGGGCCGTTAGAACAGAGTCCTCTAATTCCATATTGTCTGCAGGGCCAGAGAAACCACATGAGGACAGAAGACTGTTTAAGAACAGCGAACCTCACCCGCCAAGCCAGTCCGATGTGCCTGCGCGGACTGACAGTGCTGTGCAGCAGCCAGGCCTAGACAAGCACATCAGGCGACGATCTTCTGCCAACCCCAGATTCACAGGAGACGAGGTTCTTACTGCCTCCAATGGTCGCACCTATAGGAAAGGAGAGATCATCATAAACTTCAAATTTGGGGATCATGTTGTAGGAGATGTCAGATTGGTCTCTTTGCCCTGGTGGGCTAGTGGGAAGATAATTCACCTCAAGGAGCCGCATTCGAAGTCACTTTCGCTTCACTTTCAGCAGAGGTTTGTAATGGATGTGGACGCATTTTCAGCATTTTCTCAGAATGTGAGTCATTGGTTAAGCGCGTACATCGCGGCGTGGACTGACGAACTGCAGCTCGATTGGCGTGTACATGCCGTCGGGGCATTCGAGCCATACCAAGATACACAGCCAGCCACTGAGAGTCTCACTCAATACATCGAGGGAAACAACGTCGGTGCCCTCTGGGAGTATCCTGGCCCTGGAGAGACTCTTGTGCTAGTGCTCTTCTCGCCTCGAGCATCCGGATGGCAGCATCTGGAGCAGCAACCTTTTCCAAATACCAGCTCTCGCTTGCATCTCGCCGTCATGAACAAGTTGCCAGGGGTTTACCTTGACACTACAGCCAAGAGAATCACCCAGTCCGTGCCGCACCACCAAAATGGGGAGGCTGTTCGATCTCAAGTCGGTCACCAACGACCGCACCTGCCGTTGCCGCCCCCAGAGCATACAAGCATTCATGTACAGAGTCCTACAGAACTGTCACCACAAGTGACAGCAACATCAACGATCGGGAAGGACCGTGCGACCCCAAACCGAACTCCAAAGTCTCCCCGTAGGCGGGACTCCTTGTCGTTCCGTGATTCCATGAATTGGACCCCTTCCACTCCAGCCAGCGAGTCTCGCATATCGTTTCCTGCTAATTTTGACGCAATCTTGTTCGGACTAGGTAGGACACAAAAGCGGCCCCGTGTGTTTATCGCATTTGCGGAATCTCACCCAGGAGAGGCCAAGGCTCTGATGGAATGGCTATCCCAGCTTATGAGTCCGCGTCAGATCTATACGGACAAGGAGAAGAACGACTGGAGTGATTTCCTGGGCGAAATTGGCGACCAACCGGGTGTTGTTATCTTCAACGAGCGGTGCCCCTGTTACTGCGACATGCCTTATTTGTACAAATACCTTCGGCCGGCATCTCTGTCTTGTTTCAACTTGTCATTCCGTGAATCAGGTAGAGACTCGCCTGAACGGACCTATGCCCTCACTAGACTCTTCCCTCGCGGCACTGTTCTGTGCATTACCGAGGACTCCATGAAGAACCATTCGGAAGGGGCGCTGTTGGCTATGAAATGGTTTGATGCCGCTTCGGTCGGCAAGGTCCAGTACTGGAAACTGGTACTCGTGCCGGATTTTCTTTCTTGGATCTTGTGTCAGGTCGATGCAGTCGAGCATGAGGTCCAGCAGAGGTATTTCTCGCTGCGTGTCCTCCGCCGAAATGGTTGCTAATCTTGGCTCAGATATCTCGGTATGCTCGAAATATGGTACAAACTCCGTGATCGATCAGCCGAAGAGTTGTCGAACAAGAGGCGTCACAACGAAGACCCAGAGAAGTTTATCAAGGACATTCCCATGACCGAGAACGACGAACTTGTCGTGTCACCTGAAGGATTGCCGGACTACGTTGCTTGGGAAAACGCTGACATGAGTCCCGGCGCCCTAGCCGCGCGAGACAAGGCTCTTCTCGAATATTTTACCGGTTGGTCGGCGACGAATGTCACGAAGTATCGGCTGTTTACGGTCGTGGATAAAAATCACACCAACAAAACTGAGAAGCATTCGTGTCATATTTGGTTCAGAGAGCCCGCTTCCTTCAAGCAGCAGGAGAGGAAGTAAGAGTTTTCGGACATGAGGGAGCTCTCATCAACAGAACCAAGGTCTTCCTCCAGCGCTGATTCTGACAGAAACGATTACATTGTACTGTAGCTTACGAATGCTGCTGGTATCTGTGTAATTTGCCCTCTGGAGTGGGACGCGACAGAACTCGCTCTAGTACTCGTAGCCTTTTTTTAGTGTTCGGCGTACGGATTCTCCCATCGCTTTATCCAAGGCTACATAGAGAATAGGGACTCTAACGGCCCTTGACAGGACCATTGGCTCATTAAACACCATTGCTAATTTGATTCAATCGTGCATACTGTAGGGCACTGCTCCGGACGGAACCGGCTGAACAATCGTCCCCTCGTTCATGGCAATTTAGCTTGCGCACGTAGCATCATATGTCGGCCGTCAATTCTGGTTCTTGTAGACTAAATCGTTCATGAAGTTGGCATTACAGACACCGCACACATGCCCCTTTGTTCCTGGACGTGAGGCTGCTTTGAAGAAACTGCCATATATGACTGGTCAACATGGCAGGCTCTCCGAAAGCTACAAAGCCGCATAGATCCCAAGTCCTTCGTGGCAGGTTGATATTATGTACCTTCCAGCTGATACTGCGAATTCCTGGCAATCAGGGACTTATAGTAGTCCACTAACACCTCTGGTTTCGGAACGATTCTCCATTCCATCCTGGTGAGAAACTCAAGTTCCAGGAGTGCGAGTTCCTTCATGCTCACACCCCCCACTCGGGCATAGGTCTTGTTCGTCCAGAATGAGTCGCTTAAGCCTTTGCTCGCCACGGTTGAGCTGGTGATAAGAAAGCGGTGTACAGTGAGGCTGCTGATAGTGAAAGCCGGATAGAGAGCGCATAGGCGATCAATATAATAGACCACGCTGAGTAATATGGGCGGAGACAATGTTGCGTGTGTTGTGAGTCTTTGGAGGTAGTCGAGGACTGAAATCCCCGGAGGTGCTCTTGAGTGAAAGCGGGTAAGCTGGCCATCCCTCAGTGGAATAGCATCGTTGTATCGGATCAGCTCCATCAACATTGAAGCTATCAGAACCACCAGGTCTCGTGTATTACAATTTTCGTATTGTAGGGGCATTATCCGCACTGGCGGAGCATCTGGACGAGCCTTCTTCACCGGAGACTGCTGCACGCTCTGCTCTGCCTCGGGCTCGACCCCATTCACGGTGGGTTGTGTTTCTGTGACTGGTTCCCCAGCATGCCTCTTCACCTGCGGCTGTACCGTTGTAGTTTCCGGCCTTGGCTGACTCGAAACTGGGCCGTCACGACGCTTCGCGGCCGAAGGCAGAGGCGCGGTCTTGGGCGATTGTTCCTCCTTTTCGGACAATTTCAGGCCCGCAATGGTACTTGTGGGAGTCTGTTCTGCTTTCTGCTGGTTGGGGGGAGAGTATTGTGTCGAAGCGTCCACCATTGTCGGGCGGGGTTGGACGCGGGGAGAATATCCGTAGCGGTCTAGGGATTTCGTGCTTGGTAACCTGCGAGGCTTCTGGAAATCGAGTTCGTGTGGGAGAGGGCGTTTTCGCGCGATGGGACTCGTCTGTTCGACGGTTGCAGAGCGAGAACTGGCAGACAGGGCGGTCGATTGCTCATAATGCACTCGAGAGGTTGAGTATAGAGCAACGCCCGACTCTCGGGCAGTCGCAGGCGAGATATTAGGGGATAGGGATGTTGCTAGCATATTCAAAGAACTCCAACATCGGAAGAGGTGTCTGGCGCCGCGAACGGTTCATGGAAGGGAGCTGCCTCGCATGGGCAAGGTGCCAGAATTGGGCGAAAAGTGCGTCACCGGGGGGTGTTCCGATGAATGGTGCCGTGGCCGACACTGCGCCGTCAGCCACGAGGAGTTGTTGGTGAAGTCGCGGACAGAGCGCGTCGAGCCGTGATGCAAGGATGCAAGGAGCGAGAGGACGTTCAGGGAAAGATGGGGAATAAAGAGGACGACGCAAGCAAGTGTAGTGTGTAATATACTTTGGATGGATCCCAGTGTGAGGTGCCGCGAGAGGCCTTGTCTTAATTATGCGAGCATCGATCGACACGAGCACGAGGCGAGTTGGATGGGCTTTAGTGGTCGATATTTTCAAAGCCCGCACGGGGACAGCCCAATGAGAGATATTAAGCATTCTTCGGGCGGTGGCCTTGTCTGACCAAAGTCGCATTTCATGCCGCGAGAGCCTGGCGGGAGTTGAGGCTGACACTCGCCCGTCAGACAACTGGCTTTCGACTCCCGCACTGTATGACGCCCCCTCGAAGCTCTCTCCAGCTGTCTCCGGTCCACAACGCAGTATACGATGGCAAGGCTGCAAATTCGATCCTTCCGTTGAGCGTCACTGGCATTCTGTTGATCTTTGCAATCTACTGAGTTCTGGTGCTCTGAGCAGGGCCATCGCGCCCAATCGCATGGGTTTCGGCTTGGCCAAGATCAGATCGACGCTGGGTTGGCCTAGGTTTTGCCAATCAAACACGCCCGTATTCGGTGCGGAATATCATCCGGAAGGACCTACTTCCAGTGCAGGATCCAGACCCCGCGAAACCCCAAACCTTGACACGTACGACTCCAGCCTCGACGAGACCCAACTGTTCGTAACCATTGGGTTGTGGACGGGCATTCTCTGTATCGCATGGCATTAGCACGGCTTGCCAGGTCCGAGCTACAGGATCTCGAATCTGCCACTGACTCCTCGGCTCGGTTGCAAGTCTTGAAGAGAGTCAAAGGCCTCTCGACTGGCCATCTGTCTCACAAGCTCGAGTTCATCCAGAATGGACTGGTTCCTCAGCTGGCAGAGATCCTCGCCGACGTCGCCGCACAGCGAGGCGTCGACGCCGATGCGCCGACCCGACTTGAGGAGCAACAGGAATCGCTGTTGACGCAAGTTGCCCAGGTTCTCTCCGTCATTGCTCATGGTCCGCACCTCGCATCCTCCTTCTGGCTGCTGAATGCTAATCGCGTTGAGCAGAAGGTCCCTCGTTTGTACAACCGATCCTCGAAACCGATATTCTACAGAGGCTAGTCGCTTTCCTGCTCGTACCGCCCTCCGCCAGGACATCCCTCGCCGTTCTAAAATGTCTCAATGCCACTGCCGACAACATGCCACCATCGAGCCCTGGTCAATGGTTGCAGAGTTCGCTGCTTTCCGACCTTCTGTACTCCAAGAGATATATACGGTGCTTTGAGAACATTATGGGAAATGCTGGTGATGACGTGGCGTCTCAGCAAGCCTGCGACGCTATCTTGGCCCTTCTTTGCAAGACTGTCACACACGACACCCAAAAACGTGCGCTTGTCGACAATGGGGTGATGGACTTGCTGGCTGTCCGATTGGCATCATTTGTGGTTGCAGAAGGTCTTGTACCTCCTGGTCTAGATGCTCCGTCGAGCGATGATACCGTCCCGGCATCGCTTCCAGATCCGGCACCAGTCGCTGCGCATCTGTCGCCTGTGCTGGAGGCGCTGTGCGTCCTGACCGAGGGCTCTCGGTCGCGCTCGAAGACATTATTGACTAACCCTACTATCAAGGCGGTTTTTCCAGACTTCAAACACGACTTCTCCCCTTCCGATATTCGGCGGGCACCGTGGGGAACTAGCTACTTCTCAGGCGCTGCGGTTCCCCGATCGAGGCTCCAGAGCCCATTTGACACTCTCCTGCCTTTTGCACCTGTTTCTGAGAAGGCCAATGCACCACAGCCAGGGTTTCCTCCTCTCAGTTCGGTCATTGCAATGCCAAAACGTCGGGCATCTTTTCTGCCGACCTCTACCGCTGTACCTCATCTACCTTCGACTCAAGATGCCGCAGATGACGTGGATGAGAGTGCTGTCATTCCTTGGCTATTGTATATCGTTCGAGAATCACGAGGGAAGCGTCGTCTTCTTGCCGCAAAACTCCTAGTCAACCTTAACAGTTTGCACTTCGTCAAGAGAGACCGAGGCTTGTCCTTTGCTTCATTGTTGGTGCCACTCCTTACTCGGATGCTCGACTCTGACCAAGTGCAAAATGACATATCTCACCAGCTTGGCGGGCCATATTTGTGCAGTGGTATGCATTTTACCCGTGCCGTGCCCGAAGTGCTCGCTGCACTTGTAATAGACAATCTGCACATGCAACGAGTAGCTGTTGAGGGTAAAGCTATCACCAAGTTGTCCCTTGGTCTCAAAGCGTCCTTTGATACGCCGACAGGTCGCAAGGTCTCCCCTTGGCAGCCACACAAGCAGGACAGGATGGAAACGGACTCAACTACAGCCGCTACTTGCATTGGCCCGGGTGGACCAACTTGCACCGCTCGAAGAGAAATGGAATATCGAGAAGGGTGTTTGAAAGCTTTGGCTGCAATTGCGCCGTTCGAGGAGGACTATCGAGCGCAGATTTGCGCGGAAGGTGTTTTACCTCATATTGTTCAGGCTTTGGAACCATACCAGGTGCAGTCGGTCGCCGGTCCGGAAATGGAGATGACAGGAAACTCAGCCTCCGTCATACTGGCGGCATGCGCAGCAGTCAGGGCGCTAGGAAGGTCTGTGCGGGCGTTGCGGACGAAGCTGATCGAGGCCGAGGTTGCGAAACCGATACTCAAATTGATGAATTCAACGAACCCGGAGCTGAGGATTGCGGCCACCAAGGTTCTCAGCAACCTTGCCATGGATTTCAGTGCAGTCAAGGACAGTGTTGGCGAATCAACAGTGGTGAAAAAGCTGTGCGAGCAGGCGCATTCGGCAAACGCACGGCTTCGGCACGAGTCTGTATGGGCCTTGAAACAACTCGTTCTCAATGCTTCGAAAAAGCTGAAACTCGAGGTGGTGGACGAGCTTGGCTGCAGTTGGATTAAGCTGTTAATCAAGACGGACCCGATTGATATTCCGGAAGGCGAAGTTATCGGCCTCGTCGAGAGGGATTATCCCCCAATCACAACCTACCGACGGCCCGCTGTCGCAGTGGACAATCCCCACGATGTCATTATGGGCGACGATACGGATTCGGACGGTGGAAATGAAGAGGCCAGGAGTGCCGTTGATGAGGAGGTGACTTCGGATCTGGGCGAGTTTGACACGAAACATACTGTCGAAGACGACACAGAGATCCAGGCACAACTGCTGGATCTGCTACGAAACCTCTTTTGTGGCGAGAATGCATCCGAGTTGGTCCGATACGTGGTGGATGAAATGGGTCAGGACGATTTCTTCCGCATTATGCTGGATCGACTCCGGCCACGTACGCTGGCTGGGCCGACACGAAAGGAGAACTACACGACGCCGCCGCCAAACATGATTGTCGGGAAGGTACTTTTCGTCCTCGTGCATATCGCCGCGTGCGACCCAAAGTGGCGGAATATTATCGCCTCGCAGTACGCTCTGCTGAAGCAGATTCTGACGCTCTGCAATCACCAAGACAGGGAGATTCGGTCGACCTGCTGTTGGATTGCGATTAATTTGACCTACGAAGACGATGCAAACGACCGAGCGGGATGCAGAAATCGCGCCATCGAGCTTCAGAAGGTCGGATTTGTCTCGCATCTCAGGAAGATGGAAAACGATCCAGATCTGGATGTGCGCGAGCGGGCGAAAACGGCACTGCATTTGATGACGAATTTGAAGTTGATGGCATAATATTTCGCGAGACACATAGCGAACAACTGTATAATACCACAGATTCGGCATCTTTACCCATTGTACGTGTCCGTCGGGGTTTGGACGTGTCCTGTGTCGGCATTGCTCTCTGCGCATGCATCGAGCATCGTAAACGCAAAATCCTCAGCCTTGCAGCCTCGGCTATTTTCGTTCCGCTTTTGTTGTTGATTGGTGAATGGGTGCGCGAGGCTGTGCTTTGTTTACTTCATCCCTCATCTGTACCATCCGACCCCGACTCTCAACTAACCAAGCGCTGTGTCCGAAAAGCGCGACCATGAAGGCAAATTCGAAGTCGTATCCGCGAGCGAAACTGAGGAGGATAGTCAAAGCCCATTCCAGAAAACACGTGGGCAAGTCCGTTGATGGTCTCGTGTTCCTCACCTTCGTTCTGTTCATGGAGGAGTAAGTGCGAAGCGGTGCATTTGTGATTGCAAGTCCATTAACAACCTCAGGCTTTTGTCCAACGCATCGCGGAAAGCACGGTGCAACGGCGAAAGGATCGTTGCAGCCAAGGATATTCGGAAAGTGACAATGGCACGTCTCGGTAACCACCATATCATCCGCGGAAGTTTACTAATTGTCGCGGCAGGCGACGTTACGAAGGTTCAAAGGATGACCTCGAGTTGCAGAGGACGTGAAGTAAAGTGCGAAACAAACACGTCCACGACGGGATCTGCGAGGCCCGTCTAGCTATGAGGGCCCAGAGAGGTCCTTGTCAACCGCTTCTCGCCCTGGGATGCGCCTATCGACCCAGAAGAGGAACAGCCATCTAGTTATATGGATACAGACTTTCCAAACGTACACCAGAAACGAATACCAGGTTGCAAGCGCTCTACATGACGTCCCGTCTCGAGGGCTTGCATTCCAGGATATACCTTCCCAGGAACCCAAATGAGCGCCTGAACGCGCCACGTCGTCGAGCGAACATCGTGGAAAGAGAATCAGAAAGCGCGAGAGGGCAGTTGGAGGCCATGCACGCAGTCCCAGAAAGCTGAGACGTACATTGGAGGGTGTCAATCACCCGATATTGCCTGCAATGTCGGGTTGTGATAGAGGTTGGGATGTGGATGAGTCATTGTTGGCAGGCAGCACCATCATGGGCAAAAGTGCGTAGCGAAGCCTTACTCTATGTACGAGGAGGGAGCCCGGAGAAGTTTCTCGAGCCTCGCAAAGCGCGGGCTGAGTTGGAGAAGTCGACGCTTGGCAGCGGCGACCATCGCTTCCGTTGGCCTGCGTTGGTCAATAGCCGCACGCGAGCAACTTGTTCATAAACAAAACCTTCTGCACTCTGTTAAACTTCCTCTCAGCCAGCCTCAGCTTCTACTAATTCCCTCTTCTCCTGCCGCTTGCTTACTGCAACCCCTGTCTCCCCGAGGCCTCCACACTCAAGCCAACAACTGCTTCACTCGATTCCCGCCTGAACCGGTTCAATTGCCAGACAGAGCAAGCGAATCTCCTACGTCTTTATTATCATGTCGACTACCGGCTCCATCCCTGTTGAATCCAAGTCCGCCAAGAAGCGCAAGGGCAAAACTGAAGCTGCGGCCGCTGCTGGTGGTGCAGTGACCCCAACTCTCGAAGCTTCAACTCCTGCTGAACCACATCCTACCACCAATGGTGTCGAGTCTCACGGCGAGAGCCCCTTCATCAAGGACCTGGCGAGGTACTCATTCTTCTGAATTGAGGCAGAGCCCAGCTGACAATACTCTGCCAGGAACATCCGCAACATCAACAAGAAAATCTCGTCCTCTGCGAAGGCTGACGCCGTCGTCAGCGAAAACCCCGGTGTTTCCCTCGATGACCTCGTCGCCCAGAGAAAACTCAACGCGGACCAGAAAGCCCAGGTTCTGAAGAAACCCGCCTTGCAAGCTCAGCTTCAACAGCTTGAAGAACAGCTCTCCAATTTCCGCGCATTTGCACACGAGCTCGAGGAGAAGGCCGTGAAAGAGAAGGCAAGTCTGGTTGAAGCCCACGAGGCAGAGATCGCGAGGGTTAAAGAGGAGGCCACCCGGTTCGTCGAGGACGCCAAAGCGAAAGCGGTCGAAGACGCGCTACGTACCATCATACAATTTCTCCACACCGCAGCATCAAAACGTCAAGTTGAGGATGCCCAGTCGGACGAAGCCCATGCTTTCGAAGGTGCTCTCCTTCTAGTCTATCAAGGCAATGAGACTGCACTGTCCACGTTGAAGAACTTGGTCCACGGCACTGATGACAAGGTCATTGACGTGCAGGGCGAACCTCTCGACTTTACCTTCGCCCAGGTCAAGGAGTCTTCGTCGAAGAGTGCACAGCTTGAAGTCGAAGACAAGGCTACAGTGCCAGCTGAGGAGACACCCGCACCGGAAGTGGTGACCGATAGTACTGTTGCAAATGCTGGTCTGACCGAACTCGACGACGGAATTACCGTACAGGCGGGCCTCGCGGATGCCGAGCCTGTCGCCGACGCTGAGATTGCCCCTGCCGCCCCAGAGCAAACTTCTACCGATGCCCAAGCTGCTAACGCAATTGCTGGAGCATGGGATCCACAGGCATCTGCGATCACCGATACTAGCGCAATCAATGACGAATGGGTCCAGGTCCCCCGAGACCTTGCGGAGACTGACACCGGGGTGACCGCCACCCCAGCCGCCACGGTCCAGGCAACCAACAGCTGGGCTGAGGAGGTGGGTGCCGCCGCCGCCAACGCGGGCGAGAAACCTGCTGTCGAGAATGACGGTTTCTCCGAGGTGCGTCGTGAGCGCGGACGAGGCCGTGGTGGACGCGGTGGCCGCGGCGAGTTTAGAGGACGTGGCCGTGGTGGACGCGATGGCCACCGAGGCGGAGGACGAGGACGCGACGGCCAAGGAGGTGGTAGAGGCGGGCGTGGAGGTGGCAGTATCCGCGGCGAAAACAAGAGCTAGATCATGTCTACGAGCTCCTTCTCGCCGTAGAGGACGCCGAAGACCACGGGTTTGGTAGAAGGTGTGCTCCATGGATGGTCATTGCCGATGGCACTTCTCGGAGCTCCGTGCCTGGATTCTTCCATCTCGGATATGTCTATTTGATACGGTTTTTTGGGCGAACAATCGTCTGTCCAGCGGACTTCAGCGACATATGACTTCAGCATTGCACGCATGGGTTGAGGGATAGGAAAAAGGTACCCCCAAAAGTACGGAAGCGAGAATTGTGCGATTAACCAGGTCTTTTCGGAATATGCTGGCTAGGTGTATTTCATGTACATTATCTGAGGCCTGACGAGCAATGTCTCCTGAGTATTGCCCCAACACCATCCGGTGGGTGTGTGTGGCGAGACTCTTGACGCGGTCAACATGGATGATGGAAAACGGAAGGATCAGAAGGCTATCAGAGCTCCAGCGCTGTCACGTCGGGGCAGATAGGACAAACCACAGCCATTGAAGACTCTAACTGGTTGTTTCTTGCTTCATTTCCCTCTCGTCGCTGTTAAGATACGGAGAAGGAAAGTGGAGGGAGCTTCATCATGCGATCGGGCATGGGCTCTGCGGGCTCCTTTGGTCGCTTCGTTCATTGATATTCCCCATCGCCGGGCTGGTCTCCCGCCCTCTCTTTCTCCACCTTTCTTATATTGAGCCAGGAGAAGTATGCGACAAACCGGCCATCAAGCGACGAATTCGTCCTCTCAAGCACTTACTTTTCACACGCTTCTTAATGGCGTCTCCTCTCGCGGTGCCCGACCCATTTCATGTCCCGGTCAAGGATCGTATGCTAGATCCTGCACCCTCACAATCCCGCTTCCCCATCCCATTGCCACGATTCCGGCACACGGGCCATTCGGGTTCCACTCAATCGTTGTGACGGCTTGCTCTTCTTCAAACACGGCTTCCCCGTTGCCGGTTTCCTCATTCTTGTTCTTCTTTGCCTTTTTCCAGCTGGGTTTGGGGTTGCCCACTTCGATCTTCTCGGGCTTGAAGCCTTCGTGGAATCGAGACATGCCGGGTCGGACATCACGGCCATGATAGAGGTCGAAAGCCTCTTTCCCCTGCTCCTCCTCTTCCTCCTCTTTCTCCTGCCCTTGCCCTCCCTGCTCCTCCTCTGTGAGTGGACGCCAGTCGTACTCGCATATCTTCTGCATATACGGCCCCACGGCTTTCCTGTGGTCCGTCCGTCGATACGGTAGGATTTTTCGCAGATAGTTCGTTGCCAACACTTGGCCTTTGGCGTTGCCCACGAGGATGCACGGATGCCAGTGCGATCCAGCCAGTGCCGTGGCGGCCCCACTCCAATGTGGCAGTTTCGCCACCTTCAGCAGGCTGGGGAATTGGCGGATGTGATGGCACGCGACGAGCGTAGCGGCATTTCTCTCGACCTGCCCGTTTCCACTGCGGTCGAGGACGGCGATGAAGGAGCGTGTGAACGGCATGTAGACGAGATCTCGGTTGGGAAAGCACGTGCGAGGGACGACGACGCGGTCGTGATCGGGACTTCGGAGGTCTGTGAGGACAAGGTCGCCGGAGGCGGAGGTGCTGGCAACAAGAGTGGAGTGGGGATCCAATGCTGAGCATATTGAGATGATGTATGTGTGGTGGAGTTGCTGGTGCATGTAGCTCGTGGGAGCTTGGTTAGGATTTGTCTCCTCCGATAGATCATACAGATTAATGTAACCGTTCGCTGTTCCGAGCAGAAGGTCTGAAGCACCGGCAAACGTCAACGATGTGAAGATGGTGTCGCAATGAGGTGGAATGTCCAGGCCAGACCGCTCTATTCGATAGGTACTCGTGTGTACTTCAGTTGGGTCGTCCGGAGGGAGTGGCACAGCAACCACGCGAGCGTGGCCATCACTTGATACGGTCCCAAGAAGACCAATCACCGACCCTCCCGAGTCCGAATCGAGGGGACACCATTTGAGACGACGGATGTTGCCCCAGTTTGTTGCGAGGACGACGACGAGCTTCGGTTCCCGTGTCATGTCCAAGGTCCGTATGCCTTTGCAACCGAGTTCAGCCGTGTCAAAAGCCCATATCTGAATACTTGAAGGATAGGGAGGAGATGGATGGAAGGCTGGCCGTTCGCTCTCACTGCCATGTGCCATCCTTCTCTGCTTTGATGTGCATCTCACAGTTACGGCGAGGTATTGGACAGGGCCTGGACAAGGCGCCCAAGCCAGACATTGAACCTTGTCGCCGATATTGAGCAACCAGCCTTGGTGGTATGTGTCTTCGCTAGGTAATTCGGCATTCTGTGCAGTCCCCGTGCTGCGCTGCTTGTCTTCTATCGGCCAGGCCTTCCCGTAGTCCATGGTAGAGAGGTAGCCCAAATTATATCTCTTCTGCTTTGCCCACGGGCCGAGGACGATGGGATGGGATGGGCTGCCCGGCACCAAGTATTTCTCCCGTAATTCAGCCTCGCCGATGGGCACCAGGGCTTGACGGGCGCGTAGCGAGTCACATAATGAGCTTGCTGAGCTCGGGCCTCGCCGTTGCGCCTGTGAGCCTATGGGTTGCTCGCCGGTTGTCTCACGAAGCTCGTTAGACTGCGTGAGAGCTGTAAGCAACGTCTGCCGGCTTGGCAGTGTGATATCTCGGGCTCTGAGCCAAGTATCTCTAGCTCGGAGAACATCAAACAGATCTTCAACGGCAGGTCCAAATATGCCAGGGTATGCTGCAGCTTTGGCAAAGTCTCTCGGAAACTGTATGCCACGGGATCGTGCCGTTTCACTTGTGGGTGCGGAGAATGGTCGCGGTTTAGAAGGACGGCTTGAACCGGCTTCATCGGATGCAATACTTATGTCTTCCTCATCTTCTTGTGGGCTGTCGACATCTGACGGCCCATTGGAAGCTGCAGAAACCATAGAGTCATCATCTTCGCCATGATCAAGCGTGAGGCCGACATCAGGAACTCCGTCGTCTTCAGAGTCAGAAGACGGCTGGCTTTCGGGCGGACTCGAGCCAGATGACTCTGAGGACTCGCGGAGTCTTCGCAGGGTCTCCTTGGTCCATCCAGCATTTGCGTACTTTGAAGTGACCTTGCGTTGACGACCAGAGCGACGGGGCTCGGCCATGACCGAGGATTTGTCGGGTGATATCAGTGTCGCGCAGATAGGACGTGAAACAGTAGCTTCCGGAGCACGATGAGGCTATATCTCCATCAGTGATTGACTGTGGCGGAGTGCTCCTTCGGACCTGATGGCGGAGAGGCTTGGGGTTGGAATGTGTGTTTCCAACCTTCTGGCTCACAGACGAGATATTGCCCAAGTCACGACATTTCAAGCTGGTTTCAGCATCCGGGCTGTCCAAGGATTAGAGGTCGATTTCCAAGTGGCAGCGGACATCGACTTCAGGCCTTGACGCAGAATAGGCAAGAGGCTGAAGTCGAGTCAACCAAGATGAGAAACGCTGGGGCGTGACGTACACCATACGGCCGCATTACGCATTTCGCACAACAGGTGCTGGACGACTGATTGCAAACGCTCGGAAATGCTGCTTGTCAGACAGGCATCATACCGACACAAATGTTACAGGTGCACGGTCTCAGTCTCACTGGTCTGATTGTCACCGCCTCGCCGAGGTCACTGTCCTGGCGCTCTAATGAAAGGTTCTACCCACTCGCGACGCCCTACTTCGGCACATATCATCACCAGCGGGCAAAAGTATTTTCTATCGATTGATCACCGGGAGATAATAGCAGTCACCTTACGCCTTCTCGCCTCATGCCTTCGATCTCACAATCACCGGCACGCGTTCCGAACAGAGCATCAGGTTATCCTTCCGTCCTCCTCTTCGTATTGTCTAGGGGGAGGTGCTTTATGCCACAGAGGAGAGCGAAGCGCAATTCATGTGCCAACCCAATGATGCGTGCGCCCCAGTCAAGTGCATGCTCTTCCCATACCGCAAGCGAGTCTCTGGCCAATGCAGCCTGCGCCTCACCGACTTCCCTGCTGGCCGTCTGCACCTCTATCTCGATCTGCATCAGGTGCCTCCGCATTGACAGCTTCGTGTTTTCCTTCCATTGCGTGCTGATGTTCCGCGGTCGCGAGCTCGGTCCCACTTCGTTCATGCTCTCGTAGAGATTCCAAATCCTTGCCCAGAGGCTGGCAAGGGTCTGCAGGGCTCGAACCCACCGACGGACTGCCTCGTATAGCCCGTCGGCGTGAGCACACAGGCGGCCTTGCTTCTCGAGTAGCTTCTGGCCGACGTCGAGGTTGACTTGTCCACGCGCAATTCGACGACGGCGCCGGCGGAGATACTTCTCGGTCAGCAGAAATTCGTCTCCTCTGCTTCCCCTCTCTTTATCCGTCCGAGCATCAAAATTAATCTCGCCTGTGGCAACCTTGTCTGCGTACTGTCTGGTCCGGCGGAGTTCGCCTGAGAGCAGCGCAACGTGACTCTGGTACGTTCTGAGGGACCATTTGGCAGATGAGAGGAGATTTTGTGCGGCTGCGACGTGAGTCTGAAGGTTGCCGAGATGGGTGGCACGGTCAAGGCCATCAAGGGTACTGAGAAGGTGATTAAGCGCGTCGGGCTCGGCGTCAAGTTGAGGGTTTTGCTCTGGCTCTGGCTCTGCCTTTGGCGTGAACTTGCCCTGCGGCAATAAGGAGGTGTGACGAGGCTCTAGGCTCGACCTGGACTTGCTCGACTTGTGCCAGGACAGCGGAAAATTAGGCGGATGTTCAAGCCTTGGATTCTCCTGGTGTTTCGACCGCGCGGATCCGGCGTCGTGGTGGGGCTGTGGGTTTGACTTCTCCTTGCGCTGCAGCGGCGCAGGTTGGGACACTGGCTCAGGCTCAGGCTGAGACTGAGACTCTGGTTTGGCCCTGGCCGTCAACGGTGTGGACCGTGACTTGGACTCGGTCTTTAGGTCGGGGATGCGGATGTGATTATGGTGAACCCTGGCCTGGTCGAGCCTCTGGCGCTTCGCCGAGCGGTAGGGCGACATGACTATTGATCTTGTTTCAAAGGAGAGTCAGTAGCACTTGATCGCCGCTGATTTTGGAACTCGTCGCTGAAGAGCGGAGGAGATTTGATCAGGCGGTACTCGTACGAAATGAATTTTTCACCCTTCGTTTGCGCGCCACCAAGACCCTACCCGCCTGGAGGTCCGGCAGAGAGGATTGGCTCCTTCAGCAGGGTACATGGTACGAGCTGGATCGCGAAGGCTGCATAGATCTTCTCCTCTGAGGTATAGTTGCGTCCCGGTGGCATTTGGAAGGGTCGGTGCGAATTCATCATGTGTGCGGACTGCAGAGGAGACCGCCTGGAGTCTCTGGGAGCCGCCACCTTCTCGCCGTGTGGTTGCAGCCACACCCTGCCACATCTCTTCGTCCTTCCTGCTGGGTAAGCGAGGCAAGATGAAAGGGCGAGCTGATCGGTCCGCATCTAGCTTTCGCGAGCAGTTTACTGGTCATATTGCGATCCCGCCCATGTGAGCTCCGGATGGCAAACACAGAGAACAGGGTTCGCATCAAAACGTTTGCTTCATGTTCCTGAGGGGCCAGTCGACCCATCAGCTGATATCGATTGTCGGGTTCCTACATCCATCCTTCTCCAAGCCCCATTCATGAGGTCCGGGAGATGTTGGCTATGAAGCTGCAGAGTCAAGAATCAGCGGTGTTGTCGAGGACCAAGACCAACAAACATGCGCCTTCCCGAATTCCTGGCCCAAAGAAATGTCACATGGTCGACGTGCTGAAGTAGTAATTGCTCCACAGATACTCGTAATCCTCAATGATGCCTCCGACCAGGTCCAACAAGGGCTTGCCCTTCAAGGCCTCCGCCGCGCCATGTATCCAGCCTTTGGTGACATTCTCGTAGAAGGCACCTCGCATGCCCCACCAGGCCAGATTCCAGCCGCGCTTCTTCAGCTCTTCGCGTTCCAGCGCGGACAAGCCGTTTCGTGCGCCACCCGGAACTCTCGCCGCAAGGTCACGCTTCGCCAGTTGGCGGGCAAGGTACTCGACTGATACGCCGACCAGCCAGGGCGTCCACTGTCGCTTCCACTTGTTGCCTTCGTAGCCATAGGTGCGAGCCACGCGTTGCATCAGAAGAGCATAAATCAGGGGACGCAAGGTATACAGCACTTCGGCGGCTTGGCCGCGCATCGTGGTAAGCTGATGAAGGAGTTGCTTGGCGGGTTTCACATCGTCGGCCGTCAAGACATGATTAAGAAGGTATGCTGACACCGTTTCTGGAGAGGGCAGTGTGGGCAGCGTGAGTCCTGTTCGAGGCATGCTGTACGGCTCGGCGATGGACAAGGAGGACGGCGCTTGTTTGCCGGAGTCGGAGAGCGGCGGAGTCGGGACGCCTGCGTCTCCAAGGACATTCTTCACGTCGAAATTGTCAGACGTGAATTCCTCCTCTACAAAATCCTCGTCGGGTTGTTCCGGAGTCACGGGGGCAAAGTCTTCTCTCAGCGGCATCGGCGGCGTGAGGGTGGGACGCAAGTTTGTCAGGCGCATCAACAGCAGGCGGCAGATGGCCTTGAAAGACTCCAGCAGAACAACCACGCGCCATCTTGTTCTCTCTCCGCCGCGCCGTCTCGCGATCATTTCCCATAGCAGTTCGGTATATTGGGCGATCTTCAGGACGGTGGCGATCTTGTTGTATAGCGACGACGAAGAAGTCCAGAATGTAGTATACCGAGCATGAAGAGAGGGTTTCGGGGTCTGCGGCTTGAGGGTCTTCGCCTTGAGCACTGTCGGCGACAGCGCCAGGATGACGGCGCGGTTCTTGAGGATGTGGTCATGGTAGATTGATAACAGCTGAACGAAGGTGTGCACCGATTCCGAGGCCAGCTCGGTGTCGTGAAGCCTGGCGCCGGGCAGCAGGTATGTCAACGAGCGCAGGCTGCTCTCGATGGTCGATACCGATGATGAGTTCGATGCGACATAGTTGGAGTATGTGGAGGGTAGATTGATGGCTGTCCTGGTCAGCTCAGCGGATGCGCTGGACAGGCAGCGGACGGTCGTGTGCACGCCTCGGCGGATCGACGAAGCCGCCGTGGAGGCCATGATCCAGGCCAGGCGGTGTCGTAGGAGATGGCTCTGGCTTCTTTCAGACTACATCCAGCAACGCGCGATGAGGGATACGCGACGGGATGGGTGATGGGCTGGCGGGAGGGGGTGGTGAGTGAGCGAGTGACGGGGTGATAACATGGGCACGACGTCTTCTAATTGGCCGCCTGTCCCGCCTACCATTCAGCCTCGGCACCTGCCTGCGCTGGACATCGACAAGACTCACTCCAACCTTTCTCAACCTGCCACACTGCTGTCCCGACGATGCCATTCTTCACGTCTTGAGCATACTCGGGTTGGCACTAAGAACAAAAGAGCTGTAGCCTTTCCGGGTAAATGGTTGGCCACACTGGCAGCCCGGACTCACTTCGTGCATCTGCATCCTGGAAATTCCCATCTTGCCATCCCCTGCATGGGCTGAGACAAGGCTCCTGCATCGCTGCACCGCAGCGCAAACCCAATGAGGCTGGCTGACCGAGCCAACCATGCAAATCTGCACGGCCTAGTCCTTCGCCTCGGACCTAGCCTCGTCTCGTCTCCGTCGTTGATGCTCAATCCCACTACTCCTGCAGCCAGACAAGTTTTGACGGCGCGACTGGGGACACGGGTCTCTCTCTCTGGTCGGTGAGACTGCGAATCCTGGCCGTGTGCGGTGGCGGATGGTTCCAAACGACTATTGCGAGTCCTGATCGACGTCGGATGGTATTGCGCATCTCCTGACGCACGAAACGTACCAACAAACTGTTTCCCCCGGCATATTCTGGCCTTTCCGCGCGAATAGGGTTTAAAAAACTCTATTGGCGACGATTCCTCCCTGAGCCAGCGCAGTAAGAATGCCGCCCACGAAAGGACCCAAGCGTAGCAGCGGGCCTTGGACTTCGGCTCGTGTCCTCAATTCATCATCGCAGATCGTCCGCACCGATATACACGCCTTTCTCGTCACGGCTATCTCAGGTTGGAATGTTAGTAGTGAAACCTACACGGAAGCAGAGAAGCGCTCGCTGATCGATAGTCTGCCTGTGGCGTATCGCAAGTACGAGCTTGATGATGAGGGACGGCTGAAGTGCCCGCTTCCCACCGAGTTTGTGCTCGACGATCCCTACATCAAGGCCGCGACGCAGCGATTCAAGAACGATGTCGCTGACGGGTACTACGAAAAATCATGGCAAAACCAGGCCCGGAGAGCCATGCACGATAGGCGGGACGGCAAGTTCGACGCTTTCCTTCAAGAGCGCGCGGAAGAAACCTTTGGCGACCCCCGTTTCGATCGAGATAACGTTGTCGAAGGTGCGGGTGATGTGGACATGGAATCGAGCGATGGTTATCGGAGTGAGACTACGGCCCGGCCAAAGACCACCGGACAAGGCAAGCACGCAACACAATCTCAGGTGCTGCGACAGAAGCGAAAGTTCTAAAGGGATTCGCAACAATATTCTCTCGGGTGATAGGAGATTCGCGACCACCGCTCGACACCTGTTGTCGATATTCCGCCGACCCCCTGGATCCGTTTTGCTATCGGCTTCACCGCGACGACGGATCAACGGCAGAAACTCTCAAGCCCTCGAAAGGCTGGGTTTCCTGTCCAGAATACCGTACCGGCCTAGCCACATTGACGAGCAAGCGAGATTAAGCAGTGCCTGACGACTACTTGCTCCGCGCTCACCTCTCGGGTGACTCCCATTCCGGTACTAGGGGCCAGCTGAAGCGGTAGGTGAGTTGAGGTCTGAGCAAAGGAGCCTAGTGAGCGAGTTCGGGGTCGTTTTCTGAAATGGCATTTTGTCGACAATCCAATTGTGGCAGACGGGTTGAGGCATACACTATGTATTATGATCAGGATCGGTGTTTCTTGATGGTCCCAGTCTCCGTAATATGTATTTGTAGGGCGCCGGTGATGAGTTCACGAGGATTGCACAGCGCGACGCAGCGCCATCATAAGCACGAGAAGGGAGAGAGGGGGAATTCGTAAGCCTACTAAGGGGACTGTGTGCTGCCCCGTTCGTAGGAGTCTGACGCTTTCCAGGGAGAGATGCAATGGACACGGTGGACCGCGACAGTCGCCCAACCTGGGGGTGGGACAAGCCGTGCTTCGAGAACTTCAAGCCCTAACGGACAGGGTTCGGTCCGTAGCAGAGTTCGAGCTGGGGGCCCTGGGACCGTCCGTCAAGCCGTGCTGCCACCAGGAGCTGGGCCAGAGGGTGGATATGTCCCAGGCCAAACGGAGCAAAGCACACATTGATTATTGTTTGGACCTTGAAGTACTGTGTAGTATACTTTTCCTCCTGCGGCTCTCCGCCGTCAGCGACTAATTCGGTGCACGGATGCTCTGCAACGTTGTAATGGCCCGTGAGCGACATTGTCCTGGCTCGCCCTTGGCGGTATCCTCCACAGCAAGCAACCTCCTCTCCAGAAGTCTTGCGTGCCCCAGCGACGGTGACGTGCCTACCTGCCATGAATTCCCTAGTACGAGTACGTAGCTGAACGAGTGGGAAATGGTCAGGTTTGGAAGTGCTACATTCCGTTTTCGGCCGGCAAAGTGTTATTTCGATCTCATGCAAGATTAGGCGAAGTTGAATCCCGCCGAGGAGGCCCAAGCTCGTTGGGGTTTTTTCAAATCTCCTGATTTGATGGTCATGTTGCGGAAGCGGAAATCGCCCCAGAGTTCTCAGTTAGCCTGACCCTTGACCGTGCAAGGGGTGGAAGGTCTCCATGTGGCACCGAATCGGATTGTACCCGGCCGTCGCGATGGGGCCCTCTGGATAAACGGACGAGGATGAGAAAATACGTACCACAATTACTAGTACTACTCCGTACTGCGCAGAGGGGTTGTTCAGAGTTCACCTTTGGACTCACCCAGCCTCCAGGAGGGCGAGAATGGTCGGTGGAAAGGCCCCTGGCACAGCCAATAACTGTCCCGTTGGGTGACGGGCTGACAGTACTCGGCAACGTCACAGGAGTGTGATATGGACGGAGGAGCAGGATGGCAGTCTGCGCCCAGAAAGGTCAAATGTGATCCCGTCCACAAGGCTGTTCCATTGTTCCAGTCTCGAACTTCGGCCTCTCCCTGGCGAACGAACTAAGTGGGAAGCGAGAGCCACCAGGTCGAAAGAAGGCAAGGCTAGCCAGTTGCGATTTTTCTATTGTTTGGTCGCCTGGAAACCATTTCTCGACTTGTCAGGCGCGTCGCCGTGCGTGTACCCCTTCGGGATGAATTCGACTCGTTGTCGCCAATCTTGACTGGCCTGACGTACCCATTTGCAAGAGCCATCAGGCGGTGGGAGACCGGACCGGGGGTTGCTGACTGGTGGGATTCCAGAAGACCCGACAGCGTGGTCCAATCGTGAATGCGACGGCAGGTCGATTGCCAGTTGGGCAGGGGAAAGTGACAGGGAG
The DNA here is from genome assembly GCA_000835435.1 of Phialophora macrospora. NCBI lineage: Eukaryota > Fungi > Ascomycota > Eurotiomycetes > Chaetothyriales > Herpotrichiellaceae > Phialophora > Phialophora macrospora. Next base: position 203,824 of record KN846958.1, on the reverse strand, counting down.
GCCTGGCTGTTAGCGATTGGATCCAACAGGATTCAGGAAAGGCGGCACCCAATACCCGAGCTAAAATGGACGAACAATTGGCCCGCCGGGAGACCAATACAGTTAGTTGGGCGTGGGCCATCGTATGGGGCTGTCCAGCCGGAGGACAGGGGTCGCGTTCAAATCAGCTCCCTAGGGGCAGGGTTTGCCAACCGGGCTCCGACCACCAGGTGTTTGTGCCGATACTTCTGAGCAAAGCATCACAGTCGCACACCGGCCTGGACGCTGAGATTTTCGACTCCTGTCACTGGCAGCCACCGAGCTCAAGCACGGTTGGACAGCGATCCGAGGTTCGGCAGCAATCCAGGAATGGTTCCCGTCAGTTTTGCATTGCCGAAATGCGAAGACTTGCAACACCTGTTCCCTACATAGCACGAGCGATGAAACCAAGAAATTCTGCATCCTCGGCATTTTCCAGGCCCGGTTACTCGTTCGCTGACCGGGGAATCCTGGTCTCGGTTTAACGGTCACCCGCCTTGCATGCTGGAGATGTTCGGCACCTGACCTGCTGCCAGCCTGCCACAGAATCCCCTGTGGTCGGGAGGCGAGCTCCCAGGAGTAATTGCCCGTGTTTGATCTGTTCGTGCGCCGCCTACATGCAGATTCTAACTTTGTGCGCTGTCATGTCCACGGGAAAGGGGAAGATATGTCCATGGCTTCGCCCCGGCGCTGCCGCGGTCATAGGATCCGCGCGCCGCCAGAGCTGCAGCAAAGTGCAGTGCAAGGCAGCCAACAACGAGCAACCGTTGTCCGTTCACTCGATCATGATGGTTCAGGCGGGGAGGCGCGGTTCTCGACGAGGCATGAATAATCGTGCTGGTTGATTGCGAGTGCCAAAGTGCGGTCAACTCACCGCCCCAAGGCCTCACCGCCTCGGCTCAGGGCCAGCCGTGATTGTCGACGACTCCCAACACTGTGATGCTTGATGTCAGCTATCGTTGTCGCGTCCGTAGGTGAACGTGACGTACCTGCGGGCACTCCGCAGTGCATGTTTCCAAGTCGTGACATTCGAGACTGCGCGTGTCTGTGTGACACGTCCGACTTGTGGGCCTTGCGACACGAGCCCGGCCCATGTACTATGTATGCAATGAACTCGTCATGCACTCCGGGGAAAGCTGACTCGGTTTGTCGACGGGGGCGGTTCTACGAGTAGCGTGCATGTTTGACAAGTGCCTCCCCGTCCGCGGTGCAGGAGACATGGCACAGTGCCTGAAAGCCAAGGGCAGCCAATGACGGAGGCGTGTGGATTTGGTCGCTGACTATGTCCTAGCGTCGAGTGTTTGCGGCGAAATGTCAGTTGGCTGCAGACCGGCGTCTGAGAGAATGGCCAGCGCGCGGATGCCGGTTGCAGAGCAATCGTCGTTCCAGCGTCCTATATCATGTCAAGCCATCTCAAGCCATCACAAGCCATTGCCCGCCGTGCTGGTGCTCCGCTATGCTGCACTGCGCCCTAGTGGGATCCGAAAAAGACTTTGGGCCGACTCCCCGGCTGACCTAAGAGATGGTGGGCAGCGCCAGGTCTGCTTTTTCGAGGGCTGGTGATGACCATCGACCGCTGGACTGTCTGCGCAACAGAGTGATAAGAGTTTGGAGGAGGGAGCAGCGTGAACACCCCGCCACTGTTCTTGACCGTCACTTCCCGTCGTCACAGTCAGGAGCGGCCACCGCGGCGCCAGCGCGACTAACTAGCATACACCTGTCGGCCAGACAGAGCGGCGGGGACTTGGGACACTCGGTCGGTGCAGGACGGGGGAGGACGAGAGGGAGCTCTGGACGAGGGCCTCTCTCATTGGCACTCGGATACAGGTCTTCAGCTGGACGAGGTCGCGCTGACAGCACCCCGTCAACATCATGTGAGTTTTAGGCTTCTGCCACCAACGGTGGCATGGACGAACCTCCCAACAACATCCTGTGAACCATATCCTACTATGCTCCTTCCAGCCACTTAGGCATTAGTTCGCATATATTTGTGGGCTCTGGCCGCCATCTCCTGCAGAGGGTGTTTGACGCCATGATGCTTCGCCGACTCGCAGTAGCTACCGTGATGCCCCATCCGCTGCAAGCCTCTCCCTGGAAAGGTTCGAGCGCTGGCCCCAGCACGACGATGGACTGGGATGCTGGCCGCTGACCCCCTTCTGGATCTTTATGCAGCCATCCACCGTTAGCGTGAGGCCCTAATGGGACCGTGAGGAATGGGTCCCTTTCCACTTTTCCCCCGTCCCCGCCCGGCCCAAGAGACAGAGAGGGCCGATGATATCAGCTGTGCTGGGGCAGTTGTTCGAACAGGCGCGAGGGCCCGAAGTAAATCGTGCAGCACGCCAGCAGCCGCTGCGTGCGACAGAGACATGGACCACGGCGAGGCGAAGTCCCCAGGCAGGCTTCTCGATTGTTTGCCCGCCTGCCACGCCCGCTGCCACAAGCACAGCGCCGGGAATGGATGTGGACCATGGGTTGCTCGTTAGTGCTCAGGGTTTTCCACTCTTTGCCCACTTCTGCCGTTGGATCGATCTGTGGGAAGGAGACAATTAAAGGACAGCCGCTGCCCGGACGGGCCCGCCTTCTTGACCGCTGCTTCCAAACTGGAGTTCGTTCGCTATATATCCTGTGTGCTGGGTAAACAATGCTCTTGTGTCGAGATTGCAAGCCGACCTACAGGCATTGTGGTGCGGCCGTTTTTCAAACTATTTGATCGTAGAAGCTATTTACCTACATAACCCCCCCCCCCTCCCTCGGGTACGCTTTTCCGAACCCATCGGCTTGGAGTCTATTGTCTGGAAACGCCGGCGCCTCGCTCTGGTCTCGCCAAAGAAGAAGCCCGCCCCGTACGCACAAGCGAGGATTCTCCTGGTATTAGTACACCACTCCGTCCTCACCTGTGCTCGCTTTCTCAGCCTGATCCAACGCTGCCCGACTCCTGCCGTGCCTGTGTCTTTCTTGCATTGTATGGCAGCACCCATTGACCTCCGGCACCCGCTCCCCCACTGCTTCTCTCCAACCAACGACGTCTTGTTCCAGCCCTCACCGTGGATATCTCGTCGCTGCTCAAGCCGAACGACGAGGACGACGGTCGGTCAACGAGCTCTCCCGCCTCAGTATCTCGCTCGGGGTCGGTGCCGTCGAGCGTTGCCACCAGCGTGGCTCCTCTGCCACCCCAGCCGCGGTCGGCTGTGCCGGCAAAGAGACTGTCTTCGACCCAGGACCATGCGATCCAGCCCCCAGCAAAGAAGCAGTCCAAGTGGTCTCCCGAGGAGGACGCGAAGATCATCCAGCTCCGCCAGGATGGTATGAAGTGGGAGGACATCAGCAAGCACTTGCCCGGCCGCAGTGCCATTAGCTGTAGGCTGCATTATCAGAATTACCTGGAGCGTCGGAGCGAATGGGACGAGGACCGTAAAAATAAGCTCGCCAGGTTGTACGAGAGGTATGCTGAGAAACGTCGCACCGAATTGTCTTTGGGGAGCAGTGTCAAGATGTCAAGATCTTGTACCACGATCCCGCCTGCCTTGTCACAATTTCTCCGCGTTGATGGTTTCACTGGCTGACAATTTCTCCTCCCCATCAAGGTTTCGAGCAGACATGTGGGCACGGGTGGCAGAAGAGATGGCGATGCCGTGGCGAGCGGTGGAAGCCATGCACTGGCAGATGGGTGAGCATGAAATGGCGAAGCGGGCTGGGGTGACACCGTTCTCTCTCTCCAACCCTGCGAGCGGCATCGAGTCTGCTGCTCTGCCCCCGAGACCACCACTGCGGCAAGTCGGACCGCCTCCGCGAGCCTTGCGACGAGAGTCTATGCCTCCCGAGACGAGCTTGCAAGGCCCTCAGCAGTTGCCGTCGCTGGCGGAGCTGACAGCTGGACTTCCTGCGTTTTCGGCACCACCTTACCACACCTCAGATCCCTTCCACCACCTGTACAACCACCCACGGGGCCGGAATGCTCCTTTCCGGTAACGACATGTTTTGGCGGGTTTGTCTTTGAGCGAAGCGTGTTTCAATAAACCCAGTACACAGAGAGGCGAAATGATTCCGGGTTTTGACGACGGACTTTGTGCTTTTGGCTGGGACATCCGTGCTGTGGCCGACAGAAAGAAGCTGTAATATAGTGATTTTGATACCCAGCATCTCTTACTTCCGGACCGGCCGCCGGCGTAAGGAGATAATGTGATCCAGTGACGACCCCGATTCTAGGACAATGGGAGTGAGAATGGCCATGACGCGTCTCTGGTCGTGCTTGACCTTGAAGCAGCCGCATCAGTCGTCTCAGCCGATCTCGGTGGAAGGAGCGCGAAGGGAGACCTGGGATGGTTCAGTCTTGCCGGGTGATGATGACCCACCAATTATCACGATCGTATCCCTCCTTGACCACTCTACCCCCGGCGGCGATAGCATCTTCCTGCAATTCACCCTCGCGGTACAAGTGATAATATCGCTGGTAAGTCGTGGGTGCCGGAGAGCAGGCGCCATTAGGCGGGCGTCGAGAGTCAGATTTCGTCGTCGATGTCGTTGGGTTGCGATCTTGCTTGAGAACCCAAGGCACAAGCACATCCTGTTCATCGCCGTGACCCCATCCTCTGCGGCTATCCTTTTGTTCCAGTGCCCAGACAAATATCAACGCCTGACCTCCACCACTGCCCGGCCCCTTAGACTTCGCGGCTGGCTTCAGAGTTCTCAGTATTTCTCTTATGGCCTGGACTCTTCGAGCGGTGTTCGAAAGATGGTGTATAACGGCAATCGATATGGCAAAGTCGAACGAATCGTTCGGATGAGGGAGGCTCAGGATGTCGGCTACAGCGACGCTGTGGGGTTCGTGTTGGCGAGCGATCTGGATCAAGGCATTCGACCTGGGAGATTGTCAGTAACACAACGAAGATGTCCTCCGCCCTTCAAAGTACCTGTCCGAGGCTATGATGAAGATATCCTTATTTACAGCCAGGTATTTCCCATTTCCACAACCGATGTCAAGGCCGGCCGATCCAGCGGGCAGATTGCGCAAGAATTCATCCACCACGGGCCACGGCTAACGCACTCGTCAACACCATACTCGACAGCCTCCCCCGCCCCCGTCGACGCACCTTATATCGGGTGGAGGAGAAGTGACCGGCAATATCTTCGTAGACCTCGTGCACATGCCGGTTTTCGTATTCTAGCTCGGGGTTTGCGCTGGTCTCGGCCATGGCGTCCCGTTCGCGTGACGATGTCGCAGATCATCGATTCTCGCGGAGGGAATTCGACAGCTCATGCAAGGCTGCAGACACCACTGTCGGATGGAGAAGAGGAACGGGCGATGTGCAGGATGAGTATTTTCGCGAGTGTGCGTCGCCCTTTTCACACCTGGCCCATCAAGCTTTAACGTTCGAAGATGTAACAAGCTCCAATTGCGCGCTCCGATCTCGATCTGCGAGCCGAGAAGCGGCCCAGATCCGAATATCCGGTGCACCAATTGTTGCGCCGGGAACCTATGGCACGGCAGAACAATCTAATCGTCGACCAGGGTGTCGCGGCGTGTAGGCACTGGTGCCGTCGCTGGAAAATAAGCAATATGGCTACTGCCCGCTCAAAGTACTATGCATCTCTATCCAATAGTAAGGTCCATAGGGTCAATGGCTTGCTTTTATGGACAAGCATCTGCGAGCATAGAAAGCCGATTCATGGTCATTTTCACTGTTCGAGACAAGGAACCGCCCGAATCATGAATGCAAAATCGTCCATTATTCCTGATTAAAATAACTCAAAACACACCCACGGCCGCTCCGGTGGGCAAAGGCTGGGTGCGACCATCAGAAGACGCAAATATGGTGGTGGTGAGCCCGGAGCTACGGATCATCAATGCCAGGACAATCGCAAGCAGAGGTATCTGAACAAAGTTAGTCCGTAAGCGTACGAGAGATGTCGGAAGAAACATACCCAGAAGAAGAACAATTTCCGATCACGGCTGAGCTCGACTCTCTCTATTCGATTGCTGCCAGGGGCTGCGGCTTCGAGGGAGGAAGCGTTTGATTTGGACCCTTCGCCCAGCGACAGTTGCTCGAAATGGAGATCGGCTGCAGCATCAGCAGCTGCCTGTAGCGTGGAAGCCTTCTTAATGCTCCAGTCTTGTTCGGTTTCTCCTCTGTCTTCAGGATAAAGATCGCCGTAGGCGGGAGGTGATGACGGACCAGGGGATGAGCTCCCTGTCAAAGTCTCCCACCACCCCTCGCGATGATTAGGTTGTTGTCGAGGGCTCGGACGCTGAGGGAAGAGGGCGCTTACTCGGCGAACCATGGGATACGCCTGGTAGTCCTGCAACGCAGCAAGGGGTCCGTTCAAGGTGGCGAGGCTGGGCATGACCGATTGGGCGCTCTCGTTGAATTGTTGCAATTGGGCAACCAGATGATCTCGCCAGGCTAGCATAAACGCCGAGGGTGCCACCGCTGGTGGCGGATCGGATGTATCGTTTGGAGAGTACTTTGACCCCGGTGACGCAACCGGCTGTACACTGCCTCTCCGCGAGTCCGGGACGCTAACTGTTGGCATCCGGACGATCTGCGACCGAGGGAGGTCCGGCTCTTCTGAAGAAGCCCTTGTTGGCGTCTCGTCATCAAGGCCGTCGGAGTCGTCCACATCGTCAGTGTCCGTTGTTGTGTAATGATTCGAGGCATTTTCCCAGAACGAACGCAGGGAAGATGAGCTCCTACTATGCAGCCTCAGAGGCGTTCCTCCAGCACTCCGTGATCGAAACCGGTCAACAGGGGTCATTGTTGCTTGGTAGGCTAGTAGAGACGTCGCGAGATCTGCAGGAATAAATTGGCGGATGCTGCGAGCCTGGTGATTGGCACCAGCCAAGCGAAGCCGATGAATCACATGTGTGTGGCCGTTCATTGCGGCGTGGTGCATCGGCGTGTGACCATTGTTGTCGACCATATTTGGATCAGCGCCTCTGGACAACAGACCCGCAACAAATCGGGTGAGACCCAGGGACGAGGCCAAATGCAATAGCGTGAGCCCCGACGGACGTTGCAGTTCTAGTCTGGCCACTCTTAAATGCCTTTTATCATCCATGTGCTCCAGGAATTGTAACATCATACCCTCCAGCTCAAGTGAATCCATTGACGCTGCGCCAGCGTGGCGTTGATGTCCTCCGCCCATGCCATAATTGCCTTGTCCGAGCCACATCGAATGAGACTGCCCTTGGAGGACCTGCTGGGCTGCAGAATAAGGGTCGTCTGTCGGATGCTGCAGTTGCTTGCCTAGTGTTCGCAATGCTAGGCGGAACATTTCCAACTCTCGATCGTCGACGTAAGTGAAAAGTGATGGTCTGGTTTGAGATTGTTGTGGCATCGTTGAGTATTGCGGATGGTCGTGCTTAAACACAACAGGGACAATCCCCGGCTGTAGGGCCGGAGGGGCTATGCAATTTAAACACTTTTCTCCCCAGAAGGTCGTGGTCGTGGCTTCGGTATCCCCAAACATAACCTCAAGCCCCTGATAAAAGCCATTCCCAAGAAGGGTAACTTCTGTGCCTCCGGTGACGGATCCTTCTGCAGGAACTAACTTGTGTATCAGTGGTGGCGTTCGTCGCGTAGGCTGGCCCATAAGCTGATTATTGACCGCTTGGCCAAACGCAGCATCAGCTGCACCGAAGCTGTTTCTTGCAGAGCCCGGGCTTCCAGGCCTGCTCGGCTGGCGAGATGGCGGCGCTGATATCATCGCGTGTCGCTGCATGTTGTCGTGGCTGACAGAGCGGTTGATATTGGCAGCAAAGGAAGGGTCCACACCATTGGGTGTTGGAGGACTATTCCCATAAGGAGCTGGACGTGCAGGAGGCACCGCGAACGGGCGATCGTGGGGTCCCATATAGGACGTCATATTAGGAGCATATGGGGACGAGGCGGCGGTATTAGGGATGGTAGAGGGTTGTGGATGCGAGTGCGTCGTGTCGAGGCGAGTCATGGTCAGTCCAGAAGGCAATTTCCCAGAACCACTCTGTTTCCGGCGTTTGATCGTAGGACCTGCGGGACCACTTGGGGAAGCAGGCCTGGAAAGGTTCCGAGGGGCGAAGGTTGAGGTAGTCTGAGGTAGCATCGCGGAGGGGACGGCGAACGGGGTGCTGGTGGAAGTCATGGAGAAGTTGGGATTGAAATTATGCTGCAGTGCGTGCAGATCGGTCATAGAGTAGGATTGCCTTGACATTTTCGAGTTGACGGCCTGAGCCTGAGGCTGGTGCTCATGTTCGTTGGTGGAAAAGACTCCAGCACCTGGCAATTGCTGTCCTGGAGTTGGGAGAGGTGCTGGTTGGGTCGAAACAGCGGTCGGAGGATTGTGAGTTTTGTGGTCATCGGTAATCATGATAGGATTTGTCAACGCCTGCGCAATGACCTTGTCACGACAGTCCTTGATTGTAAATATCACTTGAAAGCCCATTTTCTCGTTTTGGTGCCGGCAATAGCAAGCGATGCGCATTGGGAGCTCGACCTGTACGGCTCCGGGCGTCGTACACGAGGCACTTTGGCCCTCTTGGCTGCTGGTGTCTCGAGGAATTTCTACCCATTCCTTGACTTCGTTCGTGTTGAATACAACAACCCTCCTCTCTTCGTCTTTCTGGAAGAGCTCCTCCTCTTCTGGCTTTTTCTGCTTCTTCCTCGAAGCCCTTTTTCTCTCACGCTGTATGCAGCCAGCGCAAATTTGAACTTCGCCACCATTCAAAGGTTTGTCCTCATCGTCTCTTGAAGACCCAGACTCCATCGAAGAAACCGGGCTCGGTTGGGTATACGGGCCTAGCTCTTCACCCCTTGCGCGCGCCAACGCTCGCTGCAGTTTCACCTTGTCCTGCATCGCGCTCGTACACACCAAAGAGGTATGAAGTTCCAAGATCTCTGGTGATCGAGCAACCTCTGGCTTCGCTAGGAATTTGGGTTTCGAGACCGTATGCCTGGGCAACCTCAATTTCTTGGCGCCGGTTGGAAGTGACGAAAGGGTCAACTTGATGGGTATTTGGGTCTCGACGCGCGACTTGAGCGACGTAGGATGCACCGTCAACGTAGTCGATCCTTCGGTCGAGTTGATTGTTGACGGTGGAGAGGAGATGTCTTTGGTGAAAGTGGAGGGAGTTGTGCTTGACTCCGGGTCGAAGCTGAAAGTGGCCGTCGAAAATTGCAAGTTGGGCGAAAAGGTCGCGTTGCCGGGTGAATCCCCGTTCATGGTGATGTGATTGAAAGTTTCTTCCAGGCCGGATGATGGAGAGTGCTTCGTCCAAGGTGACTGAGCCTGAGTAGCTGGGAGCATAGCATTTAGAGGCGACGCTTCTCTTGATCCAGCAAAGAAGAATTGCGGTTGCCCACTGGGTATTTGTGTCGAGGAGTGCTGCTTGCCATAACCCGAGAAATTTGTCGCTCTGCCAAATGACGGGTTCAAGAGCGGCGTCTTGGTATTGGGGACTTTGTTTACCATCTCCAGCCCGCTTGGTGTGCTGGCAGCCGTCTCGAAGTCAAAGGCCGAGGCCATCTGCTGGTTGCTGGCTTCGAAATCCTGGTCCATGCCAGCCATGGAAGTGTCTCCGAATAGCTGCTCATTTGCTGGGATCGAAAACCCGTTGATTCCACTTCCCCAAGTGCCTTGAATTGTGTCATGTGCGGGAGGAGAGGCTGTCGAAGCAGCCGACATGTTGCGTTCATCGTCGGCGGCCGAGTCGGACGATGTGCTGCTGGAACCAGAGGCTGACCCCCGCGAGCCGCGCACAAATGCGCCATCGTGGGAAGGCGGACTATACGATTCGGATTCTCTTTTGATCGTGAGATCACTTGGATCCAGGAAGCCTGCGGAGAGGCCCGTCTGGTCGACATCGGGAGCAGGTGTTCCCAGAAACGCATCGAAGTCCTGTCCAGCAAATGACGGAGTCTGTCCCAAACCAGGCTGGAAAAGATACATGTCGTCGTCGTGAGCCGTCGCCATGTTACCGCTTGGCATCTGATCTTGTAGGCCTTTGCGTTTGTCTGTCACCGCCACACCCCTATGCCATCTCTTGCAACGCTCCACAACTAAACCAATATCTGAAGATGCGGCGGGGGTCGTCGGAATCGGAAAATCTCGTTGCGTCGATGGGGGTAGTCCGCACGGAGCTCGAGGAAGAGACGTTTCTCGCGGTGCTGCTTTGTGTGACGTGAGCTGTGGGTTGGTGGGGAGTCGCGGACCGATCACGTCCTCAAAGATGGTGCCAGAACTCAGTGAGGAATGCGCTATTAGATCGACATGTAGCGAACTAGTAGATTAAATCGAAACCTACTGTGTACGCAACAGAGCTGGTAGGGCCTGAGGTGGTCGGTGAAAGAACAGAGTGCTCGTAGTGAATGATTAGGGAAGCTGGCTATGCTTAGAACGGAACTCGATCAAACTTGTGGAGAGGCGGAGTTGTCTGTGGGCGGTTCCAAGACCCTCCAGGCAAGACGCACCAGAGCGAATTTGCGCCTATCACCTCCAACTCGAGGGCGAGTAAAGTACGCCTAAGCTGCAGCGCTGCAGTACCGCAACACTCCGCCGTGCCTCACCGAATCTCACTTTCATTTACTTCCATTTCACTTGAATCTATCCTTGGTACGAATTCAGCGTGACCGTGTGCGCCAGGGCAGATGTCCGTTGTCCGACTCTGTCCGGTGAAAAAGCAATGGTTGACTGTCTAGCTACTTCTCCCAATTCACTCCGAATCCAGACCTTCACCTCAAATGGGCGTCATATTTGCAGCGGCTGGAAATGCGGAGCAAGGGTCTCGCGAAAATTCACCGTTTCAATGATCAAACGAACACACCTGACCGTGGCAAAAGCGGGCTCGGCACCAACGCAATACGATGTACATGAAGAAGCTGTCACGCTCCAAACGGAACATATCAGTCTCTTTATCGATAGACCTTAAGTATTCATATTTTCAGTCTCATCGCATGTCGAGCGGCGCGGCTGATGTCTGCCAGTTCGACTGGCCTCTATCGACGTTCCCATGCAAAAGCCTTGAGCGTTTCCAATTCTCGAGATACCTCCGCCTCGAGTCTCAAGCAATGACCCAATCTCCCCATACGTTCCTCGCGCCTTTCTTATCAGTGAACCAGCCTCTTACAGCTTGTCCTCCCTCCCGCAGCCGTTGCACAACCCCATATCCCACCCTGCCCACTCTTTTGCATGCTTGACACGGGTGGCACAACGCCCCGGGTGAGGTCTCGCCCTCCGCCGCCTCCAATCAATGAAGCCGACTGTGGCCACATGGCGCTTTATCCCCTCCCAGATCGCCAGACCCTTTGGAGGAGCCGGCTAAATACTGGGAGGAGCCAAGGCCTACGTTGAAAACACCACAAGAAAGCTACTCCAGACTCCCCAGTGCTTCGCTAGAGGCTCGTCTCTTGAAAATTTTTACTTCTTGCAGTCTAATGGGAATGGCACAAGAACGTAGCATGGAGTTCTCTCATGAGCGTGGTGCTTCCGGCCACATCAGGGCACCACTTTTCCCGGAGTCCACGGGCAAAATTTGTCCTGTGATGTTGCCCGAAAAGTTGTCGCTGGCAAGGAACAGACAAGCTCTTGCGACAGCTTCAAGTGGGACAGTCTGTTTCAACGCCACGGTTGCTTGAGCCTCGCGCCACAAAGTGATCGGATTGTCCTCGCATTCTTTCGAGAATTGCTTTGTTGCAACGGGCCCCGGGGCAATGGCATTGACACGGCATCGTGGATGGATGTCGACTGCGTCACGGGAAAGAGACTTGACAAGCCCATACTGGATTGCCGACTTGGAGGCTGCGTACGCGGCGCAGTCTGCCACTCCAAAGGTGCCTGCCTCGCTCCCAAAGACAATAGCCGCGATATTGCGACCTTGAAATTCTGTTCCCTGGCTCTTGATGTCTCGGAGCCAAGCGCGACAGGTCAAGAAAGTGCCATCTACATTGACGTTCAAGATTCTCTTCCACTCCTTCAGTGACATGTCGACGAGAGAATCATGTTGACAGTAGGACAAATCGACTCCGGCTGCCAACACGCAGGTTGTGATCACCCCATATCTTTCTCTGGCCGATTTCATCGCTCTCTCCAAGGAAGCCTCGTCTGTAATGTCGGCCTGCTGCGTCTGAAGGCGTGCATGCTCAAAAGGCTCTCGTGGGTTGGCGAGGTCGAACGCTGATACGTACGCTCCCGCTGCCAGAAATGCTCTAACAAGCACGGTTCCTATAGCGCCAGAGGATCCAGTGATCAATACGTGACTGCCCTCAAGGCCTAAACCGACATCAAACGACAGTGCAGCCATGTGGAAATCGACGATCGCTGGTGGGAGGGCGGACGAATTTGAGATTCGGTAATTGAGGTGTGAAACTCTGTTGGTCGTGGTGCAGAAGCTAACGGCCGCTTACGATAAACACCGCCGGTCCCGATACGTACCCCTCTCGATAGTACGCGCTAAGTAGTAGCGCTCCACTTGCCAGCACCGCTCGATGCGGTTCTCAGTCGGACTGTCTTCTGGAAGCTATAAGAGTGACCGGTGAAGCTGGTGCTGGGTGGCCCTCCCACAACCGTGTATTCGCTAATCCGGCGTCGACCATGGCAGAATCCAAGAAATTCGACCTTGTTTACCGTGGCACCTATGGCAACGACCTGTTGGGAAATATCTTGTTCGTGGTCGGGAGAGGACTTGATCCCTTTCTTCAGCGACACATGTTGAAGAATTCACCTTTACCACAAATCGCGTCGGCTCTTGGCCTGCGTGCTTCCATGCCGGCTGTCACCGGCGGCGCTCCCCTCTCGACAACGGGCCTCACACCATTCCAGACGGTCATTTGGTGTATGTCAATCGGCTCTGCGGCAAAACAAATATTCTGGAAATTCGTCGTTGCCAGAGAGCCCATCTATCCCAGCACAGCATTCGCAATCAGCTTCTTCAACACCCTCCTCAACACCCTGAACACGCTGGCGTACAGCGCTTCTGGGAGCAATCCAACATACTTTCCACCCTGGAGTGTGTACGTCGGAACGGCATTGTACATCACGGGCATCTTGACGGAGACCCTCTCGGAATTACAACGAGACAGCTTTAAGAGCGACCCTAAGAATGACGGGAAGATCTACACCGGAGGACTATTCTCGCTTGTCCGCCATGTGTCCTACACGGGTTATTCGTTGTGGCGGGCTGGCTATGCCATGGCAGCAGGCGGTCCTCTCTGGGGGATCTTTGTCGGGGCCTTCTTTCTGAGGGATTTTGGCACGAGGGCTATCCCCGTACTGGACGAGTATATGGGGAAGAAGTATGGCGAGCAGTGGAAGCAGGTCAAGCAGAAGGTGCCATATGCTCTAATCCCCGGCATCTGGTAGAAAGGACCTCATTCTCCGGTGTGTGGTCCATGATTGCGTTCAGCGAGCAGGAGTTGCCTGGGTCGGCGTTTCGTACTTTTCAGAATCCCTACTCGGACGATAGTCCAAATACCTTTGATACATTGTCACCCATTCGACGAGCCAGCTATCTTGAAGAAAACGTGATAGTGCTAGACCCGGGATCTTCTTTTTGACTATATATATTCTCAGTATATTCCCGCCGGTATCCTCCAGCCTCCCCAAGTCGCCGTCACCCTCAAAGAGCATCCCATTGGTGTTGGGCACCCTCTTGCAAACAGATATCAGGTTCAAGTTGGCTCGATGCATATCAGCATCTCGTGTCACGCTTGTGTCGTGACCATTATCGTTCATAACTTCGTATACAGGAGGGACTCGGAAAAAGGCAAGTAGCTTTCTCAGTCCTTCGTCACGAACATCCCATCGGTCTTACACCGTTCTGGCCGTTGGGCTAGATCGACTGCTCCTGCCGATGGACTCCTCGCTTTCATCGTAACTGGGCAGCCCGTCTTTGCTCCTGATTACATCCTCTCTCCTGCTGACCTCCTCGCTCCTATGCCGTACCCTTCTGATCTCGAACGCGATCACAAAGATCAAGTAGAGCAAGAACATGGTGGCGGCAATGACGCCGTACGCAATCTTCGCTTTGGTGGATGTCGAATCGGTCTGGAAAGGACTGAATGACGCCAATCGAATCCCCAGGCCGCCGTTGATCATGGCGAGCACAATGAGAAGCCGCCCGAGCCAGAGGTGGACGCGTCCTGGTACTGTCCGGCCGGGAGGCTTGGTGGGCTTGCCGGCATCAGCATTCTGGGCGCGTTTCTTGTAGATGGAGTGGTGGACGGCACCGAACTGATTTGGGAGTTAGCATTGGAGACACATTCATCGAGGCACGTTGACGGAAAGCGTCAGACACCTGGGTCTGGACTTACGATTGGTTGGAAGAAGGCCAATGCCAGGATTGCAAGCCCGAGCTTCGGATGAGGATCGTCCCAGACGTCGGAATACGGGGCCAGCTGTTGAGCGAGCCAGATGCCCAGACCAGCGGCGACGACATAGAGGACATAGCTGAGGACTTGGCCGACAGCGTGAATCTTGAGGACAATCGGGTTCTTCAGGTTGAGGCGGAGAAGGATCGCCAGAGACGGGATGAACATGACCCAGACGAGGGCTGCGATGACCGCATGAGCGATGAGTATCCGAGTTGCCTTGTTGAACTGAGTAGGGTCTGAAAAGAGAGCTCCCTGGGAGATGCCGTTCGAGGACGAACCGTCGCCGTCGCCGCTGCCACTATCGTCGGATCCATCACAATCGGTTGCCCAAGGCGGGCAGCCGTCGCCGTAATTATTGCCGTCCCACCATCCCTGGCCGAAATGAGCGTGGGCAGATGCCGCCAGCAACGCTGTGGTGTATAAAATGACGGTGATGCCTCTGGCCATGGTCAATGCTCGGCCTCGACGATATTGCTCGTGGTCAAGACACAATTCTCTTCAGCACGGAGGGAAGGCAGGAGAAAAGAAGGCGTGGAGGGGCGCTTCAGAGGCCATACATACCCACATACCGTGTGTCAAATGTCCGTGATCAACACCAGGGGGCTGGAGGAAAGCCGTGAGGTGCGTGTCTGTGCCGCAGTCTACGGAACAAAAATGCTGGGGCACACGTATACCTCTGACCCAGAAATAGGAGCAGTGTCCCCCCGGCCACAAATCAGCGTTGGGCATGAACGGGCGATGAAGCTTCGGGCTTCTTGGGGCCGCGTAAAGCGTCGGACAAGGGTGTCCGATTGGCGCCACTTGATTGGAGGTCACGCCTGTGGCAGTGTTTTGTCTGAAACCTGGTGGCCAATGCCCGCGCTCTGACGGGCTGAACGGTCCGATGCTCCGACCTCGTCAACTACCTTTTGTCGACATCCTATTTCGAAAGCGCTGGACCTTGTCATCATACATATTTGGCAACGGTCGAAGGATCTCACCATGCAGCATCGGGCACAGAAAGCCGCGAAGCATAGGGACAGTAGAAGTTCAGATACTGACCTTTTAGTGTGGTACATGAATGCCTTTTGGGCATCCTTGCTACAGCACTGGTAGTCGGGGTCGAAATGGAGGCCGTTTTCGCCAGATTAGAGAATAGGACAAGTATGAAAAGGTGGTGGCAGACAAGCGTTCAACTTCACATTGATGTGTCGAGAGCGACGAGCTGTCATACCTGGTTGCAAAGAACCCGGATTAAGCTCATTTGACTCGAAATCGTCGGAAGCCTGCGGCCGGCATCAACCTCCTCGCGCCCTGTTCGTTGATGCGCCGCAATGCTTGCTGGCAGCAGTGAATGAATGAAACTTTTTCCTTCAAGCGGAGCCGAGTTCGTATCAGCCCAACCCCAT
Source organism: Phialophora macrospora (assembly GCA_000835435.1). Classification (NCBI taxonomy): domain Eukaryota; kingdom Fungi; phylum Ascomycota; class Eurotiomycetes; order Chaetothyriales; family Herpotrichiellaceae; genus Phialophora; species Phialophora macrospora. The sequence continues at coordinate 188,079 of KN846958.1, read as the reverse complement.
CCCCCGACGGTCTGTTCGGTTCACATGTGATCTGATCCGCCCCAACGAGATTCCTCGCAATCTTTCTTTGCTCGTCTCCAGCAAATCCCTACATCGCAGAGACCATTTCGGACTTCCTCCATCGTCAACTGGTTCAAAAAGACCTTTCACCAATCACATATGGTACACCCAGGATGTTGAGCCGCCGCTGATTGTGGAAATTGAAAGTTTTTGGCGCAAATTGTCGTCATTTGCATGAATGTGTGTGTCGTCATGTCATCAGAATGCTCCATGCGAGATGTCTCACATTGACCATCCGTGGGGACCATATTTTTGCGTGAGTTGGAAGCGAAAGGAAAAGTGCTGATTGTATCGTCAAGGCCGCTCTTTGCACGACACCTAGTTTGGGCAAGCGGATTGCAAGTGACCCGGTTGCTTGCCTGGGTTATTCAGTCAGATACTGCTATATTCCAACGGGTCGGTGGTTCTCACATTTGTAGCAGATGCGCTCAGAGGTGGGCTCGGACGGGCAATCGCGAGAGAGATGACCTTGTTCGCCACAGTTCTGCAGGCGATGTTAGTGGAAGGCGGATTATAAGTCAGGAGGAATGACACACGTAGCACTTCTGAACCCGTCCCTGCGTGCAATCCCTGGCTTACAGTTAGCAGGACAATACCTTCTGTTGAGACCGCCGTACGTACCGTGACATGTGACCAATTCCACCACAAGACTAGTTTGCGGAAGTCAGTGTCGATTGAAACGCGCATCAGAGAGAGGACTCACGTAGCAGGTCTGACCGCCGCCGCTGCCGCCACCGCGGTTGTTGTAACCCCCGCCAAAGCCCGAGCCCCCGCTTGTACAATCACTTCACTGGATTAGCTGATATGGCATTGCAAGTTCTGAAGAATTGCGTACCGTGCTATGTGGCCCTGGCCTCCACAGCGATAGCATTCTCGGCCAGCTCCACCACCAAACGAACTTCCACCGCCGTAGGAATTTCCACCAGCAGGACGATAAGTGTTCCCGCCAGCGCTACCCCACCCGCCGCTCGAGTCACCAACAGGGGCAGCCTGAGGACAGTCGCGAGCAAAGTGACCTTCATTCCCACCTGCGCACAATGAGGATATGTTCTCCCTGGAGGTTTTCTTTAGAAACTTGACTGACACTTGTAGCATGACTTTGGTTTGGGAGGTGCTGCGCAATCTTTGCTGAGATGGCCTTCGGCTAAGGGATGTAAGTATGCGACATTTCTGTCATCGAAATGTGCAATGTACCTCCGCAATTGTAGCTAACGGAAGTCAGTGAGATGAAAATGAAAGTTCTCAGCGGGTGGGCTCACCAAGTTGGATTTCCCTTCTTAGGGCAGTCTCGAGCCTGGTGCGAAGAATCGCCGCAGTTGTAACAGCCTCTGTCCATGTTGTTGATTGGTGTTCTTTTGTCAATCTGCGATCACCTTAAATTCATCGATTAGCGATTTGCGGGAGAAGACAGGAGTAGGGGGGCAGAGTCTGCCCATACGCACCCGAAGAGTACGTTAGAGATATATGATGGGAATAGGACGTTCACGACTGGAGGTTTTTGCGCAGTGAGTGTTTCGTCAAAATTGTGAAATAATGGAGCAGCTGAATCTGCGCAAAGAGACGGGAATGCAGCTAGCGCGGATTGGCAGAAATCCAGGAACAACTATTCCCCGAAATAGAAATCATTAACGTCATCGTCGAGGCCAGCCCATCGGGTCACCAGTCGCCTGGCCAGACCAATCCTTCCTCCCCTTTGGCTCGCCTCGGCACTTCCCATTGGGTTTCCATTGTCACAGGCAAAGTCACGGTGTCTTATTCGTCTATCATTCGTCGGCTGGATTACTCCGTACTGATACTGGATTAAGTTCACACCTCATCGGCGACCCTATGTGTTATTTCAAGTACGTGGGTTTGCATAGGAAAGCGGGCGGAAGTCCCGCACTGATCTTGCACCACCTCAAAACTGAGAATCCGTTCCTGACAATACCGGACCGCTTACACTTTCAAATCGCAATGTCTAGTGCTAATGGGTGAAAGAAAGTGTGGCCGGTGACAAGCTGGTGGCTCGTTGGCCACATTCGGTTGTTGTAAAGGGCCGACCATGCCTCTGCCGGGCAGGGTTCTTCATATCAAGATAGTCTTGACAATGCTATTTGTTCGAGATCTCCTTATTCTTATCCGTCCAGTCGCTACGTAAAGTCGTATAGAGCCATTATTTGCGTATGGTCTGCTGTTTCGCCTAGCACCGCGACTTGGTGCTCATCGAATCCCACCCACCGTCTATTCAGCTCGAGTTCGCGTTTCACCTCATGCAAAGCAAGCCCCAGTCCAGAGCCCCGTCGGGCTAAGGCGGCTGTGATACTAGACAAGGCCTCGACGGCTCTGATCTGAGTGCTTGTTTTGGCTGGAACCCCTGTCATTACATTCTCTAGTTCCCATACCCGTACTTCGTCTCCACGAGAGCTAATTGACACTGCCTTTCCCCTGTTGTTGACCTCTGCGCCCGAAACGGCAGAAGTGTGACCCCAGAGCCGTCGCCCTGGGCTGATTTCAAGACGGTCGTCGTTCGAAGTCACGAGGTAACTCATCATGGTATTGTCCGCCAGCGTACCTATCAGGTATGGATGCTCGTAGGAAAGAGAAGTCGGCGGACTTCTCATCTGAGGATGCAGCGGTAATGGCATGGAGCTCGTGAATCGCGTTGCCATATTCCACTTGTTCTGTCGTTCCGATTTCGGGTTTATGGTAGACTCAAGTGTAGATGCCAGTCTGGTCTCTAGGAATTGTCCAGCGGCGCTCAGTCGGATCTCTTGCAAGCCCATGCACCATCCAGAATAGAGCCGCTGAAAAGCGTACGCAACCGCAGCAATGATGCCACTAGGCGTGTGTCGGAGAGACACCGATAGAGGCGAAAAGGAAGCATCAGATTGAAGCCGCGCGACAGTTGATATATTTCCACTGCACGAAGTTTGCGAGGTTGCGGTACCCAGCTGGTAAATGCTCAAGAAATTTGTTTTAGAAACCGTCATTGCATAGGGATAGGCTAGGGAGACGGCTGATAGGGGTCCATCAGCAGATTGATGACTGGAATGGTGTTCCAATTGGTCTTGTTCGTAGACGAAAATTGACCATGAGCCATCCTCAAAGCCAACCAGGACATTTATCCGTCGACCCACAGTTTCCGCAGACAGAGAAGTTGCCTTCGATGTCGTATCAAGGGGGAGATGCGCTCGGAACGTCCTTGTCCCTTGATTAGACGACGACCAAGCTCGGAGTCCTGAAGGGTCGACGGTGAATATGATGCCGCTTTGCACCTTTGCGATGACAGGGGGGGCAGGTGGGCGTGCGACTTCCAGTTCGTGAAGTTTTGCTTTGCCGTTTGACCAATTTGTTCTTGTTTTGAATCGACTCTTCCAATCAATCGAGCCATCGTTGCTGCCTACCACCATAGGCGTCCTCAAACGATGCCTGCGGAATGTATCGAGATACTTCAATCTCCAAATCCCCCGGTCCATGGCAAGGGCTCGCATCCGGCGCGACACACATTCAGCCTGCAGTAGTTCTCTTGTAGGTAGGTAGGAAAGGATGCGGAGGAGGATCTCGTCGCTGATATCAAGTAGATTTCGTCTGGAACCTGTGCGACATCGTTTTGCGCGGACATTCTCTCCGTCGGTATCCTCATTGCTCCTTCTTCGCTTGGGCATGTCGACAATGTTGCTTGAAGTTGATCGGGATGGCGATGGTTTGGAGTTCGTCATCGCGGTGAGGGAAGATTGCCCACGATAGCCATTCAGCCTCGCGCCTCTGCCCCACCTTCCGCTAGCCGCACTCCGGCTGCAGGTAAAAGCAGCCACTGTGGCTCAAAACGAGTAACGTTAGCCACCGTGTTTGGGCTCCACAGACGCGGTCGGTACGAGAGCCATTGACGGGAAGCACTGAAGGGTCCCAAAGGATCTCCCGTTCTAGTACACGCGACCGAAACAGACCTCATGTCCAGGCCCGGGAGCCCGTCACTCACGTCGACGTTAGAGTTGGCGCTTACGCAGAGCAAGGCCCTCCACCAGCAAGTAGAAGACAGCCAAAGAATCATTGATCGCCTGAAGCGGGAGAATGAAAAGCTCAAGCAAGAAGTGCAGGGCCTACGCCAGGCCCAATCCCAATTGCAAACACCTCACTCAGATCTTACAGTTCAACTTGACCAGCTGTTTCGGAAAGATGCAGAGAAGCAAGCAGAAATTGACAGTCTCAAAAAGCGTCTAGCTCAACCTACGCGTACACGGACACCAAATGCCTCGTCGCCTACTTGGTCTGGGAACGAGCAATCACCAACAAATGTGTCCCGCAAGAGGGCTAGAATCAACAGCCACGGACACAGTCCATTGTGCGATATTGACACAAATTTGTCTCCAGACGGCCGCCCACAACAGCAGAGAAAGTCCAAGGGAAAGTTCAGGGATAGAACGACCGAGGCTATTTCGGCTCTCGCTGAGGATGGTGCTGGATGTAAGAGTGACACTGAAGGCCAGCAGAAGACAAAAGCACCTATAGATCCCAGCAGCTCACCCAACCAACGTCTCCAGGGATTGTTATCAGCGACCAGCGTCGCAGCTCCAGTAGCACCGGAAGTTCATCACCCACGCCCCGTTAAGAGGGCACCCATGTTGATCAGAGGAACCGTCAACGACGAACCGCTTAGGCGGCGTCCGGTCCATTCTCTCAACCTCTCCCATTTCAAGGTCAATCCGAAGTATGCTGGAGGACTCGATTTTGCGTTCAGGGAAGTTGTTCGAGGTAAAGAAGCGAGAAAGTGCTTGCCCGGCTGCAACAAGGCGGAATGCTGTGGCGCTTCCTTTAAGGCGTTGGCGAGGACGCTCCCCCCGGATCCGAAAGTATCCGAAGACGACCTATTGCTTGAATTTCTGGGACCGGGCTCGGAGGTCAAAATCAGCGGGCTGACACCACTGGCGCGGACCAATCTGGTGCATGAAGCTCGAGCGAAGCGGCTGGCAAACGAGTATGGCAGGATGCACAGGGCGAACTTCGAGGCACCATCTTCGCCACCGGAATTCTGGAGTGTGGATATTCCCAGCACCCAGGAGCAGGAGGAGAACCGAGAACCAGCCAGGCTGAAGGAAATGAAGGAGGTTGCGAAGCGATATGACGAGGCTATGAAAGGTGGTCGCTGGCTATTTGCAGATGAATGAGATGATGCCAAGACCTGAGAAGCCGGCCAGACCAGCTGCCGACATTACCACGGGAGTCCGCATTAAGGAGAGGTGGAAGAAACGGCAAGCCGCGCGAAGTTGACTGCGGGCATGGTATTTACAGACGAGGTCTCACAGGATTGCGGGCTTTCAGCTGGGTTAGGAATCCAGCACCAGGTGGTCGAGACGGGACAGAGAATTGGAATCTGCGACAGAAGACTCTCTTCCTCCCTCAAGATCGCTGTGAGGCGTAATGAGGAGCGGTCACACGCAACTTCACAGTGACTGTCACTCCTCCCTTATCTTGGCGGTCAAATTCCTCACACATTCAAACGAGACCTTCTCCTCAACCTTTGCGTCACTCACCCTTTCCCGCCCCTGCTATTTCCTCCTTCTTGCTACTTGTTCAGCTAACAATCATGCTCCGCCTACCTCGAGCCCGCACGCGACGTCCTTTTTGATGGTCGCAGGCGCCGCGTTGGTGGATGTCACTTCGGAGCAATACCCAATTCTCTCATTTTCTTTCGAGAATCTACGAGATGGACACCCTTTCGAGTATCGGAATGACGCACCCGCTTCCACCAAAGCCCCGAGCCCCTAGTAGCGTCGACCCTTCACGCGTGCTTAATATTGCACCCAGCAACGACCGTATCTCTCTTCCACATAGGACCATGCCGTCCCAGTCACCGCCGACTGCTCCCACGGCGCCGAGGACCGGATTACAGACAGGTGTAGATGTGCTTAACTTGGAGCAACTGAAATTCTCAGATAAGTACAGTCTGAGCTGGTACACCGACAATCTTGGCGCAGTGATCCCAGTCAAGTACCCTCCAAACAGGAAGTACATCAGAAACCCCTTCCACAAAGTTCTGGATCGAGCTACCAGGTATCACAATGATACGCGACCTCCTGGAGTGGAGGAAGTGACGATCTACGAACGGCCAGCTTTCAGGACCACATGTCGACAGCTAGCATCTCTCATTCCTGCCGAGTATTTTCCACCAGAAGGGGACAATATGGTTCGATTCTTAGAGGGGGTTACGGGTTACACAAGAGAAAAAGCCGGCATGAATCGTTATTCTGGACCTCGAACAAAACACAGCTATTACATAAATCCGACTTTGACGGCAGAGGCACCACATCCCGCAAGACCTGGAACTCTTGAAACACGTCCACTCATCAAGGAGGAACCTAATACGGACTCTACCGCAATTGCTGGGATAGCCGGATATTCAGAAGAAAGTGCTATCAATCTAGACCCAGACGACGCAGTCGAGACCATCTTACCATTGGTGGAAAGTCCGCAGCACACCAAGCAGACGAAGAGCAAAGGCCCGGCCAAGAAGTCCAAGCCCTCATCATCGTCAAAACGACGCAACGAAGGCACCGAGAGCGAGATTACCGAGAACGAAGTTATCGAGACGGACGATGGCGCCCAGGCCCCGGAGGTTTTATCCCCACAGAAATCTAAGAGATCGTCCCCTAAGAAACGCAAACCTTCTCAAGAGGATGCTATAGGTGTGGATAATGCTCACCTCATTAATGCCGTAACCGCTGTGAAGGCCGGAGAGTCGTCCGCCTCAAAAGGGAGCTCAAAGAAACGCAAGAAGTCCAAAGAAGCTGTTGATGGTGTAGACAATACTCAACGCGCCGAGGTTGTTACTCCTGAAAAGTCCAAAGAGTCCTCCGTCTCGAAGAATCGCTCGAAGAAACTCCAAGCCAGCGAAGGAGCCGCTGAAAGTGACTCCTCCAGGCTCACAAAACTGTCCTCTTTAAAAAAGCGTAAGAGATCGTCGAATGAAGTCGCGGAAAGTGCGGACGATGCTCCAAGAACTGAATTCGCATCCGCCCAGCCCATAAAACCCTCTACTACGAAGAAACGCAAGCTCCTCGAAGAGCCAGCTGGAATTCAGGGCCCTTCCGATCCAAACGAGCATATATCGCCCAAGAAATCGAACAAGTCAAAGAAATCCAAATCAAAGCAGAAGAAGAAGAATTCTCCGGTAAAAAGCCATACGGAAAGCGAACATGCTGCGCCTGTACCAACCCTACCACAGGCGAAGAATTCAGTGGAATCACACAAGATCCACGCGCCTGCGGAATCAAGTTCGCCTTTGCTGCGTGTCGAGCGTAAGCGAAAGTTCCTTCTGCGGCCTGAGGCTTCGCCCTCGAAGGGAGATTCTCCCAATTTCAATACTGAGAGCTCTCCTCCCCGAGACGAGGAAGGCACGACCGCTATGCAGACTGCTGTAAATAGAAATAACTCCGCCGATGAGGATGGCCATGGTACTGGCTCTTCTGATCAGGATGAGGACGAGACATCCCCGGTGACTGTGCGCCGCTACGCCGACAAGCTGCTGATAGAAAGGCTCATGGCTGACAACCAAGCGCTGCTGAAGAAGCACGAAGAGGAGATTGCGGTGACCAAGCAGACAGAGAAAGAGGAACGCCGAAGACTGATGGAGGGGTCCAAGGCGGAGGCCGAGAAATACCGTCGCGAAATTGCCACGTTGAGGTCCGAGATTGCAAAGCTGACGGGGAGGAAACAGTCGCTAGAGAAGTTGTTGTACAAAGGAGCCGGCATCAGCCCACCCGATCTGGAAACAACATTGGTTCGTGTCGAAGAAGGTATTTGCCCTTATCGACGATCCTTTCAGATCGTCCACAAGTGCGACGAGAACAAGGCCAAGGCGGAACCCAAGGGAGGCAAGCATACCAAACACTCGGCCAGCAATATTAACCACGTCAAGGAGGCGCGGACCATCGAGACATCTGAACCCTTACGCTCAGACCACGGGGCGTGCCCCGTATGCTAACACCACCTGTCAGTATGACCTTAGCCTGTGGTTGAGATTGTGAAAAGGAGTAGTAGAGTTGTAGACCACAGCATAGCTCGGGAACGAACATCGAGCCCCGGAAAATGTCGTGTCCTTCCCACCAGGCAGACACAAGCACTCAGTACGGAACCATGAATTGCTAGCAACTGAGCCAAAATGAACATGTCTGGAACATGACGCTTTTCTCTTCACATCCAGTCGCACGCAATTGTGTGACAGACCTCGACTTTCCCAGCCTCCTAGGTATTGTCGCTAGGGTGGTCGACCATTCTGATGTGGATTTAGATACTCATTGACTGCTTTGTCTGATGTAAGCTGGACGCGTAATGCTACTTTTGAGCTATCAATCAATGCTGTTGATGCTGGGATCATTCCAAAAATGTTGACGTGCACGCTTCTTCGTGCCAGCGCTGCCTTTGCCGTATGAGCATAACACCATCACCCATGCTTTGACACTCGGGCTCGAAAGAATGTAATGCAAAAGAGGCAACCCGAAATAGATGACAATGACCCCGACTACTGACCAGTCTCCGCTGGAAGGAAAGATGAATCTCGCGGACAAAGCGAGTGGACCATCCGAACACGCCGCTGCCTTATGTTTCTGTCCACGGGGAACACCACACAACATCCTATCGACCCATGTGTACATACCGTTGTATTTCATTCTGCTTTCTCTTTCTCTCGCGGCTGGCGCAACTCAGCTATCAAAGATCCTACTCGTGTTGTTAGAAGTCAGTTCTTGGAGTGGACCAGACCGGGGAATGGCTTACGGGGCGAAGACGGGAATGCCGCGCGACTCAAGTGAGTAGACGACCCTGCGTGTGACGCGAGGGTTTGAGATCACAAAAACAGCCTCCGCGTCAGACTTCGCGTACAACTCGTAGGTGTGCTTGACTAGATCCGGCCTTCCAGAAAGGGTGGTGTTGATTATCATCGCCTCGGGATCGGCTCTGAGCACCGTTTCTAGGACATTTTTGGAATAAGTGATTTCGGGGGTTGGGGTACTCCAGAGTATTCGGCAGCAGACATCCCTCTTACTGAGCAGCGACAGGATTGGGCCAATACCTGAGCCTGTGGCGACCAGGACGAGTTTTCGAAATATCGGAGCAACGTGCAGCACCCCCAGGGTAGGGATACCTCTGACCCACAACGTGGTCGGAGGTGATTTGATGAGCCGAGATGTCCAATCGCCAGCTTTTGATACGAGTACCGAGAATCCTGGGCCGTCTTCGTCAGGGATTCCCGCAAATGCGTGCCACTCGAGAAGGGGGCTGTCAGAAATTCGGGGAGCGGCACAGAGAGGCAGCTTGGTGTAGGTGAAGTGTAGCCGAATCGCATGATCCGATAAATGTTCTGCATTGACTTTGACTTTCCTCAACCACACCCAAGGCAAGGCAATGGAGATGGTGGCCACCAGAAGGGTCCAGAAGATTGGGCTGTTCACTACGGCTTGGCTAGCCGGTTCCGGCGAGTAGGCGTCGTGCACCTTCGCGTCCGTCAACAGGGCGAATTCGACCCAGAACAGGCCTACCGCGGTCCAGCCTGCGAAGCGGTGTACTAGCTCAAACTGGTTGTGCATTCTTGCACGTATGGCAGGATGAGCCATTGCGATAATGGAAAGGAGCAGGACGTCAAGGAGAACGGTGATGATGGCAATGCTGCTCTGATGCCTCTGTACTCTTCCAGATTGGAATGAGTTGACAATGGAAACGTTGAAGAATGCGAACCACAAGGTGGCCGACATGGCTGCCCCACTGTGCACACCTCCGAGGTGATATATCTTTGCAGATAGCCGACGAATGCGCAGAGGAAACCACTGAGGACATTTGCCGAAGATCCAAAACAGTGTGTTGATGACGAGTTCTTGTCGCATCAGTACACCAACCGTCAAGTTGATAGATACGGCAGTTGCAGCGCGTTCCGGTGACATCGAGACAAGTTTGTGCTGTGTAGCCAGGATGATGATGGCTATGATGTTCGCCGTCAAGACGAGGGCGTTGAGGCGTCGATAGACGGAGAAGATGGTCCACCGTAAGTTACGCAACAGGCGGGTATACTTTTTGTCAGGCATCTGCACCCCGGGTAGTCGGTTCTTTTCGAGGATGAGAGAACCTGATCTGGAAGACCCTTGATCTTGTGCTACAGTAGTATTGTGCCAGGCCAACTCTGGGTCCTCCGCAGAGGACGTGGTAGGACGTTCGCCATCGATTTCTGATATAGAATAGTTTCGAACATTGCTCAGCTCTGGATGGAGACCTCCGTCGTTGGTGACCACTTTTCCGTCACCGAGGTCGAGCCGGTTGTGGTGTTGGTGAGATTCGAGAGTGGAAACAGGAAGAGTTCTGATTGCCATGGTGGAAGAACTGCTTGAATTTATCAGCGAAACCCTCGACAATGCGCGTTTGCGATGGCCAAAAGGTCAAACGGAAGCCCAAGTGAAGTAGACTTGTCCTGAGCCGTCTGCGAATTCAGGGGTGAGTCAACAAAATTCCGCGAAAGTGAGCCGATGAGGTCACCACCTTCTGTGATGTGATCGTCAAAACATCGGGCTCTCCCTTCGCCGAAGAATGTGCAGGCAAGGGGTGAGGCAGTCGGGATTTGTGGACATGACAAAACATGGGTGCTTACTAGGTGTCTTCAACAGGGTTTCGATGCCGTGACGTCGCAAGGAGCCTTACGGGATAAGATGAGACGGGGTCATCTGTGTGAAGGTACCGCAGTGCCTTATAGCAGTGGAAGAAGTACTGGAAGCGGAAGCGGTCGAAGGCGAGGTCATGGGAATGGTTGTTTCTGGTTTCCGGACAGGTGAATCAGACAGGATGATCGTGTATGGGATATAACTTTTCTGAAACCGAGCGTGATCGAGTAGCGGGGAGGTCAAGCAGCGAGTGACTCCGGAGTGAACTGGGGGCGAGCGACGATGAGTGTTGGAGCTGAGGTGTTGCAGGTGACTCGAAAACGTGGGCAATGAGAAATCATGCGGCCGATCCCGCAGGATGACAGAAACAGCGTGAAGAGGCGAGGCCGAAATGTGTGCGTCCGGAGGTAAGCGAGCCACACAAGGGCAGCTGGTGTGATGCCTTGAGTGATGTTTGCGATCGAGATGCCTGGTGTTGGTGGCAGTCGCAGTGATGGTGCAAGCTGTGTGGGTAACTCGCGTGGATTGCTTTCCGAAGCCTTGGATTCGTCCTCGATTGGGAACCAGGAGCACGCACGCCGACGGAGATCCCTGGGTTGACTGACCCATGACTTTGGGTCGCGGCAATCGATCTGGTCGAGGCATAAGAAATGGACCAGTTGGGTTCGCACTTCCGGTAGCCAATTGATAGAGTCTCCAATATATTGAATTGAGATCCAGTCCTCCAGTGACCGCAGGCACGGCCTGCAAGCGTTGCGACAAATATTGCCTTGACTGAGGAAGGACTGAACCACGCGCAGTTGCCACTCAGCACTTTCCTATTCTTCGGTGTCTTCCATCTCCACCATGTCAATCACGATATGCTCACTGCAACTTCTCAGAGATCCCCACCTGCAGCAGGTAGATACAAGGGGGGTTTCTGGACTGACTAATCTAGCCGCTGTCAGGATCGCCGTGCAGAGCAGAGAGATGCAAAGCGAAGCCCGACGTTAGTATGAGGAACTCACCGCTCCCATCTCGACGTCGACCGGTGAGCAACACGGTGGTCTGCGTTGGGACTGGCAATGTTTCCTGCCCATTGCAACGGTGACTTGGCCCGCGCCACTCTTGGTGTAGTCTCCATGGTGGCGATTGCACTGACCAATGTCAAATCCATTCACTCACCGTGAAGCACTCTTCGCTCCCACTCCAGTAGCAGCTGCCTTTTCAACCGGATGGCCTTCAGCTTGGCCGCTGTCTACCACAGTTCCCCGGCTGCGCTCAACCTAGCGCACCTTGGTCTCCCGTCAACTGCGCAACCCACTGCCTGGCAGCTGTATCATAGACCACGTACACGGCTTTGTTCCTCATCGCCAGGATAAAGCGTGCTTCTTGCAGTTATTGTCCTACCTGATGGTCCATCCATTGTGACACCTGTCTTGCGTCTCTGCAAGCCACCGTTACACAATGTCTTTCTCCAAGGTCGACCCCACCGTTGTCATCGATTCTGTCTGGACCTCTCGAAAATCTGTCCCGATTCCACCTACAGACATTCTAACATATACCTTTGGCAATCTCAGTCGATATGACGACAATACCCCGGTGAGCCGCCGGAGCCCCCGCATGTATTTGTGTTGTTACTGATCCCGCTTCGTCGCCTTCAGATCTTCATCGACGCGAACCATCCGACTCATAGGATTCTTGCCAGGCAAGCTCTCCAGACTGTGCTTCAATTGAGCAAGGGCCTTAGAGCGCTTGGCTTACAGGAGGGGGAATGTGTGTGCTTGCATGCCTTCAACAACGTATGTCGCACTTCTGTTGCTCAAAGTCGGCTGCTGCCGTCTTTTGCGCTTCGTTTCATGCTGTGCGACTTGACTGACCAAGGCTCTGTAGATCTGGTATCCCTTGATCTGGCTGGGAATAATCGGTTCCGGGGGTCGTCCTGTTGGGTCCAATCCCAGATACACCAAGTCCGAACTGGTCCATCTGCTGGATCTGACCAAGCCAAAGTTCGTCTTTGCTCAGATGGATTGCATGGACCCAATCGTTGAAGCCGCGGCCGCCGCCCAGTCCAAGATTGACCCCTCCAACATCTTCAGCATCGACCCTATGGAGGATGCTCCGGCGGTCGCCGGTCCAGAGATGAACCCTTCTGGCGTTGACAATACCATCAGTGCTGCGCTAGTTGTGCCATCCAAGAGTAACCAAGCCCGGATGGATGCGACGGTTGAGCCCAGGACACCCATAATTGACGGCCCTTGCAATGCTTCCAGCCTGGCTAGAAGCAATACCCCGCCTGTCCGTGGTCACTCCAACTGGCGCACATTGCTGCTCAGAGAGGATATTGATTGGCCTCTTCCCACAAATGACAGTCAATTCGACCAAGAAAGTATTGCAGCGTACTCACTGACCAGCGGTACGACCGGCATTCCAAAGACTGCCTTGATCTCGCATCGATCCGTTGTTGCGCAGACTGCGTTGCTTGAGGATCAGTTTAGCGCCAGACCATATCAAGTACCATCTACTCCCACCCTTGAAACATCATAGAACCCACACTGACACCAGTGACAGCCATCACAGCTTGTCTGCCTGCCTGTCTTTCATGCGTTTGCATCACCCCTGGCGATGGTATTACCACTCCGACTGGGCATTCCGACTTTCTTCTTGCCCAAATGGTCCCTCCCGGAGTGTTTGCGAGCAGTTGAGACGCACGCCATAACTGATGTTCCGGTGTGTCCGCCAATCGTTAGCGCCCTGACCCAGCTGCCAGTTTCAGAACACCCCCGACTCAAAAGCCTCCGACAGGTCATTTCAGCCGGTGCCGCCTTGCCTGCAACTGTACAGAACGAATTATACCAAGTCTTGGCCCCCGAGGCACTGGCAACCCAAGTTTGGGGCACCACTGAGGCAGGATGGCACAGCTTCGGTGACGTGCAAGAAAGGGACCATTCGGGAAGTGTCGGCCGATTGCTGCCAAATGTACGATTGAAGCTGGTTTCGGAGGAAGGTGCGCTCATCGCAGAGGAGGGCAAGCCAGGCGAGGCGTTCATCAAGACTCCCATGCTATTCTCCGGATACCTCGAGAACGACGAGGCGAACGAGGATGCTTTTGACTCGGACGGCTTTTATCGAACTGGCGATCAACTGTTTGTGCAAGGGGGCAAGCTGTATTACACCGACCGAATTAAGGAAACCATGAAAGTCCATGGGTGGCAGGTATCACCGACAGAGCTCGAGGGCGTTCTGGTCCAGCACCCTCAGATTGCGGATGCGGCTGTCATCGGTGTAACTCGAAACAACTCGCTGGGCGTCCCTGAAACGTTTCCAACTGCCTACGTGGTGCGCAGCAGTCTCAATAGTGCCAACCCGCTGACGGAGCAAGACGTGAAGGAATTCATCGCCTCGAGGGTTATCTCATACAAGCGTATCACAGGCGACGTTAATTTCATTCAAGAGATCCCTCGATCAGCGGCTGGAAAGATTCTCCGCCAGACTCTTCTTCAGACTGCACGATCTGAGTGAATCCTCACATCGACAGCAGAGAGATCACTTTGGTCGAATGCTACTGAGGAGGGAAGCTGGGTCCTGTTCTGACATGGTGAGGGAAGACATGTGTGGCCAAAGGTCAGCTTGACCAGATCGCGGCCCTTTTTCCTGAAGGTTCTCACTTAACAAGCCACATATGTGATGGAAGATAACAAGAGGGCCTACCACGATCTTGCTTGGATGTGGTCAAGAGATCGCTACAAACAAGACCGGATGAGGGCTTCAGCAACGTGGAGTACGCGCACAGAAGGCGAGCTCGTGTCCCAAAGTCAGAAAGCATACTTGAAGGCTCTTCCACAAGGTACTTCAAGACGCGAATAGATGAATAGATGCAACTGTTCAAGGGCGGTGATGAATACTGACGAGATGAAGTAGCAAACAATCACGATCTTGGCTTGGTCAATTCTAAAGTTTCAAAGGACGTGTCACTACGGTGTCATACGGTGTCATTTGAGAGGCTGCACGTGGCCGTCCTCGCCGTGCACATTCTTGTCCATCGAGCCACGCAGAAACACAGTCCGAGCATTCTTCCCCAATATCTCCCCTGCCACGTGCACGCTCAGATCAAGTATTGCAATCCTTGGCTACATCGAGTCATCGAAGAGCAGTGATAGGCCTCAGATCGTGACCAAAAGGCGACTTCGGGATCTCACGAATCTTGCAAAGTGGCTCCGAACAGCCACCACAGGAATGTCTTTGCAAACACCAAGTGATTTGGTCGTGCAGGTCATTGTGCCCAATGACACCAACCCAGCCGGGGCCCCGTTACTTTCAGCAGAACGTCGAATAACACCGTCGTGGACCGTCTCGCAACTGAAGGCGAAGCTTGAGCCCGTCACGGGAATTCCCTCGTCCAGTCAGTCTCTGCGCACAAGGTCCTTGCTCGACGGCACATGGATTGAATTCGACAATGAGGCTGATTTACTTTCGACTCCTCGTTATGGACTAAGGAGAGGCTCGGAAATCCAAATCATTGACCTCCGTCCCAGACACGAGCGGCAGAATCTGAATTTCCTCGCCGCCGATCTGAGTTCCGTCGAGAAGTACCAAATGCCCGAGGACCAGTACGAGAAACTCGACGACTCCGTGCTCGCGTGGAAACGGCGACAGAGGCTCGGGCGCTTTGACCCGAATGCGAAGTCTCAGGCCCAGGTCGCGCAAGAGCGCAGGAAGAAGGACGAGACGGAGATGGCGGCCCGGGGGATCAAGGAGGGCCTGCGGTGTCGGGTCGGCAATGACGACGGAAAGAGAGGCGTCGTCAGGTTTACGGGCGAAATCCCAGGCCTGGGCGGGCCGAGGGAGGAAGGATGTTTCTGGGTCGGAGTCGAGCTGGACGAGCCGGTGGGGAGAAATGACGGGAGCGTGTCTGTCGAGACCGAAGGCGAGGATGGCAAGCCCAAGCATGAGATGAGGAGGGTGTTCGAATGCCGACCCAAGTACGGCGTGTTGGCCAGGCCGGAGAAGGTCGAGGTCGGCGAGTTTCCCCCCTTGGATGACCTGGTGGACGAGGATATGGAGGAGATTTGAAAATCGTTCAGGGTCGTCGCGCCCCGCAAAAAGGCTCCCGGTCGAAGCATGTAGAAGCAGCAGCAGCAGCAGCAGCACGCGAAGACCATGCGATCGCCTGGTTGAGCGAAGCTTAATCGCCGCGACTGCCAACATCCCGGCTTATGGAAAACACGAGCACTCTAAGGGGGAAGGGCTGGATCATTCATCGGGCAACGCGAGATGTTAGGAAACTACGGAAGCGAGAGCTCGGCATCCATGGTACTTGAATCCTCAAGGTAAAGCCATGCTGCCCCCATTGGAACGAAGTCTCAAATACATCCGATAGCTTTCTCGACTCTGTCCTCAATTACCCGTATCCCATTCCTTCTTCACTCTGGGGAGACATTTGTTCGTGGACGTGTCATAATGACCTCAGACATGCACGCCCAAGGCATGCTCTAATAGCAAGGACGAACTATTCAACAATCGTCCAGACTCGGGCTGGACTGTCACTCCAAATTTACTTTCGTAGCATAAGACGCCTGCACATCTCTCATTATGGCGCGCGCGTAAATATGCGCGCATGACTATCACTCCTCATCTCCTGTTGGCTCAGGTTCGCATGCCTGACTGAAGAATATTCGTGCTGGCTTGTTCATCTCGTTCTCAATAGAATACTGGTTACCTGTGCTCAAGTCAGTCCGGCTAACATTCAATACAAAGACCGTGGGCTTCTCCAGACTTACCTCGTGGAACTTGCCAGAACCCTCCCTTGCCGATGCTGAATCGGTTCATGCTCCCAGTCTCATCCCCGCCCAACGGGCCTACCGTAACTGTGACTCTCCCCTTGACAACAAAGAAACTCATATGCATCTTTCGGCTGTTCTTCGGCCGCTTGAAGCCGCCAGGGGGGAGGTCGACGAGTCCGGTGCCAAAGAACCTCGTTGACAGCAACTTGGCATATCGGAAAGTTGGGCCGTCATGCGAACTTGACCCCTTGACTTCTCGGGTCGGGATTGCTGCGGGTGCATGAGCGATCTCGATCTCCTGCTCTTGCTCCGTAGGCGCTTGTGCAACATTGTCCCAGATAGCGACATTGCCTCGCAGGGTGCCGGTCTCAGTCTCCCATGGCTCGGCATCCGGGTCTTCTGGGAGGTCGTCAGGGCCGAGATCTGAGTCTGACGTATCGCTTTTGTCTTCTTCTGCTCCTTTCTCCTTCTCTGCGGAGGTCTGCCGCGCCTTGCCCTTGCCCTTTTTGCCCTTCTTCTTCTTGCCTTTCGATTTCTTGCTGTCAGGCCTTTCTGGCACTTCTTCAGAGCGCACAATCTCCTTGATGCTGTTGAGTGGGAAACGCGCTCCGTCCGCCAGACTTGCCCCGCCAGGGCTTGCCCCGTACACGCATCGCTCGTTCCGCCAATATGCCAAGGGCTTAACGCTGACTCGGCCGCTTCTTGTGTGGGTTATGCCATCATCCGCGGGAGTCTCCCGTCGCAGGATGTACAATGATCTGGGAGGGCCTGGCCGTGCTCTCACTTTTTCGACAATCACCTCGAGTTCTCTCTCCTGTCGAGAAGACAATTTCAAGTTCGTATCCATGTCCCTTAGGGGCTGCTTTCCCTTCGCCTTCTCTGACAATGGTTTGGGGCTCTCCACTGGGGAAGCTGTGTCTCTGAGTATGGGAGGTCGTCCTCTCTTTTTCGCAATTTTGATTGGCCTGGGAGAGGCGGCCGGCTCGTCCTGGTCGATCGCGTCGGATTTTCTCTTCTTCCTCGAATTGGCTTTATTTTGTGGTGCGGGCATTGCGGGCTCTTCGAGCTCTCGGTCCAACTCGGTTTCATCGTCGTCAAAGCCTATGTCCGGGGCGCTCGGCTCTTCGGGCGGCGTCGTTGTGACACCTACCGCGTGCTCGCTTGCTACAGGGGCACCAACGGGACCCTTTATAGCTGCTTCAAACTCTTCTGTGGCTTCGTCATATACATCAAAGTCTCCATCCTCGATAGAAGGAGAGACTTGATTCTCGATCCGCCGTAGTTCCAGACTGACTCTTTTGTGCAGCCGGGTTGGAGTGATTGACGTCCTGCTCGCGAGGGGTGACTTCCGCGGACTTGGGCTGAATCGCCTCGGTTGCGTCCTCTGCAAGGTTCGCACTGAAGCAGGTGGCAGATTTTGCGCGTCCTGACTCGGCGTCGACGCGCGATGTGGGGTGTTTTCAAGCTCCTCGATGTCTTCGTGTTGCAAGCTCTTGGTCGTGGAGAATATGTCGACGCCGTTGCCCTTCCTTGCGGTACCGCTAATACCGCTCTTTCTCGGCGAGGCCGAACGTGGAGGTCGAGCTGGTGTATTTCGGGTCGACCGCTGCGCAGACAGTGCCGGAGGAGTAGCTTCTCGTTCAGTCTCCATTACCACCATGTTCTTCAACGGGGACGGCTTCCGAGGCGACGAGAAAATGGCTGAGATCTGTTCCATCCCATAGGCATCCAGCGGTTGCTGGTCGAGAGTAACTCCAGTGCGCCTGTGCCCGGTCAGCGACAGCTCATACTTCCGGTATCTTCATGCCCTCACCTTCCTGCCTTCCCAACCGCCGAGTAGTCGACGTTGGCAGGTTCTCTGCGCGCTACAGGTCGCGAAGCCATGACGATCAGGAATGAAGTGTCTATACTAGGAGGAGCATATGGGCAGCTAATTCGCCACAAGATATTGTTGAAATGCAGCCAGAATGTTGATTGAGATCAAAATGCTCTTGTTGTCTGTGAAGCCAGATTGGGGTTAGCTTGCTGCAGTCGAGTGGGGCGTACTATGGAATATGATTGGCCAGGGCCAGGAACACCTCGGCGGACGCGTCGCGGGCTCATGTCGCGTTCTATTCTCACCATGAACCTTTGTACAGCGGCTTCACCTGACCTGCACCTTCAGCAGGAATACAAAGTCATCATGGAAAAGGACGAGATCGCCGTCTCAACAGTATTTATTCCACCATCTGTCAAAGACCATCAAGATGAACTCTTGTCCGGCAGATCCTACGCACACTACAGCGGCATCCCCGAAGCCATCACGACGAGGAGTCCCTCCTCACCTGCTCCAGGAACACCATGTGTGCTAGGCGTGGATGAAGCCGGTCGCGGTCCGGTCATTGGCCCGATGATCTACGGAGTGTACTACCTCCCCATCGAGATACAGCAGTCCTTGCTGGCCGACACCTATCACTTCGACGACTCGAAAGTCCTTACTCCAGCAGTGCGAGCAAACCTGACCAAAGCAGTTTGCACCACCGACCACGATCTGTTCAAGTCATCCGGGTGGGCGATCAAATCCCTCTCCGCTCAGGACATCGGTGCCGGCATGCTGCGGTATGGTGGATCGTACAATCTCAACGCTCAGGCCATGGACGCAACCGTCGAGTTGATTCGAGGGGTGCTCGATCGCGGCGTCAATCTCACCGAGATCTACGTCGACACTATTGGGAGACCCGAAGTCTATCAGAAGAAGCTGGCGCTGATCTTCCCGACCATTAAGATCACCGTCGAGAAGAAGGCTGACAGTCTCTTTCCTTGCGTCAGTGCAGCAAGTGTGGTCGCCAAGGTCACTCGAGACGTCAGCTGTGAAGCACTCTTGGAAGCGTATACGCAACAGCAAGCTGCACCAGCTCCAGCCGAACAGGTGACTTGGGGTTCAGGGTATCCCTCAGATGCCAGGTGTGTCGACTGGCTCAAATCCGCGGTTGATCCCGTCTGGGGTTTCGGAAACGAATGCCGGATGAGTTGGGCAACCGTCAAGGATATGCTCGAGCAGAAGGATGGGCCAGCACGGAGAGCAGATTGGCCGGACGACACCGACGACGAGAATACAAGGATTTCACAATACTTCGGCGCCAATGGAACGTCAGCACCTAAGACGGAGAAGGAGGAGTTGCGGTCTTGGTTCGGGACAGGGGTTGGACAAGAAGCATTTTGAAGCCGTCGACTGATATTTACCGACACCACAAGAGACCCGTCTATATCGATCCACGCCGCCAGTGAACGCCACGCCAAAGCCGCGAAACACAAGTGCCATCAGCTCTTGGGTCACAGCTTCGCCTTCATCCACAGGCCTTTCATGGCGCCTTCGATACCAGGAAGGTTGGGGGGCCCATCGTAAATGTCCCGCTCCACCACTCTTGTATTGACGTGCAGCGGACCCAGATCCGTCACTTTCGCAGCACCCAACAACCTCGTTGCAGTGGCGGTCTCATCTCTCAAGATCTCCAGCACTCGTTCGACGCCTGCAATCCCACCGGCCCCGAGGCCAAAAAGAGCCCCACGGCCAATTCCCACAGCCTTCGCCCCCAACGCGAGAGCTTTGACAACGTCCGTGCCTCTCTTGATCCCACCATCGACGACCACATCAATCTTGCTGAGCACCTCTGGGCAATACTTCCTTATCTCCAGCAGAGTATGCACAGCAGGCGGGGCTGTATCAGCCGCTCTACCGCCATGATTCGAGAGGATGATCCCCTGAACCTGGGGCGCATGCTGGGCCGCGATGTATGCATCCTCATGACACTGCAGGCCCTTGAGGATGATGGGCTTTTTCGTGTGTTTCTTCAGCCAAGGCAACGTCTCGACCCAGGTCAGTGTCGGGTCCGTCCCGAAGAACAACGACTGGCCAATCCCGCCACCGCCTTTCAACGGGGCGCCCCCGGCATCCTTGATAGCCTGAGCGGTATCTTCGACGACGAACTTGCTTCGCTCGTCGTGCTCTCGCTTTCCCGGCACGGGCGCGTCCAGGGTCAGACAAATAAACTTGATCGCATCCAGCTTGTTAATCCTGGCCAGCATGTCCTCGCTCTTCTTCCGCTCGGTCTGGACATACAACTGCCAGCCGAATACCTGATCCGGACCAGCGTCCTTGACGATCTGCTCTGGTGTCATGCTCGCGTTGTTGCTGATCATCTGGATGGTGCCGAACTTCTTGCACGCTTGGGCGATGCCCCATTCGCCGTCCGGGTGCGCTAATCTCGCCATTGCGGCGGGAGAGACAAAGATGGGGATATCCATCTTGTGGCCGAGGAATGACGTGCTGAGGTCGCAGTCCTTGCAGTCCACGAACACGCGCGGCCGCAGCAGGATCTGCCGATATACTGTGTTGTTGAGGGACTTGCTCACCAGGTCGTCGGCAGCGGAGTAATAATAGGCCCAGCCCTTCTTCGACAGCTTCTTTGTGGCCGCCTCTTCGATGTCGTCCAGGTTGAGCATGGCGTCGAGCGGCTTCTCCATCTCAGCTTCCGTGTCCGCTGCCGGTCCTACATCTTTCGCTGGCTTGACCGGCTCGGGCAGGCTCTTGGGATCAATCGGCCCGATGCGCGCGGACGCAGGGAGGTTCTCTTCGAGGGTGCCAGGAGGGTGGATCGGGTCGTAGTCTTCCGTGGCGTCTTTGCCGGCCAGCTTCAGGATTATCTGCGACCCGCCGGGATGGTTGGGGAGGAAGTCGGTGACATCCCAGACGTTGCCGTACAGGATCACCCAGCACGAGTCTTTCGAGGTGTGTTTCTGGACTGCGCATGGGACATCACCAACCAGCCGTCAGTTAAGAGTGATCGCGCGTAGGAGAGCAGGACTCTGTGGTTTGGAAGGAGAGAAGATGAAAAACATGTCTTTGCTCACTCACCCTCGGTATAATTTATGAGCTTCGACATGGCGTGCCGGTGCTTGCGCTTCAGGTGCGCGTCCCGAGTGCTCCTCTAAACTCCTGTCCTGCGGCAGGCCACGACCAAGGAACCTGGGTGGAACAGAGTGAGCTCAGGTAGACTGGGAGCTCGCGCGCAGGGCAGTGGATGTACACCTTCGCAGGAAAGGCCACGAGCTTCACCTGAGGAAAAGAGTCCAAGAGACAACACTTTCTGAGAGTTGGAAGACTCTCTTCCCTCCACGTTCGTAATGCGGAGTTCTCCCTCGTGCGCCTCCCGAGATTGTCGGCGATTGATCTCCCGAGAGCAAATCGGAGGCGTGTGATTGGACAGAGTCCGAACACTGTGGGGATTGGCCCCTCGGCTTGATCGGTCAGAATAGCGACGTTGGGGACGGTTCAGAAAAGGTTATGGTCACTACCCACCGCGGTGGACGGCGACTTGATCCGGCTTTGGTGTTTCTGGCTCAAGAATGAAAAGGCCATGTCAATTTCCGAAAAGGACCGTGCATCTACCAACTCGCACTCCGCGGGGAGGGGGGGGGGGGGGGTGCTACAACAGTGACGAGAATGACCATTTTATCTGCTGCTCCAGGGTCCTGATGATCATTTGCCCCCATCGACTCTCCTGACCTTGACCCTCAGATGGCCCTTCGTCGTGACCACAAAGTTGTCCTTCCACTCCATGTCCTTGTCCGTCGTCTGGAAGGGTTCCAGATCGAATCTCCTCACCATGTAGCCCAGGTTCAGGTACAGCTCCGCATAGGCCAAGTTGATCCCGATGCACGACCGCGGTCCCTTTGAGAAGGCCATGAAGCGGCTCTCCAGCTGCGGGGCGTCGGGCGAGAGCCATCGCTCGGGATTGAATGTGTGAGGCGAGGGGAAGAACTTGGGGTCGTAGTGGTAGCAGTAGCAGACGCTGGTTATTGCGGTCTAACAGGTTGGGGCACGACGCGGTCAGTTTGACGTTCTTACATTTCGAAGAGAAACACGCTTGGATTCCTTACTCCTCCAGGGATCTTCTGTCCGCACAGTACGGCTCCGCCTTCGGGCACGACGCGGCCCATCCTAGGAAGTGGCAGTTCAAGTCAGCCACATGCAGCCTGGTGGTGATCGTCTCGGTCTTCGAGGAAGCTCACCTGCCAGGCACGCCCATACTCATTCTCAGGGCCTCTTTAACAACCGCTTTCTACGACACCATCAGCAAAATCTCCTGGCTGTTTTGTGTCGGTGCATGCTCACGAGATAGGGCAAGTTTTCCAGCACACTCGAGCTGACCAGCTGCTCGTTCTCCGGCTCCGTGATGGCCTCGTTCAATTCCTGGCGCAACCTCTGCAGACACTCTTTGTTGTTGATCAAATGCCATGTCGCAGTCGTTAGCGTATGAGCAGTGGTGTCGGTCCCGGCGCCGTGGAACGTGAACGCGTCTGCGGTCATTTGTCTCATGTTGGGAGTCCATGTGCGTTTCTCCTTGGGTTTCGCCCATGCGTCGAAGACAGTGGGCGTCCCGTCTTCGGAGCCTCGGTTTTGCATGATCCGCTTGACCTTGAGCTCGCATTGCTGTGGTTGATCGATCAGCCGAGGGACCGGGAACCCCAACGAGTGTCAAGCAGAGTCCTCTACAGGTGCTTACCTTGGTGATCCAATTGGTTGCGGCGAGGGCCGGCATGAACTGTTGCTGTCACTCAGCACGGGAGCTTTTTTGGTAGGAAGGGCTCATTCTAGCGCAGCGCGATGCCGGAGGGAACGTACCTTTTCTTGCTGCTCCGGGGTCAATTTCTGCAGCTGTCTTGTCAACCACGGCATAAAGGTTGGCCAATACATGGCCCATTGCGCAAAGTTGAAGTACTCTTCCAACGCAATCAAGACCGAAGACTGGAAATCCTTTATGTCAAGCAATTCGAACCCGTTGTCGGCGAACATATAGCTCGTGACGACGTCGCTAGTCACACTGCGGAAACCCATACTCAAATCGAGAGGTTCATCGCTCGAAGCCGCCGACTCGAAAACGGAAAGAAACTTCCTGATGCGACTGTGGACCAGCGGTTCGAGGCGGGTGATGGCGCCCTTGGAGAAATAGGGCTGGTATGTGTCGCGCCATGGTTTGGCTGTTTTCAACTCCAACTGATTGAAGAATCCGTCGGCAGCCTCGTTGTTATCTTGAAGCGTGAAACGTCAGCACTTTCCTCCGGCGCCGGCAACATCACATGGTATCTGCATCTCGGAACGTTTGCCACGAGGAGAAACTCGGACTCGCACGAGAGGACAAGGGCTACGCTGACTCCTGCGAGGCCACAGGCCAGACGTCGCACGAGAGCACATCGACTGAAGCGGGGGGGCGTACAGTTGTCGCGATGCCGAGCATAGCGTGTTCCAATCTTGAAGATTCTGCCATGCGGTCAGCTCGGCCATCGTACCACGGAGCTGGCGATTCTCACTCATTGTATGCGGTGATGTCAAAGATATGCAGCTGATTGGGCGTGATGCGTACAATGGGACCTGCATTCATCAGTTCCGGGCACCAACGACCGCGTGGCCTGCAAGTCCTCACCGAACTTCTCGTGCAACCCAGCAAACTGAAAGATGTACGATGTTCCAGGTCTCAAGTCATACCGAGCCTGATATGCCGACGAGATGGCTGCCAACTTCGGACCAGGGAACTTCGCAAGAGGGTGGAGGGTGATTCGATATATGGCGCGACAGACAAAGAAGGCGAGAACTGCGGCAACAGCCAGGCCGGTGTATGAAAGAGAGGCCACCATGTTGTGCTTGAAGCAGACGTCGGAAGACGGAGGGCAAGATCGAGATATGTCTAGGGACAAAGCAAGGCATCCTCCCAAAGGCCCGAGGATGCGCTCGCATCTTTATCCCATAGCCACGACTTGGACCGCTGCAACATCAATACCTTTTACGTGTGAACGGCCTGACAACCATCGCGCTATCCCCTCGCGCTTGTCCTCAGCAGACCCATTTTTTCGGGGCAGAAGCCCTGCGACCTATGGTCCAAGGTGAAGGTGGAAACTGCGGCTGTAAGATCGTCCTGAGGGGTTGGCTATCAAGCATACCCGATCGAGGTAAATGCAGCGATTGACCTCATCTGCGCACGCAAGCGAATCGAATCATTATGGATAAGGCGTCTCGTCATGAATCAACCTCGCGTTCGCGGGCCAGTTGCGGTAATCATGGGTGAGCACAGCAGCTGGTTTGTATATTGGTCCCCGGATGTGCTGACTGGTCTCCCCCATACCCAACCCCAGCAAGGTATGCATAATGACTAATGCCTATTTCTGTGCCTGATACAATGGGTGGGATGACAACCATGCAGTACGCGACATGGTTTCTTCATGAAAGTTGCCCGATCCCAAATCCCTTGTCTTTAGGTGTTGAGGTGGCGGAAGGCAGCCGTCAGACTGGAGCTGGCCCAGTATTTCTCCGCCGGATCTGTGACGACTATGTGCTGAGTCGTTCGTCCTTTCGCCGTCTGCTCTGTTGCGTCCCTGTTGTGACGGTCGCTGGCGGCGCGGCGGGAGTACAAAGTATGCGGCTCACCGGCACGGCGCAGTGTGACGCGTCCAGCGTGAGGTCGAGGTACCTGTGTTTGCCGTCGTTGGTTATGTCGCACGGCTTCCTCTCACTCCGAGTCCTCATCGAAGTCTTCCTCCATAGCTCGTTCCATGGCCTCGAAAGCTTTGTCAGTCTCTTTATCTGCTAGTTCCTTTTCATCACCTCCATCCTCCCCCTCCTCCTTCGTCCTCCTCTCCTCAGCTTCCTCATGGTCTCCATTCCCGAAAGCCCGGCTCCTCAAGGCACCCTCGACTGCGAGACGATCGGCTGCGATGTTACCCGCATTCTGGGCATGGCCTTTCACCCAAACAAAGTACGTGAGTTTGGCGAGCTGCTCCCTCTCCTCGATCCTCTCTCGAATGTCTGCCACTAGGTCTTTGTTCTCCACCGGTTTACCCTTGGAATTCACCCAGCCATTCTTCACCCAGTTACGATACCAATTCGTGACGCAGTCAATGGCATACTTGCTGTCGGTGTAGATGGTGACTTCTCTGTGCCTGGGCGCAATATCCAGGGCTCGTAAGATGGCAGTCAGCTCGGCGCGCTGGTTTGTTTGCTTGCTGCCCTTGAGTGCCTCGGAGACATTTCTATAACGCCAATTCGTTAGCTTTTCTTTATCTGCTTCGCTCCCATCATCGTCTTCGCCATGCTGTCGGTTTGTCTGTGCTCCCTCGTCAGAGCCCCGGTGACGGGCGGCCCAGTCCATGGTGTAGAGCGGCTGTAGCTTCTTCGAGGCAGTGTAACGAATGGGCTTGGATTTGGACTTGGACTTATATTTGGAGGATGGAGAGTTGGCATACTTTGGATCTTGGGGCCCGAAATAGACTCCCACGCCTGCCCTGGCTCCAGCTTGACCATTGCTGAGACTTGAACCGTCCGTGAAGATGCGAAGCATTCCTGGTGGATTGGGGACTTTGGTCATCATCTTAGTCATGTTCTTCTCCTCTTCCGTTCGCTCGACAATCGTACCATCGGATGCCAGTTTGATGTTGGGGTCATATCCATCTTCAGCCCCCGGCGGCAGTGGCCCATGACCAGGCTTGTACGGGTTCGTCTCAGTGTCGATAGGGGCGCGGGCTCCATTGACTTGGAGACCGGGCGCTGAATTTTGGACAATCAGCCGCCGTATCTCTTCTTCGGGGGTGATGTGCTCGGAAGGATCGAGGCCATTGGCCTTTGTGCCTGCCGCAACGAACGCCTCCGCCTCCGCCCGCGTATTGAATTTCTTGTGTCTCGGTTTCTTGATGCCACGAATCTGAGCCTGGGCCTGGGTCCATTCAGTGTAGACGCCGGGCACCCGTCCGTTCTGAACGGCATAGAACTTCTGCTCTCCCGAGTTGCTGGAGGCTGCCAGGGATTTGCCATCCATGAAAGCTTGAGCCTCGTGAAGTGATTGGAACGCTTTGACTGTGACGGTATTAGACTTGACAGCGCCGAGCCACACTCAACGACACATACACACTGCACCCCTGTGTCCCTTGACCTGGCTCAAGCAATCTGGCCATGTCTCGTATATACCCGGCTTTTTCCCTGATCTGACAGCGTAGAATTTCCGCTCCGTGGTTCTCTTTCTCTTGACCCCGGCCGCGGTATTCAAGGTAGCTAGGTTGGGGCTCGCGCGGGAGGCGTCGTTGGCTTGAGGTGGCTGTGCCATGAGAAATGTGCGGTACGGGAGGCGGAGGAGGCGACCAGTCCGGCCAAGTCGCGACAGATTGTCTTATTGACGAACCGACAGCATGAAAGCGTGGAGCGTGGTCGGGACGAGAACGAGAAGTGGTCAGCGGCCAAGATCGAGCATCTAGGTAACCCTCTAAACCGCGTTTGAGAGGTAGGTGGCGGTAGTCTGTGATGGTGAGTTCAATCCCACTCCGGAGGGAGAAGTAGAGAGGTCAAGCAGGCAGTACGAAGCAGCAATTGAGGGTGAGACGCAGACAGACAGGGGCGAGTGACAGGACTGGCCCCAAGGTTGGGAGCTTCCAAGGAAGAGGGAGGGTTGTTGCACAGGGGGACGGGTATATCGTTCTGGTGCGGTCTCTGGACGCGCAAGCGGGGAAGACTGTGGTTGTGACAGGCACCCACCTGGTTCCTTTCGGTTGAAAATGGGGGAGTCACCCCGGTGCCGTGATGGTGTTTGGCTGGAGGGTGCAGGGAGGTGGTGGAGTTGGGGTGGGAGGGGGGAGGGGGGATGTGCCATCAGGTGGTCGGGGCTAGTCTCTCCCGCCCATGTCCCCTTCCAACCCCCCATCATGCGGAAGCGACCTTGGTGCACGGAATAGTATCTACTGCGCGCCGTAGGGACAGGGCTGTCATGACCCGACATCTGATTGCGGCCAGCTATGTAACGGCACCTCTACAGGTTATATACACAACACGTCGTCTGGACCAGGAAAGTCCGCGGTCAAATCACATCTCTTCCATCTGTCGCTGCCTTGCCTACCTTTGCGGCTTCCAGCTCCGGAGCATTCGAGAATTCTACGGCCCTTTTCGAGACTCTCTGCCTGAGGTCAATATCTGCCTGGCTGTCCGCCGGCGACTCTCCCACCGGGGCATCTTCAATGATGTTTACTGGCCGGTTCGGCTCCAGCTGACTTTCCAGGTCCAACGTCGCCGTCCGTGTCGACTGTCCCTGGCCGATCATGAACGCCCCGGCGCTTGGTTGGCGATCTCTGTCCCTTCCGATGCGAGCGTTCTTCGGTGGCCGCAATTGACTTGTGGATCTGTGCCTGTGTCTCGGCCGTAGATGGAGGTCTGGTTCACTTTCGCTCACTTCACTGCTCAGCGCCTGAGACATGGTTCTCGGAAGGTGGTATCCCAGCTTGCCCAGGGGAATCGAGAGACCGTGGACGATGATGCTGCAGATGGCCAGAAACCAGATTACCACCCTCATGACTTCCTCGAGCCGGACGGCATCGTCCCTCACAACGCCGTCCACGGTGATCTGACGTAGGAAATCAATACTGACGTAGAGATAGAAAATCGCCGACACCCCAATCGGCCCAAAGAAGCCCACGAAAGCAGCTTGCTGGAACTCTTCAATCTGACGGATTTTCTTGTGCATTGCGAAAACAACCGGGAGACGCCGAAAAAGCAGGATGGTAATGCCTAGCAGAATCAACCGCCAGATGGGAATCACGTCGTTGTCCCGGAAGTCCGCCCATGGGCACACCGCGCCAAACCAGAGAAAGACGGATATATTGAGCAACATGTCGATGGTCGGCTGAAGAGAGTCATCTTCGGTTTCGCGCCGGAACCTGGACCAGGTTAGTATGGGCCCCCGCAAAATCGCTGGGCGTCAAAAGCTCACCAGTCGTCCCAAGTGAACGCATTGCCAGCAATAAAACACGCCAACACGTCATCAGACCCAACCATGCCGCATGTGCCTGTGATGAAGAGGGCCAGCGTGATGGCGAAAACGAGGAAGCTCTCTCGATCCACAAACTTCCTTTGCTCGGCGAAATGGAGGAGTTCTTTTGCAAGCCACCCTACAACAGTGCCGTAGACGATACTCAGCAGGATGGTATAACCCCATGTCTCTCCGAACCAATAGCCCATGGCTTTTGACGCACCACCCGGCTGTCCCGCACCTCCGTGCTGGACATACTTGATCAGGTACAGGGCGAGAAACAGGAACGGGTAACCCAGACCATCGTTCGCGCCTGATTCCGCGATGATGATCTTCTGCAACGGCTTCGGGATGTTCTTGTCCGCGAATTTGCCCTTGACAATGGAGTTCGACAAGACCGGGTCTGTGGGGGTCACACACGCTCCGATCGCCAGCGCATGGAGGAAGTTCAGGTGAGGAACAAATGCCCAGACCAGCAAGCTCGCACACACCCACATGCCGCACATTCCAGGGCCAAGGAGCAGAGCGAGTGACCTCCATTCCGTCCGAAGATACATGCTTGGCAGCTGGACGCCGGCGAGCACAAGTTGCACGCCCAAGACGAGGCGGGTAAAGTATAGGGTGATGTAGTCGACATTTTCTTCCGAGTGGAGGGCGTATTCCATAGGCCTGATGAAGTTGGCTGCATCTGGACCGAAAATGATACCTGCCACCAACGAGATTACTTGGAGAGAATGTCAGTCACATGATTCTTCGGCAAAGGTCACGGCCACTCACGGGCTTCTGAAAGGTAGTAGCGCTCCTTCAGCAAATAACTGACAAGCGCAAAGATGGTGATGAAGCCACCCAAGACGGCAGTGACAATGTTGAAGTTCGTCAGAACAAGTGTCGGCATGATGGCGAAGGGGTGGAATGGAACGATCCCTTTCGGCTCGTGACTTCGCGGTGTCTTCGTTCGTCCAATCGTGGAGTGAATTCGAAACAGACAAGACAAATGCTTGACAAGCTTGAATTCGAACTCACCAAGCCCTTAGGCCGCGTACTCCGGTGATATCAACCCGATTCCGGAGATGATGACCAGGAATCCACGAATAGTCGCCGGGAGGTCGCTCGAGTATCTTGCGTGTTCCCGTGCTGGACGGAGCTCGAACAACGAGCGCCGTGGTCAGTGATTGTTATTGTACGGGTGATTTCATTATTCGGTGCGGAATACGAGGACCAACGAAATGAAGGCGTTTCATGTGGTCGGCTGATGCCAGCATGTATACGTTTCGTCTGCTGGGTGGAAGGCAGCCGGTCTGTCCGAGAAACGAAGAAGCCCGAACCCGTTACGACAGCAGCAAGCAATATGAGGGAAGGGAAGTGGAGGGGTAGAGCTGGGCCGGAAAAACGGCAGGACGTTGCACATTCTTCTGATCAGCTCAGACAGCCGCTCTTATCAGCAAGGACTGACTTCCATGACTCTATGAGCCTGGGCAGCACCAGGTTTGCTCCACATCGTTCATTCAGCCCAGGCACACTTCGTAGGCGACTGGTAGGAACAGACGAGGTTGCTACGCTAGCAAAGTTTCGCGTATGACAGCGACTCCGGCGCGCGATTCCCATTGGCACATAGACGGGCCCAACAGGAATGTGTGGCGATTCCGCCGGTTCCGTCTTGCCGACCACAAACTCCAGAACGCCCCCCCCGGAGACCTCATATCATCTCCGTCGTCGCTTCTTCTGCGCGAGCTCGTTTCTCAAACCCCTGAAGATCATACCCGCCCAACGCCATACTGTGTGTGGCCGAAGTCAGAAAAGCCGCCGTGCGGAATGCCGGCGTTCCTGAACACCATCGCGAAATCTCGACATAATCCGTCCCCATGAAATGCAAACGCTTTGTGCAGATTTCCTGGACCTCCAACTACCAATCCATCAAGGAATTCATGCGAGTGGGAAGATCTGGACGCTGTTGCCAGTAAAATTCTTGCCTGCAGAAAGTGCAACAGGAAGTATTAGTCCAGTCGTAGTATATGGCGTGCAGTGCTGAATTGCAGTGTGTAATTATAATTAATATATCCGGGTGCGCAACGTGACCCGACGACAAGGCAGACGTAGGTGGGGGTATCGGGCTCAACAATGCATGGGCAAAAAGAAAATCAGGCTTGTGGGTCAACTGCTCGCCTCATCCGGTAGTCTGGTTCGTGTCGGAACTCGTCGACCGAGGGGTCGTAGCGGAATGCCTTGAAGTCGACGCCATACGGTCTCTGCGAAAGTTGTCAGCACTTCCACTAATCTGACGGGAGGTGTTTTGCTTACCGGTTCAAGACTGTAGACAACTCCCAAAGGGACATCAAGATCGCTGATGTCTTCTTGTTTGAGGCCCATGAAGTAGGCCAGCAACACGCGGCATATGCTGCGATGGCCGATAATGAGAACATGGTCTGTCATTCTTTCGATCTCAAGAATGACTTTGCCAAGTCGGTTGATGATGTCGAGATAGCCTTCTCCGCCGGGGCCAGGGTATCGATAGTGCAACTTGTCGCGTTTCCGAAGCTCGTACTCGTCAGGCATTTTGTCCCGGATTTCCGAGTATGTCATGCCTTCCATTGATCCAGCATTGAGCTCGTCCAGCATCCGCATCTGCTTGATGTCGTAGTCTTCATCACTGAACCACTGGCTTGTCTCGATACTTCGCTTGAGCATGGATGTCCAGACACAAAAGTTCCTCTCCTGAAGAGCCTGAGCCGTGTACTCCGGGTTCGGCGGTGTCGTATCACCCGGCAGCGGAGGGAAATGGATGTTCGCCTGTTTTTCCGCTTGATAATTCTCCCATGCATTTCTCTGCTCCCCAATAAACTTCGCCAAGGCTTGCGCATATTTCTTGCCATTGTCGCTCAAGGAACTATCGCCGCCAATCTTGCCATTGACATTGTCCATGGACTCACCATGTCGGGTTATCCAGATCTGCCGCGGAGCCAAGTTGAAGTTCATCAAATAGGTGACCGTCTGAATTGAAAGAAAGCCCTTCACTTGATGGGTAACCATTTTCCGACCGACATCCACCATTGAGCAATATGCCATGTTGTGTTCCTCCTCGAATTCGTCGAGTTTCTGGTAGGATCTTTCATACTGTTCGACACGGGCTTGGAAGTCCTTGAACGAGGCCACTGGATCCTTGCCCTTGTAGTCGGGACCGGATAGCTTCAGCCGCATATTCGCTTCCAGCAGGTTCTGATCTTGACAACGAGACTCGACAAAAAGGATATTAATGTTCTCGTCCCGGTCACGGATGTGTTTGACGAGTGACAGACGTCTCTCTCTGGTGTGATTCGTGGCGTCTAGGATCCCGACTGAACCACCCTCCTCCAGCACGTACTTTAAAAGCTCGTCCAAGGCTTGATGCGCTACCTGCTCCCTTATTTGCTTGGCCTTGACATTCTTAGGATCAAAGAACTCAGCAGATTGGTCCATAGGCTCTGGCGCGGAGAGTTGAATAGGGTCCTTGTGGTGTGCGCCGATCGGGTCGTAGCCGTTCATTTGCAGCGGGCTAATAGGATCGGCTGTACTCTCGCCATTCACAAGGATTTTGGTCTCTATTGCAGGCGGTGGAAGGAGTTCGCCATGATCCACCACGCTCCTAGGGCCGAGCGTGGTGGCGCTCATGCGGCGAACTGATTCCCGCAGAGCGGCAGTCGTTCGATCTGGGATGGTCTGACCAAGCCCAGCAGCCACTCTTCGGCGATCTCCCACATTGAAGATCCTGGTAGGGTGCTGTAACCAGTTCAGGTATCGAGCAATCTTCTTGACGATGTAACTCTTCCCCCTTGCCGGCAATCCGACCATGATGATGATGAGTTTCGCAGCGACATCTCTTTCCGAGATCTGACCGTTTGGTGAGACTTTCGATCGGGTTAGGCCAGGGATATCGAGCGTTGTCGCACGAATCTTGGGTGTCGCAGACCCTGAGACATTGGAACTGCCCCGAGCATGTCTGCGCCAGATGAGTCAGTGTTGCCAGCTGCGCTCATAAGACTATATGCACTCACATTTGAGGACTAGTAGGGGCACTCGGTGCTGGCGTATCCGTTAATGCTCTTCCCAGGGCGTTTGTGGGTTGGGGAGACAGTTTGCTGGTTGATGTGTTTGTCGCTGATCTGCCAAAAGCGGTCTTGGGCGGAGGCATCAGACTCGAGTGGTAGGCGGCATGACTGGCGGAGTCGCTCTCATGAGCAGTACTCGAAGCGTTTGTGATCATGGCAACGCGAGCAAGCTCGGAATATGCCTCACTGATGCGACGCGCACTCGTCGGGGAATTCGGGGTATTTGAGCCCGTACTAGGCGAGGCGGTTTGTCTGGGACCTTCTAGCAGAGGCATTTAGTATCGATACAGGCAAATAGAATCGGTCTATGAGAGGGCAGTCAAGAAGGAAAAGAATTAAGAGTCAGAGGCAGCGGATCTGACAGGGCCCGCGGCGGCTTCTTGAGTGAATGGTGGTGCAGGCGGGAGTCACTGCCAGTGCAGCGGCAAGCAGCAGCCCGTTAAAAAAAAAGCCCAACAGACGCAGAGGACCTGGGCCGTGCGCGCCGTACCTGAATCACACAAAGGTCCTCTCTCCCCGCCGAGTGTATTTTCACTTCAACCGTGACGGAAATGCAGGCCACCTACAGGTGAAAAGTCAAGTTGTGACGTCGAGGTGTTGGAGGCGAGCTGCTCGGGGCAATCGGAGCGAGGGTGACGGTGCCAAAAGGCCGATCTCTGTCTCTGACGCTGATAAGGTAAAGTCCCGCTGCATGTGAAATGAAAGTTACAACATGATATAATCTTCAGTCTTCCACTATATGTACTCCGTACTATGGACGAGTTGCCCTTCACTCAGCGGCTTCGGGGTATTGGCAATACGCGGTATTTCATGGTCTATGGGAGCTCGTAGTGCTTAGGCTTCCAGCGATCAAGCCAAACAACTCCTTGTTTCCCTTTGGACGTTGATGCCCGGATCGTGGCTAGTGGTCTTTCGGGTCCTCGTTAGCCCAACCCCGGACAAGTCGATTCTAAGGGATTCTAAGGGAGGTGTGGTATTGCCCTTCTCTGGGTGCCTGGGCAGGCCCTAGCGCCGCCAGTCAGGGACCTGAGAATTATATTTTTAGGCGGCCCTCGCCCCGAAATGGAGATCGTTCAGGTCCAGATCCGGCTCGCCGAGTCCGGGGCCGTCAATGGCTGGGATATGTACGGTACCCTTGTTAGTTTGGTTTCGGGAGCCGAAGATCATCTACTCCGCAAGTATTCGCCCGTCATGGCTGTCCGGGCACAATATGTACAGTGGACGACCTCGACGAGTACTATTGCTATCTACTCCATCCAGTAGCTAGAGATTCGCAAGCATGAAGCAAGAGGTATACACCACCAACGCCTCGCTATCGTACAAAAAACCACTTAGAAACAGAGGTCTCAAGTCATGACGGGGAAGGCGAATCCCGACGTTCTGCTGCCTCCTTTTCTTTTCGCATGCGCGATTCGGCGGCTTTTGCCATGATCTCGCGACGACTCAAGCCAGGCTCGCTCGTTGACCCTCCAAGGACAAAGTCTCCCCCGGTCCAACCCCCGGCGTCTGCATGCTCAGCCTCGTCATACGAGTCATCTGGATTGTAAAACTCCTCGTTTGAGAGTCGATGGCCACCGTGAAGCGTATCATTGCGCTCCACCTCTTGCTCGATCTCCTTCGTCAAGTTCCAGAAGTTGCGGTCATGCTCTCCCCACACATTGTGCGACAGCTCGTGGCAAAGGGTTTTGCGTATGACCTTGTAGTCGCGATACCCATCGTAGGCATCTGTCCGCAGTCGCAGTTCAATGACCTCGCCGCGGTTGCGGTTTAAACCCAGCGTCTTTGACTCGTGTGTGGTGTGTTCGGCGGGATTCATTTCCGTCAATAGGCCCACCGAGAAGCCGTGCTTGCGCATGGATGCTTTGATGCCCGGATCATTGGCCAGTCGCTCGAGGTACCTCCTGCTCTTTTCCGGATTGGGTAGGTATGGCAAAGGCTCGATGGCATGAAACGTGTAGGTGCTCTCCTCTTGGACTTTCTTCCAGTCCCGTACTTTGTTCGCTTTGACCGGCTTGAAATTGCTTGGGCGAGTGGTCCTGCGGCTGGCGGCGCTCATCTCGACTATCTTCTTGACTTCCGAATTTGGCGTCCCGACCAGCTTTATTCGTGTGGTGGGAGTAATGAAGTCGCTAAGTTTGCGCTCCGGAAACGGGTACTTCATAAAACCGGGCTTGGGCAGGAAAAAGAACGATACGCGTCCTACGTCCGCTCCAATGTGCGTCGCAGCTCTTACAGCCAGGTCGCTGATTGTCTCGTCGGGGACCTCCTCAAAGTCGAGGCTCTCATCTCGGTACTGGATCTTCATCGCTACTGGTGGCACTTGTCGTTGTGGGCACGGAGGGAATCAAGGTTGCAATCTACCGACAGGCAGTGTCCTGATGATATACGATAAGAAGTTAGCACACGTAAGAACAAGATCGAAGAGCAGTAGAGACGGGGCTTCACGAGATACATGGTAAGACACAGCGGGCAATTGAGTCTTCTGGAGAAACCGTTGGAACTCTTCAAGATGACAAAACAGCAGGCGGCGCAGATGACGTAAACAACTGGCGAGTCAACGACCGAGGCTCAATGCAGTAAAGACCCCCAACAACGAGTCGCGTTCCTTACTCTAGGCGGACGGAGTACCTACAGTACATTCTTGATCCCGCCAGTCTCATCAATTCCGCCTCCCGGTGCCCGCCCACGACTATTGCTGAAACAAAAGGAGGCATGTGAAGAAGCAGCTATCTAACCCTTGAAGAAGGATATTCAGAATCAACCGGAATCTCTGTTCGCTACACCCTGTCCGTGGCGCCCTTGTTTCATTCTATGTGCGAGCCGCGGATTTAGTGTCCGTTGACGCTGGCGACGGGGATACTCTCGGAGCCTTGCAGATGAGAGGTTGGGTCTGCCTGGACTGACCCATTGCCGTTCGTTTGGCAGCAGTCGCCATTTGCCTCTCTCCCAACCTCCACACTTGCGAGATTCTTGTTTCCAGGCACATCCAATGCTGGATTCCGCTCAAAAAAGTCCGCGGGCCGAAGATGAAGTTGGTGGATCTCCACCGGCATGACGGGCCAGTCTTCTACACGTGGATTGTGCGTGAGCCCAAAGACGTTCCAGACAACCACATCCTCGTTCTCGACCTCGTCGTTTCGGGCCACCATGTCGGCCACGCCGCCCTCTTCTTTCTGCGATCTATCGAACAGTCAGTACGTGGCTGGTCTTGGCCCGAAACTACGGAATGTCTCGATCTTGAATCAAACTTACTGGTTTGTAAACTCCCCGCTTGCGAACAATTCATTGTCTCTGTATTTCGTAACCCAGACGTGGTGCTGCGCAAACGCCGCCCGTTTTGCGACGATCGACTCTGGATCAGCAAGGATGAGTTGACTTGGAGACGGGATGAATTTGTACGAGACGGGTCTTTGAGAGATTGGGTTGATCTTGTTGGAATTTGCCATCTTGACAGTGAGGTTGGTGAAGGGCGAGGCATGAATCGAGGTTGACTTGGTGACCGGCTTGCGAACGACGTCGTAAGCGTTGCCGTGGGGGTTCGTCTTCGGGTTCATTGGAACAGGCAAGGACTCTTCGGTAAAGATCGTGTTGTTGTGTCCATCGATGGCAGGGTCGATCCGTACGGCGAAGATGTGTTGATGATTCTGAGCAAGAGCACCGGGAGAGACAACGTTGCCGTAAGGGCTGGTCTTGCCAGGGTCGATGTTGACCACAGAGACGATGCCGGTAGCTCGAGTCTCGACAGTGATGCTGGAGAAGTGTTAGCTAAGGGTTATATATCCCAGACCGTGCGGCTCACCCTCCAGCTTGATCGAACTTGTACGCGAATATGTATTCGTAATTTGCCAGAGTAATGATGAATTGCACAACCAACTCCCTTGATCTGGTTACGACGGCGCGGTTAGTTCTAAAGTTGGTATGTTTCCAGCCGATACCGTTGTCCTGCTCGTGAACGCAAACGACGTTCTTAGAGACCGACGGCTTGCCTTCTGTATCGACCAGCATCGCGTCAATATATTTGATAACCCCGAGGCAGTCGCAGCCTAGAGCAAGATTATTGGCGGCTCGGCCTGCGCCTGCGTCGCCAAAGTCGAAAGCTTGTTTGCGATGGAACGGTGGTCGAGGGTCGCCGTACGGGACGGTCATTTCTGACAAACTGAGACGATATAGCACGCTACGACCGTCGTAGTGGATGTCGTGTAAGACTGCACACTCGCGAGGAGTAAATCTGAGAGACGTTGTTCAGCTTCCAGCCTATGATTGTTGGAAATCAGCCTTACCCGACTCGGAATCTCCATTTCTGCCATTCGATCAGGGAGTCATCACTGACGGTAAATGACGGCCCATCAGGCTGCAACACATTCAGAGGCTTGAGGTCGCTGCGCAGGGGCGTGTCCAGCAGTTCAGGAACGTATTCGGCAGGCTGGCAGTGCTCGAGAACGTTCTTGCCAGCTGTTCCGTAGTTCAGTCCATCCTCAACACCACCAGTGGCGAGACGGTCAATGCGGATGATTTCTTTTTTGTACGTGTCCATTACAGGAATGATGGGTAGAGGGAAGCCATAGTGATTGCTGTCGGGGTTACCGTTCCGCAGCTTAGCAAAACATAGCCCTTGGGTATATCTACGACGCGTGGTTAGAGAGCACAGATGACGGTGACTCGAAGCCGGCATACCTTGGGACGACTTCTCCAGCATCCGGCCCACCATAAGGCCAGGGATCGATGGCAACCTCGAACTTCTCGTCAAGATTGAGATCTTTGATAGCCTCCTTGAACATCTCGGAGTCAACACACACGCGGTTGAATTCCTTGAACTCGTCCACTGTCAAAGACTGTTGAGAGGTCCTAGGCACCCGTCTGTGCTCGACTTCCTTGCCGGAGGCGACATCAATCACTGACTCCATGTACTCATGGCTTCGATTCTCATAAACGACATCGTACTGGACGCGCGCCTGCCGAGCAGGTCGAGGAGTTTCGGCTGAGAGAGTTCCGGCATGCTCGGCATCGAGAAACTTGACCAGCTCGGCTTTCGCTGGCTCAACAGCAAAGATGTTTCGGAAAACAACAGCGGCCTTACGAGCGTCGAGGACTGCCCGTCGCGCAATATCGACCTCGTCACCGCTCAGTTGATCCAGCGGGTGCTTGTAAGTCCTGTTCGGAACGGTGTGTCCGTTTGTGGCGGCCATCTGGTAATTGACGGAAGAATACCTGGCGAGAGATTGAGAATTGGGACTTCCTCGTACCAGGGGCTGGGCGAAATCAGGTGCGAGAAGAATACAAGTTGTGAAAGGAAAGATTTAGCCCACCTTGTCACTTGAAGAGCATGCTCATAAGTTTCCACACGCTGATGGCGAGGAGCGGAGTTGTCCTTTGTCTGTGCCAAGTCACCTGCATCTCTCCACGCAAACCAGCTCCCCGCCACCAACCGCGGAGCCCGTAAGACAACGGAAAGCCAAACTAAGGCACCACTGTCGGTCGCCTTTCGCCCATGGGGTTTGCATTACCGTATTGTCGACATCGGGGAGCAGTTCAGGGCGAGCAAGTGGGCTGAAATGAGTGGTTGTTCGTACACCACGACAGGACGATGTCGACAGAACCAGAAACTCAAAGCCTCATGTCGGAGGCGTTCGGCCAATCAGCAACGGGTTTCGGCTACGCCTACTACATCAGGGATGAGACACGGACCGCAATCAGCGTCTCCTCTATCAAATGATCCGTTTGGGGGTTGCCTCTCATTGCCTCATCCTCCTGCTCGCATTGGTCCAGACTGCCACTTGACAGTAGCCGCACACTATCGGAAACGCCATGCACGTGTGTAAAAGGCGAGCCTGCAGCATGGGAACAGGCAGAAGGCCTGTCATTGATGGTGCTACTGTCCAACGAGATCACATATCACAAGTCCGGCTGCACTCTATTCTTTTACGGGAACTCATCGTCCTCGTCGGTGGCCCAAAGCGCCTCATCCAGCAATTCCGCATGCTCCTCGTCTATCGCTCCTGGTGCTTCCGTCGGCCTTTCGGGGTTCGTGATGGAAACAATACCCTGTGGTGCAATCTCATACCGAATCGGCGGTTTTGTTGTAGGTGCCCATGGAGCAAAGACCACACCAAAGGTCCGAGTTGGATTCTTGTCTTTCCAAATGCTGCCTCCGATATATTCCTGTCGCTCGCTTTCCATCTTAAGGACAATGCGAGCAGAAATCTGATTAGCCCACGCTAGGCCGAGTGCTGGAGTCTTCAGTTGTTCATGCTCCGTGTTCCCTTTGGTATCCCCCCATCCTGTAAAGAAGCGCTGTTGGTGATCCAGGCTCTGTGTCTCCTGTCGACGCTCTGCCACTGCGGCGGGCAGATTCTGCAAAGAGGTGGCGGGAGAGGAGGGCGTTGCCGGTGACCCGGAACGAAATAGAGACTTCGAGTCGTCAAAGCGATCCGATACCTGATTTGTGACCACGATCGCGACGTGATGTTCGACAGCAATATGTCTCAGTATGTTACCTAGATTGGTCAACTCAACAGCTCGATCAGCAAGCTGAGCAGGTGTGCGAGTGCTATATTCCGCTCGAAAATTCGCCGTGACCGAATCCAGAACCACCAATCCGACGTTGTACCGCTGAATCGCAACGGGTAGTTGGTAACGAAGGATGTGTTCCTGCGCTTCTAGATCACTGACAGTGATTGCATGAACATGATCGAGTGACGGTCGTTGTTTGGGCGGGAGGTCAGCGAACGATAATAGCATTTGATTTAGTCGCTTAGTGTTGAGAGGTCCTTCAGAAGTGACAAAGATCCCAGCTTTCCCCAGTCCAATAGGTGGAGCAAGTTGGACCGAGAGCAACAATCCCAGAGCGAAGGTGGTCTTTCCGGTGCGGGATTCTCCCACCACCTCTGTAATGTGACCAGGTTGGATGCCTCCATTCAGTGCTTTGTCCAGAATCAAGTCAAGCGTCTTGACACCAGCTTGCTCATTGGTCTTGGTCTCTTTTGCCTTAGTTTGATGCTCGCCTGGCGTGTCTGCGGTATTCTTGCGTTTCCTTTTCACTCCTCTCAGCACATCTTGCTGAAGAGCCTTGACCACGTCTCTGGCTAGCCTGTCGACATCACGGGGCGGAAGAGGGCAAATGCGTGCTATCTCCGTGGGCGCAAGGGCAATCAGCTGCGAGACTGAGACACCGTTCTTGTCTAGCGAGTGAAGAAGGTGGGTATGAGGTTTGAGGTCAAGATCAGGAAGCACATCCAGCAGATCCATAGGGGTGGCATTGTCGGCGGAGGATTGATATTGAAAGTGATTGTTGACTCAATAGCTACGCTATGCCACCATCTTAATCTTTTGCTGGGTTGCTTGCGCTGGTTCAGAATATGGAACAAGGTTGCTTCGAGGTCGAAAGTCGACGTACTGGAAGTCAGGGTTGATGAAGGCAGCGGCGTAGTCGTGGGGCGCAAGTGACGATGCCCGTTCCCAAACCACCGAGTCCCTCTCCCACATCCGCGATTTCGAGCCACCTCCGTAGAAACAACGTGTTTCTACAGGAAGGCAAGTGGGCTATAGCCATCAATACCTATGTGATTCACTCTCGCAGATGGCCCAATTACGGTCTGCTTTCCGTCTTTCAGATGAGTGGCCAACTCCACCGTGGAGCAACATGATCGGGCGCTTCTCCGCACCAGCACAGCACCTTAAATCACTCACGCTCACTTTGCTCCGGACAAGTAGCGAAGCTGAATACATTGGAGCCTCAACAGCCAACGACCACGATTCCTCGGTCTCCTCGAATTGCCAGCGAGTCAGAACCGCCGACGTGCAACGACCGCAATACAGCATAATGGCTTCTGTCGCTCAGCCATGGCTCATATCGAAGTACGCGCGCGCCGTATCTGCTTGAAGCTGCCAAAGAGCTCTCAGACTAATCTTTTCTCCCTTAACCGCAGGTTCATTGATCCTCTATTTGCGATCGGAACCGGCCTGGCTGCCACGGCATTTAAGATACAGAGAGAGCAGCGCGAAAAGTATCCAGAGCAAGATAATAGTTTTCCGGCGCTTTGGCACAAAGCTCTACGACTCAACAGGGTTTACTGGGGTCATGGTGACGGGGCCGGGAAAAAGTGATATGGGTTCAGCAGTTGGAGGAATTCTACAACATCCACCATGGCATGGTTCTTCGTGACTGTGTGACGACGGTCGCCAAGTTGCTACACAATCATCTGCGCACCGGAGGGGGTACTGGACAAGTCTCATAACAGCCCCCTGGAAATATTCCTATGATGATGCATTCCGTCGACAAGTCTCGCCGTGGCAATGCGTTCTTGAAACGAGCTTCGACACCCCTCGCCACGAGTTCGCCGACTTTGTTCTCAACTCGCCTCAAAGGAACGCGGGAACCTGCTTGGCACCCTCAATCGGCTTCATATAGCTGATTCGACTCTTGGTGTACAATTCTACCTGCATCTGTCCGATATCTGGCTGATCGAGAGCCCGCTTTGATCTGCACTATTCTCAGCATCCAGGATTCATATGAAGGCAAAAGGACTTTGGGGATCAGAAACCAGCCGCTTCACAGACTGGTGAACGCACAGCAGTCTTATCAGGCATTACTTCCAGTTCGCAATACAGGCACGATCCACAATGGCCACAGAACTGCGTTCCTGTTAATGGCGATATCGTATTGTATCGAGACTGCACCCCCAGGATCGTGGCGAGATCGTTATAAATCTCGACTTCCAAAATGCTTGTTGATCTTGCCGCTATCACCCACAATGTCGAAGGTCTTGGGGGTCTTCGTCACCACGCCATCAGCACATTCGACGACAGCTGCTAGAGCTCGTTGGAAATTTCTTGCTCTCTTACCAGCAATCACCTTGAAGTTCGAGCGGTCCACGATGACGTTAGGCAAGCCGGTAGCACCACCCCACCGCTGGCAATCTTTGCCTGCATTCTATCAGTCGTGTATGTTAGACAGGAGATCCTTCAGGCAAGGTTACAGTTGCAAAATGCTTTGAAGGCGAGGTCACCTAGAGATTTGTCAGTGGCGTCGAAGAGCATAGGACAGCCTGGTTCGTATTACCGGTGTATCCGTACTTGACCGCACCGCACAAGCAAGCTCCAGTGGTGGCGGACATTCTAGGCGGGTGGCGCGGATGCAAGACTCGTTGTCCGAATAAGTCACTCGTGAGAGCTCGATGAAAAAGGAGGTCGAAGTTCGGCCAAATGAGCGATGTGCAGAAAGGATTTTTCTAATATATCATCGATTTCACCATGCCTCGTATTCTACACCGCGTACTGCCATGGGGCTCCAATTTTGCTTCCTCATCGGGCCGTCACATTGCACATACACCTGCATCACGGTTCTGAAACATCAAGCCGGGCTGGAATTTTTGTATATTTTGTGCTAAAGCGAGTGCCTGAGCGGCGCAGCATGGGACCATGAAACGACCCCAGTCAAGTCACTCCATGACGAGAACTGGAAATTGAAAGAAGGATTTGAAGCGGTGAGATGAATAAGGTCGCAAATTGCGAGTCCCCACGAAAACAGTGAGCATGAAAATGTAAGTCCTCTTCCTGGTGTGGCTTCGTATCATGTTTCCGAAAACACTCAAGGGCAGCATTTTCCGTCGCCACAACCCAGCGAGCCGCCCGTTCATTTTCACCTGACCTTGAAACAACGACATCCGGAAGTCCATCGGTGTGCGTGGCCGTTCGGCCGCACAGCTGTGGGAGATAAGAGACACGTCTCGTTCACCTGATGATACTGTAGGAACTGACGGATGAACATTGGTCGTCTCGACTAAGATCCTGCCGGTATGAAAGGCATGCTAATGGGCACCTGAGTAGGGAGCCTGCGTGTCTTCGTTCGTCTCACGGTCCCGCTCTCCCTCCGCTTGTCTTAGCAGTCTGGCTCTCTCACCCCGGGACGCACCAACTGTAGGCAAGCGAAATCTCTGTCGATTAGGCTGCGCTGCCATATCAACGACGAGCTACTGAGAGTCAGCGCATCTCGACAAAATCTATGAATATGCAAGGTCTCACCAGCAGCAGCCAATTCAGGAAACTTGCCAATGCAACCAGGCCGGCGTTAACCTGTTGCTGCCGTCGCCACGGGTCTACACATCGAACCGTGTACCCCAGCGTCCGTTCACAAGCTCTCGCATCCACATCATGACTGGGAAATGGCCACGCACGGTCATGGAGTGAGTTGAACCCACAGCACCGCAGACCTTGCTCAATGGTACGGATTGCATTCTCGTCCTTGGCTCGGAAGAGGTGGCTCCATTGGCTTCCAAGGCCACAGGCCAGCAGATCCGAAGGGAAGACGTAAATGGAGGAGAGAATGAGTAGTGCAAATGGGAGAAGAGGGAGGAGATAGCGGACGCCTGGGGTGAGAAATGACATGGTGGTCGTTCTCGCATTCATGCCGAGTCTTGCCATGAATATCACGACGAGCGGGCCGAAGATGACGGTAAATGTGCTCAGAATGGGGAGGGCTAGGGGCATCGGAAGCAACAAATGTACACTCCTAGCCCAGGCGATACTACAAACAGAATAGAGTCAGCCATGTCAAGCGGTCTTCAACAGACAGGAACAGTATTGGAACG
Organism: Phialophora macrospora; assembly: GCA_000835435.1. Lineage (NCBI taxonomy): Eukaryota > Fungi > Ascomycota > Eurotiomycetes > Chaetothyriales > Herpotrichiellaceae > Phialophora > Phialophora macrospora. Next base: position 145,151 of record KN846958.1, on the reverse strand, counting down.
CCTTACGCTGAGATGACAAGAATGATTACAGCTGTAGCGAGCTAGATTCACATGCGTGTTGTGAGAATCCGCGGCTGGCAACCACGAAGCAAGAACAAGCTATCCCTGAGCGGACATTGGATATGCACAACTCACCAAGAGTCCACGTCGACTGATATCAACCCAAGATCTTTCGTTCGCATCCATCTTCGAGGTTGGGACGCTGTCTCAACGAGGCTGCTGTAGCCTGGATGGTCTTTCGGCTGCGAAGATGTCAAATCCCCGGACCAAGACAAGCTATGCGGGGAACCCGAGTTGAAGGCAGAACCGAGCGATAAAGAATCAACGGGATACCAAATGTCAATGGCACCGATTTGAATGGAGATCGGTCCTGGCAGCCCACCTGGAGAAACGGTCTGCGGATGAGATGCAGGGAAGAGTGTAGCGATGAAAAGATGAAGCATCATCACAAGACGCTGTCGTACTTGTTCTCCTCGTCACACGGCATAGAGGGGTAAAGCACTCCGGCGCACGCCCAGCCATAGTTGCAGTAGCAATGAGGCTGACAAGGATAGTCCCAGGAGTACGAGTCAAACACGAAGTATGAAAGTGGAGAGAGAAGATCGTTTCCGGACAGCAGCCAATCAAAAAGTCAGCTGAAAGTCAGGCATCGATGACTGGAAAGTTCGTCTCTCTTCTCAACGGCCACACCACGACCTCAGTGATTTGACTCTTCTGTGGCTCCCCACTCCTCTCAAGGGGCAGCTAGAGAAGACCTTGTCTTTTGTGGACTGAGGGATGGACATCAGCAGCTAGGTAAGTCGAATATCATCCAAAATAGCTTTGAGTCAGTCTTCCTCATGCCCCCAAGTCAGCCTTTACTTCGCTTTAATCGTCCACTTCTTCCCCATTAATCTTCATTTTTCACCAGGTTCATTCGACAAGCTGTAGCCATGAGCGTCGAGTTGATTACAGTGAATATGGAATCCCGTCAGGCTGATCTCCTCTCTCTTCGGGCTATACTGTTCCTTCAAACTGTCCTCAATCCCCTTCTCATCGCCACCCTTCTTGGTATCATTCTTACCGCCACACTTTCTCCTGGACTTTACAGCTTGCACACAATGTCGTCTAGAGGATCAGGCGTCACATCTCTGTTCTTGTTCATCCCAAGCAGACAGAGCGGGCTATCTTAGCGGGCGAGACGACATGACTGTCCCATAAGCATCTGCTTTGCCCACTTGCTTTCTTCACCTTTGAGGGTAATTGTGTGATTTGAAACACAGATAAACCTCCGGCAACACAGCTGCGCCAGGGAACGCAGCCCTCAAACTCGAGGGCGACGATGGCTCGGAGCATCCCGAAGGCGTCTGTCTACTCACAACAAGCCCATACTTCCGCTTCGGCCCATATGTGGAACCAAGGGGATGCTCCCTAATCTCTTTGTCTACTACATGGTGCTTGCTTCATCTGGTGTGACCATTGGATACCGTCAGAACTTCAAGTTCGGCACTGAGGTGACTTATGTGAGCATTCTTCAAACCTAACGGCCAGGACAGAGACTGGCTTACAGCTTCTTCAAGGGGGTCTCGGTTAATGTTGCATGTATCGTCAGCAGGTATACAGGTGGACAGCAGATTTCTCAGCATTTAGGTTATTCTTTGTCTTACGGACGTACGCGATGAAGCAATATTGCCACATCCACCTGTGGTACTTGAGAAAGGCCCTGAATTCCAACACGTTGAGGTACACCTGAAGTCGCCACCTGCTATCACCAGAAACCACTACGACCATTTACATTGGGAAATGGATCCCTGTCCTATACAGACATCGCCCACTGGAACGTTCATTACTGTTTACGATTTCTTTCTACCGAAGTTCAGAGCCGAGCTAAACCCCTTTAATACTGTCCGTCGTCAACGCGGGCAGTCGAGCACACCCGACGTATGCACCTGCAGAGCTATGCCGTGTTATAAAAGATCTTTTCAACAAACAGCAGTTGAAACTCCGCTGGTCTTGTTCAATGTGGAATTCCTCTGCGATATTAAAGAAGGGGTGAGAACTTTGGGTGGTTGCCAGCTGGCCAATATCAACAAGTTCTGGATGATGAGCTGCCACATACACTCCGCGTCCAAAACAAGTCCACCCTGCCGCAACGATGAGCCGTCCACGTTTTTGCCATCATCATTGTCGTGAAAAGACATAATACTCGCTTTGGTGCCTCAAATTCCGCAGGGAAAGTTCAGAGCCCCTATCTGGGACTGTCATCGACGAAGATGTCATCGAAGTGCGCAACTAGGAATTCTTCATGCAGGCTCACACTTCTCTAGATTGAAAAAGGCACAGCATATGATGATGTATATAATGACATCTTCAGAGGCTACCAGAAGCACCAATAAAGCATAGCCGATGTCCTCGAAGCTCTGACGCACAACATGATGTCGATATTTAGATGAATTACCGCTGTGTTCATTTGCCCGCCGGTTTACTATGCGGACCTGGTCCATGATGGTGCCAGGCTGTACCTGAGTGAATTCTTCGACCTTGTCCAAATGCGAGCGCTTCGTCTGACCGTAGGATTGACTGACCAGATTCAAACATGGGGGACTGCATCCCCACAAGGCCAAAATAATGTTCTCGATATGACGGAGACCTAGATGGAGAGGCAGTGATGGGTATCCTAACCAATATCGGTAGAAGGAGATGAGGCGACAGAAAGGGCCAGGCTTGCTGGCACCCAACTCCGGCAAATTCCACGATGTTCCTTTCACAATGTACACATTGTTACCTTGCACAATCTCAAGTCTAGGAGCTAGTGCTGACAGCCTTTGATGTCGGGCAGGCATGGAAGTGAGAAAGAAGCCACGAACAATTCCAAAGAAAGGAGATGAAAACAGAAGGTGTGCGTTGACCGTCCCAAATACCTGATTATCACCTTGTACGATGAGAACTGCTCCTTGATGCCTCAGCTGACCAAATGCGCGGTCCTACGGGAGCTCGACAGGATGGCTGGTATCCTACCAGAGACACCAGTAACAGAAAGCTATTGTCCTATCCTATCGACGTCGAGAGGAAGCTGCACTGAGAAAGCAGCAGAATAGGACCCCCCTCGAAGATCCCTTGCCTCCCTGTTACAAGCTGCGCCGGGCATTCACCGAAGAGCGCGATTCGACACCAAAGGGCGCATGTGATCCATAACACTTGCCTCGCCTGCCTGCCTCGTCTCTCACTCTCCAGGTGTGGAAACGACCTTCCTTTCCGGGTTATGCAATCCACTTATTGCCGACGCGCCCACCCGGAGACTTTGGGTTCCATGTTTCCAGCTCGCCCCGGGGCTTGGATCGGCTTCCCTATCAGGAAGGTCGCTAAGCGCTCGCGCCCTCACACCCTCAACGACAAGGATTGGACGCGGAATGGGCCAGAGCCTTTACCCATTGTCGGATCTTCAAGCTCCATTGTCCTTGCGTGCGTGGACTTCCAGATTGAACTTTCCCGTCGCGCTAGACAAGCCGTACGAGTAGAGGGCGGCCCAGTCCATCCCATCGCATGGCTTAGTGCCTGGTCATGATTGCATGGCCAGAAACGGACAAAGTTCGAGTACAACTACGTTACTGCCCCCGGGAAGGTGTCCCCTTCTTCTTGATGTCATCGTCCCTGTTTCTCTTTTCTTGTCCACCGAGATCTTTCACAGGCGAGTATACGGACGACGCGTTCTAGAATCATAGAAGATGACTATGTCGAAAGAAGGTAGGGCGCCCTTCTCTTATCCCGGGCTCCCGAGCGAGGCCTTCACCTGGTACAAGATATGCGGTGATCTCAGCACTTCCTCGACGGGGCGGCCCCTTGTTGTTATCCATGGAGGGTGAGTAACCCGGGTCGGGAGGTGACGGCGCCTTTTCCTCGTCAATCGACGGCGGACACGCAGGTTAACCGGCGGTGACAGCCCCGGCATGGGACATAACTACCTGGCGAACTTGAAGAACCTCTCCACAGAGTACAAGATCCCCGTGGTCCTGTACGACCAGTTCGGATGCGGCAAATCAACACACTTTCGCGAAAAGAGACTCGACACTGCCTTCTGGACACCCGAGCTGTTCATCACAGAACTTGACAATCTGCTGGAACACTTGGGCATTGCCGGCGATTTTGACCTCTTAGGCCAGAGCTGGTGAGTCTCCCCAAAGTCTCTGCCCCTGGTACTTTGGGGGGTGCTGGAGACTGATATCCCCGGGGATGATAGGGGTGGCATGTTAGGCGCCATGTTCGCCATTCGAGGCCACAAGGGACTTAAGCGTCTCGTCATCTCCAACTCACCTAGTAGCATGGAACTCTGGGTTGAATCGTGCAATGAGTGGCGCAAACAGCTCCCGGAGGACGTCGAGAAAGCGCTGCAGAAGCACGAGAAGGACAAGACGTACGACGATCCAGAATGTAAGTCGCTGGCGTTGGCAAGCTTCGGGACTGTCCACTTCCTCGACGCTGACACCATGGCAGATAAATGGGCCGTCGAAGAATTTTACAAGCGCCACGTCTGCAGAATCTACCCGTTCCCGAAGGACCTCGTGGACACCATGGCGAATGTGGAAGAGGACGATGTACGACCAAGCTCGCTAAGTACCCAGTCGTGGTATTGGCAATGCGTCAGCTGACGAGCATGTCTGCAGACAGTCTACTACACGATGAACGGGCCAAGCGAGTTCACCGTGGTCGGAAGCTTGAAGTAAGACTTGAGTGCATCGCGGTGTATTTTCGCCGGGATGCAAAGCCCGCCTTGGTAGACTTACTACCGTAAATGGCAGCTCAAGCTGACGGTTGCCAGGACCTGGTCAATAGTAGACGAGGTCCACAAGATCACAGTACCCTGCCTCGTGCTCAACGGCGAGTGGGACGAAGGGCGAGACAGGCAAGTCGTCTCCATATTCCCTGCTCAGTACTCGAGAGGACTTGTCCGCTGACTGAGCCGTGGACGATAGCTGTGTATATCCTTACTTCTCTGGCATTCCCAAGGTGAAGTGGTACACGTTCCCCAATGCGGCCCATTGCAGCAGTAAGTGTGGTCACTGCTTGAAAACCTGCATCAATAGGACTGCAATCCCAAACGACCAGAACCCCCCTCTAGCCCAGGCTGTCTGCAGGGCCATTGGTCGCAGAGTTGCGAGTTCAAGACGGTTCTAACATGCTGGTAGATCTCGACGTCCCGGAGCATTACATGTCGGTCGTGGCACAGTTCTTGAAGAGTCAAACGGCGTGAAGATGGGTGACAAGGTCTGCAAGCAAGGGTGAACACGCCAAATGCATGCTGCTTGTTTGGGAACGGTGTGAGCATTGTGGGAGCTTCGGCAAAGTCACGATGGATTCGCAGATGTTGAGTCCAGAGGAACTTGAGGCGTTGGCCAAATCCATTCAGGAGCATGCACGAGACCACTTCCTGAGCACAGGAGCTATATGCCACTGATAGAACCGCGCTCTTCGAGTGAAACATAGATGTGCATTTGCTGATTTAATGCAAGCCATCTGATGAGCGTAGCTGACTTGCTGCTAACAGAGGCTCTAGAAGCTTGTAGAGCAGTGTGAACCGTAGCGCGACGACTCTGGAACCAGTGGTCGAAAAGGATGGAGAACCATGGCTCCTGCATCCAAAGTCCTAGTAAGGGCTGTACCTGCTGATGAGTGTCAATTATGGCTCTATTGATGTCAGATGAGGCAGCGAAGCTGTTAGGACATGGATTGGTCAAGTCCTCCAGCTTGAAGACGGCCCCGAAGAACACTTGACGGTCCAGATGCAATGCAACGCGTGCCCGGAGGACATGGGATGAAGTGGTGAAGTGAGGATTCGTATTTCGACACAGCTTTAGACGAAGTCGAACTTTTTCACCCAACGCCTCGCAAAGATCTGCCCCGATCTCGTTCCAACACAGTTCGCCGCCAATTCCGAACAGGATTCCCAGACACGTGAATGGCCACCTTTTGTTTCCCGCAAAATCGAGGCCGCCCCGCAGGAAGTCGAGGTTGGGGCTGCCTCGTTCAAAATCAACAAAATCCCATCTTCTTCTTGCGGCACGGTAGATGACGACTTCCCTTACACGACATTCCCGAAAGCTGGAATTAGAACCTGTGCTAACCAAAATGAAAAGACAAGCTTGGGGCCTGTCATAAGCATCTTTGGCGTAAGTCCTTTAAAGAAGGCAGTGAAGCCCTCATTCTTAGCCATGCGGGCCAAGATCGAGAATCCTGACTCAGTAGTCTCGAATGAGGCCGCTTGCAATCTGGTTTTAATGACATCGAGAGGAGCAGAGACGATCAAGCTGGCGCTTGCGCCCACCACTGAAGCGACAAAGTTCTGACCCCAAGTACTGTCTCGTTGTTAACCCGTGTCCGAGCCGGCGCGTATTTTGGCAGGTACTCACGCTGCATTGTAGTCTTCCAGCTTGAACAGCTTCTCCTTCGCCCACGCTGAACCTCCGAAGAGAGCGAACGAGCCAGGCGCGTTTCGTGCGGCTGTCCAACCAGCCCCCCGATATAGGCCCATGCCTTCGTCTGCCACGATCCGGAGGAAACCTCGGGAGCGGAATGCCTCCGGGTTGGTCTGTCGCTTGATCTTGAGGACATCGAGGGGGAGGAGGACAATTTCACCGATGCCGATCAGTGATCCCGCGGTCGCATTCAGTATCGCCTTGCCTGTTCCTTTTCCAAAGGCCTTGTCGAAGTCTTGAGCATGGTGCTGGGTTAGATAGTCGCGCACGAAGGGCTGACCGCCATCTGCGACCTTCTGTTAGCGCGCATCGCCAGTGCTGTGAGAGCCACCATGGCTTGGATATCTTACATTTGTATATTCTTTGCAAGATTTTGTAGCCGGCTGCGTAACCCAAGCCGGGGAAGAGAGACGTGAATTTCGTGAGCGCTCCAGCTGTAGCATATTCCCTGAAGATGACTTTATTGAAGGCGGAGACTGAGGTAACCTGGATGTGGTCAATGGAACTGAGATGGCTGTGATAGGACCCCCAGTGCGTACTCTAGTTGAATTGCTCATCAATCTCTTTGCAATTGTGTCGACAGGGTGGAACACCATCAACTCGGCGATACCAGCAGAGCCTGTGATCTTCTGTCAGGTTCGGAGGTCGTAGCTGTCTGCGTCAAATGCAGCGGACGCACCTGATCCCAGTAAACGGGCGGTCCCTGATTCGCGCTTGTATTCTTTCCCAGACACTCCCAAGGCTGGTGCCATGGCCGGAGGCGACATAGGCGATCTATAGGATCGTGCAGAAGTGGTACCGCGAGGTCGATAGCGGAAGTGAGCTTGGAAAAGAAGGTTGCGAAGTATTCTATTCTATGGTGCTGCGACTCGAACGGCTGCCAGAATTGGAAAGAGGGTGACCGAGACACTTTAACACAAGAAAAGAACAAGGGGAGAAATTTATGCTACAAAGTCGGCGCAAAATGTGCTGGCCCAGGAAGCGAGCAGTGTTTGTTCTTTCAACTTTTTTCTGGTGGAGAAACGCCAATGGAGTCGAGCTTTACGCGCATGCGGAGAACAGCTGAGCCTTATGTCCGATCTCAGCCTTGCTCAGCCTTGCTGACTGGGCAATCCTTCTCAATTTGCCCGTTCTACTACTGCAAATCCCATGCTCGCCTGCTATGCAAATACCATCTTGTCAAAATGTCAGTCACGGGCCCACCAACGCCTTCGCTGAGCACTTCGTCGGCCGAGCATACTACGCTTGGGCAGACTCAAGTTTGATCCGCGTCTTGATGCTACCTGGGTCCTCTTCGGCTTTTCTTTTACCCAGAACGGAATCAGGCGTCGCGGTGCGGCCCATTCCCATGCCTGCAACAGGAGTACTGACTCCATCTTTGTCTCGGCCTTTGGTCACTTCTGTATAGCAAGACAAGTGATAGATCCGGTTGCCGACTTGCACCGCATCCTTCCATATGAAGTCCTGCACCTCCTCGCTCCATTCGCTTTTGAATGGCTCTTGATCAATCGGACAGGGTAATGATCGTAGAACCGGGTCGGCTGGAGCTCGCACAAAATCCTGTGTCTTCTTCTTCGTGACCGCCGTGACGGGATTTCCATTTGCATCTCCCGGGCCAGCCTCATCTTCGTACTCCTTGCTCGCAATCCATTCTCGTTCGTCCACGTACCAACTCCGATTCTGGCCTCGCTTCTCGGCCTCGAGCATCCTGGCCTTGGTCTTGAAGTGCCAGTCTAGGTGTCGCGCCTTCTTCTCTCTGCCAGATTCGTCAGACATGAATCTCCTGCCACACGTACTACATTGATTTGGCCGGGCGTTCAAAAATGCAGCAATCTTTGTTGGCCGCGAGATTCGGATTGAGGCCGACGTCAGCCTGACTTCGATATTGGCATCGAGCGTGAAGTTGGGAATAGCTGGAATTGGCGGTGTCACTCCCTGTGGTGGAGTAGGCGCCGCAGACAGGAGTCCAGACGCTCGGAGCTGCGCAATAAGCGGATTTTCGCTTACAGGGGGAGCTGCTGGCGCATTGTACTGCGGGGTGGCCACACCGGATTGGGCTGGTGGGAGATAGTTCGTAGGTTGTGTTGCTTGCTGCTGGTTCGCCGTGGCACGGAGGAGTTCGGCAAGGTTTGTGCTATTGAACATGGCCGTAGGGGGTGGAGTAGGGACAGGAGCTTGGGCATGTACAGGAGCAGGTTGCACAACTGGTTGGGGAGGGGCATAAGGATTGTGAACTGGCTGCACCAGCACTGGCAATGGAGATTGATGGTTGATAGCCCTCTTCTCGGCCATCTTTTGCAAAACCGTGTTTCGTATGTCCACTAAGTCACTTTCTGATGCATTGCCACTGTCCAAGATTTCTTTCAGCGTCTGAAGGCTGGCCAGCTTCCGTTGAGCTCCCGTATCCAATGGGTGCGTTGCGCATTCGATTTTGGCATCGGTGGTAAGGTCGTCAATATCGACATGTAGTTTCTGCAGGTCGACACCGCCTCCAGCAACGAGCCCAGGCTGAGGAGTGGGAGGCGGATACTGAGCTGTCTGCATGGGCGGAGGTGGTTGATAATATGAAGCAGCAGCTGGCTGAGGAGGATAGGGCAGACCATACGTCACCGGCGGTGTCGGTGTATACGAAGACTGAGGCACAGCGATATGTGGCTGAGGGCTCCGAACCTGCGCAGCGAGACTGGCCGGAAGCTGAGGTAAAGACTGAGGAGGGGTTGGTGTATGACGGTATGGTTGAACAGAAGCTACTCTAGCAGGCTGCCCCTGAATAGGAGTGGACTGATATCGGTTGCCGCCGGACGTGGCGCCTCGAAATTTGTTGAGACTGTCGACAATAGTCTGTGTGCTTGCAATAGGAAAGACGGGAGTGGTAGAGAGTGACCCTGGGACTGGTTCTCGCCAGGTCTTCAGCATCTCCTCGAGCTTCCGGCGAACAACAGCGTCGACTTGCGAATATGCCAGCATAAAAATCTGATGAAGATTACGGCCAAAGTAGACCGTGTAAGGGGACCCGACATTCTTAGCAATGGAGTCCAAAACATACAGAGCAGGCAACTTGCGTGCTGGAGGCGCCTATCAGTGGTTAGCGATTGCCTTCTGATTGATAGGAAGGAACTCACTCTGTTGATGTGATTCTGTAGAACTCTCGAGATTGCTTCGGCATGCTCGATGTTCTCTTTTGCGATCAAGGTCAAGTTCGAGATCTGATATCTGTCGTTCGACACGAGGTCTTCCAAAGAACCCTTATAATCTTCGGCGACCTCATCTGACGGCAGACCGGACATGACGAGAGAAGGAGATTGATGGATCGCAAATGGAAAATAGAAAAGGTTCAGGGGTAGCAGAAGCCTGGACAGGGACTCGGAACTCGAGCTTTGGCAGAGTCAAACGAGCATGCGCTCGAGGGCTGACTTTGTGAGGCCACGCAGTGACTCGGCGTCGAGATCAGACACGTATGCGTCTGTGCGAGATAGACAACAAGAAGAAAAGTGTCGTGGTATCTTTTGGCTATCTAAACCCATGCAAAGCGGTGCCCCAGGTATGTCAATTTGAGTCTTCCTTTTGTCCCAGCTCAACTTGTAACTCCCACTGCCCAAGACGTGACGAGCACACAGCCCGGAACGTCCCCTCTGGTGCCTCCAGCCTCTCGATTCAGGACAGGCTGCCGCAGGATGACAGCGAAGGTTTTGAGCCGCTCGTGAAGGAGGGGTAGTTGCGACGAGGTCGAATGACCACTCTCGACGATGTTTTAGTCTGCCGCTGAGAAACAGGTCTATGTTGACAAAATCAAAGTAGACAGCCGAAATTTTGGTGTTGGGGATTTGCACGAAATGGAGAATTACTGGAGAAAGACTAAGAGGAGTGCTCGGTCTTCAAGGTACTAGGTTGAGGTGGCGGAGGAGAGGTGCTGATGACAGCCTGAGTTGAGAGTAGAAGAACAGAAAAGAGGCCCGTGAGAGCCGACCAGCCGCCTGCAATCCATCGGCAATGACGCTTTCGTCATTCCATCGTGTCCATCCCACCCACCGAGCCACCCAGTCACTCTCACTTCCACCTCAAGATTAACGAGCAAAGCCAATTTTTCTCTTATTTTTCTCGACACTTCGCCAGATCTCTTCCAACGCTGAAAGTCCCGTTGCAACATCACAGCGCCGTTGAACAATCGCCAAATCTGCCAACCACACCATCTGTGCGCCAGAATGCGTCTATCGATTGCCTTCTTGCTCGCTTTGTTCACTGCGGTGATTGCCGTTCCTCCAGCACAGAGGCCCGTCGTCGTGACTTTCCCGGATGACACGCCTCATTCCATTATCGACAAGGCCATGGCGGAGATCAGGAAGGACAACGGTATCATTACCCACGAGTATAGTAAGCTTCGACCTCCATTGGTGTTTACATGATTTACGCAATCTAACATATCTACAGCACTGTTCAAGGGGTTTGCCGCCAGAGTCTCGGAAGTAACGCTCAGCAAGATCAGTGAAATGGCAGAAGCATATGCGCCGTATATTGAAGACGACTACGTGGTCAAGGTTGATGGTTCCGCAAGTTCGGCTCAATAAGAGGAGAGTTGGTTGCCACAGGGGGTCCTGGTTGATAAAACAATGGTTTTTTTTAACTCGCGAACTGCATGGAATGAACGGGATATGAAGTATGCTCATTGTTGCGATGGCATTGCTGGAGTTTGGGTGCTGGTTATGGCAGACAGATACATCCTGTCGAAGCATTACGCCATCTATTCAACCTTCGTGGATGGCTCCTTTCACCTCAGGAGCGTCGTGGTACCGTTGTCGGTGCGCCACTTGTGTCCAAGACTCCCCAGTTTTGTTGCTTTGCTCTCATGGTCGGATGCATCGCATCGCCAACCACTCTGCTCGGTGGAGTGATGTCGAATGGTTTTCAATGCCCATGAATAGAGTCCTGCTCGACCTATCAGGCCAGACTTGCAACTAGAACTATTGACTCAACGACCCTTGGTGATGAAACATAATCGACAAACGGAAATAGATAGTTGACGGGGTCATCGACACAACTATTGTGTCAATATGCGCGCTCCTCCCATCGACTTGGAAGGATCAATCTGAGCGACATCGACGTCATACTAGCGCGCCCGACCACGAGACAATCCCGCGCCCTAAAGGGATCCCCGTGCGAGTCGCGTCTTCACCCTCCTTGAAACCGAAACCATGGGGCTGTTCGATGCGGTTTGAGGCCGATTACTCCGCGATTCCTGTGCAATAATGAAATGGCATCAAGTTAAACATACTCCCCTCCCATGGCGACCGAAGAAGCCATCGCTGCCGGACTTATCGATTGGTTCAACAGTCTCGCTGTCGCGGATGCTGTTTATACAGTAGACGACTTTACCAATGGCGACCTAATATGGAAGGCTCTACGTGCGCTTGAACGCCTCCCTTGGTCGCGGTGCGGTTACTGATGGCGACCAGAACAGATTGACCGCTTCAGCTTTCCTGGGAGGCTCCCAGAGGACCCGGACACAGATCAATGGATCAACAAATGGACCAACCTCAAGCATATCTACGATGCCCTGTCCATCTTTCTCGTCGAAGAATGCGGCCAGCGACTTCCTCTTCCTGGCGGCCGCCCCGACCTCAAGGCCATTGCTCAATCCTCCTCCCTCAGCGACACCGCTGCCCTCCTCAAGCTCCTTGTCGTGGCTGCCATCAATTGCGCCGATCGCATTGAATACTTGAAGCAAATGCAAGAGCTGGCCGAATCTACTCAGGAGGTGTTGATGCAGACAGTGCAAGAGGCTGGTGAAGACGTGGGAGCTACCGACGATGCCGGGGCCGAAAATGGCCTGGTCGATGACCTCGATGTTGAGCTTCCAGCCTCACCACGTCGTTCGACAGAAATGGAGACAGTTCTTGAGTCGGAGGAACGACTGGGCAAAGTCATCGCCGACAACCAAAGGATAGCCCATGAAAAGCGGGAGTTGCAGAAACTACTTGATGAAGCACATTCGCGGTATGAGAAATTACAAGAACGCTTCGACCTCGGTCAGGACGAGTTGCGGGAATCGAACGACCGCCTCACCGCCGTCCTCGCCGGCAAGTCCGACATTTCGACAAGGCCGCTAGACTCGAAACACGACACATTGATAGCAACGTTGGAGAATCGCGTACTCGAGGCCGAGTCGGAGGTCGAAGAGCTGCGTAAGAACAACGAGGTCCTCAAGATCAAGGCTGAGAAGGCGCAGAAGCTGCAGGATGACTACGATGAGATGAAAATTGAGCGAGATCGTTTGGCACGGAAAGCTAACACGGCAGAGAAGTACAGACAGAAACTGGAGGCCAGCCAGGACCTAGACAAGGAGAACCACAATCTGAGAGCGAAAGTGACGGAGCTGCAGAATCAATTGAAGCAGTCCGACTTTGCACGTGCCAGCTCAAGCGATCTACAGAGAGAGATCGACGAGTATCGGCGACTCTTGCCCAGCATAGAACAAGAAAGGTATGAGTTAAATGAGATGAAGAAGAGGCTGGAATTCGACTATCATACCTTGGAAGCACGCTACCACGATTCCGCCGAACAACTGTCCAGACAGAACCAGGCCGTGGAAGAGCTCCAGTCAAGGTTAAGAGACTATGAAGATGGTGTCACTCCCGCTCCGAGGGAGGAAAAGCTTCCCGAACCAGTTGATAAGGACTTCGAAAAGGAAGAAGCAGAATTGGCTGAGTCGGAAGCCCGGCTGGCAGCTATCCTTCTTAACGGCGACGCTGGGCCCACCACGAGCAAAGATACCGATCTTAGTCTGCCTCCTGATACAGACTCACCCATCGCAGGTCTTAACGATGCAGAGATTATATCAGAAGACGAGCTCAAGGCCATCATGTCTGCAATGCGTGCCCAAGCCCATGCCGGCACCGCCACTGAACGAGAATCGTCCCTTCGGGCTCAGAAAAAAATGATCATCGCTATCGAGCGCCAACGAACGAAGAATCAGCTCCTCCTCGAGCACGTGCAGAAGCAAGACCGGATGATCAGAGATATGCAGAAGAAGATAGAAGACGATCAACAAGATCCACGGCAGAAACCAGAAGATGTGCCGCCCGTCCCACCACCAAAAGATATCCCGGCTCCCTCTGTGCAGCCCCCGGATGAAGAGTCCGAGATCGAACGACTCACCAACCAGAACACTATCTTGCACCGCGAGCTCAAGCTTATGGCATCGGCATGGTACGACCAGAATCTGCGTCTAGCAAGCATGAGCTCCGCTACGTCGGGGCGGAGCCGAGGAAACGGTAACTTTGGTGAGCCTCGGGGATTTCTGGGGCGGCAGAGGCGGAGGATGGACGCTGTGATGGTTGGAAGAGCTTCATGAACGCTGGCGGCATGACGGAGCCGAGGCAATCACTCGGCGCGAGACGCCTTCTATTTGTATAGAGCGTTGTGTCGTACAAATCGATTAATTGCACCAATTGACACGCGATCAGCAACGAGTGTCCAACAGAAGATGATTGATGCCTTCGCTGCTACAGTACAGGGGGCCTGCCGTGTGCATCGACAATCGACAGTAAGGTACGAGGTACGCCAATGGCAATATCGACGGCAGGTGTCACCCTCCCATGACTCTGCTCTTCCCCTTGCTTCCCTCTTGGACACTCCATACGGAGTAGCGAGGTCATATGTCACTTTTTGGTCTTGGTATCACCTCTCGTTATCCTTTGTGAGGCCATCTATTAAGGCCTTAGCGCAGCCTCGCAGTCGCTTTGATATTCCGCTCGCTGTATTCTGGAAGGGCTATATACATCCACTGATAGCGTTCTTAACATCGACTCCAACTTACACCATTACCTGCGCGGCCTTGGTTTGTCACCTCTTCAGTCTCGCTTTCCTCACAACCGAGGGGCACTAACTTCTCCGCGAAAAGTCATCTGTCACATCATGAAGTATATCGAACTCAAACCTACCAGATCGACACTCATCACTGTAGACTCACTGTGGCAAGAGGAAGAACTGTGCTGGCACTGCGGGAGGCATGTCAGTGAGCAACGAAAGGGCTCTGGAGACCATTACATGGGCAGGAAACCGTCACAACAATACACCTGGGATAATTTCCATCTGTATAGCATTCACTGGACCGTTTGCGTGTCTCATTGCGAAACGGAATATTGGTCAGACGATGGCTCGGCAATGTCCGCTGAGGACTGGTACAATGTCGACCACGACGAAGAGCCTGACACATGGGCGCATGGCATCGATGACGACGAAGACACAGTCCCATTGCAACGGCTATTGTCTTGGGAGCTCCTCCAAGAACCAGCGGAACCCATTGACGAGACCGAGGGTGAGAGGAGCTTGAGTGGAGGCAGTCCATCGGCTTCAATATACTCGTGCGGTACCAATGCGGGCAGTCATCTCCTGGAGACCCCGGTTTGGGACACAATCAGCCTTTCCTCGGACTCATCTTACGGGTCGGCCTCTTCCCTGTCCAGCAGCGGCAGTGTTGACAGCTTGATCTCGACAGCCACGGAGGACGATTCAAGGATTTGCTTCAGGCGTACACTCGATCTGGAAAACATGGAGGATTGGAGTGTTGATGGCGACGGGAACCTGTGGCCTAACGTGATATTGCGGTACGCTGATGTTATTTTGGTTGACTGACCTGGTTAGTGTTGGTCGGGCGTCTGTAAGATTGGAGGCAGAGCACGATTTCCAGATGCCTTCCACAGTTGGAGTGCTCCGTCCATCGGACCGATTCCCCAAGAGCATGTCGACTCCATGGTGGGGAAGCCGACAACATCTCGTCTACATAGTCTCAATTCATGGCTCTGTTTGAGAGTAAATAGCCTGTCAGACCTCGATTTCCTGTGCTTCTCGCTGCGTTTCAACAATGGGCTCCTCGGGTAACAATGAAGTCTACGTGACCGTGTCCGCTCTAGAGGCAGGACAGCTCACTCTGCCCGAAAGTTTGTTCATTACCGACGCTGACCCGGAGAAACGAGCAACAGTGCCTTCATTATCATTCCTGATACAGCATCCTTCTGAGGAGGGCAAAGTCACAAAGCTGATCTTCGACCTGGGTTTGAAGCGCGACCTATCGAAGTATCCTCCCGCCCAACAAGCACATATTGCAAATCGCCAGCCGACTATACTCCATCCAGACTGTGCCGACAGTCTACGAACGGGAGGGCTGGATCCTGCAAAGGACATTGACATCGTGATACTTTCTCACGTTCACTGGGACCATGAGGGTACACCGGACGACTTTTCCAACTCGACGTTTGTGGTTGGGTCCGGGACGCTACATCTCCTCGCAAATGGCGCACCTCCGCACTATCCGAAGGACATCTTCAACCCAGAGCTTTTGCCCAAAGACCGTACGAGGGAGCTGCCACCCACGTCGGGAGACAGCAGCACCGCGTCAAAATCCCAGACGGACCACGTGTGGAAACCATTCGCGGGGTTCCCAAATACTGTGGACTTCTTCGGCGACGGCAGTGTATACGTCGTGGACAGCCCGGGCCATTTGTTCGGCCATGTCAACCTGCTGGCGCGTCTGAGCCATACAAAGTGGGTGTACTTGGGCGGTGACTGCTGCCACGACCCGAGGATTCTGACCGGAGAAAAAGGCATCGCTCTGTACGACGACGGGCATGGCGGACTGAGATCCGTACACGTGGACACAGAGCAAGCGCGGCAGACGCTGTCAAAGATTGGCCCCTTGTTGAAGAAGCCATGTCCAGTCATACAAGGGGACGGGAGCGAGCCAGTTGAGGTGGAGGTTATCGTTGCGCATGACAAGGGTTGGAGGGAGAAGAACCTGAACAGGTTCTTCCCAGGAACTCTGTGAGAGACACAACATGCCATGGGTATGGAGGCATCTTCGCGGGAGGATGAATTTAACCAACCGTCTTGATGAAAGATCAGACCCCAACCGTCCGAATCGACGACCAATTTTGTGTCTTATTGTCGTGGCAGAGCAAAGTAGCATTCCAAAAGAGTCAAAACGGATGTCCGGTGTACTTCGATTTCAGACCTGGGTTGTCTTCATTTCGTCATGCTCCATTCCACGCCGTCGAGTTGTGAAAGCCAGCGAAACATGCTTTCACCGTAAGTACTTCGTATAAAGCTTCACCAACGCAAGGAAGGACCCGAATCAGACGTGCTTGACGCCTGCAACAACCCATATTTTCCACTTCGCTTGTGGTTTGATTGAGGCGACTCGGGCTCTTGCTGTCAATTTGTCGGTGCCGAGCGGAAATCCTGACGGAGCCGTATCACGACAAGTTGTACAGGGATTTAAAGAAACGCTCCTCATTGGACCTTTAGCTGGTTTGTTGCGTCGATCTCTCCTTCATCTGGGAGTTCTTGGGCACAGCAAGATGCCGAGCTTTTGCAGCACGTGTGCTGTGAGCAACGCTATATTTCGCCTCTCGGCCGAGTCACTGAAGGAGAGAAAATCGTAGAGGACGACGAATCTGTTTCCCTCTTGTTAACATCTTTTTGCTGAGAAGATTGTTCCGTCTGGACTTGGTCGCCTGCTCAACCGTATCAATCAACGCATGTGTCACGGAAATCTTATACGGTGGAGTGTCTGAGGACCCTGAAACCTTCTCTGGATGTCTATCCGTGTATGCTTCCTGCGTTGAAGTTTGACCAAGGAGTTTACGGACATGTCATAGAACGACTAGCAAAGCGCTCGTTGTACCGGATCTCATGGTCAGAGGTCAGGCATAGTTGAACTTGTCACAGCGAGTTCGGTTCTAACGGAAAACCCATTATCCTACCGTGCTCAGAACGGCGAAACTGGTGTGGCTATGCAGTCGACTTCACACCAACAGTCGGCGCTGCCACGATAGTTTCACGTGGTTCAGCAGTGGCGAGCCACTCGAGAGTCGGTATTTCGTATTTTGTGCCCTCAACACCAACAGCTGGATCTTCATGTTATCAGCTCCCACGATCGATGAGGCTCTTGGTCTTTCCCTACATGACACTGACAAGGACGCTATAAAGTGACAACAAGCGTACACCGCCTGCCCTGTTGCAACTGTTTCTATAATGAGTCCCTGGACCGGAGGCTGAAGGCTACGGACAATCTGGGTGCTACTCGATCTGGCTCCATTGACGGTAAACCTTTTAACCCTCCTAATGAAGCAGTCAGAATTAATCTATTCCGGAAACACTTTACATCTTGAGATCCAAGGTTTCATCCTAGACTTCTTCTCTTGAACTTTCATGCCTACTAGGGTCATAAGCACCCAGGATGGTGTCAGCAGTGTCCACGTAGAAAGTCTCCAACCGGAACTGGAACGCCCGGAACCAACAATGGAGCAAGTGGCACGAGGCATCTGTTTACCGGCTACTTGTTCCCGGCTTCAGCGGCGAAACAATGCTGAATGAGAGGTAGTAACAATGATGATTGACAACCATGGACGAGCTACGCCCATGTCGTAGATAGACACATCTGCTTTTCGCCTGCCGATGGCCTACCAGAGGAGTCCGCCGTCCTGTTGGACATGACCATTTGGACATAGATGGGCAATTTTACCGATACATACGGTTTATCGCACTTCTGTTAGGCCTGATAAACCAATTTGAAGGTCGATGTCAGAAATATTGTTATGGGTTAATCTAAACTTGTGTGAACCACAAGGCTGAGGTACAGCCTTGGGACTGAGAACCGACTCGCAGCCCGTGATTGGGGAAGGCGCCAATGATGCCAAGACACTCCAACCCCGCCTTTGGTCCTCGGCTACCCCCAATTTCCATTTCCACCCACTTTCCCCAATGCTGCCCTTTCTCCAACCTCGCCAACTCACTCTTTGCCTGTGGGGAACTTCCTGCACCACTTCCCTTCGCGTTGCCTCGTCCATTCCAGAAACAATGGCGTATTGCGTCGTGCACATGGCCACTGACATGCCGCATTGCCGTGAACATGGTGATCCATCCATTTGGAGTTTCTTCGGCTTCAACTCCGAGGTGGAGAGCATATGATGATGGGCCAAGGTGCTTGTGAGCAAAGTGAACATCTCGCATATCATACTGCAAGCCAGTCCGTACCGAGTTCCACGAGGCTGACAACAACTCCTGAACCTTGCAATTGAGAAGTCGAGCTCGTAGTCCCCAAGTAGCACTGAGTGTATTCAATTCTCGAGCCCTACCATCAGAAGCATTCTGTGTGACGGAGATCCAGCGACCTCGTCGACAAGATGTCGTATACACCAGACTCAACAGTGGCCTTCATAGGTGCGCCTCGTTTCACGAGAAGCGATTCTCTCATTCTTCTAACCGCGTGACTAGGCATCGGCGTGATGGGCTACTCCATGGCCGTCAACCTACGCTCAAAGCTCCCTCCGTCCAAGCACCTTCTGATCTGTGATGTCTCCCAAACCCTGCTCGACAAGTTCCAGAAAGAGAATGTGTCAAAGGGCCCGATCGAAGTCGTCCCGAACGGCTACGAAGCCATCCAAAGGGCAAACACAGTCATTACCATGTTGCCCACGGCAGCGTCGGTCGAAAAGGTATATATGGACGAAAAGACGGGTGTGATCCAGGGCGGCATCGATGCGAGCAAGAATGGGAACCCACAGAAGAAATTGATCATGGAGTGTGGGACCATCGAGACGGCGACGATCTTGAAAGTCGCACAGGCAACGAAAGACGCGGCTTCCAAACTCGCCGATGGGGCGACGCTGGATTTCGTGGACGCTCCTGTCTCGGGCGGTCCCATGGGCGCTGAGGCCGGCACGTTAACATTCATGGTTGGCGCGACATCGAAAGCACCGTTCGAGCACGCCAAGGAGTATTTGCAATACATGGGCAAGAAAGACAGTATATTCCATTGCGGGGACGTGGGCGCGGGCACGGCGTTCAAAGTGATCAACAATTATCTTTCAGCCATCACAAGTCTAGCGGCCTCTGAGGCGCTGAATATCGGGGCGAAGATGGGTTTGGATTTGAAGTTATTGACCGATGTGATCAACGTATCCGGGGGACAGTGTTGGGTGACCTCCCAGTCGAACCCTGTTCCAGGCATACACGCCAATGCACCTGCAAGCCGAGGGTACGAAGGTGGCTTCCGCATTGAACTGTGCAAGCATGTGTTGGAAATGGGCAACTCCCTTGCAAAAATGGTCGGTGCGCGGACAATATTAGATAAACCTACGCTTGCCGCGTTTGATGAGGCAATGAGCGACGAGAGGTACAAGGGGAAGGATGCTCGGGTTGTTTATAAGTGGTTGAATGATCAGGACGTGGAGAAGGCGGTCAATGGCAAGAAGGAATGAGCTGGAGGAAGCCGAATTCTTTTTCCGAAATGGATTCGTGATTACGGAGTCCTGAGCAGAGATTAACATAGCCCAGGGGCCGTGAACCTTTGCACTCACAACGATGACCGCTTCCTAGCGCATGCGCTCCACTCTCGTGGCCATACCGAATGCCTCTGGACCCGTGTTGTCCTCAGCATGTGCCGTAGTTCGGCATCCGTTGTAGTGATGGACTTTGCCATGAGATCAGCTGTATGCTTACGTGCAATCTGAATAGTGTTGATAGTGAGCACTGCTTCTCACACGGAGCACTGTGGTTCGAGAACGGGTGCTGATGTCGATAGTCCACTTGTGCTCTGCCGCCGCCGAATTCGGCCCAGAGGGACCGCGACTGAGCGTTGAAATCAGAACCGTTTTACCAGATCCAGTGTCCTAGGCGGACCATACTGCACTGGCCTCATATTTGTCATTACAAGGGCCAGGTCACTCGGAATGGTTGACCAGTATGGATTTGCCAATACTGTCTTGGGTGCAAAGAATCCCAGCGTCGAGGCTATACCCGTGTTGGTACGCTGACGGAGCGTTGATCGACGTGCGGCTGACGAGAAGGGTGGAGAAGCACGAGTTGTCGGACCTGGAGCTGCGAAACACGACATGTCTTCCGCTGGCGATTCTGAATATTGGGGCTCGATTGGCCGTGTTGGGTGCCGCCCTTTTGGAAACTGCACACACTCTACACCACGCCAGGCCTGAGTCCTTTCGTTCAGCCAGCCTCGAGCATGTCGGCATAAATGTTCAGACTTGTCCCAATAACGTCAACGATCGCCCAAGTCTGGGCACCGCGAAACACTTGGGCCCATACTCGCAGGACACCTGCACTCAGATATTTCATTGCAGCAGGTGAGTCCATTGCAACATCCATTGGCATGGCGAATTCGGTCTCGTCCAGCATTGTTTTGACCAGCGTGGCGATCTTGCGCTCGTCGTTCGTGATCGCTGGACCGGAATCTGGCAGACTCAGTGCTTCAAGCCATTTGCTTAGCAGAAAAGCACACTCCAGAGTGCAAAGGGAGTGTTGAATTGACCACATGAATGTTTGGGTTTGGGCAACAAGGTGGATACCAATCTTGACTGGGATGCTGAGTGCATGAGCAGAGTGTAGGACTGCTCGCACGAGCTTCGGCGTCCGCTTCACGGATGGGCTGTCTCGGAAGGCATTGGCAATTTGTACTGGGTCGCGCGTATCTAGGGCTCGGCCGGGTCCTAAGTCAACATTGAGGCGGATGTACGCAAGCCGCAGGAGAGCCGTAGAGTTGAAGGTGACCGGGCCATTCGGATTCATCGGGTCGAGTGATGATTCGGGGTTCCGTTTCCAGGCAAGCTGCCAGTTCCTGAGCGCCTGTTCAATCGCAGCAACGTCGTCAGATCGTAGCTCACCGTCGTGATCAAGCCGATATCGAGAAATCTGTCGGACAAAGAAAATGTGTTGTAGCAGTGCGTGGACAAGAACGTAATTGCCCAGAGAAGAGTTGTAGGTGTTCGCATCACTCGAGGTGCGAGAGAACAGGCGGTGCAGGGCAGTCTGAAACCCAACCTCAGGGCCAGAGCGAGCACGCACCTCCTTCCACTTGCTGGCGGTTGGGGCCTTGAACTCGAAGGCATTACAAGGCAATGTCAGGTCGACTTCTGAGGCGAGAATCAATGACGGGATGTTGTACACAATCGTGTGCAGATTGAAGAAGCAGAAGACAATAAACTTTGTGCGTTTTGTTGTTTCGCGTCGGATCCAGTCCGCCCAGCTTATGTCCTCAGGCAATGGTTGGCTCTTGAAACCATCATCTCGGACGAGTGTCGCCAGAACGCTCTGAATCGCGAGTGCCTCACGTAGAATCTCTCTGTGCTTGGCCCAAGTCGCCATCGCCATCAGCAAGAGCAATGCTTGAGCTGTCTGCATCAAGTCCTCTCTTTGCAGACCCGAACCCGATTCCGAATCAGGCTGAGAGGGTAAGCCTAGGCAGCCTGACAAAGAACCGCTGCGTGGTGTTTCTCCTGTCGTCGTGTCACTCCCCTTACCATGGCCGGAATACTGCGGTGACAGCTCCGCCGACCGATGGGATGCGGCTAATCGAGCATCTCTTTGGCGAATGCGATGCATGGCTATACACTGGCTGACATGGAACAATTCGACGCCTTTCTGTCCCTCAAAGCAGTACTGTGCGCCAACCGCCGCCATAGCTATGATAAGCTCAATGCAACTAGTGTTGATCGATATCGTTGGAATGTGTAGAAACGGCAGATGCTCATGAAAGCCATTGACGTAGCCCGCCAGATACCTCGATAAGGCCAGCCGTGATGGTAGTTGGAAAGTACTTGGCACCACATGAGCGAATTCGGCCAGTTTGAGCGACACATTCTGTCGATCCTCGATGGTGATGTCGGACAACAGACGACTGCCGCTGCTTTGTTCATTTGGTGGTGCCGACGGGCTCTCCTCTGGCTGTAACGAGGGCAAGCGCGAGCCGAAGCGTGAGAATGAGCCCGCGTCTTCGGGATGATCTGGATTAGGCTGGGCCCTGGAGGCGGGACGAGGCTCGGTGGTGGGAAGCACATCAGCTGCATGAGTGAAGGATTCGGGAGAGAAGAATGGGATTGGTTGCTCTGCGCTGATCATGGATGAGAAGTGATAAGACGACAGTGCGCCATTGTCCATGAAGTTGGCGAGGTCTTGTAGGGAGTCCTCAAAGTCGAAGCCGACAATGCCGTTTACTTGATCTACCGGTGCCTGCATCGATGCTTGAGGGGTCGCACTCGGCAGAAATTGATCTTGAACGGGGAACATCGGCGTCGAGAGGTGGGTTGGTTGTTGCAGCGCAACATGAGGTTGGGGCTCCTGAGGCCGCGCATGCTCAGCCGCCATGAGCAACGTCGCGAAGGACAGATCATGGCCGTTGGGCGTGCCGCCCGTGGTCGCGTTGGGATTGGCAGGCATGTAGCCGGGAACCAGGTTCTGTGAAGCAGTGAAGTCGGTCGAGCTCAGATCAGGAGCGTCAGGAAGATCCAGCCCATGGTTCCCGTTGCTGTTCTGGCGCACCCGAGCTGTCGACGAGATGGCGGCGGCGGTGCCATTCCCTTGGGCAGTGCGTCCATTTCTCGACCATCGCTCGGCGTCGTGACTCAGCCTCTCGTGTCGAACTAGAAGGTCACTCGACTTGGGTCAGTATCAGCAGTCATCGGCTCACATGGCCACCATACCTTCGAGTGAACTTGCTCTCACATTGGTTACAGGCGAAGGGCTTCTCTCGGGTATCTAAGGATCAGTCAGAATCGCATTCGCGAAGAATCAGTCGGTGCACGATCATACGCGTCCGTTCATGCCGTTGAAGATGCTCTAAACGCGCAAAGAGTCTCTGGCAATGCTTGCACTGGAATCTCTTCGGCTTCTTTGGGGGCGGCTCCTGGCTGCGGTCGTCTTCCTCCAGCTCATGGCCATTGATGTCCACATTGAAGCTGTCCTGTGTCATTGGCGGCATGGGAGCTCAGTGCTCTGGCATTATGTCACAAAATGCCACGAAATCTAGACTCGACAGCAGTATGGGGAAGCCCAAAGTGGCATCTGGACAGGAATCTGATTGTAGCTGGTGGGATTCTCTGGGGATTCTGCGGAGGCCAGAGTGCAGCGCATGTGCAGGGTACCAACTGCACCTGACACTACGAAATCATGGGGCTGCACGGCCAAGCGAAGCACACGGTGCGGGGCTCCATTGGCTCTCCGGGGGCGGCCCTAGGCACAGAGAACGTGAGCTGCCGAGGCAATTGGGCGAACTGCTCAGGTGGCTTGCACACACGCCTAGGCAGTTTTTTGTCGCGCCAGTTCGTATGGTACTGTAGGTATCGTTCTTTCCCAGCCAGCTAGGGTACAGCATGTAAGCCGCCTTGTGCCTTGGAATACTTTGAACAGCGCCGGCAGATTCGCGACTTGTCTCCCAGCACCGATGGTCCGGCAACTTCCACTATAGAATTCCTGATTAGCCCTGCCTGCCCGAGTGGTAGGTCCTGAAAGATCTACTTCCAAGGAACGCTGCAGACGCAGGGTCGTCACCGACTCGAGCTGCCGACTTTTAGGCTTTGCCCTAGATCTGGCCATGTGGAACGAGGGAGCATCCCTCGCCTTTCTGCCCTCTATTGCTCATCCCATTGGAGAAGCGCGAAGAGAGCTCGAGCCCTGAAGCTGCATTTGGTTATGTTTCTTACCCCAACTGCCAGCCTCCATCAAGTGGGACCGGCTTGAAATCCGATCTGGATCAATATCGACCTTTCTAAAGCCTGGGGGTGTCCTCAATCATGTCCACGACGACCGGTGTGCAACCCATAACCTCATTCCACCTTGAACGGCGGTATGTCTTCCGTTTATCCGCAGCAGTCGCCCCCGTCGCCGCCAGAGAGCCCATCTGAAGCCACAGTCGAAGTTTACGCGCTTTCCGGAGGTCATTTCTCACTGCCCGAACGGTTCTTTGTTCACCCGGCGTCTCAAACCGCCCGAAGGACGGTCCCTTCCTTGTCGTTTCTGGTGATCCACCGGGACCAAGAGACCGATCGAAAGACAAGGATAGTCTTTGATTTGGGTCTTCGCCGCGATATCAAGAGGTATTCGCCACCTATCCAGAAACATGTAGAAACGAGGCAGCCCATGGTGACCCTTCCGGACGTGACGGCGAGTCTGGCTGCGGGCGGATTGACTCCGAACGACATTGACTACGTTATATACTCCCACGTAAGTAGGCGGCGCGATCGACGGAGGCGTGGCTGACGAGCGGCTCAAGGTTCACTGGGATCACGTCGGAGAGCCTCGAGACTTTCCCAGAAGTACGTTTGTGATTGGAAACGGCGCGAACGCTCTTCTGCACGGACAAGGGTCGCTGCGAGGAAGTCACTCATTCTTCGAGTCTGATCTGTTGCCATCCGACAGAACCATCGAACTTGCAAACCCTTACGAAGATATAGACGAAGAAACCAAGCACCAGAGCCTCGATCCGAACGGTCCCGACTTCATCCAAGAGTGGAAAGCTTTAGGGACTCTGCCCAGAGTTCTCGACATTTTCCATGATGGCAGTCTCTTAATTGTCGACTCGCCAGGTCATCTCCCTGGGCACATCAATCTGCTTGCAAGAACCGGTCCGACGACCAGTGTGTATCTGGCGGGAGATGCCTGCCATGATAGGAGGATTATGCGCAATGAGAGGCAGATCGGCGAGTGGTTCGACGAGCACGGGCACATTTGTTGCATTCATGCCGACAAGAAACTGGCAGAACAGACAATCGAGAGAATCCAGGCATTGGAGAAGGGCGGCGTTGAGGTCATCTTTGCACACGATTTTGAATGGGAAGAGGACCCGAAGAATCGGTCGAGGTTCTTTGGAAGCTCTTGAGGCTTGACGAAACGTCTTCCTCAGCATGATTATACCCAGCACCGAACGCCTGCGAACCCAGTGGAGGTACATCTCGAGTTTGGCATTCCTCGAAGCAACTTGGTGTGAAAGGCAGCGTTCACTGTGCGAGTGGCACGTATGCCCGGGTGCTGTCTCCGTCGCGCGACCTACTAGTCATTCGAATGGACGTTTCTTTCTTGGCCGACTAGATACTTTGTACTGCTCGCGAGGAGTGGAGTTGATATCTTGAAATGGAAACCCTTGTTTCCCCCACACCCGCATTCTCGTATGAAGCCCGCTGCGATACTCCAATTCCAGTGAGGAGGGTGTCAAAGGATACAACACCGCATTCACATGGCACGATGCTTTAAATTGGTAACCTCTTGCTTGAGTGGTTCATTATATCTCTGAGTAGGACAGTTACAACGACCCGAACATAACAATGCCGCCGTCGAAGGACCCCGCTGCACTGAAGGCGCAGTTTGTCTCTCAGTTAGGCGAAGAGCAGTGGGATGACTCTTGGGAGAGCATCGCACAGCTCAGCCCCGAGCTCTTTGCTGCGAGCGTGGACCTCATTGCCACACCCAAAAGGAAGCACCACCTGTCTCCCAAGATCCAGCAGCTCATGTCCATCGCCGTCGATGCCGCCTCAACCCATCTTTACGCGCCGGGTATCCGAAAACACATTGATGCGGCCCTGAACGAGGGAGCAACACCAGCAGAGATAATAGAAGTCATTGAATTGACTGGCACACTAGGGATACACGCGTGCAACATCGGAGTGCCGCTGCTGGTGGAGGTGATGAAAGAGGAGGGCATCTATGAGACACATGCTACCGCAGGCAAGCCTTTTGATACCCAAAGAGAGAAACTGAAGGCAGAATTCACCAAGAATAGAGGGTATTGGCACACCTTCTGGGAAGACTTTTTGGCACTCGACCCAGAATTTTTCGAAGCATACCTCAACTTCTCCTCTGTTCCATGGTTGAAGGATGTGGACGGCTCAGGCAAGGGAGGCGGTGTCCTGGAACCTAAAGTCTGTCTCAATATGATTCCTTGCCATGTTCCTGCCCACTGACAGAGCCTGTAGGTGAAAGAGTTGGTGTATTGTGCATTCGACGCGGCCGCCACACACCTCTATGTCCCGGGGCTCAAGTTGCACATGAAGAACGTCCTGAAATACGGGGGTACACCGGAGGAAATCATGGAAGTTTTGGAGATCGCAACTCAGCTCAGTTTGCACACGTCCAACGTTGCGGCGCCCATACTGGCAGAGCGACTGGCCAAGGCTTGACGAGGCTGAGCGGGTGAAAATTATCCCTGTTCGTTGGTACGGTACTGCGAGACCAACTTCTAGTTCAACCACCTTGGCTGTCACAACCAGCAGTCGACCTGGATACGGGTACACCGACACGTGTCGGGGTGAGGCACGGTGAGGTTCGAATGCCGTTGCCGTGCAGGGAAGGCCTCAGAAACGATGGCGTCGTCACTTTCTCCAATGGGACCAGATACTAGTCAATTGGAGAAACCCCAACGAATCCCATGGTGAGCTCCGCCTCTGTTGCAAGTTCGGTGGTGGGGCGCTCAATTCTTGACACCCTAAGCAATTGCCGGCCATCAAGGTTGCTCTCTGAGCTTGACCTCTTCGAGGTTCAATGCACCGACCTCCCGGTAGCACCCACCAATGGCTCCAGTTGGGATCTGCAAGCCACTGACAACTCGCCGCTTGGCTGTCAGCTAGAAGGCTATGGAGAGTCGTTGGTAGACACCTGGCTGCCCAGCTTCGAGGTTGCTGCCCGGAATTCCGCCTGGGTTGCAACGCTCGGTCCCTCACGCAACAGTAGGAGAACAACTCCCAAGCATCTGATTGAGCTGGAGATATCCACTCGACGAAGATTCGAGTATGGGACTTCCCCACGTGGTACGATTCTAGACCTGATACCCCAACTTTTGGCGTAAGGATCATAAGCAGATCTTCGAGACCAGAGTCCTCCTACGGTGCAGACACACTGTGTTCTTGGATCTCTCAGCACACCCAACGTCCCGGCCATGGAGAAGAATCAAGAGACCACGATGGAGCAGCCTCTCGAGGAGCTGAAGCAAAAAGCTGAGCTCGCGGAGTTTGCTGAAAATGGCACTTCGGCAGAGGCAATCGACTTTGCAGCGAAAGAAGCCAAGCTGCGGCGCAAGCTTGATCTCTATATTGCACCGGTGATGATGATTCTCATGCTCATCAGCTACCTTGATCGTGGAAAGTGAGTGCCCCGAAGCTCTGCATTGGCCTGATCAAAGTATCGAAATGTCAGCCATGCTTGTTCCATCTAGGGAGGCTGAAACAGAGAGCAGTATTGGGTTTGCCGCCACGCAAGGCATGACCGACGATATCGGCTTACACGGCAACCAGCTCAATGCAAGTACTCTCCGCTCCTGGAAATTCGTGGCAGGGAATTAACAGGATTGACAGACGGCGGTTTCAATCTTCTACTGTACATACGTGGTGGCAGAATTGCCGACATCACTATACGTCAAGCGGCTGCAGTTCCACCGAGTTATCCCCATCATCACCTTTTGCTGGGGACTCGTTTGCATGTGCATGGGGTTTATCCAGAACTTCGCTGGCCTTTGCGTCTGCAGAATCTTGCTAGGCTGGTTTGAGGGGTAAGTTGTCAGCTTGGATGACCAGAATCCGAAAATGACTCGTCAAAACAGGTGTTTGTTCCCTTCAATGACCCTCCTTTTGGCGAACTGGTACAGGAGAGAAGAGTTGGCTCAGAGGATATCGTATC
Organism: Phialophora macrospora; assembly: GCA_000835435.1. Classification (NCBI taxonomy): domain Eukaryota; kingdom Fungi; phylum Ascomycota; class Eurotiomycetes; order Chaetothyriales; family Herpotrichiellaceae; genus Phialophora; species Phialophora macrospora. The sequence continues at coordinate 117,255 of KN846958.1, read as the reverse complement.
TCTTCAGTAAGTGGCATCCTGCTCGTCAAGTACTTCCAGATATTGACATATCGGAGTTGCGTCTGCTCTGTCCGGCGCTTTCGGTGGGCTCATCGCCTTTGGAATCCTTTACATGGATGGGGTGGCCGGCTATCCAGGTTGGCGATGGCTATATATCCTGGAAGGTCTCATTACTCTCGTGTGGGCTGCTATGTGCGTCTATCTCGTACCCAAAAACTACCAGACGGCGTACTTCCTCAACGACGAGGACAAGAAGATCATGGCAGTCCGCGCTGAGTTGTCGGAGTCCTATTCTGGAGGTGATGGCCACTACAAGTTGAACGACCTCAAACTCGCCTGGAAGGACACCAAGACATGGTTGCACGGAGTCAGCCAGATCGCCGTGGTGACTATCCTCTACGGCTTCGGAACATTCCTGCCCATTATCATCAAAAACGGGCTGCACTATTCAACCAAGCAAGCGCAGTATCTCGTGATCCCCGTCAACATCTGGGGCGCGATTGTCTACGCTGTCGGAGCCGTGATCTCGGACAAATATCACAAGCGATTTATGATCATGGTTGTTTGTGCTCCCGTCGGGATTGCAGGATATGCCATCCTTCTGAGGATGGATGATGTGTCGGTTGGAGTGCAATATTTCGCGACTTATCTGATCGCCACGGCCTGCTTCCTTTGCACGGGAGGCAATATTGCCTGGCTATCGGGTAACGTCGCACCTGACGGCAAAAGGGCTGCCAGCTTGGGTATGTGAGCATCTTCTGCCTGTGGCACATATTGACTGACAACCACTCAGGGACACAACTCACACTCACCAATCTTGGTGGCATCATTTCCGGCCAGATCTATGCCTCGACCGATGCGCCACATTTCGTGCTGGGCCACTCCTGGTCCCTGGGAAGCTTGGCCTTCGCGTTCATTATCTTCAACATTCTCCGAGTGCTCTATGAGAAACGCGAAGCAAAGAAAGCAGAGCTTCGTGCTCAAGGCGTGGTTACTCCGCCGGGAGAGTTCACGGACAGGTCGCCAGAGTTCAAATATCAGTTCTAGTTCTGGCAACGTGGAAAGGCCCCTTGGCATGTGCTAGCAGCGGGCGCTGGATGGATATCAGACGGCGATGGCACGTCTGAGGTTGGCAACCAGGCCTCGCTGTCAGACGCCGTGAGCCGCAGCTCGGAGTGGAGGTTGTAGAATAAATGCAAAAGCGATCAATCTCAAACTTTCCCCGTCGTATCCCTTGAGCATCGGTGTTCTGTCGGGGGGCGGCGCAACGTGACCGGGTATTGGTTTGTTTCTCTTGGCCCGAATCAGCCCGTTTTCAGTGATCCAACATTTCGATTCTTCATTCATGGATTTCTGGGCGGTTCCTCTGTTTATTCTCTTCTTCCTTTCGTTGACGCTCCTATCGCGTGGAAATCATCCCTTTCACATTCAGGATTAATTAATTACTCTTCAGTGATTTTCGGTCCCAACCAGTGACATCATCGCCTGAAAAGTCCAGGCGCCCGGGCGTTGACGCCGTTGGATTTTATCGGACCTCGTCTCCGAAGCGAATGCCGCTATGCAGCGTCTTTCATCGTTGATAAGGTCGTTGAGTGGCGGCGAAAGGCCTCCTGGATTAGAAGGTAGGAAGATGAGGCTGGCTGGATCCTCTCCCTCTTGATGTCCCGATTGCCCTGCCCGTCGCGGCCGAGGAGCCTTCCAGTGCGAGACGGAGGTTAGGATGCTTGAAATGGGCTGACCTCTCAAGCACCGAGAAACTTGAATGGGAACAGGACGATGTTTCAGGCTTTCGAGTGGTACTTGCCCAGTCTCGCGAGCGACGACAGCATCCCGGGCACAAGTTACTACGCTGCTCTTGAGTCTATTTTGCCACATCTTTCTGCCATGGGGGTCTCTTACGTCTGGATCCCGCCAGGCTGTAAAGCCACCTCGGTCCACGACGCCGGGTATGGTATCTATGATCTTTGGGACTTGGGCGAATTCGACGCGAAGAACAACGGCAAGCCTTCGAGGACTCGATGGGGGAGCAAAGCCGAGTTAGAGAGCCTTTGCGCCAAAGCAAATGAGCTCGGCGTGGGCATTCTGTGGGATGCTGTACTTAACCACAAAGCCGCTGCGGATGCAAAGGAGACAAGCTGGGCCGTCAAAGTAGACCCCAGAGGTGAGTGACGTCTGATTCGGAGTGGAAAAAGCCAATGCTGAGCCCATATATTCTCCTCTAGATCGGACGAAGGTTCTCTCAAATGTACAGGAGCTCGAGACGTGGACGAAATTCACCTTCCCTGGTCGTGGGACGAAGTACTCGGACATGAAGTACAATTGGACACACTTCTCCGGGGTCGACTATGACTCTCGCAAGAAGGAACATGGCGTCTTCAGGTTCGTCGGCGAAGGCAAGCGGAGCGAATGGGCCCACGATGTGAGCAAGGAACTCGGAAATTATGACTACCTGTAAGCGGTTGAACCCATCCCGTCTCGCGTTGCAAGGAGCTTTTCATGGATCGGTTACTCACGCTCCTTTGACTCCGAACAGAATGTTTGCTGACCTTGATCACTCGCACCCCGCGGTGCGGACCGACATTTTCAACTGGGGAGCTTGGGTCACGTCCACTCTAAATCTCGGCGGCATGCGTTTGGACGCAATCAAGCATTACTCTCTATCATTTATTGCTGACTTTATCGCTCATCTCGACAAGTCCGTCCCTCACGGCAGCAACCTGTTCTATGTTGGGGAATACTGGGACGCTGATACCGACGTCCTGGAGAAGGTAATCAAAAGATTCCACGGAAGACTTAATCTTTTCGACGTCCAATTGGTGTACACATTCAGCGATTTCTCAAAAGGCAGAAAAGACGATCTAAGAACTGTATTTGATGGGACCTTGGTCCAAAGGGATCATGCCCATGCTGTGGCAAGTCTCCCTTCGTGGTCGTCAGTCCATTGGGTGCGAAGCTGACATGTGCCGACTTGACAGACCTTCGTCGCCAATCACGACACACAAGAAACCCAGTCTCTTGCCGCACCAGTGGAGGAATGGTTCATTCCACTGGCATATGCGCTTATTTTGCTTCGTGAGCACGGCGGTACTCCCTGCATCTTCTGGGGAGATGTATTTGGGAACCATGGCCCCCGGCCTCGTCTTCCAGCCTGTGGTGGCAAACTCGCACGGATCATTGTCGCGCGCAAGCTCTATGCATATGGTCCGCAAAGGGAGTACTTCGACAGCAGTAACTGCGTCGGTTGGACAAGGCTAGGGCACAGGTCCAGGTCTAACGGAGCCGGACTCGCTGTCATCATGACCAATAGTTGGGACAGGCAATCAAAGAGGATGTTTGTCGGCCATAGGCACATCGGTGAGAAGTGGAGGGATGTCCTTGGTTGGGACGACAGGGAGGTTACGATTGACTCGCGAGGATTTGGAACATTCGCAGTTGGCCACAGGTCCGTTGGTGTCTGGATACATGAGAAGGCTCCGGAATTCGACATGATAAGCCGTTTCACCTTTCCCAGAGTTGGACATAGCGCTGCTGCCCCGGATCCGCGACTTCTGCCTGTCTAGGCTCTGGAGCTGACTCGAGCCGCTCCCAGCGCGTCGGTGTCAAAGCTACGCAACCTTACAGTGCTGCTGCCGATTCCTTCCTGCCGCACAGTGGTAAATCCACACTCCAAGTCCTATGACAGCCGTCAGGCTAATGACTGCCAGAATGAATTCCTCGCCCCATGTTAAGGCCTTCCGAGGCGCTGGACTGGGCGGTCCGAATTCCCTTACAGGTTCAGCGCTGGGCTCAGATGAAATATAGAAGTACCCTTGTTGCAATGCCGACCTGGCAAGTGTGGGACTGATATCGCAGGCGTCCTGCAGCCACTGTTCAATCTGCCTCCATTCCTCCTGAGTGCTGCATTTGTCCTGGCATCCAAACAGATCGCCATTCGAACAGAAACAGTTGCTGGACTGTGTGAGACACCCATACCCAAAGCTAGCATCGTCGAGGCAATTTCGTGCGCAACTTGGCAAGCCCGAGAAGTCCAATCTCAGCGCTGGGGAATCCGGGCAGATTTTGGCGAACCAGTCTTCCGTGTCCCACCACACCGTCCAGCTACAACTCCACGCACAGGATAGACCTGTCTTCAGGTTACAGTAGCACTCCTTGGTGTACTGTTTCATGCCACACTTGCTGCCGCCGTTGTCAGATGCCTGGGTATTGTTGGGGCAAGGACCATCGACCAGTGGACAAATGGCCGGAGGAGGGGCATCGTAGTCCCAGCAACTGCTGAAAAGGCATTCGGGCATGGTCACCGGATCGACCAGGGCAGGATTGCTCATGTCTCTCTTCATGTCGACGCCGGTCAGATTCGTCGTTGCCATTACTGCAAGAGTGATGGTCAACACCACAAGGGTCAGAGCGACAAGCTCAGTCCTCTGACCTGCCATTTCAGGGGGAGAGAAGCAGTTCGTGGCCAACAGAACCACAACTTCTCTCCTATGCTAATATCGTGTTCCAGCTGCACAGCCTTGACACTCGAATTTGGGTACGCTGCGAGCTGCGTGAATGCGGAATCCTGCAGAAAGTTTGATGTCAAGTGGGTGCCGCCGTCGCCGTTTGAGCCTCGCTTAGGCAGGCCTAAAGAGGCCAAAATGTGTTCGGCTCACCAGACAGCCAATGGCCCAGCAGCAGGTGGTTCGACCGTTTTCCCACCTTGGTCTGCTGCATATGGGCGGACTGTGGACTCACTGAGGAATAGTGCCAGCACAGCAGCACTGGTCGGCTGCAGATTCTGTTTGGAATCGCCTTTAGTCAATTTCGGCCTCTGGTTCGAACGACGAACCCCGAGATTCCGTGCTGAAGAGCCCGAAGAAGACCTGTAATCCCGAGCTGAGACCAAGACAGGACGCAACCCTCGTATCGGCGACAAAAAAGAACGTTGAAGAGCCGCAATCGGGACGGGCCTGGCTGGCTAGTCGCTGTGGGTCGGAAGCGACGGCCCTTTTGTAAATGCACCGACCATTGGGCATGCAGTAGCTACTCACTGCTCTACAGCGTTGTGTCCTTCCAAATATCGACGACCCTGCCCATCACTTCAATCCAGAGCTTGACATTTCCACCCACAGGGAAGATGAGAGTCCATTGAGAAGGACAGAATCCAACCTTCGCCCATGGCTCGCCAAAACCTTGGATGGTACCGCTCCCATCGCCGCCTCAATTCTCTGACGCGACTTTCCCTGGTCATCGCCATCCTAGGCTTCCTTCCCACCGTGGGCGGGACATTCTCGATTGCGAGATGTTGCACCCTCGCTGTGCGGCAGGATTTCCACAAGTACATTGAGGAGGAGTATCCCTGGGAGGTGTGCAACTTCAATACCGAAATCAACTATGGCAATAATCAGACATTCCCATCCATCGTGCGTAGTATGGCGTGGGCAAAGGAATACTGCCGAGGGACTCAGTACAGTTCACTTAAACAATGGCTTCTGCCGCTCTCGACGTACATCTCGCCATACATCGGTGTGGTGATGCTGTCTCCGCTCGGCGACGTTCCGGACGCGGATTCCCTCTTCGAGGCCGATGGCTTGCTCCGACAGCGTTTGAACGCTGCAATCATAACTGTGATCATAGCTGTGATCAACGTCTTGTGGCAGCCACTCCAAGAGTACGGCAGCATTCTGGGTGATCCTGTCAGTGCTATATTTGGCGCCCTGCACGAGGTATGGTCGGACGCGAAGAGCTTGAGGAGTCTGGAGCTTGGCAGGCAAGAGATGTCGTGGCTGCAGCAAAGAGTCAAGTGGATCACCGTTCTGGCGGGTGACATTCGTTTCACCGAGCAAACCGGTTGGATAGAGGCTGTTAATCAGGCGCCGCCTACAGACGGGACCCAAAACAGTGGCACAAGGATGGTCTCATCATTTCAAGGCCGCGATGAAAAGATTTCACCAGCCACTGATTCCAAGCAACCAACCGCCATACAGTCCCGTCCCCATGGCGAGGACTCCGCAAAAGACGCCGTCGACCGAGCTATAGAGATGGTGATCGTCGCACGCAAGGGATTCATCAGTGGAATCTTGATACCCGTCGTCCTTATGCTGGCCGTCACTGCTGCGACCTTTTACGATGCCTACAGCAATACTGGTGATAAGGATACGGCTCTTGACCTGGCGTACTGCGTTTGGTACTCGTGGACGCTGGTCCTCGGGGTCGCCGGAAACTGCTATGCGAGCAGTCTGGGGCCCGAAGTCGCACGGCGAGCATTTCACAGGATCGTAGCGTTTGGACATAATCCGATGGCTACGCCTCTGCGCCACAGGTATGTCAACAACTATCTCTGGGATCAGTGGGCAACACACTCGGAGACTCCCCCAAGTTACCGGCAAATCTTCAGTACCCTGCGGAGGGACCATTTCTTCTGGCTGCGATTCTGCGTCGGACAGCTCCTTGGCTTCTGCTGTATCGCGTTCCCATCGGCTTGTGCAGTGGCAATTGCCTGGACGACGCCGACTGTAGGTCTCGATTGCAGGTCGTTCAACTTCATCCTGTGGGTGATGATCTCCTTCGTGACGGCGTACCTCCATGTCCTGCGTTCATGGTTGGATGCCTCCTCCAAAGCCCGCCTCGAGCCGGAGGGCGAGGCGACCGGTACATCCGAGCTGCCTCTAAAAGCTGTCCGGTGGATATACGGTGTCATTGTGTTCGGCAATGCCTTGGTCCTGGTCGTTGGCACGATATTTCATCTTGTGGGGGTCTTCAGGACCTGTTGGTGCGAGCGGTTGACCTGGGCGGACGACACGCTTATTGAGCTCAACAGCAAAACAGAACAAGCGTACGAAAACGCTCGGAAATACTGTGAGTATCCTTCAACCCGTTGTCCAGGGCACTCCCAATCCCCGGCTGTCCCGATTCGAGTCTAAGAGGCTGACTACAACGCAGGGTTGTCGACAGCATACGTTGCTTTCGGGGTGGTGTGGTTGGCGTGTCTTGCGGCCATCGCTTTTCGAAGCTACATTGTGCAGAAGATGGAAGACTGGGTTCAAGATAACGAGGACAAGGGGCGAGTGGAACCGCCGGGCCAGTAAGGCATCATTTTGGATCGGTAATTCTGCCACCACAACCTCCCACGCCCAGAGCAGAGAAAGGGTAAGCGACAGCAGGTTGAAATCCGTAACCTTCGACCGACGCCGGCCGGGGTATCAGCAATCGCGACGATCGTGTCGCCGGCAGGCTTGAGTGCAGAAGTGAGTTGGATAGGATATCCGCGTATTAGCCACATCATAGAGTACTGCGCATGAGATTATTGAATGGGTTGTTGAAGCCGGCGTAGATGATCAACCAGGCTTACGCCTATGGCATTTCCTAATAATTCGTGTAAAAGGGCGTTTTGAACGGTGGTCCCTTGGCCGGTGGAGGGTACGAGTAAGAGACTCCTTGTTTTGATATGGCATGCCGGATTCCCCAGGCCCAGACCCTTCCCATTGGTCTTGGTGAGCGTGCTCGAGCATTCGTTCAGGCATCTGAGGAGTCCGCAGATTGGCGCTTCTGTGCTTCTTTTTTACGGCAAGGAGGAGAAGAGATGTCGGAAGAGGCCGGGCAGAAGGGCCCGGCCACATACGGCAACTTGGCCCGAGGCCCCTAATTACGAGTCAGGAGGAGTGTGCGAAACGTGACTTCTTGGCAACCCGTCGAGCTCCCGGCAGCTTGCAGCCTCGGGGAAGCGGAGCGTTTCGCTGACCTGAAGCTCGTTGCAGCAACCCAGTTCCTGCCGCAGTTTTCTCGGTGTCGTCGCGGCCTCGTTCACTTCTTTCCCACCCTCACCACCACCCAACAGACGCCAGATCTCTACTCTCTAGCTTTGCATTGCCTCTTCGACCTTGGTCAGGTCCCCCTTTCCCTGCCCACCCGACACCATGGCACCCATCACAGATCAACAGGTCGACGACCTGAAGGACCTCGTCCACAAGCTCGAAGCTCGAGTCTGGTCGTTGGAGAGAAGACTGGAAGGAGAGAAGAAACCGTCGCTTACAGACTCGATGCGCATGATTCTCATCGGTCCGCCTGGCGCTGGTGAGCTTCCCGTCATGCTCACGACACGCGTTTGCTAAGCTGCTTTCACAGGGAAGGGAACGCAGGCTCCGCGAATCAAGGAAAAGTACTGCGTCTGTCATCTGGTATGTCCATCACCTAGTCGGTGCCCCCAACACCCTATTTACGTTCACCGCAGGCCACTGGGGACATGCTCCGCGCACAGGTCGCCAAAAAAACACCGCTGGGAAAGGAGGCCAAGAAGATCATGGATCAAGGCGGCCTCGTCAGCGACGACATCATGATCAATATGATCAAGAACGAGCTGGACACAAACAGGGAATGCGAGAATGGGTAGGACGCCGCGTTGCACGTGTCCGGTCACCGCTAACAGGGCCAGCTTCATTCTCGACGGCTTTCCGCGCACCGTCGCTCAAGCCGAAGGCCTTGACTCGATGCTCGAAGCCGAGAGCAAGCCCCTCAAGCACGCCATCGAACTGCAAATCGACGATGGGCTTCTCGTTTCCCGTATCACCGGCCGACTGATCCACCCTGCCTCGGGCCGAACGTACCACAAGGTCTTCAACCCACCCAAAGAGGCCATGAAGGACGATGTCACGGGGGAACCTCTGATTCAACGAACCGACGACAACGCCGATACTCTTAAGAAGAGACTGGGCACGTACCACGCGCAGACGACCCCCGTGGTGTCATACTACAAGAACAAGGGAATCTGGTCCGGAGTTGATGCCAGTCAAGACCCGGACCATGTTTGGAAGAGCATCCTTGGCGTTTTCGGCGATTCCAAGACCGCTGCGCCCCGCGGCAGCATCTTGGGAAAGCTCGGCTTGCGGTAGACGATGCAGACATCTGAGGGGGGTTGATGTTTGATGATTGCATTGGGCTTCTACGACATCTGACTGGAGGTTGGGATGACATTCACAAGGAGCTCCCCAAAAGACTCATGCCATTTTGCAAACGTGTACGAGATAAGGACCTTGCTGCCTGCCCTGCGCAATGCGCAACCCAGGAATGGTAAGTGGCATGTGTGCGAAAAGCTTCTGACGTTGAGTACATAGCTGGCGTCCACCCTGAGACGAATACAAAATCTAATTGACAAAACGCGAGCTGCACGGCCCCTGCGTGTCACTGCCGGCAGGATCTCGAAGACAGGAAGCTTAACCCGAACAGCAGGATTGAATTGACCAATACAGCACCGATGCAAGAGCATCTGATCAACCGGACCTGGGCCCGAGATGGCCGGCAGGACAGGGACGGCGAGGCTTGGAGAGGTCGAGAGGCACCCCTCGAGCCCTGACACGAGTGCGGCACAACATCGGCTACGAAGACGGGCTGATTTCTGCTCTGACGAGGACGAGCACCCCGAATTCAGGCTGATTCGATCGCGTATCGGCTTGGCTGCCGACCTGGGCGGGTCGCATGCATGACGTTGCCCCGCGCGTCTGAAGTACAAAAGAAGTTCCCCACGGTGCTCTGCGCAGTGGCTGCCAGCATTCGCTGTATTTCCTTGTCGTTGCGTCTTTTTCCTTGACATCCTGGTCCTTCTCTACTGGCCTCCGGAGATACTCATTGCACGACTCTAGCGACCATGTCGTCTCCCCGAGAGATTCGTTGGGGCATCATGGGTACGTGAAACGCGAGGCCCAACCCCGATCGCACACTGACGAGCAGCGCTACAGCCACAGGGTGGATAGCCCAGACGTTTGTGAAGGATGTCCTCATCGATCCTTCTACGCGAGGAGTCTCCGACATTCGCCACGTTGTGACGGCTGTCGCATCGTCTTCCTCGCTCTCGTCTGCAGAAAAGTTCGTTGCCAACTTTGTCGCCCCTGCTCAATCCGCCAAATCCGCTGCGTATGGCTCCTATGAGGAACTGGTGGAAGACTCCAACGTCGACATCATCTACATCGGGTCACCGCACTCTCACCACTATCAGAACGCCATGCTGTGCCTCAGCCACAACAGGCCGGTGCTTTGCGAAAAGGCCCTCACAGTAAATGCCGCACAAGCCAAGATCCTGTACAAAACTGCAAAGGAGAAGAACCTGTTCTTCATGGAGGCCGTTTGGACGAGGTACTTTCCTATCAGCAAAGCCATCAGGAAACACATATCGGACAACGACATCGGTGAAGTGATCCGGGTCACCTCTGACTTGAGCATTGGCGCTGTACCAGAGAAGGATTTTGATCTCGGCCACCGCATGGTGAACCTTGATCTGGCCGGTGGGGCACTTTTGGATCTGGGTATTTACAGCTTGACCTGGGTGTTCCAGACGATATACCATACCCTATCGGCCGAGCTGCAACAGCAATCACGTCCGAGAGTGGTCGGTGCCGCAATGACGCCGGAACCACGAACCGGCGCTGATGAGTCGACCCTTCTTCTCCTCGAATTCCCCAAGTCCACTCCAACGGGCAAGACGAAGACACACGCGGTCGCCACCACTGCCATGCGCGTGAGCGACGACCCCGCGAGAAGCCATCAAGGGAAAGGAGACATCGAGACACCTGCCGTGCGAATCCAAGGCGAGACGGGCGAGATACAAGTATATGGCCCTATCTACCGGCCGACGAGATATAGACTGGTGCCCAAGGATAAGGGATCGGATATTCTGGATAAGCACTTTGAGTTCGAGGGTGGTGCTCATGGTATGGTGGTGCGTACGAGGCCCCTTCCAAGTCCGAATCCTGTCTTTGAGGCGGTCCACTGATGTTTGCGCAGTACGAAGCCGATGAAGCCGCTCACTGCCTGGTCGCTGGCAAGCTGGAGTCCGAAGGCCTACCGTGGGCAGAATCGACATTGATCATGGAAATTATGGATGAAGCCAGAAAGCAAGGCGGGCTCGTCTACCCGGACGCGATCGAGAGCACGGAATACCCTCTCAAGCTGACTGCGAAGACGTCCTAGATCTACACTGAGCCAAGGGGAGATGGGTTGGTAAAGCGAGATCATACTGCAGCACAGCTCCTTCCAGCGCGCGATAGAGGATGGCATCATTCATGTGGCCCTGTTATTGGTTGACAACCAGTGGGAAAGGACCTGCTTCCGACCGGATTGGTCGTACTTGCAGACAGAACTTCTGGGTTGATCCCACTCAATACCATGAGCAAATACAGGGTTCAAGTCCTCCGCCTGGAATCTGTCATGTCCTATTTTCGGGAATTCCACTACGCCGGCGCATTTCGCCTTTCCATTTTCCGTGACCCTCCCTCCGTTAAAAGGTGTCGTTCTGCAGAAATCCGACTGACTAACTGTAGAACATGAGCGCCTCTTTATTCATCCTTGGGCGCGCTCGCCCTCCTCCAGTTCGCCTCGCCCAATGCTTTTCTCTCCTGATTGAGCAGCCCTTGTTCCTTGACGACCTTCCTGTCCGAGTTCCTCGCCCGGTTGACCTTGAGGTTACCCCCCCAACTACCTTGCTTTCCGTCCAGCGCTTCAATCGCCGCGTCCACGTCTCCAGCTTTCTCCAAGTCGACGAAGCAATAGTATTGGTTGTTTGTGTGCTCTGGCTTCGGTGCCGGCCGCGGGGATATCTGCTTGGAGACGGCGCTGAGCGCGACGCCGGGCGCGTACTGGGCGAAGAGCTCTTGGATCTCTTGGTCGTGCGCGGATTGCGGTTCGATGCGAGGCATGTTCCCGATGTAGAGCCTTCGCCCTTCGGATTGCGGTGCAGTCCAGTGTGATGGGGCGTCGTTGCGGTTCCAACGGTCGAAGGTCGGATTGTATTCTCCGTCTGAGACCAAAAAGGGGCGCGGGCACGGACGATCAGCACGGAAGAAAATCGAAAGCGCTCACGAGGAGGAGGAGAAGCACGGAAACAACAAGACTCATGCCGCACGGCAACTCGACTCACCTTTCTGTTCCCTCGTCTCGCGCACTCCTCTGGGCCGACCTTGTCCTCTCTCAAAGTCCTTCATTCGCATTTCGGTTCCCCCGCCACCGCCCCCACCATCTTGGCTGTGTCTCTTGGCGACGCCGGGGCTGACTCGGAGGGCTCTGCCGAGCACGTCGACGCCGTTGAGCTCGCTCATGGCGCGCTGCGCCTCCTCGGCACTGTCCAGATCCACAAAGCAGTAGCTGGGGTTCCGCCCGGTGAAGGGGTCGGTCGACATGCTCACGCTCACCACGTTGAAGCCATGACTCTTGAATAGCTCCTCGATATCAGGCCGCTGAGCGGTGTACAGTAGATTGCCGACATAGAGCCTCGTCCCCGGCGTGCCTTCTTCGCCCGACTGCTGCTGGACATCCCGGTGGCGCGAATGAGACTGCCCGCTGCCGCCATTGGGACCGCGGTTGTATCGGGTCCGCGCCGGCAGCTGTTGCTGTTCGCCCCGTGGCGAGTCGTCCTTCATCCGCCAGTTGCTCGAGGCCGTAGAGCGGAAAGTTTGGGCCGGTCGCGCCGGCGGCGAGGGCGAAGATGCGTCCTCCATGTGTGGCCCGACGAAGTTGAGATGCGAGAAACAGAGAGACAGATGGATAGGCCCGGCAGAGTCACAGAATCGCGCCACTCACTTCGGACGATATGGCCTCACCAGCGTTCAGTATAGAAAAGCCAGGCAGCCCAGATTTTGAGATTTTGGGGTGGCTGCCAAGACGTGCATTAAGTCATCATCTTCTGCCTTCTTTCTATTCCTCTTTTGGTTGGCCCCAATCGCCCAATCATTTGAACTGACGGTGAAGGTGTTTTGAAGAATTCGACGTATTCTTTGGGGTCTGAACCGACGGTCAGGCCAAGGACGTTGCAATGCGCGAGTCAACACGCGAACAGAGTGCATTGATCAGTCCTGGCCTGGCCCGCCCTCTCCGATTCGTTACGTTTAGAGCGCGTTCCTGAGGAAAAGACCATCCTGTCCCACGTCAGGTCCGCGGATAGGTAGGTATTCATGCGCGGCTATGTAGGATATCTCTGGTAAGCCCAGCGTGCCATTGCTCCCCCAACATGGGGACAGGCTCGTTCTCGGCGATGCGCAGCAGGCTTTGGGACGGTTCATAGGATGTCTGTAGACGTTCCCCCTTGGCCGCATCAGCGTGTTTGCAGCGGCTGGTCCAAACCATCAAGCCCAATGTAACCTGGCAGCCTCGTCATCCGGTCCAGCCATGCCTTCACTGCTGGAAAAGGCTCCAGCGACACGCCACCCATCGGTGCCAGGGCGACATAGACATACACGGCGAGATCGGCAATCGTCGGCCTCCCCAACGCCAACCAGTCTTCCTTGTTGAGCGTCTTTTCCAGAATCTCCAGAGACGCCACGCCTCTGCCCCTCACTTCGCCGAGGGTGTCCGCACTAGCATCGGGCGGCCAGTTGAACGCCACGATCGCGCGTGCCTTGGACAGGCCGAACTGGATGAAGCTGGCGGTGAATGCCAACCAGTCCACGATCTGCGCTTGCTCGACCACGTCGGATGACCAGTAGCTGGAGGGACCCGTCGCCGCGCCGCGATCCGGGTACGTGCCGGCGAGGTAGACCAGGATCGCGCTCGAGTCGGCGAAGACTTTCCCCCCGTCGACGAGCACGGGTAGTTCGCCTTTGGGGTTGATCGCCAGGAACTCGGGGGATTTGTGCGCCATGTTGAACAGGTCGACCGCCTCCTCTTCCAGGGGAATGCCGAGGAGTGACCCCAGCAGCCGGACTTTGTAGCAGTTGCCGGATTCTCGGCAGGAGTAGAGCCTGGGCGCCATTGTGCGCGTTCTCACCGTCTCGTTTTCGCTTTGGGTTACTTTGCAACGACGCGGATAGTCTTGCACGGCGTCACGGCTTGTTCAGCATAGAATCGGCCCAGAACAGCGTCCAGTGTGTTGCAGCTTCGATTTTCAATCTTACGCCAGAGGGGGCGCCGAACACCCAGGTCACTTGCTTCACTACCTCGGGATCGGGCTCGCATATGTCCGACAACTACCGTGTCCAAGGCGCGGAGTATGCCAAGCTAACACCGGGTCTACGCCGCTGCGAAGTCGGCCTCCTTTTGTAGAAAGCAACAATGGACTCTGTCAAGAGAGAGAAATCGGTCATAGGACGCAACTCTGTGAAGATAATCAATCGAAGCGAGGTACTGTATACGGGAAGTCGTTCAACCTGGAGCCCCGTTCGCATCCGGACTTGCTGGTAGAATGTTTCACAAGGCTGATATATCCGAGTTCATGCACCTTCTTGTACAACGGTACCGCGACGTAGGACTTGATCTTCCACAGTGTGCGCCGCTGATCTTGGTTGATGTGCCCAGTGTGGTACGTTCGAGCGGCTTATATCAAGTGCGGTTAACAGCTTGAAAGACAACCTGGGACAGAGGGCCGGAGGAAAGCATTCTACGCGGGCGCCGAACATCTGTCCAGCAACATGACCAATGCTCCCTGCGCACAGCCCAGACAGAAGCAGCACGTACACCTCTCATAGACCTCAGTACCCACCTTTGAGGACGTCACGTCCAGCCACCCCGTCGCGGTTGACTTGCGCAACAGGTCCACGACCAACGTCATTGTGCACAACTTTAGTTCTCACGTGCGATCAAAGACGTGCTTTCGGGATCACTACGACCCATCTCCATCACACCGCCCGGCATATGGTGAGGGCCAGTATGACCATGGGGACGTTGAGGAACTAGAAGCGTATGCAGACCGGCAAGAACGGAGGAGAATGAAGCAGAAGGAAGGAGACGGCATACAGGGATAACAGCGGCCATCAATGCCAGCGCGGGTGCCGGCGCGAGTGCTAGTGGAAGAGGTAGCGATGGAAGTTGCCGACTTGAGAATGATTTGGTCCATTCTATATAGTAGTAGCCTTGTTTGGGTGAGCGCGTGGAGTTTTGGCGTCTCCGCAGAGAGCGCGTGGAATAGGAGCTTCGGGAATGATTAAGTTCAAGGACGAGATCACAACTGTTGAGTATTGTAAGCGGGTGTGGCATCGAGAGCAGCGGTCCGGCCGAGGCACTTACATTCCCAGTGACCAGAAACAATCAATTCCATAATCGGCTGCATAGAACGAGGATTGCTTCGGAGCCGAAGTAGTTCTTATCGCATTTCAGCAGCGCCGCTTGTTCTCGGTTTCCAGGTAGCAAGAACAAGGCAGACGTCTGCCTCGACGTACTCGGGTATCTGAATGGTGTAACATTGCGAAGGAGCCAACCACAACTGAGGTAGTACCCCCATGCGACAGAAGAAGGCAACGAGACTGACGCCACCAACGACGCCATCACTACCGGAGCTCATCGTCGATTTCCGAAGACGTGTTCTCAATGTTTTAATGTGCTTGGTGTCTGCCCGTCGGACTGATGTTCGTCCTTTCAAGGTGCTTCGTGATTGGGCCGTTCGTACGAAAGTACAGAGCCGCATTCTTCCCCTGGAACTTTCGAACGCACTCTGTGTACATTAAAGCGCCCCTCGAGACTTCCACTGTTGGTGGATTTCACGACTTTGCTCCTGTTTTGTGTGTTCCACCAGGTCTTGATCTGAAAGTCTGACCGCGATGCCATTGGTGTCGACTCGAGCGGGAGAGGTGACGTACGAGGTCAAGGGGGAAGGTGTGCCAATAGTCATGCTGCATGCAACGTTGCATGACCGACGAGACTATGAGGCTGTTGCTGAGCATTTCGCAAAGAAATACAAGGCCATCACAGTTGACTGGCCGTGGCACGGAGACTCGAAGGGAACTTCAAACAAAGAATATCTCAGCGCTGTGGGGTTTGCAGACGTCCTTGAGGATGTTGTTGAGGCTTTGGAGCTGGAACCCGCCATCTTCATCGGCAATTCCGTGGGAGGATTCGCTGCGGCAAGGCTTGCAATCAGCCAACCAGTCAGAGTTCGGGGCCTTGTACTCGTCAACACTGGTGGATTTGTCGAATGGACGCCCGTCACTCGGCTATTCACAAGGCTTCTCGGTTCAGCATCAGTGTCGCGCCTTATAATGCCTCATCTTGTCCACAGGTATATGAGTCCTCAGACAAATCATGATAAGGAAATTACTCGCCGAGTGGCTGACAGAGCTGGAACCGTGGAGGGTGCCTCAATAGCCGCCCCGGTGTGGCGAAGCTTCTTGCATCCTGAGCACGACCTTCGACCTCGGGCCAAAGGCATCAAGGCTCCGGTCTTACTTGTCTGGGGCACAAGAGACCCCGTCTTTCCGAAGGCGGCTGGAATGGCAACACAGTGGTGCATACCAGGTTCGAAGCTTGAATACTTCGACACGGGACATGTCGTATTCTCTTCGAAACCAGACGAGTTCCAGGGCGCGGTTGACTCTTTCATCGAATCGATCGTGGATGGCGGGAAAGGCGCAGCTTAGAGCCGCTGAAGAGGTCAGCCATCGGAAAGTGTGGGCTATTGCTGCCTGGGGGCATCACACAAGCCGCTGCAAGCCATTAGGAAGATCAGTGTTTTCAACCCACGCCGTAATAGTCTCTGCAAAGAGTTGCGGGAACCCTAGGTTCCAGGCATGCACGTAGCCTTTCACACCCACCGCTGTGCTTTCAGCGCCAATCCAGGAACAAATGCGCGAGTAAAGCCAATCAGGGCAAAGCTTGACGAAAGAGACTAGGCCATACTATAGGTAGAGCATGAATAGGCTTTCAGCAAGCGACCGATGCAATCCCTCCAAGGGGATAGCTCCAGTAACATTGAATGAACCAATTCAGGGTACCGCTTGGCCACTTCAAGAGCAAGGAAGCCGCCCATCGACAACCCGACGAGGTGAGCTCTGCCCTTTCTGGCCTTTTCTCTGATAAGATTCGTTATGTTTTTGGTAGTACTTCTAAACTCAAAGCATGGTGCCTCGGTGGACTGCGAATGCTGAGGCAGATCAACGAGCATGAGAGGGTAATCGTAGAGGTGAGGGATCACATTGGCGTACTCGGCGTGGCTGGCGAACAGGTGGTGCAGGAAGAGAATCGACACCTTGCCACGATCTCCATTGAGATGAAGGCATGACGGCAGCGACATGTAAGACAAGCGAGTAACTTACGAAGTGGCTTTTGATGGCTGATTATGCGTTACCTGTTGCCCTAACTCGCAGGTGTGTCCCACCGTGCGTTCCACCGTACTGCACCTTTTGCTCCACGCTTGCTCCACCGTACTGAGTCCCCGGGTAAACTACGGTCATCAAATTGCGGGATGCCCTAAGGTACTTCCTTGAGATGCTCACATTAAATGACCTGGACCGACTCTTCCTTCTTTTCTCTGTCAGCAGAGGAGGAACTCAAGCCACGAAATTCAAAATGGCTCCTTCTGCCTTAATCGACCACTCCCCCCACCAACCAGTCCCGGCCGAGAAACTGCCCACGGCGAGCAACCTCGTGCTGATCGACAATTATGACTCCTTCACCTGGAACGTGTACCAATACCTCATCCTCGAGGGAGCGACTGTTACAGTCTACCGAAACGACAAGATCACACTAGAAGAGCTTATAGCGAAGAAGCCAACCCAACTGGTCATCAGCCCTGGGCCGGGTCACCCAGACACAGATGCGGGTATAAGCAAGGATGCTATCAAGTACTTTGCAGGCAAGATACCCATATTGGGTGTCTGTATGGGTCAGCAGTGTATCATCTCAGTCTTTGGGGGTACAGTTGATGTCACAGGCGAGATCCTACATGGGAAGACCTCGCCACTGAGGCACGATGGCAAGGGCTGTTATACCACACTGGCACAAGATCTGCCCGTCACCAGATACCACTCTTTGGCAGGGACACACCCGACCCTACCTCAGTCATTGGAGATATCTTCGTGGATAGCAAAAGGGCCTGATGGTGGCAAGGGCGTCATCATGGGTGTGCGGCACAAAGAATATGTGGTCGAGGGTGTTCAGTTTCACCCTGAGAGTATCCTGACAGAGGACGGCCGAGTCATGTTCAAGAACTTCCTCCGAATGAGCGGCGGCAAGTGGGCTGATAATCCCGAATTTGCTGCGCCAGAAACGCAAGCCAACGGTGCCAATGGCAAAGCATCCAGGAAGGAATCCATCCTGGAGAAAATCTATGCTCACCGGAGGCGGGCGGTTGCTGCACAAAAGCTCATACCTTCCCAGAGACCCGAGGATCTGCAGGACGCCTACGATCTTGGCCTTGCGCCTCCTCAGATCTCCTTCCCCAGGCGTCTTCGCGAGTCCGCCTATCCAATCGCCCTTTTGGCAGAGATCAAACGAGCTTCTCCGTCCAAGGGCATTATATCTCTCGGAACATGTGCACCAGCTCAAGCTCGGCAATACGCCACCGCTGGTGCCAGCGTCATATCTGTTCTGACAGAACCTGAATGGTTCAAGGGCAGTTTGGAAGACATGCGACTTGTTCGTCAGGCACTTGATAGCATGCCTAACAGACCTGCCGTGCTGAGGAAAGAGTTCATCTTCGACGAATATCAGATCCTTGAGGCGCGCCTGGCCGGTGCTGATACAGTCTTGCTGATCGTGAAGATGCTCGATGTGGAGACTTTGACGAGACTCTACAGCTATTCTAGGTCACTGGGCATGGAGCCGTTGGTAGAGGTTAACACGGCTGAAGAAATGAGGGTCGCCGTCGATCTCGGTGCCCAGGTTATTGGCGTGAATAACCGAAACCTCACGAATTTTGAAGTTGATCTGAGCACGACAAGCCGGTTGATGGACCAGGTCCCGGAGTCGACTATCGTCTGTGCTCTCAGCGGGATATTCGGTCCTCAAGATGTCCAAGCCTACCGGAAAGACGGTGTCAAGGCAGTGCTTGTTGGCGAAGCACTCATGCGAGCACAGAATACAGTTGAGTTTATCACAAAGCTCGTGGGCGATCCAGATGTTCCTCCTAGACCAAAGATACATCAGCAGCTTTCAGTCAAGATCTGTGGCACACGGACACCGGAAGGCGCCAAAGCAGCCATCGAAGCTGGAGCGGATCAGGTTGGCATAATCCTGGTGCCAGGTCGCAGACGGTGTGTTACAGATGATGTGGCCCTACAAATATCAACGGTTGTCAAGAACACACCACGACGCTCGCCCATACCCCAACCGTCAGATGCCAACGAAGAGCTAGGCAGTGAAGACTATTTTACTCACTCCTCCTCTCGCCTTCTGCGTCGATCGGATCGCGCCCAACTAGTTGGGGTATTTGCTGACGCTCCATTATTGCACATCATCAACCAAGTACATAAACTCAACTTGGATATTGTGCAACTCCATGGCTCAGAGCCGTTGGAGTATGCAAGGCAAATTCCCGTTCCCGTTGTGAAGGCGTTCAAGCTTGAGGATATGGGGATTAATTCCAGAGGCTATCATGCCATACCATTACTGGATGCTGGCAAGGGAGGTTCCGGTCAGCAAGTTGACATGGACGGTGTGAAAAGTTTGTTCAGTAAAGATGGGAATCTCAAAGTCATCCTCGCTGGTGGTTTGACACCGGACAATGTGCAAAGGGTTTTGGCGGAACTGGGCAAGGACTACCTGGGTAAAAATATTGTGGGTGTGGACGTTTCCTCAGGCGTAGAAGTGGATGGGAAGCAAGATGCTGGTAGGATACGGGCTTTCGTGGACGCTGTTAAGGCTTGAAACCATAGGACGGGTTGTAGGATTGCATCCACGCGAGAGCTACCCTGCTCTGCCATGGCACCACAGGGGAGTATGGTTATATCAGGCTTCAAAATTCCAATATGCATGAACCTGGGGATATTTCCTTCGATGACTTTCAGCTCTTTCATTGTCTCCTTGGAATCTAGCTCTCTCTCTCTCTCTCTCTCTCTCTCTCTCTCTCTCTCTCTCTGCTGTCATTCGGCATCACATGCCAGCGTCGTCATTCTACGGTATAGCCTTGTGCTCGAGTCTAAACTTACCTCAATATCATCGTCACCTACCAATTCAACGGCACATGGAATCGGCATCACTGCCGTCACAGCTGCTGGCATGTGCTCACCATCTCGAGCCCTCTGGACTATATAACCCCCCTTTTGGTCTTTTTGGTCATTTCCTCGATCAACCGTCTCTTCCTACCCATCCTAGCTTCATGTATCTATTCCTGCTCTCTTCGAGCTTAGGGGTCATATCTTCTAGCATCTAGGCCTTGCTCTGAATCATTTCTCGCGAAATTTACACCGATCTGTTCCACCTGGTCATCATCTATCATGCCAAAGAAGTTTGGAAGAATCGTCCTTGCCTCGACCGGGGACTTCCCGGGCGAGAAGGACGACAAAATCAAAGGCTGGGTCGAGCACGCCGGTGGCACCTTCGTCAAGGAGCTCTCCAAGGATGTCACCCATCTTGTCTGCAGCGAGAAGGCCTGGAAGCGGTACTATCCCATCGGTGCGTTTGCTTTCCCGCGTTTGCTCCATAACATCACAAACATTGGCTGACCGGTTGCATATAGTCAGAGAAGCTCGCCGCATGCACATCGTCCATCTCGTCAAGCTTAATTGGCTTGAAGACAGTCTGCTCAGCAAGTCCGGTAAGCCACTGGACCCTGCCCAGTACGAGTGGGAGCGGCGAAAGGTCAAGTCTGGGGCGACAAAGCGCAAGCGGAACCAAGAGGAAACCATGGATGAGACCCACGACGCGAAGAAGCCGAAGCCCGTGAAGCGGACAAGAACGCGGGCGTCGTCGGACATGGAGGGCGAGGGACGAAGTAAGAACGAGCGAATCGAGCGAGCTGGTAGGTCTTCACCCGTTTGGTGCGAGACGAATAATGTGCCGATGAGATTGACTTGCGCAGGCAAGGAGTTCGACGAGGCGTGCATCGAGTTTGAGAAGATCATGGGAAAGCGTAAGTTTGCATTTCGTCCCCTCTGGAGGACACCCCCGACCATCGTGCCCAATGCTGAACACTAACAGAAGGCTACCGACCTTTCACCGACCAGAGCGGCTTCGTCTACCTGCTCACCTTGGTGCGGAAGGACATTCTGAAGAATCGCGTGGAGAAGCACAGAATCAAGGTGCGTTATGCACCTTCCTTCACTTCCTGCCACGAGACCTTCATCCCAGTTTCCCACCAAGGGGTTGATCCGAGGCGCAGGAAGTCAGACGACAGCGTGACTCCTTCTGAGCGCCTCAGGGATCAATCAGACGGCGATGCCTGGAGTGCGGATGGCTTGCTTCTGGAGGACCCCATACTGCCACCATGCCCAGTACCCTTGTATTACTTCCCCAAGCCCTACCCATACTCCAAGAACCCTTGTATCGCAAGCTCCCTGCCCCGCCGGCTCACGTTCGCCAACCGCAACTTGCGTGTGCCCATTCCAGATCCATGGGCTCAGAGTCTGCAGCTTTTTGTATCCGAAGAGCCCACAGCGGTTCCGCAGTCCGCCAATCCCAAGCACTCGATTCCGAGCGCCGTTCACCACCCCAACCTGCAAGAGTTGCGCAAAAAGTCCTATGCCGCATACACTGTGTATACCAAACCAGGATCCCGACACATTCAGACACTGGTGCCCGCGGGCAGCACCTTCGACTTTGCATGGGCCATGTTTTCCAAGTTTTTCAAGAAGAAGGTCGGCCTCGAATGGACAGATCTCCACAATGGGTGGAAGAAGGGGCTCAAACTCGAGCATATCCTCAAGGAGAGATTTGGTGGAGGAGATGGAGCTGGCGATGATGAACGCTGGGAAGTGTTGGAGCCGGCGCTGGCGAAGCGGTGTGCAACCGGAGCAGATGCTAAGCCAATCAAACCCGATGAGAGTGAGGAGAAGAGGCCGACGGTTACGGTGGTCGTGAATACCACCGAGCTCACAACCGAAGACCAGATGGAAGCCAGAGCCGTGACGCCGGAGGAGGGATGGTAAAAAGCTACCCATCGGATTGACCCGTGAGGATAGTTTACACGTTGATCCAAAGGTGCATTGTGCTTGCCGTGCTCCTGGGCGTCGAGGGCAGATATGCATCATGCGCGGGCTTAATTGCTGGACCCCTGGCAGAGGGAATTTGGTGCTTGCGATGGGAAATATGCCCACTGGCTTCATTTCATAGGTAGTCCTTCTTCCGGCTGGTCCTGGTATATTGTGTCAAAGCCCATTCGACTTCACCACCTGAGTTCTTCTCCAGGGTGCCTCCCCTGATCTCAAAACATCTCATGGTCATCCTAGGTCCCACCTCGGCCAGCTCAACATCTCTGTATCCGGTCTGGACGAAGACATGATGGCGGACTTCAATGCTATCTTCGACATTCTTGAAGGTGACAACTCTGTTCCCGACCTTGTGCGGCCCATCTCGGGGCGGGAAAATGTGTTTGAGGATCTGGACCACTCGCTTCCCAAGCCTAGTCGTGAAGCCTTCGAAAATTAAATGTGGGTATGATTCAGAGACTGTACCCCTTGACGCATCTGGAATATCGGCCCGGAGGACGACGTTGTGGAGGGAGAAGGAAGCAGTAGGCCCGTGTGGTAGATGGGAAACGGTCATGGCGGTTGGAGTTCCTCTATGTTCGTGTAGGAGGATGATATCGGTGAGCGCAGCGGCTTTTGCACTTGCCAACAAATTCGGAAGGATGAGGTTTCCTCGGTTCAGACGGATTGATGTGGGCAGGAGCAGACGGATCTCTTTCGAGAATGTTGCGAGCCGAGTTGAAGGACTCCGGGAGGTGGTGACCAGCGGCCGGGGGTCCGCTAAACCAGAAAGCATTGCGTACTCATCGTCGATTGACTCTTGCGCTGCTGCTGTTTCCGGGTCAAGAGACTCGTCATACTTGAAGTCCTTGCGCAGAGACTTGTCGTTGGCGATGGAGGGGTCGAGAGGCTTGCCTGTTGCCAGCGACTTCTTCAGTAGCGCCCGTTTCTCCGCTATGCTAGCATCTCGCAGCTGGATTGCACGGCGATAGAGGTAGTCGCGACGTTCACGCGCGTGTCGCCGGATCATGCTGGCGACGTGGGCGAGATGAAGAGAAAGGCACAGCAAAGTCAGGACAGTGACCACAGAAGAACAAGCACGACAAGTAAATTTTGATGGAGAAATTTCACCGCGGTTTATCCGGCCGTGACTGCCCACTCTTTGCCCGGCCGATCTTGCAACCCTCACTCACCCTCTCGCGCCCTCTTCATTACAGCAACAAACCTCTTCAACCCACCGGCGCATGTGTTGTGACACGCTCTTACTCACTGTTGGGACCTGGAGATTGTTGGAGGGGTGTGAGGCAGCGGCGTTCATGTGATTCCGGGGCGTTACCTGCAATTGCGCCCGACCTGTCACCCTTCGCCCCATTTCCCCGATACCTTTTCATACGGCCCGCTGTCGCCGCCACAGAGAGACAGATAGGTCCCTGATTCAAGATGGAGGCTTTCAGCAACATGGGAAACCATTTGGTTTCCAACTCTGCAGCGGCGATCAACGCCAGCGACGACATCTCCACCGTCGACCCTGATGAGAGTGTCCTCAGTCTGGCCAAGGGTCCGAGAAGACGCCAACACGATGATGACGAGACCGATAGTATCGAAGAAGATGATCTTGAGAGTCTCGCCTCGGCCGCGGTCGATGCGAACGGCAAGAAGCAGGTTCAAAAGGCGGAGGAAGTTAAAGAGTTGCCTGCTCACGCCTGCGCGTATGTTGCCCTCCCTACATTTGTTGCGACTGCGCAATACTGATAAAACTCCAGCTACTGCGGGATCCACAACCCCAGCAGCGTCGTCCGATGTCTCACATGCTCAAAATGGTTCTGCAGCGCTCGCGGAAACACTTCCTCTTCCCACATCGTCAACCACCTTGTGCGAGCCCGTCACAAGGAAGTCCAACTTCATCCCAGCAGTTCTCTAGGTGATACTGTCCTGGAATGCTACAATTGCGGAACGAAAAATGTCTTCTTACTCGGCTTCATCCCTGCAAAGTCAGACACTGTGGTGGTTCTGCTGTGCCGTCAACCATGTGCAGCGATGCCGTCATCCAAGGATATGAACTGGGACACATCCAGATGGCAGCCATTGATTGAAGACCGTTCTTTCTTGTCTTGGCTTGTCTCGCAGCCCAGCGATCAGGAGCAGCTCCGAGCCCGGCATCTAAGCCCCCAAATGATCGCCAAGTTGGAAGAGCTGTGGAAGGACAATGCGAACGCAACCATCACCGATCTTGAAAAAGCCGCCAACATCGACGATGAGCCCGCGCCGGTTATGCTCCGGTACGAGGACGCCTACCAGTATCAGAACGTCTTTGGGCCGCTGGTTAAGATCGAAGCCGACTACGATCGCAAATTGAAGGAAAGCCAATCGCAAGACAATTTGATAGTCCGATGGGATCTCGGTCTGAATAACAAGCACTTGGCAAGCTTCGTCCTGCCCAAGCTCGAACTCGGCGATGTCAAACTGGCTGTCGGTGACGAGATGCGTATTAAGTACTCAGGCGACTTGCGACCGGCCTGGGAAGGTGTTGGCTATGTCATCAAAATCCCCAACAATCAGTCTGACGAAGTCACCATCGAATTGAGATCCAAAGGCGACCACAAATCCGTCCCGACCGAATGCACCCACAATTTCACAGCCGATTACGTCTGGAAAGCTACATCCTTTGACCGCATGCAGCTGGCCATGAAGACTTTCGCCATTGACGAATTGAGCGTGTCAGGCTACATCTTCCACCGCTTGCTTGGCCATGAAGTCGCCGCTGCCCCAATGAAGACGCAGCTGCCCAAGAAATTCAGTGTGCCTGGCCTGCCCGAGCTTAACGGCAGTCAGATAAACGCTGTTAAGTCTGTGCTGCAGAAGCCCCTCAGTTTGATTCAGGGTCCGCCAGGCACTGGTAAGACCGTCACGTCCGCCACGATCATCTACCATCTGTCCAAAATCAATGGCGGTCAGGTCCTGGTCTGCGCACCTTCCAATGTCGCCGTAGACCAACTCTGCGAACGTATTCACCGAACAGGCTTGAAGACCGTCAGGGTTACGGCCAAGTCCCGAGAAGACGTGGAGTCAACCGTTGGATTTCTATCCTTGCACGAGCAGGTCCGGATGAATGACAGCAATGTCGAATTGACGAAATTGAACCAACTCAAGTCCGAGCTGGGCGAACTTTCCAGCCAAGATGAGAAGAAGTACAAGTCGTTGACCCGTGCAGCCGAACGAGAAATCCTTCAGAATGCCGACGTTATCTGTTGCACATGCGTTGGTGCTGGAGATCCTAGATTGGCCAAATCCAAATTCAGGACGGTTCTCATTGATGAGTCTACTCAGTCTGCAGAGCCGGAGTGCATGATTCCTCTCGTCCTTGGCTGCAAGCAAGTTGTCCTCGTTGGCGATCACCAACAGCTTGGACCTGTCATCATGAACAAGAAAGCGGCAAAGGCTGGGCTCAATCAGTCTCTGTTCGAGCGGTTGGTGGCACTCGGCTGTGCCCCGATCCGGTTGAATGTTCAATACCGTATGCATCCCTGCTTGTCTGAGTTTCCATCCAACATGTTTTATGAAGGATCGCTGCAGAATGGCGTCACCATGCAGTCTCGCACTCGGAGAGATGTGGATTTCCCATGGCCTGTTCAGGACGCCCCCATGATGTTCTGGTCCAACCTTGGCAACGAAGAAATCTCAGCTTCTGGTACCTCATACCTCAATCGCACCGAAGCGAACAACGTCGAAAAAATCGTCAGCCGATTTTTCAAAGCCGGCGTCAAGCCTTCAGACATTGGTGTTATTACCCCATACGAAGGACAGCGCAGCTACATTGTGAGCTCCATGCAATCGACAGGCACATTCAAGAAAGAAATGTACAAGGAGGTTGAAGTGGCCTCGGTCGATGCTTTCCAGGGACGAGAGAAGGACTTTATCATCTTGTCTTGTGTGAGATCTAATGATCACCAAGGTATTGGTTTCTTGAGTGATCCTCGTCGTCTCAACGTCGCTATGACCCGGGCCAAGTACGGATTCGTCATTCTTGGAAACCCCAAGGTCTTGTCGAAGCATCCGCTCTGGCACTATCTATTGCTTCACTTCAAGGAGCGCAACTGTCTGGTTGAAGGCCCTCTTAACAATCTCCAGGTTTCGCTGCACCAGTTCAGTCGACCGAAACAGACCTATCGCGGGCCTCAACGCTATCAGATGGCGTACAACCACGCAAGCCACATGGCTAGTGGCATGATGAACGGCCGTGCTGCACCACGCAACGAGTACCGCGAGGCAGCGGGTTCCGTCGTCGGGTATATTCCGGATGATGTTTCTTCCATCCATTCTTCTGCGATGGGCGGGGTCGGCGTGCCGGCTGGCTATCCGCCAATGTTCCAGGGTTTCACACCCGATCCATGGCCCTCTCTCCAGAACCAGAACGCTGGTGCTCGCCGACAAAATGGAGTCAAGTCGAGACCCGTCCCGGGTAGTGTAGCGGGAGAGTCGACGGTTGCGACGGAATCGGACATCACTGGCAGTATCCTCGGACAAGGAGGAGTCAGCCTCGATCAACTTTCCATTCATGGCAACGGCAAGCAGCCCAGCTATAACCAGGCCGACCGCTTGAAGAGATATGTGGAGAATGGTCCTGCAACTGGCGGTTATGTGGCCAAGCATAAAATGGGCAAGGGTATGCATGAGGATGAAGATGCCAGGAGCGTTTCCACTGCATTCGCAAGCCAAGTTGGTGGTGGCTACGACTGATTTCGACACGGGCTGACGACGACATACGCCGAATTCTGAGCTCGTCAGAGCATTAGATTATTGACTACAGTCATTGAGACAGGAGTCCTATTCGACCAGACCCGACCGAGCCGAGTCAAAGTCTTCCCTGGCCACCAACAGTAGCGGACAAGGCACAATCCCGAGTCAGCGTTTGGCCACCGCGGCGAATTGACGACCACATCCCCTCAGCAGGACAGTACAGCTCGCTGTACAGTCTTCCGGGACCGGCTTTCGCCTTGCCATACCCGGGAAGATGCGGCGGACGAGGACATTCTCCGAAGCAGCAGGTGATGGGCCAGAGTGAAGACTGTGGCGCGAGCATAACAAAACCTCGGCGAGATTCTTGGGGTGCCATGAATAGCTCCGCTATCCTTTAGCATGTGTTGTCGGAGGTCGCACACTCCTAGCGGTGTGGACGAGATGAGAGAAGTGTGGAATCGCGAGAGGAGAGATATTGAGATGGTGAAGGATGGCGATGGCTTTGCGATGGAAGGTGAATTTTATCATTCTCTGTGTTGCTGTACTGAGTACAGCGCTTACATTCCTTTGAGCCGACAGCAAGATACATCAGACACTCCCTTAAACAGACAATGCGAACATCATTCATCTGATTGACCTTCCAGAGCATCCACCTAAACAAGCGTGCCCGGAGTAGTACTGTGTGAATAACAAGGCGATTCCGCGACTTCCTGCATGTGCTCCATCAGACGGTCAAAAGGGCATGCGGAATTAAAAATCCCACCACATCCTCGATGGTGTTGTGTTATGTTTGGTGGCGACCAGTTCGCATTCCAGGAGCCGCTGTGCTCGCCTAACGGTTGGCCTACGCGAGACACGGGGCTTCCTAGGCCCACAGCCTGAAACGCTTCCCCTCCAAACAGACATTCACTCTGACACGCTTCTTGACTCGAGATTCCCCCCTTTCCCTTCCTCGAGGACGCCAACAGTCCCACCCATCCTGATGGCCGTCGATTTTGACTGGCTCGACGACACATTCTTGGTCGAACCGTCTCCTTGGACATGTGCACGCCAGGGTTTCGGATTAGTTATGATCCGACAGTCAAGCCACCGTGAATGGGCATCTCGCCTGCAAACAGAAACAACAGGACTCATGGTGGACACCAACATCCAGCCTGGCGCCAACTATTGTCATGAGCTGAGTCTGGTGCTCGTGCACCGAAACACAGGGTTCGCGTAGGTGTAAAGGTGTCGTCCCGTTGCTCTTTATACAAGTCCGCTTTCTTTCATTGTACCGTGTGGTTGTTGAACAGCTCTTGTGCGGCAGGCCGTCTTTCTTTTCTTTGCAGCAAGTCCAGGTGACTGCAGATTGACGTTGACTCGTGTACATCCTCGAGGCGAATTGTGTGAAGACAGCGAGACCGAACAGATATTCCAGGGCTACCAACATGGCAGTCGAATGTCCTCCCGACAGTCGAGCCCTCAAAGCGGCATTCGAACACGACATCTACTCATCCTCCGGCAATCCTCTCAAATTCGGCTCCCTCTTCTACGACTGTGACGTGTACCCGGCGGAGAAAAAAATACTCTTAATCTTCATTCGGCATTTCTTCTGTGGGAACTGCCAGGAATATGTCCGCAGGCTCTCTGCAGCGGACTCGCCGTTTCATCCCTCCCTCAAGTCGACATCAACGACCTGGACGACGAACTTCTCCAAGCCCGCGAACCGGACCCTTCCAAGTGTGATAATAATTGGTCCTGGCCAACCCAGCTTGATCTCCTCCTACAAGAGTCTCACCCAATGTCCCTTCGACATCTATGCCGATCCGTCAACACAGCTGTACAACATTCTTGGAATGCACCGCACGTTAGCCATGGGGAACAAAGCACCCGGATACATCGAACACTCTCTCTTGGGCGGGGCCGTCAAGTCCGCGTGGCAGATTGTCCGGCGCTTTGGAAGTGGTGATGCCATGGCCGGTGGTGACTGGGATGTAAATGGAGGAGAGTTTCTGTTTACAAGACCAGGAACGAGGTCAAGATCAGGTTCCCGTTCGCCCTCGCGGTCGAGATCGAGGTCCATGTCCGCCAGCTCCCAAGCTTCTAGCAATCTAGATTGGACCGTTACCTGGTGTCATCGGATGATCAACTCACGAGATCACACCGAGCTCATTGATCTGGCATATCATACTTGCTTCACGATTCAGTCATCTCCAGAGAACAGTTCTAGAACGATCTCACCTGCTCCACCACTGAAGTCCATCTTAGTGAGTGGCAACAAGGCACATACCAAGAAACTATCGCACAGTTACTCCTGTGAACGCCTGGGCGCCTGTCCTGCCCCCGACATCCCCAAGTCGAGAGCAGAGACGCTCGCGAGCCCTCAGAACCATCGCACGCGTTCAAAGTCACAGTCGCGACCACGATCACGGAGCACCAGCGTCGGTTCCCGTCAAACAGCTAAACAGAATCACGATCGAATCTGGTCGAGCGCGAGTAGCGCTGATGTCATGCGGCCGGACTCTCGTGCTTCAAACAATATTACCCGTGAGAGTATTGTGGTCAGTCCAATCTCTGAGGCAGAAGAAGAGGAGATAAAGCCACGGAAGAGCTTCTCGGCTTCTGTTGCAGAGGCGTTCGGCGTCCGGACAATGTTGCTCAAACGGTCAAAATCCGTCTCAGGGTCCTCTACCGCGGTCGAGGGAGCCTCTTCAGTGCCTCGTCCATCGACCTCTCTTTCTGAGCGGAGGGCAGCAAGCAGAGCAAGCAGGAACGTGACCAAGGCCCATTCGAAGTCAATCACCGATCCCATTACTCTCCTACGCTCCAGGTCGAAAGCCAAACGACACCCCACAACCGCTGCCGCGCAGGAGCCTATCATACCCGCCTCCCGTCCCAGATCACCATCCACAACCCACACCCGGACATTTTCCTTTTCCAAGACCACCTCAAAGCATAGACCAAGCCTCTCCCTCACGCGAAAACCGTCAGGTACGGTGGGAATGGAAGAGAACGGCATGATGGTGGTCGATGGCGTGGAGTTTGTGAATGTTATCGGCTTTAAAGCGCGCGTTGAGAACGACGAAGAGGAGCAGAGGAGAATGAGGCTCAGAGAGCGCGCGGATAGTGGATTGGGCATGGACGTCACGCAGAGCGCCACTGCCGTTGGGACGAGGGCATTGAGGCAGCCCCCGCCTGTGCCTGTTCTTGTGCAGGGACAACGGAGGAAGTACTCGGTGGCGACGGCGCTGCCGGAGATTCAGGCTATCGACTGAAAGTTGCCGTCACTTGTCAGAGACCGGGGAGTCGATTTTGCCCCTAGGTACCTGGCGAAGCAGATCGTCTTCGGGGGGTGGTTCGGGCCGATACTCAACGGACTCAGCCGTATCAGAGCGGTCGTCCCTCCTTGCATGTAATTTTCCTTTGTTGTGTTGAGCAAGCTATCAGAAACAAACAGAGGTCGGAAATCTTGCGGGTCGAGATGATCATCACGACCTACGAGATAGAACAACAAAGAACCACGAGACAGGAATGAATAGGCGTAATTCATGATATCATGACCATGTTCTGCTGGTCAAGCTGCACGGCACGGGATGTATAACCTGATGATAACTCGAGACAAAGAGCTCCATCATCGCGTTAAGAAAGCGCGCCCACAACTGGTGGCGGTGTGCTCAATGTGTTTCTCGTTGAAAGAGAGGCTTTTGTAGGATGGCGCTGGACACGACCGATTTACATGGTACTCGTTCATTGTCGTGGTCAATGCTGGTCGAGTTTCCACTCATCCACCAAGTCCGCAGACTCATTTTAAAACTATAAATCGATTCTATGCGGCGCAGCTTTTGTCGCTCCTGGACTTCCAAGAAGCAAATGCCCGCTGGTTCTCAAAAAACAAAAACAAAAAAACCGGTCCGTGTCCGACAATAACCACGGTCATGCGCTTCGGGATTCTGGTCTTCTTGCATCTTTGTACGAATGAAACGGAAGTTACCCGCTATGGAGGTGATTTTCATAATTGGGTACATCGTATCATCGAGGTCGCTCTCTTGGCGTTAGTTATACGTGATTCATAATTGATGAGTTCGTCCCCGGTATTCCGTTGATATTGAATTCTGAGTCCTGGGAATAGTCAAGGTCAACAAAAGGCGCTGAACGACTACCCCCTTGTATAGGCTGCACGTTGAACGTGGGAAGTGTTTCAGGGCCAAAGAGATTTGTCGACGAAATATCTTCATTGTGTTGATTTGAAGGGATCGGAGCGTCGAAGTCGACAAAGGCGTTTTCGTCGAGCGGAGGTAAGGAATCTGTAAATTGTATTGGTAAAGAAGGATTTGTCGCCGTGCTCAAATTGACTTCTATCGATGGCGTATGCAAATCAGTGTGCCCTGACAGCATCTGAAGTGGCTCACTGTTGGATATCGAGGCGACAGTAGCCTGCCCGATATTGTAGTCGGTCCCATAGGAGGCATCCAACCCAGTCCAGCTGAACGAGCTGCCACCCATTTGATTGCCTGAGAAATCCCACGTGCCGCTCACATCGTTCGGTACATGCAAAGGTGTCGATATGTCGCTGAGGGGATCTGTGAAAACATCTTGATTGTTCGGGGACATTGTCATGACGTCGGGTGGTGAATGTACGTGGGAACAATGGGAACTCAGGGGCCGATTCGTCCAAGAATGCTGCTGAATGGGATATGCTAGGTATATAGCATTGGGGTTCAATGTATCATAGAAGAATTGCTGAAGTTGGTGCTGTGAGACGTCGGGAGTGCTCGAGAGGAAGAATGAAGGTTGGCCGCCCATACATGACCTGGAGGTGTTCTCGGAATAGGAAGGCACAGGGGTCAGGCTATGACCTCCGATATACGCCTGTTCTGCAAGATTCTTAACCTGTTGTTGAGCGTGGTTGATGGAGGTCGCGTTATTGGGATGATCTGGACAGTAGAGACAGGAACAGCCGGAACCACAAGAACAACTCGACTTCCATGGTTCAGCTGCTGGTGCCGGAGAATGCAACAGTGGCCCAGGCGATGATACTGAAGGGCCAGGATGAGGTTGGATGGCGGTGACGTTTTGCCGATGTCGACATCCAACCCTGGGGGAAGCAGGTTCCTCCTTTGGCGTCTTCTCGGAGCAGCAAGACGACTTTGGTACATCTTTGGCAGCGTCTTGCCTCTCCTTCATTCGGCGTTTCCGTGCTTCGTATTCTTCTTCGTCGATCTCTCTGCCATTGGCATCCGCCCACACCTTTTTCAGTGTCAATTGTGTGCCATCCGCATCCTCCCAGACCGGCTTGGGTGTCGAAGTCGATTCTCTGGTTACGACGGCCGGATTGTCGAGGCGAACAACGAGGAACATCTCCTGCGTACAAGCACAATCCCTCTCGCATTTGCAGGTCTTTGTGGTACAGGCGCAGTTCCTAGGACATTGGCAGCCTCTCTTCGTACCTGCTGAGGGACGTCCCGGTTGGTTGGTCTCAGAGATAGGTCTCGTCTTTCCATGGTCGCATTTGTGTACTCGGTGGCCCCGCTTGCAGGACTCGCAAGCATACGTTTTACCATTGATGTGTTGAATGGCGGGTGTCTCACTCTTGTAGGATGCCTTGAACTTTCTGACCTTCCCATCTTCTACCCGGGGAGCGCCTTTTGGGGGAGTGGCTACCCTCGCTGTTGTTGCCGACGTGCCGTGCATTGCTTTGTGCGGTACATATGCAATGGCCCGTGATAAGTCTTGTGGTGTGATATGGATCCAGCAGCTGCCCGAGCCGTTTAAAAGGGAATGTCCGACGTAGAGTGTGGTTGGGCTGGTGCGGGCAAAGGACGATAAAGAAAGGCTTCACTGTGTGAACACCATCATGAGGCAAAAGGCGATGTACTGCGAGTCAATGAACGTGAGACAAGGTCGGCGAGGTTGCGTGAACGAAAGGAATGAGTGAGATATTGAGGGGTGAGAAAGTGACTTTAGTGCCAGTGTGAGCGTGAAGACGGTGTGATATTTGAACTGAGGCCCTAAGTGGGCTGGCGTGACCGAAAGCATCAACGCCCGTGGGGGGCTGAGCGCCACGAGCTTATGCAGGTCACTAGGTCAGCCCGCATCCACGTTCAGGGAAGCCTTGGGTCCCCTAGCCCACAACCAATCACCAGCAGCCATCTCGTGCCTGATCGTCTCTGTGACTTTTTTTGTTCCTCAGCGTCGCTGCCTTCAATGCTCGAGAGCGACAGTGGTGTCGAATATGACAGACGCCAACCACGAGGACAAGCAAAGGTCGACGCGTTCGAAAACCCCAAGCTCTGCTCCGACATCACGGTGGTCACTACCTCCCGCAATCCGACGCGTCTTTGATCGTTTCCCTCTCGTAACGATTTCTGCAAATGACCTTCCGCAGCGAGCGCCACGGCATCGCAGTGAGAACGTGCTCTACATCTTCCAGTATGACGACCCCAAGCTCCGAGATGCTCCCTCCTTCAATCCTTCTTGTCTGAAATGGCAAGCATACCTCAAGTTTCACGGGATTCCGCTGCGCGCTCGTCCATCGAACAACCATGCCTCTCCTACCGGAGCACTTCCATTCCTTCTCCCAGCTCCGAAAGATCCCTCTCGACCATCATCACCAGTTCCCGCAAATCGATTGGCAAGATGGGTGGTCTCACAAGGAGGAAAAGAAGAGAGCTTCCATATGAGACAAGAAGCATATAATGCCTTGATTGACCACACAATCCGCAGTGCCTGGCTGTACTACCTGTATCTCGACCAAGACAATTTCAGAGCTGTTGCGTGGCCATTATATGTGGCCTCTGCCTCATCGTCCTACCCGGTCCGAGTCAGCCTATCTAAGCAGCTTCAATCAGCGGCAAGAGAAGAACTGCTGAAGACGAATACTACCATTGATCCGCAAGACCTCTATGCTCAAGCTGAACAGGCCTTCCAGGCGCTATCCACACTCCTTGCGGACAACCAATTCTTCTTCGGTCAGACCACCCCTGGTCTATTTGATGCCAGCCTGTTTGCATACAGCCAGATTATTCTAGACGATAACCTCAAGTTCAGCAACCCAACGTTGAAGTTGGCTTTGCAACAACATGAAAACTTGGTTCAACACAGAGATCGACTTATCCGTGGCTTCTTCGACGGCTGAAGAAATCACATACTAGCTTTCTTCCGCAAAATGCCTCCAAACCACACGGTCACGCCCACCCATTTCTCTGAACGCTCTCCAAGTGCTGCGACCATGCTCTGGTCTACTGTTTGCTCCTTTATCGGGCCTAGAAGCTCGAATCCGCTGCTCAGGGCGGCAGCCTCGACTTCTTCGATGGTGTGTGCATAGCTGGTAGGCCGGATCTTTTCGCCCGTCTTCGGATCGATGAATCCAGCTTGACTGATTTTGCCCATCTCCGAATGCATATTCGTCAGCAACAGAAGCCCACCGGTTTTGAGGATTTTTCCTGCTGTTGCAAAAAAGATATCTGCAGGAACATGCTCGATTACCAGCGTTGATACTACGGCATCCGCAGACTTTGCCGACTCTGGAAGCCAGAACTCTTGCAGCATATCGAAAACCTCGAGTCTCAGTCTCCCTTCCGCGTGAAACTCCTGCAGCCGCTTTTCCGCAACCGCCAGCATACCAGGGCTTACGTCCAGCCCGACCACTGACGACGCTCTATCGACCGCCAACAATGCCGCTGTATTCCTGCCGGTGCCGCAACCCAAATCGACAAACTTCCAGGGCTGGGGATATGATTCGTCGTTCAGGGTGTCAAGCATGCGCGGCAACAGGGTCCTCACTTCAATTGTGTCGAGTGCCTGTAAGAAATTGCCATCGGTGTCGTACACAGCCGACCAGAGGTCGTATGCCCGTGTCGTAGACAGATAGCGGACAGTCGGATCGATTGATTGCGGGATGATTGTTGTCATTGTGGCAGTCTACTCGGAGCGAATATGGTGTGCTGTAAATACCTGGATTGTACAGGACTAGAACCGGGATAGAGGCCTGGCTTCTCAAGTCGTATAGGAGGACCGAGCGAGTGGGAGTCGGGCTAGGAGCCACCAATTAATGCCACTGGTAGAGAATCACGATGAATGCGACAAACAAAACTCGGGGATGTTTTAGAGGTTATGGAAGTCGAAGGCAATTCATCATTTGACTCTATTGAGGGATGGCAACGGTTTTATAGCTGATTTACGAGGCTACCGACCTTCTCCACACTCCGACATATACAACCTCGTATCGGGATGAATGAGTCACATCTACTTGATCTCATCCAGCCAGACGCGCATTGTGGTTTCCGGTCACTTCGATGGCAAGCTCGAGTCTGCGCATAGTCCCTAATGGTCAATTTATAGCAATCAACAGCCTCTGGCATTGTCATAAGCGCGTCAGAAAACAATCATGGGATGCACTAGGGTGCCAGCCCGGACATTTGAACAGACTCTTTGCAATTCCAGCTGCCTTATTTGCCAACGCTTTGGGTATCTGATCCTACAAATCATGCTCGCTGCCTCAGTCATGATCTCTCTGGGCTTTCTTCCTAGACGCCGCTTACTCCAAAGATGCCGCCTCCTTCCTTCAGATCCTCCACCAGATCTTGCACATTGCTTAAATGCTTTCCTAACAGATTCTGCTTCTCCTCCGTGGTTCTGGTCTGACCATCCGCCTTCGAGCCCTTGGATCCCCCTCCGCCGGCGCCGGCTTCTGGCCCAATCACCGTTTCTCGCCTCCGATCGAATGCCGCAATCACTTCCTTCCCTCGCCCACCGAGAATAGCCGTGTTGGTTGCAGACGTCGAACTTGACATCTTTGGTGCATGTGTCTCCGGCATAAGGTAGAAGTACAGGAACTCTACGAGTTTCAACTTCACTTCCCGGGATGTGCTTCTTGACTTGAAGAGAGACGTGATTACTAACAGCCCATCGATAGATTCGAAAGTGCGGGTGTTCTGTGGCTGGTCGAGAAGAGAGGTGACGAGGGCCATGATCGTTGAGGACTGGATGGCGGGACAATTGGAGGGGTCCAGGAGGTCAAGGAAGAGCTGCACCGTGGTTAGACGGAGTAAGATGAGTCAAGAACATGTAAGACCCACATTCATGTATATTTCCTGCGAGAAAAGCGCTCGTGAGGGGGGGTGCAGCAGCAATACTCCCTGGATCAGGTCCAGGGTTTGAATGATCAACATATCGTTTGTGCCATTGCTCTCTTTCCCCAGCAATCGCTCCAGACAGGACACTAGCCTCATAGCAATGTTCCATTGAAAGCTCTGTTGAAGTTTGAAGAATTCGCGAAACGCTGGATCTAAGGGTAAGTCCGAGAGCTTCTTCGATTGTGGTGAGGGTGTTGTCGACCCGAGCAACAGCATCGACTGTCGCTTGTTGGCGGCAAGATTGGTCGTCCTAGAAAGGCATAGTTGAGCGAGTAGCCCTTCCACCTGGCGAAGTCCCTTGCGAATTTTCTGGGGTGAGGTCGAGGAGAGGTAGTCAAATGAATGCGAGAGTAAGGTCTCCATTGTGTAGGCTGGTGGGAGCGAGGTTTGAAGTGCAGAGCAATGTAAATCTGGCGGCGCGAGAAGTGAAGATTGAAGCCAGTAGTAAACAAAGGATTGGCAGGGCGACGGCGCGGGGATGGCTTCGCTTGACCTGCCAGATCAACGCCCGGCGCTATTACTCGTACCTGCCGCAGCGATGGCGGCGGGTGCGGCGGGCATGCAATGGACGCCTGGGAATTGCCGCCTAGCGCCCAAACGGAGATCCAAGTGTCCTCCGTACGCCGATCGTCATTTCGTCATGGACCTCATGTGATGACTTTAGATACAATAGTGCGCCTTGTCACGGGCACGGCCTCAACTCATACGCTGATGCCTGGAATTCGCTCTGTCTCAAGTTGCATTCATTGCCAGACCCAACGCTGAATTGACTACCCAGTATCTCCCACAATTTGCCAGTTCCTTCGTTGTGTCAAACGGGTCCTAAAGCACCTGCAAGCTTCCCTCGTTCATCTCGCATTTTCACATGCCCGCACCCGAATCCGAATCAACACGAATGTCGACCCTCTCAGCAGAGAATCCGGCGTCTCCCAACGCGATCCCTGTCCGTTACAGCTCCGCCGGCGTCACCAATGGCCTTGCGCATCAGCCCTCGAAATCCGTCCTCAAACCTCTGCCGGAGGACTCATGGATCTCGTCCAAGCACCACTCCATGCCCATGATGAATCCTGTCGTCCTATCTGACCACACCAACGCGCTCAAGCGCAGGCACTCAAAGAAGAGGTCGGCGCCAGAGAATCTGATAACTCAGCGGGTGGGAGAATGGTCGGCTCAGAAGGAGAAGATCATCATGGGTCCGTACGACTACCTGTTTGCGCACCCAGGCAAGGACATTCGGTCAGGCTTGATCAAGGCCTTCAACGCATGGCTACATGTTCCACCGAAATCCCTCGACATTATCACTAAAGTAGTAGGCATGCTGCATACGTCCTCTCTCCTCATCGATGACGTCCAAGACAGCAGCGTGTTGCGGAGAGGGATTCCGGTAGCCCACAACATCTTCGGCACGGCGCAAACAATCAACAGTGCCAACTACGTCTATTTCCTCGCCCTGCAGGAGCTCTTACATCTAGAGAACAAAGACGAGGCCATAGAAACCTTCACTACAGAGTTGCTGAATCTTCACCGTGGACAAGGAATGGACCTGTACTGGCGCGACACTCTGACTTGCCCGACAGAGGACGATTATCTGGAAATGGTCCAGAATAAGACAGGTGGTTTGTTTCGTCTCGCCATCAAGCTGATGCAGGCCGAGTCTTCAGAAAAAGGTCGAATAGATTGTGTCCCACTCGTCAACCTCCTGGGCTTGGTCTTCCAAATATGCGATGACTACTTGAACCTGTCCTCCAGCACATATACGAAGAACAAGGGCCTGTGCGAGGACCTGACCGAGGGCAAATTCTCTTTCCCCATTATTCACTCGATCCGCAGCAATCCCACGAATCTCCAGCTCATCAACATTCTTAAGCAGAAACCCCACGACGAGGAGGTCAAACGGTATGCTGTGAAATATATGGAGGGAACAGGCAGCTTCGAGTACACGAGAAAGGTCGTCCATGAACTGAGGACGAAGGCGGTCAATCTGATCACGGATATGGACGGTGGTTCAGGCAAGGGTAACGAAGTCAAGTTGATTCTGGATAAGATTGCGGACTCGACACTGGATGATCGGAACGGGGGCTCATGATGCGACTTTGCAAGGGGTTCAGGGAGCCAGGCCAACAGGATGGCGATGATGTTTGTACAGTATATACGGAGTACCAGGTGAGTACTCCTGGTATTTTGGAGACCAATCCGTGGCTACTGGGGGTCGGGTGACAACACAGGCACACAGGTCGTATGTCGTAGTCTCGGTTTTTGCTGCTGCATGGAACCCACAACGAAGCTGAAGCATTCTTGTCCCAGTGAAATTCTCGCCGACACATGGCTCATACACAGTTGGGCAAAAGGCTCCACGTCAGCAACACAACCGCATCAACTCTCTCACCAGTACGAGTGTGAAGCAACGAACTACACCTTTTCTCTCAGTCATCAAGAAATTACGCTCCCGCCACCCTCTGGTGCCTCGTAATTGGGACGTGCGTACTCCGGATCGATTTAGCAATGTGAGAATCCTCCGGAACCAAACTGATCCGATGGAGTCGCTCATTCCATTGCCGGTCCAGTCAAATGCAGATTGCGGCATCCTCGAGCCGCGCTGAGGGTTGCCTTCGCCCTTGACACTCTGTTCCGGGGAAAGATAGGAGTTCCTCCCCCGCTCACTTCAGGGCCTGATCCGCACCGTGAATGGATTGCCCCGTCTCGAGCCCCGTCCAGGTTCCTCCGCACACGGATACAAATATGTGGAGAGGGCAGTTGAGCCCCGATCTCCCCGCGACGTTGGCCATTCATGTCGGCAATTGCAACCAACACTGCAGAACGAGTGCTGATCTATATCATATTACCCGCGTTCATCTTTCTGATGCTCTAGATATTGGGATCATCTGGGAAAGGCGAAAGCACTGCCAGCGGTTCCTTGTCCATCGACTCCTTTTTCGTTCTCAGCATATCCCGGAGGGTTGGTTTTGGGCGGATATACATTGGCGACATCCCCTTTCAGCAGCAGGTCTACGACAATGATACTCCCAGGCGGAAACACCATGGCATCGCCAATTCACCTCGGGTACCTACTGCCCCTGGTCATCGTGCTGCTCATCATCCTTCCTGTCGTTTCCCTCCTTCGCATTCGCTACCGCCGTGGTCTGCGCGACCTCCCTGGGCCGTTCCTCGCCAGTATTCTTCCTTTTGATCGGATGCTGTCAACATACTCTGGCCACCAATTCCGACGACACCTTGAATACCATGCGAAGTACGGAAAGCTTGTGCGAGTTGGTCCCAACCATGTCAGTCTCGGAGACTCGGAGCAGATCTCCAATGTCTATAGCATTACGAGTAAATTTGACAAGAGCAACTTCTACACCCTCTTCCATGCAAAGTCGCCTGTTGGCCCCATACCAACCGTCTTCTCCATCGTCGATCCCGTCGGTCACAAAAACCTCAAACGCCCTGTGGGCGCCGCATTCGCGCTGTCGTCGCTGCTCGACTTTGAGCCATTAGCAGACGATTGTACGCGGATTTTGGAAAGGAAACTGGATGCCTTGCAGGGCAAGGATATTGACTTCGGCACGTGGTTGCATTGGTACGCTTTCGATGTCATTTCCAGCATCACCTTTTCCAATCGCCTTGGTTTCATGGAGAACGAGGAAGATGTCAACGGCATCATCGCCGCTATTGAAGGTCGCCTGTTCTATAACTCCATGATCGGCCAAGTTCCCTGGATGCATCAATGGCTGCTGGGCAACGATTTCGTCTCGAGGCTGGCGGATAAAGTACCCTCCATCAAGAGATTAAATTCCGCCGCATATATTGTGCAGTTTGCGGCCAGGCAGTTGCAGATGAGACAGAATGTCAAGGCCGAGCACGGGCGATCGGACATGCTGGACAAATTCAAGAGAACCAGAGATGGCGAGGAGGTAATGAGCGATAAGGAGTTGTTGGGCCATGCGAGTTCAAACGTGTAAGTCCATCCCGACGACGAGAGTAGTCCATATGTTGATCATGGCGCAGGTTTGCTGGATCGGACACAACCGCCATCTCGCTGAGAGCGTTGTTCTACCACCTTTGCAAGAACCCGCAGGCGTACCAGAAGTGCGTTGATGAAATTCTCGACTTTGACGCGAGAGGCGAATTGTCCGAGTACGTGACGTACTACGAGGCCCAGCGGATGCCGTATTTCCAGGCGTGTATGCGTGAGGCATTGCGGATGCATCCAGCGGTGGGACAGCTGCTCGAGCGCATCGTGCCGCCAGGCGGCACCACAATCGATGGCGTGTATCTCCCCGAAGGCACCATTGTCGGAATGAACCCATGGGTGGCCGCGAGGGACACAGCCGTCTACGGACACGATGCCGACAGGTTCCGGCCCGAGAGATGGATTGAGGCTGACGAGAGGACGTTGAAGTTGATGGATCGAAACTGGCTTGCAGTAAGATACCATTCGCATTCATTTCTAAACCACCGTGTGCTGACAATCGGTCCCACAGTTTGGTGCCGGTTCAAGAACCTGTCTGGGGAAGAATATCTCGCTGATGGAAATGTCCAAACTGGTGCCGCAGTTACTCCGTCGCTATCATGTCAAACTGGCGGACCCAAATGCCGAATGGGAGTTGTTTGACTATTGGTTCGTCAAGCAAGAGGGGCTGAGGTGTGTCCTCATGAGGAGAGACAAGCAATAATAGCCAGTGTCGTCAAATCATTGCGCAAGGTCAATGCATATCAGGAAAGAAAGCCTGTATTTTCCCACCCCTATGCTATTGTATCAATCGAATGTGTCTCAGAAGCAGCTTCCTGGCAGCACGGGAATCTGAGTCGAAGCCGAGAAGAAAGGTCAACCGCACGCCCTAGCAGCGCTGCAAGCATGGCGCTGGCGTCATCTTCTGTGTTTAACATCCTGATGTGTTCCTCTGATGATTTGCGCGGGATCCCATCGGGGAAAACCGCCGCCCATTGCTCAAGCCAGGGAAGAGGCCTGCGGGCTTTGGACACGGCCAGTGAGAACATGATAAAGCTGTCAAGTCTGTCCTTGAACAAGCGATTGCGCTTCCGACGTGCTGCCGCATTGTGGATACCTCCAAATTGGCCAGGTTGGTCGAGGTATGCGCTACCGGCTATACGGCGCAGGTGGCAGTCTTCGGAATGGGAGCACCAGCTGGCAAAGCGTTGGAGTCGAAGTTGAGCAGCCAAGGGTCCGGGGAGGTCGTCGAGGATGCACTCCAGAGTCGTGTGCAAGAAGTCCTCGATGCTCTGTATTCTGCTGTCGTCTGGCAGGGAGCCGAAAGGTGATTGTCTTGTTGCTAACCGCTCGGTTTCGGAGCAGTACTCCGACAGGTAATCTGCTTTGCAAGCGTCGGGTATCGTTACAGACAACCCGCGCACATATCGCATTCTTCTGAACGCCGATAACAGTATGTTAAGGTCGATCATTTCGGGCCGACCTGGAGCGGCAGCTATGGACTTTTGCCATTGGCGGCCTTCCTGCTGAATGAAGGAGATGTGTACGTGTGGCAGGCGTAGACCCGTGTTGTTGATGGCCGGCTTGATCTGGGACTCGGCCAGGGGCGGGAACGCCGACTTTGGCTGAGGAAGCAGCCATGCAAGCAGTCGTGTGATCTGCATCCAGGCGCAGATCACCTGTGCTGGCTCTCGATGATCCGGGGCGAGAATGTCGATTTCGATCTCCTTGAGTTTGTCGAAGGGAATTTCCTTCCCAACCAGGCAGCCTGGCTGGCGAATGTGGTCGGAATGGACTGGCAAGAAGTATTCCGTGCCGTCATAAATGGCGACCCGGAAGTCCATAGCGCTAGGGTCGATAGCGATTTTGAAGACATGGAAATCGTATAGTTCGGGCCGGAGTTCGTGATAGAGTGCTCTATTTAGGTAGAGCATCGAAATGGATCTTTTTTTGATTGACTCCTGGAAGATCATGATGCGTAGTTCGGCAGGTAGGTCGGCAAAGGTTTTGCCCATGTTGTGGGGTTGGAGACTGGAGAATGGCATTTTCGCGGAAAGGTTGTGTTCTCGAGTTGCCAGTCAAAGTTCCACAGGAGGGTATGTCGACGATGGAAAGTGTAGAGCCTGGAGAGCGGCGTGCTCGGAATATATAGAACTTATACCTGGGCCTTCTTTCGCCTTCAGAGGACCTGCGTCTGTGTCGGTCAGTCCAGTCACCAACCTCTGATTAAAGTTTGCAAACGTACGGTTCAACCGAGCCACAATCCTGGCTGTTGTATAGAACAACGGCTTTATGACGCTCTGACCATGCTTGACATTGACCACAGGAATCGGGCCTTTGGTACTGCGCAGTGGGCGTCGTTGACTGGTCAGAAAACCAGCGGGACCTGAGGACCTTTGCCATCTGAAACAGGATACATGATTCCGCATCAGTGTTGTTTGCATCCATTGGATGACCGTCTCGACGGCTCAAAGGTGTGTTTGACATCTGGATCACATGGCGAACATGTCCGAAGCACAGGACCTATGACTGCCACCAAGTCACTGTGTGGTTACAAAGCGAGGCAGTCGAGATCCTGTAAAACTTCCTGGCACCGAAGAGTGGAGTCCTCTGGTGGGCCCTGCATGTTTTCGGCGGGCATGGATAGTCGTTCCTGGTCGGTTATCATCTATTAGCCCTGTGAGCTCGTATTCACCCTGGAGGTTGACCTCGAGTCAGCATGGGAAGCAAGGGCAGTGTCGGGGGGAGTGAGTGAGGACATCACGTGAGAGAATTGGCTTGGTCAGGAAGATCCGGCGGAGCAGCTGCCTGGTAAACGCAGGCCGCAACTGCGGCGCGTTCAGACTGCCGATGACGCGCATTTCAGTAAATAATTGCTGCACGACAATACAATCGAGTTCCGCCAGATATGTCTTGACAAGGTGTATTTCCTCCGCGCAACATGGAGGGTGAATCAGCGAGCCCACCATACTTTCCTGACGTTGGGAAATGCCTCTCAGGTGAAAAGCTCGTGCTGTAAGTTCTCCCACCACACCCATTGGGCGAGTGATGCTAACATTGCTTAGTTCTTGGGACGACTTGTTCGAGGCGCTCTTTTCTCATGATCATTCAAGAGCGCAACATGCCTCCCGCATACTCTCCAGCGACTATCCTAAGCGCATGTTGTCGTCGAAGTTCCCCTCCTTTCCTCGCCCCAATGCCCCGTCAAAGGCAGCCTTTGACTCCGCAATTTCGGCAATTCCAACGTCTTCAAATGGACTTTACAGCCGCGACGAGTTGAGGGAAGATGCTGCGTGGCTCAGCAAGCAGGTCGAAATTAGTGAACAAGAGGCCCTGCGGCTGGCACTGCTCGAGTGGCAGTATCGCCCGGAGTCCAGGCTTCGGGAAGGATACTCTGAGGCAGAAGTGGCAAGTCTGAAGGAGGCTCTTGGGGCAGACTATGTGGATCGGTACCTGCAGGTGAAAGGCGGCTTCCAAGCGAGAGATGATGCTGTTTTCCACTCTCAGCAGTCGCGCCGAGCCCGGTTACTTCGGTTGCATCTGAGCCAACAAGTGCTTGTTTTGCGCCTGGGTAAGGAGCTCACCGAACTCAATTTCTCTGATGATAAAGAGTCGGGAACCTCAGGTCCTTGCGAGACACTGGTGACTGAGCTTCGCGCCGGAATGTACGATCTCAAGGAAGACATTGCCACCGGAATTGATCGCGCGGAATCGCTCTTGCAGAGTTTGGAAGCTGGCCCATCGTGGGAGATCGAGGAATCCGACCTGGATCTTCTCAAAGACGTGAGGGATACCTGCACCCTGCAAATGATCGGATATATCTTGGAAACTCTCCTCTTAGTGGTCAGACGGTCGGACAAAATCCTGTCCTCGGACTCGGTTCGTCGGTGGTTCCGCTTGATGTCATCCGTGGGATTTTTCGCTACCTTCACATCCGAAATCGAGAGGCAGACACAGGCGATACAGAAGATCCAGTCGACTGCGTCCTTGTTGAGCCTGGCCATTCTCAATGTGGGGCTTACCATTACGACCTTGGTCAATACAGCTTCCTCAGGTCGACTGATTCAGCCTGGGTCAAGGCCAGAATACTGCTTTGACCTCGAAACCACTTCTCAAGTTCATGAACTGATCTATAGCGCAGCTGTAGTAGGAAACATGCTTGCTGGACCTGCGATACTTGCCTGGGCAATGATCATCTACAAGATTCAACAGCTAGCCTCCTTTGTCAAGGAGAAGAGAGAGTCACAGCATGTCCAACGGACCCTTGACGCCGTTGCAACATTTGACGCAGCAACCGGACGCCGAAGCTCTGGCGGCAGCTCCGCCTTCCAAGCGACAATTTTCGAAGATCTCTTGGACACGATCATGATGCACAGCACAAATGATGACCCTTCAAGCTTTCTCCTCGATGCAACCCTCGGTCAATGCAATGTTGTCGACTACATCGCCCTTCTGAGTTCTTCGATGGGTAGTCTTGCGACGCTGCTGCCAGTCTACAAAGTCCAAGCACTGCAAGACGTCATAAAAATGGCGCAGTCGTTGTTGGGCTATACCCCAGAGTTGATCTCGTCGCAGTTGGCATTGCTGTCGATCGACGCTGACAGCCGAGCAGAACAGAAGCTCTATGATCCCGCAATCACGTTTCTTGAGGACGAAGATTTGCTTCGAGGGTTTTATGACACGGCAGCAGCCAGATTCCCTTACGAATGTCTGCCGTTTCTCCAGTTCTCTCGAGCCTTGGCTAGGGTGTCCATTTTTAGTGACGATGGTACCCAGTACGTCGAATACCGGCTCCGAAAGTTGACATCTTTGACTCGAGCGGTTGGGAAGAGTGTCAAGTACACAACAACGCGTGAAGA
Source organism: Phialophora macrospora (assembly GCA_000835435.1). NCBI lineage: Eukaryota > Fungi > Ascomycota > Eurotiomycetes > Chaetothyriales > Herpotrichiellaceae > Phialophora > Phialophora macrospora. The sequence continues at coordinate 72,806 of KN846958.1, read as the reverse complement.
TGAGAGTGGCAGCTTTGTGGCTCTCGAAGCTCCAGTCAATTTGCTTGACTTCTCCCCGAACAAACTTCTTACCTATAACCACCAAGACACCGAGACCACGTCCATTGTCCCCGCGGAAACAATTGGTGAACTCATTTCAGATCCCGATGCAGGAGGGCCGACCGTGATTAGATGGCAATTCGAGTTCTCCGGTCTTGCATACATGGGTCAGTTGCTGGAGCTCCACTATATGGGACTCCTTGCGGCATCGCTTTCCCCGTCCGAAGATCTCGAAGGTGTGGTTTCCGAGACAATTGGTGTTCTGGCAACGCTCTTGTCAACCATATTGAACAACAATCCGCTTCAGCAGACAACAGCCGAACTCCAGGAGCACTGCGAGTCAATTTTGAACGAATTCAGCAGCCATCTTAACCCAGAGGCAGACGTTATAGTCTACATTTTTGACATCCTTGAACAAGAGCTACAGAGATTCCGTCGACGTACAATATCAACCTTTGATTGTCGGATCATGATCGCTTGTCTCGACTTCATCATCGTCTTGACCAACCTAAGACCGCAATTGATCTGGTCGAACCTGAATCGAACAAGCCTTCTGGGTCATCAGTCGGCGTCATCACCCATTCTCGCCATCGTATCTGGAGTTGAAGTCCCCCTTCAGATTTTTGACTTCTTGGAAAAGTGCACTGAGCTGTACCACTCCTTGATCGCATTGGCTCTCAAACAGGCAAACACCAATGCACCAACCACTAGGCCGTTGACGAGGTCGAAGTTACCTGCTGTATGGCGTGTCCAGAATCCAATTCTCGTGACTCCGACTGAAGTTTTCTACCAAATATTCCAAGGGATCCGAGATTGGTCCTTTCGAAACCCGGAACAGCAGCTTCGCATCAGCACCAGCATGGCCAAGTCTTTTTCGGACGTCATTCAATATGCATTTGGGGTTGGCGCGTCGTTCACTGCGCCCAGCATCGTAGCAGCGCCTTTCGTGGGAGCGGCAACATACCTCGTTTCAGCATTTCGAGAATCAGGTTCCCAAGATCTAGGGTCGAATCCAGTTGCACTATCACTACTCGCAACTAGCACCAGTGGCAAGACTTTTCTGGTGGGCGACGGGTCAATGCTGCTAGACGATGCTCGCTTTGAGCGATATGTCAGCTCACAACTGTCACTTGCAACGTTGCTTGTGCGCTACAGTCTTGCACGAGAATTGCCTTTGTCTCCATTGGAGAAGCACATCTTCGACGTGGTACCTGCTTTAGTGCGAACCCTGCAAGTTGGGTCATCGGCTCGCACTTCTTGCTTGGGGCTGTTGCGGAACATTCTGGTTTACGTGGAGCGCCATCAACCGTCCTCGTTACTAGGACACCTGGGCTCATCCTCATGCATTGACCTGCTCAACTTCCTCCAACATGTTGACGCCAATTCCGAGTCGCCGCAGGAACGCGCAGAAGTGTGGAAGTTGCTGAGTCAGTTGGTCAAAGACTCCCAACAATGGCTGGCTATGGTGATCTTGACCGGTTCTGCCCCAGATGGCTCAAAACGGAAGAAATCAGACAAGGAGGCCGCGGTTTGTATTCGCGGCAAAACCTTTCTGCAAATTGCTATGGACGAGTTGAAAAGCATCGAGAGCCTTCCACGGAAAGTTGCAATAGCAATGCTAGACTTCGTTCTGCAGGCGCAGCAGGATTGGTCATGGGTCACACAAGATCTATCTTCCTCCAAAAATTTCTTTTCCAAGGTCGTCCAATTCGCCACCAAACCAGGAACTCGGGACCCGGACGGGACCATTCTTGCCGACGGCAATCTGATCGCTGCTCGCGTCACGGATATTGCGACGACACATCTTCATCATGCCATTATTGCGAGGGACATGGATGCCATCAAGACCTATATCCCTCTCATCAATTGGCTCGCATCAAACGCTGTCGAGGTCTCAAGCTACAATGCCTCGCTACACGGAAACATGCGCCGAAACTTTACCGCCAAATACAACGGACTCACAGTGGGCGATATCAGGAGTACGGGCTTAAGCGAGCGAGAGTACGGCCCGAACTTCTATTATGATATCGATTTTGCGAACAAGTTGCTAGAAACCGATTCGTCTTGGCAGGGCCTTGGAGGGAGGTCTAATAGCCAGTCTTTCTCGGCAGAGTTTCGTCGTGCCAACACGAACCTCTCACTCCTCGACTCTGAACTTGCACTTTTGTCAAGCCTGCAGCGTCTGTGCATTGAGCACAGCAAGTTCTTCGTCCAGGACCGCGAAGTACACAGGGCAATGGCGCAAATCATTCAACACTGCTTCGCGGCAAACTCACAGCTCTATCCAACAGAAGCGCTCTTTGAGTCATTGTTTCAGAATCGAGCAGACCTGTCAATGGCTCTCTTGCGAGAACTTGTTGGAGCTGGTGCAAAGGGCTCTGACATGGTGGGCTTGTTGGAGCATGCCTGGGCGGCTGTTAGATTCAGAAGCGGAACCTACGAACAAGCGATCATCAACAACGATCTGGCATACTGGCGTTCGATTCTTTCAGTCTTGCTTATGACCCTTCAGATCCATGTCAACTTGAAGCGAAAATCGCCCGTGGTTTCGGGCGATACCATGGCGGTCGTCCCGCTCGACCCAGAAACCCCAACATTCCTTGAGATCACAAGTAGTATTGTTGCCGAAGGGTTTAGGTCAGTCGTTGTTGCGCTCCAGGACGAGAAAGAACACAGAAGGAAGACCGACGCGGACGATGAGACTGATCGGGCTGGACTGCGTGATATCTCAATCCTGTTGACACTGATGCAAACCATCCTGAGGCTACCGAGTCTCCCCCAGTTTGCTGCGGAGTTGTCCGATCGGCTCTCTTCCTCTGGCATTATCTCATCATGCCTGATACTCTACTCCTGGTCTCACCTGCTGGGCGAGTCGGAAACAGACAGCCAGCCTCGCTACGCCGACTACTGTGTGCAACTCCTTGCATCTATCTCTTCTTTGCCACTGGTCGCCGAAGAACTTGCCATTGAAGGGGTGCTGAACCGAATCCTGTCAGCCAAGACAACAGACGCCCTTCAACGCGTTCCCGGCGGCGTGTCCCATGCTGATAACAGACGCGACTGTGCTTTCCTGTACCGTGTCTGGGCAACTGGCCTACTACCTCTTTGTCTGAATCTTCTTCATGCCGTTGGCGGCGCCATCGCACCTGAGGTCTCAGTCTTCCTCAACCGGTTCCCTGATCAACTCATTCGCGCCAGCACAAGCTTGATGCCGACACCACAAGCCAAGGCTGCAGGTGCCGACGTTTTGACTTTAGGGGTAGCGAGCGAGGCGGCAACATTGGCTCTTATTTCGTACGGTCTCGCGTCGTACCGTGAAGCTGGCGCCTCTGCCGCGGTAGATCCGACGACCATTTTACCCTTGAAAGGCTACGATGAGCACCGGAAGGCCATCGTGGAGGACTTGCGCGACTTGATTGCCATGAAAGAGGACGCAAGACGAAAGATGACCGTGCCCACTGATGAAAAAGAATTGACCTGGCAAAGTGCCAAAGATGGGGATAAGCTCGATGCCAAGATTGTGAAGGAACTAAAAATGGCCGTCGCAGCATTGAGCCGAGACGAGGATGATGACGAAAAGTGAGACTTGTAGCCACGTTGGATTGCGGATCCTGACGTCCAGCGACACCGGCTTTGTACCGCCATGACGAATGAAGAATGAAAGAGATTTCCAACACCCTAAGGGCGGCCTCACTCTTGTCCAGCCCACATTGTGACTCCGACATACGCCCGCCGTTGGGTGCAGTTGAACTAACAATGACCACCTAGGGATGCAACATACAGCAAGCCATGATTGCACCTGGCCACACCAAAGACAGACATGACTGAAGTGAGTTTTGAGTTGCCACTAAGGCCGACAGGCCCCTACAAGTTACCAAAAGCTTCGGCTACGCAAGGCTAGTTATGTCCTGACAGCTTAAATCAAGCAAGGTCCCATGAGGCGCCCACAAAACGTCCCATGTCCTCGGTCCAGAAAAACTTCTGCAGCACGTCCTCTATATCAGCCCAGTCTTCCAAGTCCGGGAATTGCGCCTTGAAAAGCCGGACCAGATCGAGGCCTGGCGAGCGTAAATGGCCCCCTCTCGACCTCCATGCATCGATGACGACCATGTACACCCAAATCAAAGCTTTCATCTCCGCCTTCGACGCTGGCATTGGCGTTTTTGACAAGGCTTTTGTTGCACTCAAAACCGTCAACGTTGAATGCCTGGACGGGAGACGGCGGATGCAGAAAGTGGCGGAGCAGTAAAGTATCAGCGCCATCACAACAAGCTTCTCCAAGGTTGGTGCGTCGGGTGGAGCCGCCAGGGAAGGACACGCCTGCATAATATCATGGTAACGCCGCTGTTTGTATCGGACTTCCCTATCTGCTACGACAGGGATATTGTTCTTCTTGTCATTGACCTCCTTCGCCAGACGCACCAGGACCTCAAGTGTTGGCAGTGTGAGCAAATCCCGTTCCGCCAGATCTTGGAATCCAACTGGGAGACGGCTCAACAGCTTGCGCGTGGTCTCAGAGAAAGGACGCCTTGGACATTCGTCCGCTTTGGGGTTTGGCCGTGCATCGGCAAATATTGTCGGACCCTGGCCAGCCGCCCAACACCAGTATCCCTCCCATTGGAGAATCATGCACTTGTGCAAGCCACTGCTGTCCAGCGCGTCGAGACCTCCTCTGGCATCGACCATCCGACGCAAGTGCTCCTTGTGCAAATTGTGGGCTTCTTTGTCTCCGAGTTGGCGCGCAACCACGGCAAGGTTTATGACCGTGGCGATGGAGATGTCGTCGAGCAGATATTCTCGACTCTCGATCTCACATCTCAAGTTCGCCAAGGCAGTGCCTAGATGCATATACAGCCGTTGAGAGGGGTTTCCCCCCGGGTTCAACATGAATTCCAACTCGTGTAAGACGTTGGCCAGACCGGCATGGAGAAACAGTGGGTGCTGCAGCAGGTCCAGGAAGAAAGTGGTGTATATGTCTGTGACATTGAATATTTCGTACAAAGCAACGTTGTTCGGTACATAGTACCGAGTGTAAAAGTCGAGAGCGTCTAGGCAAGGATTCGGAGGGATGATACGAGTACAAAACGCATCTTTGCCGGATCTGCGCAAATACAGACCAGGATCGAAGAGAAATTCAACAGGACTTGCCGGTCGCTGCACTTTAGCGTTCGTCTCCGGATCAAACTGCGCGTCCTCGCTTGTCCCTCTCGAATTCTTCGTCGGTGGGCTCAATATCACCAAGGAGAGCTTGTTTTTGGGTTTGGACTTCACCCCCTCCGGTTGCATTTCCGCAGCGCGTGCCAATGGACGCAGTGGACGCTCCTGGCCAGGCGACGAAAGAGCTGCTTGCTTCCGCCGTCTCCGAACACATTTGACGGCGGGGTCGGACTTGCGTCGCAGTTCTAGCGTCCTCAGCCCAATGATTCGTGCGTGAGCTCGAACTTTCGATATCTGGATCTTCTTGTCTGCTTTCGTCCAGGACAGCCCTTCGACGAAGACGACTTCGCGTGGCTTCATTGCTGTGATTGCCGGGTCGGAGGCGATGGATTCGGAATGTGTTGTGGTTGGAACTTCTCGCTGCGCTGGTCGGTCATCTATATCGTCGAGCACACGATTACGCTCTACGATGCCGCTTTGGGTTGGAAAATGCCTGATCGAGACGGGTCACCAGCGGCCAGAGCATTGCGGATCATGGAGAGTACCGGCTTGCAATCCAAGGCTAGTACAGGATGCAAGCCTTTCGCTGGGACAGGCACAGCCTGCTCGGGCCCTGCATATCCATGGCTCGCAAACGGGAATAGCCTTGGCTTGCGAACGCCAAGATGGTTTGACATGTACAATCCCGGACCAAGCTCTAGTCTTAATCAGCACTGCCAAAGCGTGGCTATGGTTTGGGGTTTCATCTTCGCGCTCGGCACGCACTTGGCGCGCCAAAGACGAGGCCGATATTGGAGGGCAACCCGGGAGGGCGTGCTCCAGTCTTCGGAGCAGGAATCGCACCTCTTTAGGCGTCCACTTCTAGACAATGGCTGATATCTTTCATTGGTGCTTGTGCCCACGTTGCCCAGGGAGCTTCTTGTGAACTGGACATGGCGTGGCTTCTATCGAACCGTGTGCTGAATGCGCATGACATGCCGTCCACGGTCCGCCTTTCACTCGGTCATTGTACACGTCTGGGGCCGTATGACAAAGCCGTTGTTATTCATATCTGCATACAACGTATGGGGTCCAGGGACGCTCGTGTTCTCAACTTCCCCGGTTCTCAGCGCAACCGCGGCGGCCGACACAGACGGGGCATTCCAGCTGACATCAACGATGGTACAGTCTGTGGGCCATCTGCCTCATCCAGTGTTTGTATGATGGTTTATACTCCATGCCGCGCTGTCTGGGCATTTGCTTTGCACGCGGCTCTCGTACAACATGGCATCTCTTGAATATACTGTTCAAAGCAACTGAATCCGGCTGGGCATAGGCACGCACTCGTGCGCATAACAGATGTTATGCCTTCCAGCTTACATATCCACTCCAAGTGACCGCGACCACCACCGCCGCGGAAGACCAAAGCGTTCCCTTCTTAGCCGCTCTCTCACCCCAGTCCGCGCGCTGACCGACGTCAACCATCCCACTGGAACAGTAATTTTGTAGCCTGTCTCAGTATTTGTCACCGACTTCGGATGGCAGCAGAACTGGCGCTCTGGGCGTTGCTGAGAAATACTGCAAGGCATAGTGCAAGCCGGCTTCCGTCAGACTGACTCTTGGACGCACTCTCGTACTACTACCCATCACCAGCTGCGCGAGGGGGAAGAGCGCCGTTGTCAGATGTCAATCACATTGGGTTCCTGGTGTTGCGTCCCTTTGCGGTATCTGACGTTTGACGTATGATGTCTGAAATCTCAGCTCTGTCGCCGAGATTTCGAGTCATGCACGCGGTCCAAGGATGGGATTTGTGACGGCTGGTGCAATGTGGATCTCAGACTGTGAGCGCTCGCGGCTTCTACGCGCCAGGGTTCCGCCGACGAAGTCTCATTAGACATCAATAGATTGCGAGAGTCGGGAATGAACCATCAGTTCTTGGGAAACATCAAAGATGAGACTGCGGGATCAGCATCGCGTCGTGCTGGTTGGAATATGGTCTAACATGAGATGGACGACTCAGTCTTACAACCAAAAATGGAAGAGCCATCCTCGTCACCGTGTCCAAAGGCGTTTGACAAACTCTAGTTCCACCTTGGAGTGTTATCCCTGTCGGGGATCCTTCCAACGATTGGCCTGGTATGAACGACTACAAAGGACCCGCGAGGCCGTACCGCTGACTGTGTGTGGTCTGGTACGACGTACCATGATGCATGGTCATGGTTTCAGCCCGTCGCAATGCTTGCCTCTTGGCTGTCTTCTTTTCTACTCCAGTCAGAGTACCGAAACAAACAGTGCTGATTTGAACAGTCTAGGCCTATGCTCCGGCCATGAATTGTACTGTCAACCGGGTGGAGATCCCCAGCAGCCTCGATCTCACCGACTCCCTGCGGCTGGTAAGCCGCCTGGTGGGCAGATTGTCTTTGGCGTACCTGTATATTGCCTAGTGGGGGATCAAATCTTACTGCTTTGAGACATGATTTTCTGCTATGGAATGGATATGCACCGACCAGGACCCGCTTCCACTGACCTACGACAAGAAGGCGCGCTATCCCCCCAACCGCCACTCTGCTGACTGACGGATGCCCTAGAACCAGGGCACCGTGAGGCATGCAGTGTAGCGACACTAAACTCCCCAGACTTACAACCAGGGCTGATGGCGCCGTTTGGCCCCTCCCATCAGAGTGCCTCCCATCGTACCAGTGAGGCGAGAGTGTGATGAGAAAAGGGTACTGATCAGCGGTGGTCAAGGCCTCAAACCTCCACCGTCTTGCCGGAAGCACGGCGGAATCGTGTGGCGGGAAACGGATTATCCATCATCGAGGTCGAGGTACACATTTGTCAGTGGTTCAGGTGATGGAGTGGTGACCCTAAGCCTTGGGTGGCTCGAGTGCAAGACAACTCTGAGGACAGTTACTGTGTGAATGCACAAGCGGCTCCTTGGGTTACTTAGGCGCGCAACAATCACAGCAGCCTTGTTCCGACAGAGGCCCCAAGATCGTACATGTCATGCTCGTTTATTCCACATCTATACCGCCAACTTATAATCAATCAAAGATTGCTTTTCAGGCTCAAGTGACATCTTCCGGCCATCTATACACCGGAAGCCCAATGCCCATTTCTACTATCTACTAGTGGGAGCGAATGCGGCCTCATCGTTTCGCGCTTTACCACCAAAACATCTCATAGCCTGGCTCCCTCCTTTCTTAGCCTTTCCCTCGTGACGTCTCTCAGCTGTCTTCTCAGGATCTTGCCCGACGGATTCTTGGGGATCGCATCCAAGAACTCAACGCCGCCGGCCAGCCTCTTGTAGCGGACCACCTTGGCCTCGACGAACTTCTTGACGTCTTCTTCCGTCAGCTTGCCCCCCTCTGGTCCTGCCTGTCTGACTATGAATGCTCGAGGCTTCTCGTCTCCATCTTCGGTGGGCATGCCTATCACAGCGGCGTCGGCGATTCCGGGATGTTCCAGCAACAGCGCTTCCAGCTCGGCCGGTGCGACTTGATTCCCCTTGACCTTGATCAATTCCTTCTTCCGGTCGACGATGAAGATCTTTCCACCATCGTCCACGTACGCGATGTCACCTGTCTTCAGCCAGCCGTCCGGCGTCAGGGTCTCCTGCGTGGCCTTCGGGTTGCGCCAGTAGCCCTTCATGACGTTGGGTCCCCGAACCCATAGTTCACCCCGAGCGGCGGGGCCGCGCTCCGTGATCTCCGAGAGGCCGTCTTCCGTCATGATCTTCGCTTCACAGTTGGCGTTGGGTTCGCCGACGGCCTGGGTCAGAGAGGTTTCATTCGGATCCCACCCCAGAAGTGAACAGGTACACCTGTCGATGGGAAGTCAGTTCTGCAGCATGGTACAGACGAGATTCGGAGTTCGCTCTTACTCGGTCATTCCCCAGCCTTGCTTAAAGTTTAGTCTATTTCCTAATCGTCGTTCAACCTGTTCGGACACGTCTCGACCTAACGGTGCTGCGCCACATCCAATCTGCTCGACTGAGCTCAGGTCGTAGTTCTCCACTGCCGGATGCTTTGCCAGCAGGACGGCTATCGGGGGCACAAGCGTGTAGTCTGTGATGCGAAACTTTTGCGTGTATTCCAGGAAGAGGATAAAGTCGAACTTCTGCATGACGTAGACGGGGATCTGGCGGTTGAAGGCTTGTGCGATATAGAAGGTCTGTCCGTAGGCATGGTACAGCGGGAGGAAGCACAACCACGACGCTCGGGCCGTGCGTTCCTCGTGGTTCGGGAGGAGTTTGGACATTTCCTGAACCTGGATGATGTTGGCAATGTAGTTCTTGTGACTGATCTCCACCCCTTTGGGGACGCCGGTGGTGCCGCTGGAGTAATTCAACGCCAACGTCGTGTCACACTCCCCGGGCCGGGTGAGATCGTCCCATCGAAAGCCCTTGGCGTCCTCGGCCGGGGCGACCAGATCGGCCCAGTATCTGCAGCCCTTCTGCCCTCGAGTTTCGCCGTCGTATATCTTGGCGTTGTACACGAAGACTCGTTCCGCAACGTCGAGACCGGCCAACCGGGCAGCTTCGATCCCTGTATCGAGAGATGCCTCGGAACACAGCAGATACGTGGCGCCGCTGTCCTTCAACTGATGGGCCAGCTCTCGTGCGACGAACGTCGGATTGGCGCCTGTGAAGATCCCCCCCGCACAAAGCACGCCCATGAAGACCACGGGCACGAAGAGATCATTGGGACTGAAGAGCAAGAGTCGATCTCCTTTCCGGAAATGCTTGGACCGCTGAAGACCGAGAGCAAACCGCTGAACCCATAACCGGAACTGGTCTCGCGTGAGATAGTGCGTGTCCGGCCTCGCGGCATCTGAGAACGCGGGTTTGGAGCCAAGCGGCGCCTCGGGAGACTGGAACAGGAACGTCTGGAGCGAGCAGTCCGGTATAGGAACGCTCCAGCGTGACTTGTATGGCATGGCCAAGGGAATCGGAGGAGTCTACTGGGTGATGGCGGTGAGGACAATGAATGAACGAGGAAAACCTCAGCAGCGATCCAAGATGGTGAGGATCACACTCACAATCTATAGAAAGGTCAGACTCAGCGACGTGGAGACAACCCCAGACTTGATGCCTACATAAATCTTACAGTATGCGGGATGTATGGATGCGGGGACCCGGACCAAACTTGGCCCCAACCTCGGCACACACCAGCCTCGGCACAAGGTTTCTTGGCAGGGAAACTTGTAAGGTATGCAGCCTGGCTGACCAATCCCTTACTATTGTATAGACAATCGAGGTGTCACAAAATTCAGCCTCGTCGTTCAGCCTTGTGGGCTTCTTGAGACTCTGCAATATCTCCCGCCTCGCTGTCCTTCTTGGAATGAGCTCTCTTCCTCTTCTCTCTGCCCAGTTTTGGTAGTGCCGTCGAGTTTGGTGGCTCGTAGGAGAGCTCTGGTGACGGTATTCGGCCCTGACGAGGTCTCTCTGAAATTGTCGGGGTTTGAATCAGTAAGCTATGTGAGAGGGGTGGTGTTGAAAGTCTCTCAGTCGTCTGAGGCCTGCCTTGCGCAGCTGTCATAATAGGGCCTGTAAGAGAGAGACCCTTCCTTCCCGACCACAGTGTTACTTCATCCGTCGTTACGCTGTCTCAGGATTTGGTGGTGACTTTACTAACAATGATAATCATAAGGACCGAGATGCTCTTTACAAATAACCCTCTCGAGTTCGTAGGTCGTTCACAAGCGGCAATGGTTCCAGCCATCGTATCCATCGTCTTTTGAGGATATATCAGCCCACGCTAGCAAACTATCTGAGAGCCTATGTTCGTGGGCCCCGTCCTCCTCCTGGGTGGTATGATCGGACTTACTACGACTTACCAGCCAAATATCACTTCCATCGCACTGGTCTCGGTGCTCTCCTCCCCCTCATTGTTGCTAGTGTCCAGCTCTCGACGCTACACAGGTTAATAGCCACAGCCACCGCTTGTACGACATTCTCGCGCGCTATAGCTTAGGGTTATATGCGGTGCCATGGATGCCGCTACCTTTAATCAGAGCATAAAGGGCAACTTGCCAAAAAAGGTAGGGAGTGCTGCAGTGGCCGCGGGACTACCGGCCATTTCTGTGCAAGAGTTCGTCGGGGCTTTGGCTGCAGGTGATGCCGCGGTACTGGCCAAAATTCCTGGCATCACACCGACTAGCATTACTCAGGGGAGGCTTGCCTTGCAGCAGGCGTATGCGGGCGCAATTCGGATCGTCTTCATTATTGGCGTACCATTTGCAATGTTCGCCTGTATCCTCTGCTTGCTGGTTCATCGGCGATGTCAAAGAGACCATGACTTTCCATGTAGATGCCCCGGTTGAGTTGCTGCATGCAAGGGAAAGGCACCACGATGGAAAAGCGAAGCTCCCGGTAGAGCTCGCAGAAACAGTGAACTACTCAATTCGTAGTAGATAGCTTCGTAACGCATGACTAGTCAACAGCTCCTGAATGCTTCTGCCCAAGCAGCCATCTAGTCTGGCGAAGAAGTGCAATTCGATGATTGGTCATGTCTTTTTGCGATTCGTTCGAAATCGAAGGTGATTCAGGAGGCAAATGCTTCTGAAGGAACCTCTTCCCCGACGGAAAGCTCCTAAAAATCAGTCACACATTAGACGGCTCGCAGAGCCTGATCAGTCTACATATATCTTCCTAAATTCGGCCATCAATATGCCTTCCCTTCTATGTAACCTCATAAGCCATATTACAATGCTTCCAGCCCTGGTTCAACTTTACGCTGTTCATCGAGGGACCAAAGTCCAGAGTCTAGTATGAGAACCTGTGTGCTTTGTTCTCACGATCAGTGAGGTCCAGATCTGTGGAGGCGTCGTCCGGTCCCGCAACCAAGCCAGCTCGATCCCGAGCCTTGTTCTCCATGACCGCAACAACCCAATAGACTCCGCCTGTCGCAATCATGATCGCGTACGAGACGACCAACGCCCAGATTCCGAGCTGATAGTAGGGTGCCTGGCTCGTGCGGAAGAATTGCGGACCCACTATCTCGGCAACAGAGAGGGCGACCCCCATGGAAGCGTTGACAAACGGTCGCTTGGTGCTTCCACGGGTGTTGGCAGTAATGATAGCCATGGCCATCACCCACCCCACGTTGTAGAAACCCATGAGGTAGACGCCGCCCAAGGCCACAGGACGCTGCTTGTTTACATCAACGCTGTGGATGATGATGGCTCCTGCTAAAGCGGGCACAGTGCCCACTATCCACCACAGACAGCGAGAGTTGGGAACATAATAGGCAAGAATCGACAAGGACACCTGTGCCACGATTCCGACCGCAGCCTGAGGGGCAGCGAGCAGGTTGGTGCGCTGCGTCGAGAAACCGAAGCCTTTGATGATCAGAGGGTTGAAGTTTGTGATTCCGGCTGCAGTTACACCCTGAGCCAAGACAAAAACAACGATGATCCAGTACTTGATAGACGTGAGCGCCTCGATGCATTGATGAATTTTGAATTCGGTCGGTCGGTCGTTGTTGTTCTTTTGCTGGGTGTCTGCGAGACGCGCAATTGCCACCTCCTTTTCAGCCGCGCTCAGAAACCAGGCGGTTGCTGGAGACACAGGGAGGTAAAAGAAGGCTAGGATACCAACGAGCACAGTGACTGAGCCGTAGATCAAGAAGAGGTATTTCCAATTAGACAGGTCGGCGTGAATGTTGTTGATGCCGAAGGCCAACAAGCCTCCAAAGATGCCGGCAAATGTATTGTACCACAAGGCGGTCCGGAGTGGCTGCTCACTTCGTTTCCAGAAATTGCCAATGAGGATCATGGCGGATGGGAATGCGGGTGACTCGAGCACCCCAAGGAAAAATCGGACAGTTGCGAGGCCGGCGAAATTGTGACAGGCCGACATGCACATCAACGTTCCCCCCCAGAGAGCAGCCGCGACTCCCACAAGACGGCCGACGGGGATTTTGGTGATGAGGAATGCAGAGACAGGCATTCCAACAAGATACCCGAAGTAGAAGATACTGCCGAGCCAGCTGTACTGTTGACCTTTGAGATTTGCATCGGTACCCATGCCCAGGATATTGGCGTACGCAAGACAGTTCTTGTCCAAGAACATCAAAAAGGCGATCAGCGTGATGAAGGTGAGGATGACTGCGTCCGTCTTCATCACAATTCTTCGTTCCATCGCCCGGGTGGATGAGCGTAGGGCGCCTTCTTCAACGAAGATGTGCTCCTTTGGAGCCATCGGCTCCTCGGCATTCTTCTCAGTGGATATAGTTGAGGAGCCCATGGTGTTCGAGCTGCTCAGGATGAGGCGGTGTCGGATTCCCGACGAGTGACTGAGATCGTCAAGCTAGGGCAAGGGGTGAGAGACAATTGGGAGAATGTCTTTCCGGGACGGCGGTGGTCAAGGAATCAAATACTACACAGAGATGCGCGTCCTTGAAATTGCGTGATGGACCTTGGGGAACACGTATCCGCCCACCTACCCTGGCGAGGAGATATGAACCTCTGACTGATATCTGCATGGAATCGATCTAGGCGATAGGAACCAAGAATTGAGTTTCTTAGACAGAGACCACAGATGCGATAGGGGACTCGGCGTGAAATGTAGAGTCTTGTTGTTTCTTGGACACTTGAAGTTCTCCTATCACAGGGACGGCTGGTCAGGATCAGATCGCAGACAGAGAGGAAACGGCATACAATAATGGATTGGGACTTCGATAGAGGAACGGATGGCCCATCCGCTGAAAATTCTAGAGCACGGACGAGGCTGCCGTCGCGATACCAGGCAGACGAGCCTATTGGCGCCAGGGCACGCCACATGGAGGAATGCGATCCACTCTAATCTGTGATTTGTGGATCCACGGCGATGACATGCGGCTACTGGACATGCAATCCGGAAGCTCTGGCCCACGGACGGAGGAGACCGGCAGAGGGAACCCGGCTTCAACGGAAGGCCTGCCCGTTTATACAGTAGGCCAGTCGAAGATTCTCCGTAATCCATCCCCCTTGCTACAGTACAGCCCTGAGACTGATGGCCACAGAAACACCTCCAGATCAGCAGCAACACAAACGGGTGTCAAATGCGTCAGTACTTGCTGCGGAGCCATCCGTCACCAACGCTAACGTTTGTTGCACAGGTGCCGCTATTGCAAAAAACGCAAGGTCAAATGCTCCGGCACCCAGCCTTGCATTACCTGCAGTCGTCGCAGAGTCGCGTGTGTCTTTGAGGAGGTCGAAAGGAAGGTTCTCGTCTCCGAGAGGTGCGTTATTGTCGGGCTGAACCAATCTTCGGACGATCAAGCTGACACATTTTAGATATCTGCAGGAGCTCGAGCGAGGCCTAAGTCGAATCGATCGCACTCCAGATGCAAGCAGACGCTCACATTCTCCGGAAACATCAGCACGTGGCATCCCCGGAGACGTACAAAGTGCGTAATACTGCAAACCCCATTCAAGCTTATCCTAATGCTGATCAACCCCAGGCCGGGGGCCAGAAGTGGTTTCCGATGAACAAAATGTCCCAAATAGGCAACCTTCTCACTCGTCAGACTCGTTCACCAATCCTCTTGTCTCCCAGACTTCGGCCTACGTCCTAGATTCTGTTGGAAGATATCGTAAGTGTATCTAGTGTCGATCGTCCCCAGGAAACTCTTCTAACGATCCTGCAAGGATTTCTCGGTCCGTCGTCGACGTGGGCATTCTGCCAGAGAGTGTTTAAGCACCTCCAGGAATCACTACCGGAAAACCAGGCTGCAACAATACCACTGAATGTCGATGGGAGTGCGTACCATCTAGAATACACAACCTTGGATTCTGACGCTCCTCCCGACACTACGGATCTGCCATCTATCGATTACACACTGTATCTAATGAACTCTGTGAAATTCCACAACTGTCAAATGCTTCGCCCCTTCGATGAAGAAGAGTTTACCCGCAATCTCTACGAATTCCACGAACAAGGGGCAGCAAAGATTCAGTCATCCAGGCTATGGTTTGTCCAATTTTTGCTGATCATAGCCCTTGGGAAGGCCATGATTGTAGTTGTGAAGGATACTTCTACAGCTCCAGGTTCAGCCTGGTTTCAGCGCGCTATGTGCCTCATGCCTGACTTTGTGCGTCTTCTTCGCGAGCCCAACCTGGCTATTCAGGTCCTTTGCCTGGTTGCCCTGTACCTTGTGTCAATCGACATGAAAGAGGCTGCGTATGGATATGTAGGTTCACTCCCGCCCTCCGCGGATCTCCCGGTCTCACAAAGTCGTTGTTTTCCAGATAGGTCAAGCCGTCCGGATCTGCTTGGTTGAAGGTCTTCATCGAGAAGCCCCAAGACAGGTCATGGGAGATCGATTGGCAAACTACCACCGAGATCTATGGTGGACCGTATATATCCTCGACCGCCGCCTCTCTTGCATGATCGGCGCTCCTTGTTCAATCCAAGATTCAGATATCACTTGTCCTCTCCCGGCTGTCGACGGTCGGGAGCATCGAGGGGCCGTACTGAACGTCCATGTCAAGATATCTAGACTGATGGCGCAAATACTGAATTGTGGGTTCGTTTCCGCTCTGAAACCCCTTGCGCTAACCACCGTTGCAGCTGTTTATAGTGTTGAGCGCTTGAGCCGGCCATTCGTCAAAGTTGTCCAGGGTGCGCTTCGGGACATGGCAGCCATGACACACGAGATGGATGTGATCTTCACATCCGCAGCATATGGCTCGGTTGGCGCCGTCTCAACAGTGGCAGGTCATATCAATCTGTCATATCATCAGGTACGAGGCCAAACGGATTCCGTCCAGAGGGAGAAGGAATTGAGCAATACTGAATCTTAGCTCTGCTATAGTGTATCATCCTAGCGACGCGACCTCTCTTACTACACCTGTTGGTCGCCCGCCTGAAAGGGACTTTCAATCCCCACGATGTCGAGAAAGCACTACGACCACAGACAAAATATCTGCTAGAGACTTGTCTTCAGTCGGCCCGGATGACGCTCAAAATCCTTGTCACCTTGTATGAACATCATCTCCTGGGTAGGTTGTGTTCCAGCCACTTTCCGTGTTAGGAGTCTTCTAACTCTGAATAGACGCATTCCTTCCGTTCGACCTCGAGAGTGTGTTTTCTGCTGCTTTCATCATTACCATGGCAGCTGCCATCATCCCCTCTATGATCTCGGATTTCTCTACACAAAGAAGCATAAGCTATCGGATCATAGACTATCTGATCCGCAAAGGTAATATTCCTGCCCGGCTAAGGAAGAAGGAATTGCAATGTCTCGACCAGATGATTCAGCCGTTGTTTGGGGATGGGGGCTTCCAGCCAAGCCCCGCTGTCAACAGTATGCCAACGAGGACGAACTCGTTTAGCCCTGGTGTAGCGATCCTTGGCAGCTGGATCGCTGCCCCTGGAGAGAGCGGCCTAAGTCCTTCACAAATGTTGAATATCGCAGACCAGTTGGAGCTTCAAGGTCCCAGCTCAGCCCCTGCAAGCGCCGACCGTGGTTTTGAGCTGGATTGGGCACAGACGGGCCCCTGGACTTGGTGGTTTGATCTGCAGTCTGATCCTGAGAACCACGTTTTCTGAAACAGGAAGGTGTCCATCTCAGAGAATCTTCGGCAACGGTCTTCTTGCTTCAATTCAAGAGACGTCTGTGTGGTTGAAGGCAAAGCCGCTCTCCCCCAAGGTATCCGCCTCCTCTACAATGACTGTGTACAGTCCTGTATAGAAGGCCTGTCCTTCGACGCAAACCATGACCCGGGGAAGGTTTCCGAATGGGACGACATTTCTCGATGCTCGTGGGAGAACTTCGGCGATCGATCCTACAAATCCACCAGTGCCAGGATGTGATTGAGAGATCAATGAGTGATAAAGTCGTCTTTGGCCAGGCCCCAAATCCCCCTTGGTATAAGCAAGGGCAATGCGAGCGGCGACACCTCCTCCTGTTGGCGATCGATCTATCTGTTGATTTGCGAAAAAACAGAGGCCAGTTTCCTCTCCGATTAAGCCGCTCGCTCCCATACATGCAGGAGATCGCTGTTCTGCATCGACAATCATGACTGAATACAAAGATCCTACTTCGCCGGTATCCGGATGTGTCGCATACACTGCAAATTCGGGATTCCCCTTGATAGCTTTCTTGAGCAGTTTGGTGGCATGATTCATTCTTCCTATCGCAGGCTTGACAAGTCTGTCTGGGAACCCCAACTCCTCGACGTCTATCAAGCAATAGAATGCACCGCCGTAACTGAAGTCGACTGAGACCGAAGTTCGTTGTCCCAGCTCTGGCCATCGATACGCCTCGGGAAGCGGTATTTGAACCGATATTCCAGTGGCAAAGGATGGCACCGAGAGGAAAGACACAGACCGGTTCATGTCGGATTTTCCATTCGGGAGTACTGGAACAGTGACCTCTAGGATTCCACTGGGCACATGGAGTCTGATGACCACTGTTAAAGTGGCACTATCAACTTTCAGTTGTTTCCTTCTGGGGAAGATGGATTCTTCTGCGTCGACCAGAAACCGACCGAGAGCAATAGTTGCGTGACCACACATCATGGAGAAACCGTCATTGTGCATAAACAACACGCCCATGTCAGCGCTCTGACTAGCAACATGCTCAGTCTCGGGAATCAGGACGGCACCGTACATGTCCCAATGTCCCCGGGGTTCCCATAGTAGTCGTCGCCTGAGATGGTCATATCTCTCGGAAGCCTCTTGTCGTTTTTCGAGCAAGGTGCCCTCCAGCCTCGGAAATCCAGCATAGACGATTCTCGTAGGCTCTCCCACGGTGTGCATATCCATACATTTCACAAGCTCAGCAGTGACTGTGTCACCGAGTGCCCCATGTAAAGAACCCATGTCTGTACCGATGTGCCTTGTTGAGAATCCGAAGCCACAATGGCGCACTTGGTCCTTTTTGGCGTCGACGCAAAGTCGGTAGCGCTGACGTGCTCCCCTGCGCCGGCTTCTTGTCAATAGAGTTTGTCACTGATATCGGTCTTGTGCGTGAATGTGGTGGGTCAGGGCTCCACGGAATGTCTTCCCGCCTTTACGGGAAGCGTTCGGAAATCGTTGCCGCCGTACCGCGACGGCTGATAGAGTCCCAGCTGGACTCGCCACAACTGATACACATTGAAAAGGTGTGGATACGGGAAAAGCTTCCGCAATCCAGCCGTAGGGCGCTGCTACATTGTGCCAGCATTGGGATCACTATCCACTGTAACTAAACCGGTCTATCACAGGAGGTCTTTCCGAGTTCAAGCCACATCGTCTCCGCCCCAGCCGCGAAGGACAGGACAAAAGATGGACTGCGTCAATATGTGTTGTCCACATCAACGCCGTCTTTCTCCCAGACCGATTCAAGATGTCTAGGCAAAAACATATTTTGGTGATAGGGTAAGGTACCATTACTTTCCTGCGTGTTCAATCAACACAAAGACTGAACGATAGCGCAGGGCTGGCGTCATTGGCCTTCAAACGTCCGTCTCGCTACTCGAAGCGGGTTACAAGGTCACCATCATCGCCAAGTATCTGCCGGGGGATGTATCAGTTGAGTACACTTCGCCATGGTGAGTGTCGACGTACGGGGCAAAGATTTGGAATGCTTCTTCCATTGTGTTTCGGAGGCATCTTTTCATCTTCGTCACAGGTTATCTGATCATATGCCAGGGCTGCTGCCATGTGGCGATCAAACGGGCTCCCGGACGAGTTCGAGATACAGCAATGGGACAGGCAAAGCTACGAAAAGTGGCTTCAGATATGTCGTGACAGAAACCAGCAGTCATCTGTCGGACACGCAATCACAGTCAGTGCCTTTCGGTCCAGTACCGATCTTCGTTGCTAACTACATTTGATCAAGGAATTTCCAATGAGACTTCTCTGGTAAGATATTCCTCCCCCCTCCGTGTTGTCGACAAACCCTTCTGGAGGTATCAAATTGCCGAAAGCATCAACCTTACTTTGCTTAGGACAGGTCCCCATGATTTCATTCCCGAGGGCCCGGCGAGTATTTGGTACGCACCATACGTGCGAAATTTCGAGATCTTGCCAAAGGGGAAGCTCCGATCTCCCTTCGTATGCGGAGCAACCCACGATGGCATCGCCGTAAACACCACTCCTTACCTAAAGTTACTGGCCTCGACAATTCGGTCGTTAGGCGGAAATTTCGTTAGGAGAGAGCTTCCCACCCAAGGAGGGCTCCCCGGGGCAATATATGCCGCTGAGTCGATCTTGCGCTCTTACGAGATACCCCACTCCGTCGACGCCATTATCAATGCGACCGGTCTTGGTGCTCGTCACCTTGTGCCTGACACCAGTGTCTATCCTATTCGGGGCCAAACAGTGACTGTGAAAGGCGAAGCGAAGCATATAACTACCATGTTTTACCCAAATTCCAACGCATCCATTACTCCTCGGGCCGGGTCCGGAGTCAGTATGTTGGGAAGTTCGTACGAGGTTGGGAACTGGGATTTGAACCCTGACCCGGAGGTGACGGAGAAGATTCTCCAGAGGTGCAAGCCGCTAGCCCCTGAACTACTCAACAAGGATGGCCACTTTGACGTTGTGAGCGTGAATGTTGCGTTCAGACCAGGCAGGAAAGGAGGGCCTAGGGTCGAGCTGGAACAGATCGAGTGCAACGAAATGCATGGCAAGAGATTGGTCTGTCACGCGTATGGACATGCAGGAGGAGGGTAAGTCAACACAGCTCCCGAATGCCCCCGCTATCGTTGACACATACTACAGCTTCCAGAACTCTCTCGGCTCGGCAGCGAAAGTGGTCGGGCTTCTCAATGACTGGTTCAAAGACCAACACCAAAGTCAGGCAAGGCTATGAAACTCGGAAGATGGGAGACTGATAACATAGCGACGCAAGACAGGAGAGCGACCGGGGCATGCATTGGTCTAGGCGGGTCTACCCCAAGCCTTATGACTCTGGCTGTTCAGGAGCTTGTATGGCCTCAGCATGTCTTCCAATCCGATCCTCCTGAACATTTCTGCTCTCATCCGATCCCCCACTCTAGTTACCTCCTCTGACCCATCTTGGCCCGGGTCGATAAATGTCCGCTATGGTCTTTGTCCAAACGGTGTCTCGATGACTCGCACAATAGCCCTTGCGACATCTGCTGGGTCTGCATCTGGTGGTGACAGAGCACCCAACCCGTCCACGATCTGATTCATGATGCCTCTGTATGGCCCTTCCACGTACTCTGTATGCCCTGGTTCGTCTGCACCCTTGCCCATACTCCCGAAAAGGTTCGTGCCTTTGGGGAATCCACCAGGGACAACTATTAGGATATGGAAGTCTCGATGCCCCACCTGGAATGTTCACCAGCATATGCTATATTAGAGCAATCGCTAATCTATGGTAGTATATTGACAGATACTTAACCATTAAGTATAATTCCGACATATCCGTACGGGGAAAACCAGCCACGGACGGTAACAAAGTATATCTTGTCCTGATCAATACCAACACCACCTTCACGCTCATTTAGCATGATGATGTTGGAAATGACGGCAGTCGGGGCGCACAAGGCCTTGATGGGGTCAGGCTCCGCGGGCCATCGGAACATGCTCGCCGGTACCATTGCAGGCGGCCTCTCCAGGACAGATCAGGCTGGGTGGCTGCAGATGTTCCACGGCTCCAGGTCTGTGCTGTTTGTGGATTATCCCCAAGGGCCTCCCCAGCTTCAAGGTGGTCCAGTAAACCAGCTTTCAAGTGTTTTCCAAGCGTGTCGGCAGCCTATACGAACTCCCTGGTCATATGCCTTCTCCCAGCAGCTGAGTCGATTCTGGTGTGCTGTGGCTCTTTATCACGAATACGAAGGGCTATCACGCCACCAGTAAATGTCGACAATCACACTATCCGTTCAAGTATGGAAGTTATGAGGCCATATATATCTCACCTGAGAGCATTTGACAGAGAAAAGGCATTGTAGTTCCATGCAATTCATCTGACGCTCCATATCAGTGTGTGGAAAGCAACAATTACAGCTCGAGAGGACAACACAAACACATCCTCAGAATCCATCATGCCTCGACGCGGGTGGTCCGATGTCACATTCGAGCCAGTCAGCGGAGATATTGACGAAGTCGACATTTGGACAAGGGGCCGGAACGGGGAGCTCGTAGTGAGGCCAACACACCAAACACCGACAGCTCCAGCCCCTCCAGTCGCTCCCCTTCAACCTCCAGCCGCGGTGGCTCCCGTCATCAATAATATCCCGGTCAGTCCCCCCACCCTTGTCCACGACTCCGCGGATGCAAGGTCGAGATCCGGGGCTATCGCAAGCATCGAGTTCAATGGCCAGCATTACAATCCCTTCAGCCCAAATGAGCCATACCCCGATCCGTATTATGGCCGGTGGCGCCACATTCCACACCATCCGCCGCTGGAATCGGAAGAAGCCATAGTCAGGGCACATGTCCTCACTGAGGAGAATGACAAAAAGAACGCCAGTGAACGAGCGGTGCAGGAATACAAACTAAAGCTGGCTGAATCTGAGAAAGAAAAGGAAAGGATCATACATGAACACGACCTGGAGATGAAGAAGAAGGAGGAGGACATTCAGAGGCTGAAGGATTTATGGGAAGCCGAACAAAAGGCCGAAAGGCTCAAAAAGGAGAACGAAAAGAAAAAGCAAGAGGAAGATGTCAAGAATGAAATGCGGAAAAGGATGATTGCCGGCGGATTTGAACCCGATGAGATTGAACAGGCCATCAGCGGAAAGCCATATCACCCTCCTCACTACCCGCATCCCCATCCTCATCCCTCTCCCCATTCCCATCCCCCCTATCCCCATCCGCATCCTCCCTGCGGGGACTTATCCTGTCCCAGCCTTGACTGGTCGGACTCGGGGTATGTCCGCATCCGGACGGAGCAGTTGAACACCGAAACACTCGACTATTTTGGCATCCCTTGGAGATTCGATCCGGTAAGCACAACCCACTGTCCTGCCTGGGACCAGAAGAAACTCTGACACATCATTCCTTCAGGATGACCGAGAGATCATTGTTATCCTCCGCCCGAAGCATTCCTTTGACATTCAGGACCTTTTATCCCACACTCGAAAGCATTACGACTTCGACGTCCATATGCGTGTGTGGAAACGCAAGGCCGTCATCGAAGTCAGGCCGAAGAAGAAAAAATCTCATTTGTATCTAGTCCGAGATTCAAATTGGCTCTAGTTTGAGGGTTGCGCATATGTCGGATGTACTTTCGGTTTTGAGATCAACACCACCTGATGCGTTCCCTCTCTGGAAGATATTAGCTTGGGCTTAGGTCAGGGCCGACCCCCATATTCTACTCAATCCCCAGGATGTGTGAGCTCCACGAAGCCATCACGCGCCTCGCTTGGAGTCGGGGCGAGCCGGGACAAAGATTCCAATGATCCTAGAATCACGCAATGATCACGGTGTCTCCCTCGAAGGGAGCAGGAGGCACGAACACATCCCGAATCTGGGACTCCGCAAACACCGCAACTGAGGGTAAAGCGAGATTTTACGCTTTCCGGGAGGGCCCCAGGAAGCGAGGTTAATTAGGATAAGATAGTTGGTTAGCTGGGCGGCTGGGCCGCCCAGCTAATTTTATTCAAACCCCGTTTCTTCCTTTGGTGGTGTCGAGTCGAAGGACCTTTGCTCTCTAAACACCTTCGCCGATGCTTTCGAAGACACAGTGCGGTGCAATGGAGTCATCTACTGTGACATGGTGTGATAGATTTCACTGTTAGAAACTCCGTCGACATAGCCTACTGCAGCTTGCATGCCCCCCTGCTACCAGAATACGAGGTGCGGCAAATCACTCACCAGCGGTAGTCACCGAGTCTAGGCCTTGCGAAGCCCCCCGATCCAGGTATGAGATCATCATCTTTCGCTGACGTCTCTCTCGGGGATCGGATTTGAAAGCGGCAGCAAACACCTGGATTTGTCCATGGTGCGAAGTTGTGGCTTCCAAGGACGTGTAATGTCGGAATTTTCTTCAAGAACAGAGAAAAGAAGCGGTGCGCCCAGCCTGCGACCATACCAGACGATAAACAACATTGGGAGATCTCTATGGGTCGGCCGACAAATTGTTACTCTATGATTATACAGACTCCGCCGGTTGGGGGGGAGGCCGGTGATCCAGATTACCTGCTTTGGCCGACGACTCCAGTCGTATCCTCGCTGTCCAAAAGCTACCGCCAGTTGGAGGCCGTCACCCTGAATCCCAGTCGGTTTTTCTCGATCAGTGAAAGTTGGAATCTGATCATATCTCTAACGACAGCGCTAGGATATTGTCCTTTTCTCACGTAGAGGCAGCCAAACGACATTGGCCTTGAATATGAAGCCGAAGCCTCACCAGTCCTCTAGATACATGCAGCAGCTCGTTCGCTATGAAACATGTTTTCAGTTCCTTTTCATTCTTCGGATCCTCGCCAATGGCGTAGAAGCTGAGCCACAGCTGGCCGTGCAACGAGAAAGCCATCTCTGGCTTCGGAAGCCACCACAAAAAGTAAAGATGCGAGGGCGCGGCGTGGCATGTTGTGTGCCTCGTATCGTCGTCCAGCACTATCGAGCAGCTCGGCGAAGCTTTACAGCAAGCCGTTGTTGTCGGTCTCTACGAACGTCCAACTCTACATCGCGAGTGGGATTGTTGGAAGTATATCTAGAATCTCGAGAACCTCACGCGCCTCTGAAAACGTCGGCGCCAGTGCATCGCCGCACAAAGCCACAGTCGTTTCACTGTATCCATCCTGATCATGGCCAACGAACATCGAGACCTCTAGGAAATGCCGGAAATGTCTCCTGCGCCTGTTCAATTGCCAGCAGTATTTCATCAAGGCAGTCCAGCGGCAGAAGGTACCGACTTGCCATCATCCCTTGGGGCCGAGGATGGAGTCGAAGATGGAGTCGAAGATGGAAATTTGTGACGACGGCGAAGAACCCAGGACCAGCTCCTCGTACTGCCCAGTAGATATCTGGGTGGGATTGCGCTGTCGGCGTGCACGAGCTTGTCGTCCAACGCCGTTCTTAATACGTGGGCGGTGCAGCTTATCCTATCGAGTCAGGCCGTTTGAGCTAGACACCTGCTAAGGAAAGAATGAGGGCTCCGCCAATTTACCACGGCTGGCTACGAAAGATGCTGAAGAGTGCATAATCATGTGTAGAATGACACGGCCGAGAGGAGTCGTTCCATATGTGAAGTCTGAACGCCGCACGCCAGAGCCCGTCGTTTGATAAAGCGCTTGTTCCCCCGGTCTGTAGAGTTACAGGCTCCCAATTGCCACTCTCGAGACTCAAGTCCCGTACGTTGCACCAGGAGCGAGTCCATGTTTCTCATACAGCTCTTCTGGCCTCCTTCCCAAGCGCCCAGCGCTGCTCCTCAATTTGCCACTTCTGGCATCAATCAGAGGCGAGATATACTGGTCCTCGACTGTCCCACCGACCATCTTGTCGCCCTTCTTTAGGTAGCTGGTTGCGCCCAGTAAGGTGGGCTGGAAGTTCACGTAGATAGCCTCCCAGTGCTTCGGGCTGACCTCCCAGATCTCATGGTTGATGCCAATGTGGTCGTTCTCCTTGACGGTCCTGTTCCACCAATCCCACGCCTCTTTGTGCAAGTCGCCGTACGTAAATTTATGGATGTCTTCCATAGACCTCCAGTAGCTGAGGAATAATAACTCGGTTGCCCCGTTCTTGTCTTGGCTGGTCCAGGAGGAGCCTCCGTAGAATCCAGCGTTGGTGTTATCCTTTTCCAAGATCTTGATCATTTCAACCAGGTAATCGCCGAGTGCCTTGACGTTGTGGGCGAATATCCCCAACGGATGGTTGATTTTGGCGCCTAACAGGAAGACCACAACTTGCTCCTGCGATGCCTCCTCGTGGAATGCACCATCCTCATCTGGAACTTGGGGTGACGTGCGGTGCAAGATGGCCTCATCCAGATAATGGTTTCTCTTCCACCCGTACGTAATGGCCAGAGTGTCCACAAGACGTGCACCGAGGACAAGAAGCGACGGAAGAACGGCGTAAAATCGTGGAATGATAAAAACAACAAGTGACTGCAAGAATGCCCCCAGAAGAATCCAAGTCGACAGCGAGAAGTTTTCCCGAAGAGCCTTTGGAACAGTCAGTGCTTGAAATGTGAACCGAGGGTAAGGGAAGACTCACATAGACGAGCTTTCGATTCTCGCTGGGCCAATTTGTTTGCGTTCGTGGCGGCTTTGCAGACGGAGCAAGGAGCGACTTGAATGCCATTGAGTCCAGTCACGTATTGGCCGCTCGATGATTGTGGTTCTGTGTATTTTGTTCCGAGTTCGTTGTGTTGGGGTTTGTTGTGACAGGATCTGCAATACTGATACATTTCTCGAGTGTAGAAGAACCGGGCTGACTTTATATCAAGCGAAGCGAAACATTCTCTCTTACCTCTCCTACCAATTACATCATGCGTACTTCATCTTGCGGACGCAAAGGCCATCAATTGCAATAGCAAGACCCCATGCTCCTGACTTGTAAGCACCTAGCCGTTGTGATTGTAAACTCTGCGATTGGTTGCGCGTGCCCAGGAGCAGGGCGAAGCTGACTCGAAAGGCAATCAACCTATTAGACACGGCTGTTGTTGGCCGCGTGGATTGCTGCAAGTCGGATCGCCCTCCAAAATCGCAGTCATCCCTAACAGTCTGACAGGACTCCAAGCCTTTATGGCCGTAAGAACAAGGAGTACGAGGTTCGTAGCTCGTACGGGTACTCGTATACTACGAGTACGCCCCGACGGCTCAATATTATTGCGGGGTCGCTGACATAAGGACGTAAGGACATCAGGGTCGCCTAGGGGTCACCGCGGGTTAGGTGGAGGTCATCGGTGGGGTCTGAGTGTCAGTACGGGGCATCTACTTCGTGCTCGGCCGTACATACGGAGTACAATTAGTGAGTGGATTCTCATCAGACCTTCCCATTCAGTGAAAGGTTATTCGCCCCTCTCAAAAGAGTGCGTAAAAAGAGCAGCAACTCGGAACTCATACGCGTGAGTTGCGAGATACGGCTGAGTAGATCGTGGGTGCGTATGGGTGAGTACCAGGGCCTCCTAGCATACTCTGGCAAGGGACCAAGCTATCCGGTCCTCTTCGCACCCGGAAGTGTGGGCATCCGAAACAAGTCAAGTCATGATCGTGCATTTCTATGGTCGGGAACGGACGTTGGCGAAACGAGTACTTATCTCGCAATTAGCTGCGTCCTCGCTCTTCGTCTCTCGTGCCAGGTATTCTATCACTACTCCGTTGCCAGTCTCTGGTTTCTATCTTGTCGGTTCAGTCATGCGTCGCTTCAGTCCCCAATAACCTATGCAGTAATGCAAGCAATGCTAGGGGCCATACCCCTTGCATAACTCTTGAGTGGCCACCTTCATGATGCCGAGGACTTCGACTTTTTCGCAGGTGGGAGCCCCAGCCCGTTTGAGTTGCGGAAGAATAGCACACCAGCGTTGTCACCAGTCGCCCCCTCCATAGGTTCGACCCAGCCGCACCATCTCATGGATTTCCACAAACTCTTGATAAAGCCAATCGAACCATCCTTGACATCACTGCGGTAGTGACGACCCATGACCTTCTTGATCGCCTCACTCGCCTCGTCTGCGTGGTAGAACGGAATGGTGCTGACATAGTGGTGCAGGACATGGGTCTCGATGATCCCGTGCAGCAATTGACGGCCGATGAAACCAAATTCCCTATCGATCGTGGCCGCCGCTCCACGAGTATACGTCCACGTCTGAGGAGTGTAGTGGGGCAGAGATGGATCGGTGTGCTGCAAATAAGTGATTGCAACTATTGACTTGTCAGCAAAAGAGATCAGAAACATATCTCGAGAGCGTCAAGAGCTTACCCAGCCAGTGGTTGACCCAAAGATATGGAGCGAAATACCACAGGAGCAAGTTGGCGAAACCATAATTCTTACCGACCCAGTACAGAATGCTGCCCGTGGTGAGGAGACCGAGATCACTCAGAACGATCAGCTTCGCATCCTTTGCTTCGTACAGAGGACTGCGGGGGTCGAAATGGTTGACACCTCCTCCGAAGCCATTGTGCTTGCCGATACCACGACCCTCACGTTGTACCTCATGCTTGTTGTGGCCCGTGACATTTGTGAAGAGATACATAGGCCAGCCAAAAAGTTGCTGACTGATGAGGTGCACTGCTGTGGCGAGGGGGGTCTCCTCAGTGAGCTCATCCAGCTGTTGAAGCAGGTAGCTTCTGCGGGAGCAAAATTGTTCCTTCGTCTTCGGGACAAATACCATGTCTCGCTCCATGTGGCCAGTGGCCTTGTGGTGCTTGCCATGAGAGATTTTCCAGGAGAAATATGGCACCAAAAGTGAGGAGTGGCAGAGGAAGCCGACAGTATCATTCAAGACTTTGCTGGGTGAGAAGGACTGGTGACCGCACTCATGGGCCAACACCCAGAGACCCGTGCCAAAAAGACCCTGCACAAAGGTATAGAGGAACCAAAGACCAGCTCTGAGAGGAGCAGATGGGACGTTCTCCGGTGTCAGAAAGCGATTGAAGAGGTAGAAGGTGACGCCCAGGGAGACCACGTCCCTAGCCACATAGTAGAGACCAGTGGCGGCAGATCGCTCGAAGCAGTGTTTGGGAATGGCCTTGTGGATATCGCCAATGGTATAATCAGGGACGTCGAAAGGGTTGCCATATGTGTCAACCAGCTGCTTCACTTCAGAGGCCTGTTTCGGAGAGTCGACGTCTTCAGACGCAAGGGAGGACAGTGAGGTGGAGGATGGAGAGGATCTCGGACTATCGGAGGGAGAGATGTTAGCAGACGAGGCGGGCGTTGAATCGGTGGTGACCATTCGACGAAGAGCTGCCTCAGCAGGCAAAGCGGTGGTAGCCATGGTCTACTCAAGTGGTAGGGGAGAAGCCGATATGTGCTTGAATGGTGGAGGGCAGTGGCACGGAGTCGAAGAGTGGCCTTGAAAAGAGTCCTGCGGGCTGAAGCTCGAGACTGCCGCTGGGCCAGATCAAGAAGAGGAAGGGGGATTTTCAGCTCGAGAAAGATAAATGATATTGCATGGCCACGGGGCAAACAGTGCTTCCCTATCGTAGAAATCAACAGCCAGCAAGTGGTGCAAAGGGTAGGGCGGTGGAGAGAGAGAGTGGGCTGTCGGCAAGTGATTTTTTTGGCAGGGGTGAAAACCGCATGTTCTCAACAAACTTGAAGTCCCTCCAAGCTAGCGCGGCAGGGGTAAAACTCAGCTAAAACCAGGGCCCAGCCAAAGAGCGCACGCACATGTCTGGGCGGTGAGGATCGATTTTGCGGCCGGAGCATCTAGGCCGAGGATCGCGCAGAGATGAAGAATGCAACACTACGAGGTACTCGTACGAATTCAAATACGTCAGTCCATTAGCGGAATTCGGCATCCTACGAATGAGTATCCTGCAGGTGTGCTGGGTATGTATTGTGTTAAGCTTTCAATCACTGGACAATGATGGGCGGTGACTGTATTCAAGTATGCCCATGAAGTAATGAACGAATAAAGTGGGAAAATGGAGTCGAGATCTTGTCAACGCGAGCCTGTCCACAGTACTCGTACTGCCAAAACCACTCTGTTTGAGGGGTAGTGCATTCAAAGGGCGAGTGACCGGCGGACATTCTAAGGACTCGTCTTGCACGGAGTACCTCGAACCTGTTATGGGTCTCACGGTTTGTTTCGTTGACAGCCTTCTGATCGTGACCTTTCCCAAGCCTTGGCCGCACCATCCACTACGGGTCTCCCAGACTACTCCAGCATCAGACACGTCCAGTCCGAAGGAAGCGCTATGGTGTGCATCAGCCACTGTCAGCTGGGAAAGCTGAAAAAACCGGTAATGCTTGCTCTTTCGAGCACATGCTGACTCCCGACGAGATGATTGCTGACCATCGCAGAGTGTGTCTTCGCCAGCAGATCCAAGGCCAAGTTGCATGTGCAAGACGTGCAAACTTCACATGCTGTTGGCAATGACCCTCGCAGCATCTTTCGTGCTCGGTGAAATGGAGAAGCCCAAGGGATACCTCGTAAAGGACGGCGGTAATCGAGCAGAAGTCAGGGTCCGTTTATCGTCCCACTCAGCCAGGCGGTCACGTACAGACTCGGCTTATTGCCCTATGTTATGCAGGGCGAAATCGGAGCTCCACGAAAACGATTTTGTTGGGGAGCTGAGACTTGAGGCTAACCTTCCTTGACTGTTTTGCGGAAGCTTGAAGGCCCCAGCGTGGCAGTCTCGGTGATGGCGTCACCCCACACAGTAGGGACAGCTCCAAGCTCATTGCGGTTTGGCAACCGGTTCGTGCCGCCGAAAGGGTCCTGGCGGGGGCCAGGGGGCCATCCAAGTGGTTCGAGAGCCGCCGATAACGAGAGCGTTCCTTGCGCTTTGTGTCACTGTACATGCTCAGCGGTCTCGAATGCGATGCGGCTCAAAAATCTTCTGGCCAGATTTGGAGCTCCAACATGCTGCCCTGGCGGTTGAGAGCAGATTTGGTAGCTCAATATCCGCCACTCAGCCGACGCCTCCACGGCTCTCACTTGCCATTAATCTCCCTACGCCATCATCTGGTATTGCTCCGAACACATCCACGGTTGTGCCCCGCAAATCTGGGGTAACCAGGACACTGCGGCCGTGTGTCGGGTTTTGCAAATCGCTCAACACATCTATCCATTCCTCTTTACCACTGTTCGCAGCTCGCCTGCGACATCGCACCGTGATTGTAGGGATCAAGAGGTGTCCGATGTGCTGCGGAAACATGACAAGCGGCATGCGGAGAGGCTGTTGAGTCAACCGTACATTGCCTTTGCGTCTTCCACCAACCAACCAGGAATCCGAAGGGGCGACAAGCTCAAATGATCCTTCTAGTTCGAAGTCTACCCTGTCCTCAACTGTTATGACAAGTTCGGCCATGATCGGCTGGCCAACCGCAGCGGTCGAGTTTGTCGTCGTCGATAAATTGAGGTCCAAGGACGCAAGAACCAAAATTGGCCTCTGTGGAACGTCAACAAACAATTTAAGCCGTCGTTGAGGTACCTTTGACGCCGAGAACTTGATGCGTGGAGTTCGAGAATGCCAGTCCCGGAGCCAGGTTTCGATGTTGGCTCTGGTATCTCTGTCAAATGCACACAAGACCGATGGCCATTCCATGTCCTCCATCTTCCATACCTCAAACTCCTGCAACAACCCGGCTACCTCCACATCCTGCTCCGTCCATGTGGATCGAACTCGCTCCACTAAATGCGACGCTAAGAGTCTGGCTGCAAAACCGTGATCTGTTCGAAGAAGCTCTTGGGTGAAGTGAGTCTCGAGAATGGCGAAAACCACGCCGTCGAGAGATTGAAAGTCGACGATGAGTGTCATTCGGCCAGCAGTACCACTGGTATTTTTGCGCTTTGGGATCAGCCGCACAGTCCAGTTGGCGGGATGTTTCGGAAACACCACAAATGGCTCATCAAAACTGCCTCCAGTCACCAGGTGATAGAATTCATTTTCATCCAGCTTGCAGCCAATGAGACGCAGAGGCACCATTGTCGAAGGACTTATAGTGAATTTGGAGTATGTGAAATCTCTGCGGAAAACATCTTGCACATTGACCGTGACAGGCAGAATGACCTTGACAAAGAGCGTGTCATGGAATGTGAACATCCCTTCGTTGGTCTCGTAGTTGGCTTCGACACGGAGTGTCACAGATGGCTCAGACGCTACTTCCATGCTGTAGGGTATTTCCACGTCCGTAACTGACTCTGGGCCAAGGTCATTCATGATTATCAGCATCGCATTGCCCTCCCGTGCTGTTGATAGACAGACAGACTTCCGTCGCTCGTCTACTAGCTTCGAATCATGGATGTTGAGTCTCAACCCGGCTGTGGCTGTCCGCAGCCGGAGTTTGCACTGCTTGATGTTGTTGTAACCCGGCCTGACTTGAAGCAACAGTCGCCGTGCCTCAGCCAAATGTATGATCGGAAAAGGGTACATTTTGACGCCGAAACTTCGGTAGCTGGGATAGACCAAGAGCGGCACCACAGCTGAGAGATGGTTCGGACTGTCCTCAGACCGGCCCGATTCATCGTCCTGCCCTGACTTGAAATGGTGCAATAATCTCAGATTGCCTATGGACAGTTCAACATCATCAGGAACATACCAGCCTCGCGTAGTGACAGGAGTTTCCAGAGTTACAGTCGTGCTTGCAGCAGTGATAGCCACCTCCTCAATCAAGGTAAGCACAATAAACCGAGGTTCATTGCCATCCTTGGTGACCAGTCGCAATTTGAGTTCCTTGATAGGAGGAGTGCATATGCCGGGCAAACAGCTTATGTCAATTGAAACAGAGAAACCATCTCTGCGCTCTAGCGGGGAAATAGTCCTCGAAACGGTAGTGATATGAAACAATGATGCCGCTGGAAGCGTGGTGGCCGGGATCGTCGGCAAGACCCGAAATAATTCATCGATGTAATATTGGTTCAAAGCTGACGATGGCTTCGTTGACGCCTCGCTGGGTGTTGAGTGCAGACATGATATCAGACACCTTGCGTACTCGCTCGGTCTTTCCAGATTCCGCAGACAATCGGCATAGATACGGAGTAAATAGCCTTCCGAAACCCGGTAGGAGAACCGGGGCAGTGGACCAATGATGCTGTGAAGGTATCGAGCTGCGATAACGTAATTTCCTTGCGAGTATTCTATGCCAACCAAGTCGGTTAATATCTGCTGCGATGTAGCCTTGTGGCCTGTCCCAGAAAGGGTCCGGTAAGAGAAAATAGACAGGATGAGATAGAGGTTTGTGAAAGACTGTTTGGAGGACCCTGCCGCTTTCAGAGTGGTCGACCCCAACCCAGCGAGAACCTCAGGGGGTGAAATGTGATCGTCCGTTTCCTCAGCATTGGGCTCACCATTGGGGACGTTGCTCGTGCGATGATGGTCAAGGTTCGAAGCCAGTTGCGTCATGTTCACGACCCATGGTTTCGTCGCCTCAAGATTCTCCAGTAAGTGTCTAGCCATTAGCGCAAGCTTTGAAATCCACAAAGCAAGGCGTCGAAAGCCAGGATGTGCCGTGGTGGATTGTTTGTAGCTTGTGCCATTGGGCATGATCGAGTTTCTCTTGGCACGCTCCTGAGAACGCTCGCGCGAAGGAGAACGCTCCGGACCAAGAGACATACGTGACGAGCTTCCGGCGAACTCAGGAATGTGCTTCCCAGGGTCGGAATCTGCATTCTGAGAGAGCTCGACAGCGTCCAGAGAAAGGGCCTGAGTATCATGCTCATCGTCAAAACCGAGTGCTGGCATAACCTGCGTCAGGATTTGCATAACAGCGCGCCACTGCCAAGTGCAGACGATATTGCCAGTAACTGTACGCTGATTGTGCAACTCCTCTTCACTCAATCCCTCCTGCCCGCCCCAGGCATGGTAGAGCTCAAAGCGAAGGGTCCGACCAGCCAGACTGATAAACTGGGTCGCTCGTTCCACCAAATCAGCGAGTATGACCGGGTCGACGCCAGCTTTACTCGATTGAGAACCTTTTGTCGACCCTGCCCTTGCTTTCCTGTTCAAGATTTCCACCTCTCGGGTGAAAAGATATATTCGGAGGTCAAGAGCCGACACTTCGTTCGATAGTATGAGCTTCCTGTAGTTTTTCTTGTCGGCATCAAACGGGAAATGATCGCGATCCGCATTGAGAATATGCTTTAGGTCAATAGGTAAATCCAGAGACATAGGTTGGGCAGCATGTGTCTCTGAATCCAGAGCAGTGCGTAGAAGAGCCTTGGATTCTCTCGAGAAAGTCAACAACGCTCCACTGTCGTCATTAAAATCATCTCGAGCTTGCTCTTTGACGAGAGCGTCAAGACCCAAGGAGAGCTCCTCATACACGCCAAGGGCATCATCTAGCAAGCCAAGATTCTCGAAGCCTCTGGCGAGACCTTCCTTCAGAACGAAAAACGTGCAGAAATTCCAGCCGGGCAGATGTCTCTGGCTGTCTCGTTCGCGGATATCGGACTCATATTGCGCAACGCGAGCATCGAAGGAACGCAGGATGCACGATTTGAGGCTGTCCACCAGATCTTGCCATTGCTCTTCCAGTTCCGAGGGTGTGAGCGCCGTGGACTTGTCGCCCTGTTCGAGGAGTCGAACCTGAGCAACACGATTTATGGTAGACTTGGAACTGCTGACATCGGCCCTCAATTTGTCGAAGATGGTCGAGGAACCCTTGCCCGGCCACTTGGACTTGCTGTTGACGCTGTCCGTACTCTCAGACGCTTCCAATGAGATGTGCTTCAAGGACTTTGCTTGACTGGCTGCCGGGGTGTTTGGCAGCACCACATGCAGGACTAGCCATTCAGATGCATCGTGATCTTCCTGGCTCTTGCTCGAAGACTTGCTATCGCCCGAAGGCGTTTGTGATTTGACCCATTGACGGACCTCTTTCCTGACCTTCTCCTTGTACGTCTCTTTGTCATCACATCGCACCAAGAGAAGCTTGACATAGGGCGTTTCGCGAAGACCAGGAATCTGATGCCTGCGAATATTGGACTGCGCGCCTGCTGACTTGTCTTCTCGAGTCAAGGAAATGTTCAAATGCGCTATCGATCGAAGTGGTCGATTCGGGGCTTTCCAATGAAGATTCCGGAGAGGGCTCCTGGCGGAGAGGCGAGGCTCAACGCGGTCGAACAGGTCATTTGGATCGGTGCATTGAATGATTACCTTGGAGTTGGTAGTGACTGATGTATCCGTTTCGTCCATGATATTTGAAAGGGGATGGACTGCGCAGGGTTGGATGACCTAGACACACTCATTGTGGCAGAACGTCTAAGCGAGAAATCGTGCCGCGCGTCGAGGCAAGGACTTCATACTATAGCAGTAACAACGAGTGTCCTGCAGAGCGACGTGAAGGCGACTACCGCGAGTGTACCATAGTGCAGTACTGGAACAAATGCTCCGCGGCAGCCCTCAAGAAGATTAGGTCGGAGCACATCGACATGGGGATACTTCGTGGCCACACACAACCTTTCCCGACTAAGGGCCGCCCTCATTTCGAACTCAGGCCAAGGCTAATTTGTGGCCTCAAAGATTGTCTCAGGGCTAGCTGAAATGTGAGCCGATGTGAGTCGTATCTAGGTGGTGAGTCAGTGCTTCATGGTTTGTTGCCTATTCTCGAATGGTTATAAGGCCTGCTCCCTTTTGCTTCTGCTTGTCAAGGTCCCCCAGTGCTCGACTTCGACTTCGCGTGCCTTGCCCCTAGTACTTCCAATTATCAGTCCCTTCTCCGCTACCCATTGACCCTGAGACTCCGTCTCCCTATCCGACGCCATAAGAATAGCCATGGCGTCCTCTGCTCTTCCAGAGACACTCCGCTCGGTCACCTCGACCAAGATCCTGGAGCTGAAGAAGCAGCGTGACCAGTACGAGGCCTCCAAGAAGCAGATCATCCGTGAAGTCAAGCCATGCACCAACGATCTTGAACGAACTCGAAAGCTACTGGAGGGGTCTTGTCGTCAAGCAGGGCTTCGTGTCATCAAAGATGATTCGTCCGACGAGGACACTGATTCAGTGCGTTCTTCCGACCTGGCAAGAGCCCGCCGAAACCAACAACTATTCCTCCGACAAGCTGCCAAGGACCCTGCCTTCTCTTCAGACCTCGTCGCCCAGATCCACGATGACTTGGTGGAGCACCTCAACCTGAAAAGCGTGCAGCACGAGCATGCGCAGTTCTTCTCTGAGCTTGTCACTGAGTGGCTCTCCGACTCCAAGAATGCAAAGACCGGCCAGTCCAGTGAAGGGTTGGTGGATGATTCCTCATTCGAAAGCGTCGGTCGCAAGGAAATGCACGACCAACGGGCGCAGTGGGAGTCTATCGTCTTCTTGGAGTCAGATGACGACGAAGCCGCCATTCACAACTACCTGGTCCGGCTTTTCAAGGCACCTGGAACAGCACAGAAGCACTTTGAGGACATAGAGACGTCTACCAAGGACTTCTGCGCCAGTCTGCGCTCCACCGACGAGCTTTTCGACACGGATGGTCTCAAGACAACAATCAAGGGCCTCCTCCGGACTGACCTTCTGTCACATGAGAAAGCTTCTATCCTCAGATCCTTCGAAAACAACTCTGCCGTCCTACAGGAGGTGGCCGATGTTCTGAATATGAGATTTGCCTCCCTTGAGACTTGGACATGGTCAACAATAAATGGCGCCATCCCCGTGGAACAGCGCCGCCAACTCAATGGCAAGTATCGGGTTTTCATGGATGAAGATATCCTTGACGGACTACTACTCCACGCAATCGGTATGAAATGGGCTGTGCACTTCCGGACCTGCCTCTCACGGTTCTTCGAGTCCCCGGCTTGGCAAAGTGCAGGCAGTGGTATTGCTCAGACCGACAAAGATCGCCGACGATGGTTTCTAGGGGAGGGGTCCGGTCCAAGCTGCACAGTGGAGGCGAGACGAAGAGAGCTCTACTCGCAGGATTACTTCATGTCACAACTGCCGATCACTGAATCAGAAGGCACACGCGGATACGACAGCGACGAAAACTCGTCTTCCACCAGAAAGAGTCCGGTGGAGACAAAGCAAGGCCTTTTGCATCTCTTAATCACTGAAGCTCTTGTTGCACAGCACCTTCGGCCAAGAGTTCCTCACGCGGTCATCCGATCGGACTTTGAATGGTTCGGGCCGTCCTTGCCCCACAGTACCATTTTTGCCGTTCTGAAGTTCTTTGGTGTGGACGTCACCTGGCTGAACTTTTTCCGACAGTTTCTCAAGGCACCGCTGCGATTTGTCCAGGATGGTCCGAAGGGGCAATGCCAGGTGCGGCAACGAGGTGTGCCGATGTCACACGCCCTCAGTGATGTCTTCGGGGAGCTAACACTCTTCGTCATGGACTTTGCTGTCAACAAGGCCACCCAGAGCTATCTCTATCGCCTCCACGATGACTTCTGGTTCTGGGGGACAGAAGACTTGTGCGCACGTGGCTGGGAAGCAATGACAACTTTCGCCTCTGTCATGGGCATAAAGTTCAATCAGGAGAAGACAGGGAGCGTTGTGATCGGCCACGGTATAACCTCGCAGATCGACGATCCTGCTGCTGACATTTCTGTTGACGAAGCCGGTAAATCAGCCCCATCCGGGCAAGCCAGCTTGCCCAAGGGTGATGTGCGATGGGGCTTCCTTCGCCTCGATGCCACCAAGATTCAGTTCGTCATTGACCAGGGGATGGTGGACGAGCACATCAAGGAACTCCGGCGACAACTGTCTCATTGCACCTCGATCTTTTCCTACGTCCAAGCATATAATGCATACCTTGCACGATTCTTCAGCAACAATTTCGGCAAGCCGTCTTATGCATTTGGTCGTGACCACATTGACAACATGATCGATACTTTTGCACGGATCCAAAAAGCTGTCTTCCTTGAAGAATCAGTGTCCGACTACCTTGGAAAGATAGCACACCAAAGATTTGGCGTCAAGGATATCCCTGATGGAGTCTGGTACTGG
Organism: Phialophora macrospora; assembly: GCA_000835435.1. Lineage (NCBI taxonomy): Eukaryota > Fungi > Ascomycota > Eurotiomycetes > Chaetothyriales > Herpotrichiellaceae > Phialophora > Phialophora macrospora. The sequence goes on along the minus strand of KN846958.1, from coordinate 36,194 downwards.
CCTGTTCAGATGGGCGGACTGGAACTTCGCAACCCGATGGTAGCGCTCTACTGCATGCGGGAGACAATGCGTCAATCGCCCCAGAGGATTCTTTCCAAATGTCTTGAAGCCGAAGAAAAGTCATACATCAGCGCCAAGGCCAGGTTTGACTCGGATATCAGGACTTACGGGAGGAAGCGATCTTGGCCCCTCTCGTCGCCCGGCTTTGGAGAGAAATTCATGTCGCAGGAGGAATACCTTCAGCACCGCGAAGAGCGCTCAGTCAACTTGTACAATGCCTATGTTCGCTTACTCGACATCCCGACCGAATTCGAACTTCATGAGACGAAAGAGATTAAGGCGTGGTTGAACAAGCTGCCTGACTCGAGATCTTCTGCTGCCGGTTTTCGCAAGAGGTTCGTGACAATGAAACCATACTGGAAATGGATACTTGCTGTCTATGGTGCGCAGATCGTGGAGAAATACGGCAGTGTGCAGATCGTGGACGCCGCGCAGGTGCCTCTGGGTGTCATCAGCGTCATGAAGACAGGGAAGATTCGATGGCAGGGTTGACAGGCTCATGAGGTGATTAGATTTTAAGGCTGTCGCATTGGACAACCGAAACACCAGTCGATGGCAATGTTGATAGGCATACAGACGTATTCGGGCAGTCCATCCAGGAAGGCCAAGACGGCCGTTCATAGATGCCAAGCTGAGTTCATAGGATCACAACCTCCTTGCAATGGTCCCCGGACCGTCAAAGTGTGGTGATTCGACCTTCTCGATGGACGATTGCGATCGAGCAATTCCTAAAATCACACAGAGCTTGTTCTTCTCGCAGTCGCCCGCTCACTCAGCACGCTTCGCTAGGTTTCAGCGGCTTGCGAAACGATCTCCTTCAATCCAACCTCAATGGGCTCCTCGATGCTGACTGTGATTTTCGATAGCCTCTCCCGTCTCGTTCCGTTGAAACCGCCAGCTCAGGATGATCTCGACCTGGGATTGTATCGACCCCTCGGCGCCCCTCGTACCCATCAAGGTCCGCTCCACAACCTGTCGACATCTGAGACCAATCAGGCTCGGGCCATCTTCTTAACTCTGCACATGCTATTTCCGCATGAACTACTTCCGGCACTAGATCTGCTGGATCGACGTCTGGTCACGAAGCTCATTTTCGAACCGTTCGTACCTAAGCCAGACAATTGTGCAGAGGCTGCCGACCGCGAGGAACAGCCTGCTAAGGTGGCCGAGACTGAAGATCCAGCCTTTTCATCGGCTGCTAGCCACGAGATCTTCTACGTTCAATCCGCGTCCGCGTCCGCGTCTGAGAAGTCGACAATGTCAAGATACCGCTCGCGTTATCCCAAAGCCAGCATGCCGTCAGCGTACTATGAAGTTCAGCTTGACAGCTGGAATTGTACATGTCCCGCCTTCAGCGTTAGTGCTTTTCAGTGCCTGGATTTGGGATCTTCCGCAGATGCCAGGGAGCAAGAAGATCTTGGGGCCACGACAGCACGAGGATGGGAGTTTGGTGGCACGGATACCCTCAAATTAGGCAGAGTACCGAGCTGTAAGCACATCCTAGCGGCAGTTCTGGTGAAGACGGCACCGCGACTTTTCAAGGACTGCTTCAAGGACAGGGTTGTGACGAAGGAGGAAATTGTGGCTTGGGGCAGTGGATGGGGAGAGTTTGGAGGAAGCTGATGGTGCCACAAGTTTCAGCCATGGAAAGCTAGAAGCTAGAGATGTCGCGAAGCTGGAGCAAAATCCGTTCACGATGGACGATATGCTTGAGCGAGACGTTCGCACCGATGCGACGCAAGAGCGCCATGCTCCCAGGGCGGTAAGATCCACACCCTCAAGGCACCTGCGTATCCGACGACATCTTTGGTCGACTTCAGTGGGCACAACTGCCGTTAGATCGCCGCGGAGAGAGGAGAGAGTGACCGGGTTACCTAGTCGAACTGGCATGTAGCGTCTAGGCATTTGTATTCATCGTGGTTCGGGTCCTGAAGAAATCACAATATCGCTCACCACGACTTCATGGAGTGCGCGTTCATCGTTGACGCAACGTATGATAATGTACAATACCAGTGTCCTAGTGGCACGCTCTGGTCTTGCAATGCCGATTCCCCAACCAAAGGACGCCATGCTGGATGCAATCCGGAAGCTGCCATATCCAAGCAGTTTAGCTCCGCTTCTTCCCCTTTCCTTTGGCGTTACTTGGCTCATCAGCCTCCTTCTTGTCACCATTCACCTCACCGTTCGCCTTCTTCTCATCTTTGTCCTTTGTCTTCTCCTTTTCGCCAGTCTTCTCCGCCTCATCCTTTTTCGCCTCCTTCTCTTCTTGCTGCTGTCGATTCTGATTCTTGTTGTCAATCAGGTCGTGGAAGGCAGTGATGGCGCGGACCAGAGAACTTAGGTAGATGGTCATGAGCTGGTCATTCGTCTTGACACTCATAGCGCGGGCAAGCTCGCTGCTCTCCGTTTGTTGCTTGCCATTCGGACGGGACGTCGGAGGTGTAAGGTTCGGGAGCAGATTGAAAATGTCCTGCAGATTGCCAAGGATTGCATGGTTGATAGGCAGCTCGCCATCGAGTACTTTCTCCAAGTATGCGCCAATATCTTTTAACCGCAGATGGAGGCCTTGAAGAGACTGAAGTTGTTGTGTAATTCTCGCGGACAAGGTGCCGACCGCGACGTCTCGGATATCTCTCAGAAGATGTTCCACTCCAATCTCTTCTGCTTCTTCGGCCTCAATGATCGAAGGTGTATGCACAAACGTCTTGGTCGTAGTTGTTCCGTCATCCTTGATCTCTTCAATCGCAAAATAGGCGTCCGTAGGAACACCGACCTCTTTGGGCTGAACATCGATGATGACAAGGAGAGGATTTGGTGTGTATTTCTTGAAGAGCTCATTGATCTCGAGATCAGAGGCTCTTAGTTTGGGACCAGAATGGTACCATCCTATCAGCTTTTCTCGGGCGTTGACCTTCTTGAACATTTCCCGCATTGATTCGACATAGTTGTGATCGAGGAACCAGACGGAAGGATCTTTCTCATCTTCTTCAAAGGGCACTGCAGAATGTTAAGCAAATGCTAATGCATCACAACTCGTGGAGGACTAACCTGCGAAACTGTTCGACACCCGGACATTCTTGCCGTCATTTTGGCCTAACAAGACACCGACCACCCGTTTCCGTGTGCCCTTGGCAGACCGGCCATAATGATCCGCAGCCGAGAGGAGAACAAGCGGTGCAACTGAGACTTGTCTACTCACGAGGGAGAGCGTCTCTGCGGTTGTAGCGGGCATGCTGGTACTGATGTGAGGGCAGGCGGATTACTGGACGACCGAGGGCAGAAGGTAAGAACTCTGAGAGCTGTGCGTCCGATCCTTGCTTGCACGGGCGTCGGGTTCGAGTTAGGGAACAGGAGGACAGATCAGAAAGACGAAGCTGAAGCGGACTCAGTCCTGGAAGGCAGACGGGCGACGCGACAACATTGATTTCATTTCGTAGGCGTGCGGCTAAAAGCTCTCTGCGCCACCCGCGTTACCCTGAAGCAGTTCTTGACCCACCGTAATTCTTCACTTCTGATTTGAACGAGAAATAGCACTCAAGCCATCTGAGATCGCGGTACAGTATGTTGCACCGCACGAGTGTATTTGACGCAACGAGCTCTATGTTACGAGTTTGCCATGAATTATCATTCTCAAGTCTCTCAGGCACCTTATTCTGACTGCCTCCTGCGAACGGGGACCCGCGCTTTTGTCGAACCGTGCCTCAAATCCCTCGATGTATTTGATTCCGCATCTCGGGGTCTAGCGGCACGACCAGCTCTAACTTGCATCAACTTCTCATTAACCGTGGCTGAGGCTGTCGAAGCTGTGCCGCTGTTGAATTATCCGCTGGTTGCAGTTCTTGATTCGTCTCATCGCTTCTGCACGCCCTCCCTCACGCCGTTATACCCCAGTAAAGGTATTCTTTAGCCATTCTTTCCATACAATGAGCACGATGGCGGTGTTACTTGTTTCCGCTTGAGTGTGACGGATCACTATTGATTTTGCCGGATTTGATTGAAAATATCCGCTGTTCTTTGGTGAAGTAGTGAGCAAATAGGTCGGACGCCATTCCGCCCGCCGCAGTCGCAATGTGGTCAGTGTGTAGTGGCCGAATATGATCAGAGTTTGAATAGGTAGGTTGTTTGTGCCAGACAAGAAAAAGTGGCAAATAATGCTTGAAAGAAGGCTGGGTAATTGCAAAGTCATTCAAGCATATGGGCATATTAAGAGGTGCGATTTCTCAGGCAAGACATGAAATGGTGAGAGCCATGAGGAATAATAGGAACAGAAAAAATATAGCAATGAGTCCGCCCTGTGGCCGGCAACAGCTTCGGGACAGGACGGTCGAGAATGGACACCAGTGCAAGCAACGATAACCTCACCAGACCGCTCTGAACTCGGACCAAACGTCATAGAGAAGGCTCAACTTTGCTCTCTTGCTCTCTCGCTCTATTCCATGCTAGCTTTGCTCGTTGGAGCAAGTGCAGTCTGGAAGGACAAGACCAGCAACATGGGAGATCTTTCGTAAAGGATAGAGCTGGGGAGACACAGACGAGATCCAAAGTGGAAGACGCACGCCATATAGATCCTCAGATGGAGGGAGTGGGTGAGGCATTGGCCCTGGTCAATATCGATACAGACCCCAGACTATATCGAAGCTTGGCCGGTTTGCCAGTTTTGCCGGCCTTGACTGTCTTCTCCAACTTCACTTCCCCCAATAATGCATTACCACAATATCTCTCCACGCTTTACTTGCCCAGAGGTGGAGGCTCTCCACACAGCTGGGGAAGAGCCGACGAGGGACGAGGAACGAGGTCCCACGTCTGCATTCCTCCCAGGTCGGAGCTCTCTCAAAGACTCATGCCGCGCCAATGAGGGGTCCAGACCTCGTTCCGGCGATGGGGTTGCCCGTCATCGGGGTCTTGATATTCTCGACTTCGTCCGTTGTCTGCGAAGAGAAGGATGAACCTGCGCTTTGGCCGACTCCAACTACTGTCTAATGTTCTTGACGCAGCTGGAGCAGACTGCTGAAAGCGACATTGCACCATGGCGGTCGGCGCCGTTCTCTCTTCGCTTCGGCTCGAGAACCTCTCGATCATCAAGACCGTGCTGGCGAGCTTGATATTGGTGCCTCTGGTGTTCGCCATCGGTTTCTACCTTTATGTAACACCAAGCACCCTGAAAGACTCGCGTCGGAAACACCTCCCGCCCGGCCCTCGTGGTCTGCCATTCCTTGGAAACTTCTTCGAGATGTCAAAGGCCGAGACGTTCCGTTTTCAAGCACGAAAATGGGCCAAGGAGTACGGGGACATCTTCTACACCAAGATGGGCGGAGCGGATTATGTTTACCTCTCATCTCCGACCGCGGTGAAGGAGCTGATGGACAAGAGATCTGGCATCTACTCCTCGCGACCGCCGGCACCTCTCGCCAGCGATGTTGCCTCCGCAGGCCGACGGCAGCTATTCATGCCTTACGGGCCGAAGTATCGCGTTGTCCGCAAGATTGCCCATCAGCTCCTTAATATCACAGTGTCAACCAGCTATCAGCCTATCCAGGACCTGGAATCGAAGCAATTGATGTACGACTTGCTCCAGAGCCCTGAACATTTTTACGACCACAACCGCCGCTATTCGTCTAGTGTCATCCTCACCGTCGCGTATGGTCAGCGAATGGCGGATTGGGACAACCCTCTTGTGAAAAAGATCTACAGCGTCGTGAACAATCTGCAGCAATTTTCTGCACCAGGTGCCTTTCTTGTCGATACATGGCCCTCGCTGCGGCACTTTCCTCAATGGATGTTCGGCAATTGGAGGAAGTTTGGCGAGAAATGCTTTGCACACGACTCCGTTGTGTATCTCAAGCTGTGGGGAGGTCTGCGCAAGGATGTCGATGAAGGCAGAGCAAATCCGTGCTTTGCAAAGGACTTTTACCTGAGCAATCCTGAGAAACTGGGGTTGGACGAACTTCAAGCAGCTTATCAGACGGGCGGCTTAGTCGAGGCTGGCTCCGAGACCACCTCAGCTTTCCTCAACTCCTGGATCTTGGCCATGACCTTGAATCCCCATATCCTGAAGAAGGCTCAAGAAGAGGTCGACCGAGTAGTGGGGTTTGACAGACTGCCGTCGTGGCAAGATGAGCCAAATCTGCCGTATCTCAGAGCGATGATCAAAGAATTGCTGCGCACTCGGCCACCCAACAAGTTCGGCATGCAACACTACACGACCGAGGATGACTGGTATGAGGGCTATTTCATTCCCAAGGATACCGTTGTGGTTCTGAACTGGTGGTAAGTCTCGATCGCGCGCGTGGCGAGATCATCCTGATATGTTTGATAGGCATATAAACTACGATCCGGACCGCTGGGAGAAGCCGGACGAATTCATGCCAGAGCGCTTCCTCGGCTATGATCTCCCAGCTGCTTCCTACCTCAATATCGCAAATCCGAATGAACGGGACCACTTTTCCTATGGTGCTGGGAGAAGGGTATGCCCTGGTGTCCATGTGGCGGAAAAGTCGCTCTATTTGAACATTGCTCGTGTATTATGGGCATTCAACATCTCGAAGAAAGTAGGCAAGGATGGAAAGGTTATTGAGCCAAACACTGCAATGGTTCCGGGGTGGATGACAATACCCCAACCGTTTGAATGTGATATTACTCCTAGGTCGGAGAAGAAGGCGGCCATGATCACCCAGATTTGGGAGGAAGCCAAAAAGAGTCTGGACAACAAATAGCCAACAAGCTTTCAAGCATTGAACAACCGACCTTGGCCTACCCCATGTTTCCGTTCCTGGCCAGGTGGAGGTGCAATTGATGGATGTTTAGTCACAAAGGCACAGCACCTCCTCCTGCACAGTTCAGCTAGGTTCAATCAAGAAGAGAAATTTCGACTCTGATATGCCATTCCCCCTACTTCCGAGCCTTCATCTGGCTTCGTGCACGAATCCTTGGCCAAAGCTCGACTGCCTAAGGCGGCTTGATGTCTTTGCCGACCGTCGCCATAACCATGGCACGCAATAGCAGCACAAATCCTCCCGTGGCTCCAACAGGCTGCTTGTCCGTGAGAGCAAGAATGAGCAAGGGTATTCGAGGTTGATATGGCGAAACAGGGAGTTGGCTGGTGGGTGTTCGGGTGCGATGGATATTATGCTGCTGGTTTGCGCTTGGGCTCTCGCCCTTTCTCTCAACTTAGGTCAATATCTCGGCTTTCATGGCTGCTGTGTATCCTGCCACTTGTAGCCTCATTCCTGCCACCGGGAAGCGTCTTTGCAATTGCAGAGCCCAGCGTGTCACCCTGGGGAGCTGCTTTGTGCTTGCCCGGCCGCATCATACCCGTATGCAAATGTTGGCTTACTGATTCAACCTGAACTACCGGACAATGAATTGCAATCAATTCTTTCACAGATGTCACCAGTGAGCCTATGAGCGATGATCGTGGAACTGGGCACACGCAGTCATCCCAGGCCGGCCCGAAATGAGGGATTGGAGCGGCAAGAGATTGGCTGGCTTTTCACCATCGTAAAACCACCGTCGCCATCAGCGACCGGGTGACAGTTGAGGTCATCAACCATGAGCAACAGGCGGGCCCGGGTTCTATTCCCTGTCAATCACATTGTCGGTTCATTACCAGGGCAAGGCCAGGATGACAGGATCGGTATACCATGCGCCTCTCTGCCTAAGGCCCGCCTACCCCGGCAAATACTGCGCAGTCGTCTATGCGGCTCTTCAGTCGGCGGTGAGATCGATTCCCCTGCCAGAGCACCTGGCGCATTCGTACACGAAGGGGGCTCTGAACAAAGGGGCTCTGAACAGGTAGACTCCAGTGAAAGTAAGCCAGATCTACTGTCGGGGGTGAGACACGAATTTGGTGACTTTGAATACATCTTTCGAGTCGGAAGGTGAACGGAACACCGCGCTGGATTTAGGCGAATGCACCAGGTCAGCCGGAGAACGTTTCGTCAACACTACGGGTTTGACAGACGAGAGTCGGTTGACGTAGGCACTACCGATCGGCAGCGGTACGAGTGTGGTAGGCTACAACGTGGTTTGGAGACCGACGGACGCTTCTTTCTGGACAGAATGTGCATGTGGGTACGAGGTACAACATTGCTATGTCACGGGACAATAGGTTGCAGCAGCTCCTGACTGCTCGTGCAGCTGAAGCTTCAAGAGACAAATGAGCAAATCGCTGAAACGCTGATGCATTGTATTCGAGGAACCGCGGATATCATGCTTACAAAAGATGGCAATGATGTTGCACTCATCACCTATGTTCAATATGTCCACAGTTCCTAGCTTGAAATGATATGGACACGGGATGCGAAAACAAAATGCTAGCATACATGGATTGTGCATTAACAATTCCTCCATTATTTACTTCCCCGCTGCTGCTGCATGCAAATACGTCCGACTCGCCGAGTCGTCATTTAGTGGGAGCGACGGTGAGTGTATCGCTTGCGGTACTGCTCGAGGTTCATCGTCGCACCACCGTTCCACAGTCCGAAGTCCAACTCGTTGGAGTATCCACGGGCCTTCAAGCCAGATGAACCAGATAACTTGGCGCCTTGCGGGGAGGCAGCCTCGTACGCTTCCAATGCAGAACATTCACCCTCGAAATCATCGTTGACATATGTACCGGTCGTGATGTCGCCTGGTCGCTCGACGAATTGCAGAGCAAGACCACCATCAACATGCCACGCGATGTGGCAATGCATGAGCCAGGCACCCGGGTTGTCAGTCTCAAAACCAATGACTGTGTATCCGGCCGGGAAGCCAGGACCGGCAGATCCCTGAAGCATCACGGTATCGCGGCGGGTAGGGTTGTCGAAGTTGAGGGTCGAAATCATGTCGGAGGTGAAAGTGCCAGTGCCAGTGCCGAGGACGGAGACGTCGTGACCGTGAACGTGCAGAGGATGAGAAGCAAAGAACTGGTTCTGGATGACGAAGTAGACCCAGGTATTCGCTTGGTTGAGAATAATGGAGTTGCTGATGAGGTCGTTGGAGCCACCTTCAGCCAGAGTCTTAAGAGTGGGCTGGCTGTAGTTGACGTTGATGACGGCGTTGTTGATGTACCATTGGAAGACAGTGCCATCATCGTTGGTCGCGACCGAGGTAACAGAACCAGCTGGAATAGTGGAAGCGGAAGCCTGGAAAGCGGTGGTGCTGCCACCGGGCTTCTGAAGGTAGGGCACCAAGGAAGCAAGGGGCTCATCCGCGCAGATGTTGGCCGTAACGTTCGTGATGGGAGTGTTGTTGATGGGCGTGACAGGAGTGGCACCCTCATAGTTGATGATAGCGTTGGCCGTTCCGAGACCAGAGTTGGCACCACCGGAAGGACATCCGGTTTGGATGACAGCACGAACATAGTAGCTGCTGGGAATTTGATCGGCCTCAACAATGACGTCGTATCGTTGACCGTTGGCGATGTTCAGAGTGGTGGTCGTATATGGAACAATGGGCACGAAATCAGCAGCAATGACAGTCATTTTGTGTGAGTCGAAGCTAACAATCCAGCTGTTCTGGGTAGAGCTACATAGAGGTCAGTCAGGTACTTCCACGGGGACAGATGAACGAACCTGTTGATGATGCGGAACAAGTGCTTCCTGCAAGGCTTCAGTCCCCAAGAGAAAGGAGCGCCACCAGGACCAACTGGATCAGGGTTCTTGTTCTTGCCGTTGAACAGGGTGTTGAATGAACCACCGGGTCCGAAGTGGGCAATGACAGCAGCCTGAGCAGCAGCGGTATTCGTGTACCTGAGAAGGTTAGCGACGAGCTTCAGACGGATTCGCACAAGACTTACGTGTCATCAATCATGACGGTGCCCATGTCATAGTCGTAGTTGGCAGTAGCAGGTCCGTGGATGACAATAGGGCCGCGAATACCGTCACCGTATTGCGACATGGTATGGCTGTGATACCACGAAGTACCATATGAGCTGGCCTTCCATGTGTACGTGCGTGAGCCACCGTTTCCAGCAATACCGCATTCAGTCACGCCGGGAACACCATCTTGGTCGTTGGTGCCAGCTTGACGGATACCGTGGAAATGGATAGAAGTACTGTTATCCTGCAACTTGTTGATCACAGTGATCTTCACGGTATCGCCCCAGTTGGCCTCAATCACAGGTCCAGGAACCTGACCGTTGACAGCCAATGCCAGTTTGGGACCCGTACCATCATAGACCAAGGTAGTGTTTGTGATCTCGAACGTGTATTCACGCGTAACACCGGTATCGTAGTCGGTGGCGTAGTAATCGGTCTTAATGCTCTTATGATCGCACCACTTCGATCGGTCGGAAGCCGAGTTACAGTAGTCATAAGTCGCATTGACGACAGGCGAGTATGTTGGGCAACCCACCGAGCTAGTGGTAGAAGTGGCTGATGTCGAGGTACTTGACGAGGGGGTGTAGCTGTAGCTGGAAGACGGTCCAGAGCCCGAGCCAGAGGTACTGTACGAGTAGCTGTAGCTGCTGCTGGGGCCGGTTCCATTGCTGTAGCCGGATGTCGTGGCAGGGCCCGAACCGTGACCGTTGCCTCCATTTCCAGACCCGCTGTCAGTTGTCGTTGCGCTGGCAGTGGCACTGGCAGTTTCAGAAGCCGTATTCCAGTCGTCCCAGACGCCGTAATTCGTCTTCTGCGACTGCCAGATTGACCACCAAGCATCTTCCGCGTTGCTTGCTCCGCTGCCATGACCATGGCCATGGCTACCGCTCACATCGGTGGAGTCTGCTGCATCGCATGTTGTCACTTGTGTGACAGGGCAGAATGTGTGGGTTCGTGTCGAGGTGGCTGTGACTGTGACATCGGATGTCCATGTGCCGGACTTCGAAGCATTCGCAAGGCCTGCAGCGGCAGCGGTGACGAAAATAAAAGAACGCATAATGAACGAACGGACGCAGGCAGATATGCCCGCACAAAGGAGTGACTGAAGGAATGTGATGCGTGCGAACGGAGGAAAGAAGAAAAGCAACAGGAAGCGGCGCAAGTAGGGTTGTATATCACTCTACCGTGGGAGGGGGGATTGGGGCGATTTCGCCATCAGAGATTGGCCAGCCTGATGACGGTGCCGCAAGCTTGGGATGTAGCTCAGCACGCCAACATGATTTGCGAGCTAGCCACCGACGATGGGAAAGCTGGTGCAGAGCGGTCCCAGTTTAGGATAGTCGATGGGACACGATGTTTCTATTCGATGACAGGAGGCTGTAAAAGAGGCGGGGATCTTCTGGTCATTCTGCCCGATGGGCCTTAACCGACGTGCCAATCTTGAACACGGGACGGGGGCCAGCCACATCAGCGTCGGGGACGTCACAACGGTTCTCGACAAGGAAGAAACTCACGCTCGAGGAGGGCCAACGCGGCCGGGTGTTGGGAGAAGCATCGTGTCAGGGGTAGTTGATGGCCAAAGAGGAATAGTGTTGGATCGGGTGGATTTCCGTGACGCTCCAGAATTCGCCAGTGCTCGAGCTGGTGGAAATTGGGAGCCATCTTGACTCTTTGAGCTTCTTTTTTCGGCGCAGAGCCAACCAATTGCTTGAGTGCGCCAATAGCTGGGGGTGGAGTTCGATGTTTGAAGATGCGAAAGAAGAGCGCGAAGGCGAAACAGGGGCCTTCCATGGTTGGAAGTCAGGGCTCAGGAGGATCAATGGTGAGATTTGACTGCTAGACGGTTTCGCTGGAGGATTTGGGGGCTTGGGATTGGATGGCGGGCATCGTACAAACACGTGTCGACCTGCAAGATGGTTGCGTGAAATCCAGATGCGGAGTGAGTGTCTGCAGGCTGAAGGTGCTTGCTTGGGGAAAGACAGACGAATTCTCACTCCAAATTCACCAGATTCGCATCTCTGGGTTTGACACGGCGCCGTTCACTGTCTGTGCGAGTGCAACGTCAAAAGCTTCTTTGCACAATCGCAGCATTTGCCGGCTGGAGGTGAGAAGGATTCGCCAAGTTTCATCTCTCATGTCACTCTCCATGTTCCCTCATCCACTACGCGCCTTGAGGCTGACTGCCAATGCCCATGAAACGAACCTCAGCAGCATGGCTCCTTCCCTTCATTTGATCCTCCAGGACCTCCACACAACAGTACGGCGCCGGGACAGGTGAACAATTTTAAGAGGAAGGAAGGCAGCATGATTTTCGAGATGCGGTGTGAATACGGTGCCCGAAGGCATGATTCGCAGCCCAGGGCCGAATATCAATGTCATCTCACGTACAAGTCACAATTGGATTCTACTCACCACAACCGTATGCTCTACCTTATTCCGCGTAATTCGCGCCCGAGGTACTTCATCGTGATCTCGCCACCACACAGGCTTCTGGCTGGCAGCTTCGTGAACAAGATGTGGCTGCAGTTGCTTCGATGTTGTTTGGCGTCCGCCAGCCGGCAAGCCCAAGATCTTGTACGCAATTTGCACTCCTGACTCAGTTTTGCTATGAATAAACACGAAGCTCCACACCCCTCAGGGGTGCTCTCGCTTCCCCACAGCCAATTTCTCCTTCGAGTCTTGATTTCAGCCTTTGAGCTTCTCCTGGGTTCTCCGTACGGTCGCTACGTATTCTCTCGTAAAGCTTGGTCGGAAATCAAGCTCACCATGCTCATCATCGGTTATTACTCCCGAACGACGTCCCGGCCGCCATGTGTTCACCAATGCCTTTGATTGGCACCACCGAGCCATCTGTAGGGAGCATGCCGCCGCGAGTTTGAGCCTCAGTACGTCGTCAATCACCAGTTGGAGCTTCTGTCTACTGTTGATGTGACTATGCCGTAAACCATAGAGTTGCCCAACTCCCGCCAGACACCATAGAGTGGTGGCTGATCCGATAGCAGAGATCGCAACAGTAGACATTCAACCGGTTGTCTCGGCCAGCAGAAATGGTCGCAGCCAATTGACTCTGGAATACTCGGAACAAAACCACACAACTCTCATGTGGTGCAAAACCGATATTGGTGCAACTCACAAATCACTGCAGTTGTTGCAGAGAATTGTTGGACACATCTCATTCCGCTGGAAGGTGTCCCTTCAGTTATGTAGCGGCCATCCACACCGCAGAGGAATGGTAGACACGGGCAAACTTACTATGCCTAGGTTGAATACTCTCACTTGGGAGCTATCTTGCTCTGCTCGATACCCCTGGCAGTAAAAGGAGAGCGTTATAATCTTTCGCTATTGCTTATTGGGAGTGGAACAGCCGCAAAGACCTGGTTGAGCAACGGTTTGGGCCAACTAAGATTCCGGTCTTCAACGTCTGATCTCTGTGACTAGTATGTATGCTCACCCTCGTCCTTAAGTGGCTGCAGTTGCGGGGCCCTTGACCTCAGGAGCCAAAGTCCCCGTTGACAGAACAGGTCTCTCGGGACCACAACGCTCATGCATTCCATTTCGACCAAATCTTACCTCAACGTTTATTTCGCACAACTGCTGTTAGATGCTAAACGCGGACATCAATCGTCGCAATCGATTTAGTAGCACGGCAGCACATGACGCAGCCATGGTAAGTCCCGAAACAAGATCGAAGGCTGTGACAGCTCCGAAGTGGCTTATCGAACACGGGTTGATCTGGACATCGACAATGGAATTGGAGTTTTGCCAAAGTTCATCACCAGCAGTTGGGAACCTATCTTTCCTGAGCACTCGGCTACTGCGGCTTATGCCAGTGGGAACGATGGAGGCGATGTGAGAGCGGCTCAGTCTTCAAGGGTGAAGATTGGGGAGAACGATATATCCTCATGTGGGATCAAGCAGAAGTACAAGATCTGCTGTGGCAAGCCTTGAACCAGAGACGGGGAATGTGGCGGGTCTCACACGGCCGTCCGTCTCGGTTGGGATAATACCTTCGCAGGTTTCCATTGCGGGACGCATCGAAGTAACAATTTTATCATACACCCGAATGATAAGCAACCCGGTGCGGGTGTTCAACTTCGAACACGAGGGCGAGCGCTTCTGCTTGGCTAGCGAGAGAAGGCATCACCTTTCTACAGTACCTCGTATGCAGCCGAACAATTCCCTCAGCGATGCAGCTCTCTCATTACTAATCATGCTTCACCACCCACCAACATGTGCGCGGATTATTTGTCCAAGGCCTTCTATTCCGAAGAAGTATGGGCGTGGCATGTTCCGTGGCTGCCCTGCACGCGGGGAATTGTTCACACCTTCGTTTTCCTGCATTGTCTCATTGAAAAGCTGAAAACCTAGTTTTATCATCATCGTCCCGATGCCACACGTTGGCCCTTGGTTTATCTTTCTCAGCAGCAGATGTGCCCACGGCGCTTGTTGTCGTAACGGGTCACAATATGCGAACTTCACATCCATGCGACGGATGCGCACTGAGACGAGTGCGATGTGCTGGCGGACAGCCTTGCCTTGAATGCAAGCATAGATTGATATCATGCACCTTTCTCCGGGTACGACGGAAGCGAGGTCCCAAGGGGCCCCGTCCAGGCACCAGTCTGAAGATCGAGCAGTTCCAGAAGACATTGCAAGAGACTGGCAGCAAGGAATCCCTCCCTAGCCCGCCCGAAGACTCTGCTGTGCAACAACGAAGCGAGAGCCCCCCAGTGACCCGATCAAACGGCATTCCATTAGTTGTTTACGAGCGATTCTTGAACATCTTTCGGCAGCGACTGTACTCGGTTTGGCCAGTTGTGTCGTACGATGATCTCGTTGGCCGCCTCAGAAAGAACCAGGAAGACTATGAATCGTATTCGCTTGCAGCCGCTCTATGCTCGGCGGTCATTGCGCAATTGCGACTCGCAGAGCACGTTGTTTCCTTCGACTCCGTTTCGTCTTTCAAATTGGCGGCAGAGTCACAAAGACTGCGAGGACTTTTTGAGTACCAGGAGCACTTCACGATGTCATCCCTCCTGACCTCCTTCTTTCTTCACATCTACTTTGCAAATGCCGATAAGCTTCGGACGGCTGGCTTCTTTCTGCGCGAAAGTCTCACTTATGCGCATGGTCTCAAGCTCCATCAACCTGGATCTTATGCCGGTTTCAATTACAGGGACCGGCAAATCAGACTACGGGTGTTCTGGATCTTGTTTGTCTCGGAAAGGTTTGCTTACTTGGACGTGTTGTAGGCCATTGTTAACGAAGCCCGGCAGAACATATTGTATTCAGAATGATCTACCGGTAACGTTGCGACCGATCAATGAGCTTCCAAGTACCAAGGCTATGGACGGGTACGACAGCGCTCCGATGCCGGCGTTCGTTGCCTTGATACGCTTATTCACCTTTCTCGATGGCGACATCCTCGAATCGACGGCTTCGCCGGGCGACTCTATTATGCAGCTTCGCCCGAAGGACAAAGTCTCCAGTTTACAGCACAATCTTATAGAACAGAACGTGGGGTCAGAGCTGGATGAATCGCAAAAAGTTGATTTACTCACGACGCGAAACTGGATCCGGATTCTCTTGTGGCAGTACACCATTGCACATTTCTCGGTGTCCTGCCATGCCCAGGACCAGGCCTTTTCAGCATTCCTTCCAGCGACCATTGCACACGATATGCTGTCAGTTCTTGACAAGGTATCTTGGAAGTCCGTACAGCCTCACGGCTATGGCATGGTACGTGGCTCGATGATACAGCGTAAACCTCTCTAATGTTTGCAGGAACTCAAGATTTTCCGAATGGCAGACTCCCTTCTTGACGTGTTGCTGTGCGCGCCGGTCTCAGCTGGAACTCGCAGATTCCTTACGGACTCAAGGGAGTCACTGCATTCCTTGGAGAATGTTCTCGTTCATGTTGGAGGGACAGAGTCGCAATTCCTGGCTATCTTGCGGAACCGGATGCTTGAATCCCAGCTGCCTCCACCACACACCCTATGGAACGACATGCAGATTTCGAGTCCTCAGTACCGGCCAAAAGAGGGGACCAAATCTACTGGCTGAATGCATCGTTCTTGGCCATATGATCGCAGGTTGTCACCGGAACAAGCACCACTGTTATTCCATCTCCAGCCGGTCTCGGCTTGGCCATTACCACACAAACGGTAAGACACGTTGATATCACTCTTCGAAGGATTCTTCTGCTATCTCTTCACAACTTGGATTTGACCCACACGGTTCCTGCGCCTCCAGCAGCGATGGCAGCTCCACCAATTTGCGTGATGCCATCGATGACGAAGAGACACCGCAACCACCGGCTCCAGCACTTTCAACGACGACAAAGGACCAGCGGCGCTGACATTTCCAAGGAGCCCGTGGAAAGTCGCAGCTGTTGATGCCATCAGAAATTGGCAGCAGTTAGTACAATCTGGCCACCTGGAACCGGGATGTGGAACGAGACAAGAATTACTTGCCTGCCTTGACACCTGGGCTGTGAAGCCAATCGCGCAAAGAGTGGGCACTGTGACAAGAGCTGGCAATACAACAATGGCACTGCCAGTGGTGCTGACAACTGCCCAGGCAGAGAGAGCGGGATTTTCGATTATCCGTTGAGCAGCCGTTTGTCAAATGTCAGCTACGTCCAACTATGACAAGCATGTTGTTGATGGTCTTACCTTACCTCTCCAGCTAACCCTACGCTTTCATTGGCTAAAGACTGGCGAGTCGAGGCATAAAAAACTCTTTTGACCTTCAAGGCCATTTCAGATATCATTTGCGATTTGAGGTCCAGGCTGATGGTGGGTGGGAAGGCCTGGCGAGAAACTGAAGTTGATCTGAACCGACGACGGTTTGGAGCAGATTTGGAAAAGAAGACGACTATTCACTCGCAGCATGAAGACCGAGTTGCAGGCAGCACACGTGTGGGTGCAGAGGTACCTGCCAGCCATGGCTGGCGATGAATAATGACCATAGGTCTCTGATTCGGCTGAATGTCTTCCCTCGACGTGAGGCGATTATGATCCCGGCATGACTGCCTTACTCTGCAATGCTCGCAATCTCAAAGCTAGAGCAATGCAACAAGAAACGAGATCGGGCGCGTTCAAGATTTCGTTTCATTCATCCGGGCCCAGGAGCTGCTCCTGCGACGATGGGATCAAGCGCGCCCGGAGGTCTGGCACCTCGTGGAATTCATCAAAAGGGAACATTGGTCTGCGGATTCGATGGTGTCCAAGCCTCTTCAAATCCTGGTCCACTCCTCCCGGGGTGAGTGCAAGCCTCCAGTCTGCTGCCATGTCATGAAGTTCCGGCTCCAGGTAACCAATCTTGACAATTACAATATCTGCCTCGCGAGGCTTGAGACCAAGATCAGTGAAGTCATGCTCGTGATGATACGGCTTTCGCATCTCGGTGAGGATGGCGAAGACGCTGCCGACCTGGAGTACAGCCTCAATCCGAGCATCCCTGTCGCCGTGCTTGATGGCATGTATTCGGCCTGTCATTGTGATGGGACCTGAATGAGCGTTGTCAACTTCGGCACCCGCGGTGACCGTCACAGTAGCGCCAATTCCTGCTTCGATGCACGACCTTACTGCTTCGGCGCCTGGAACGCTGGCATATATCACCGTTGGGCCGGTGGACTGTTTGAACTCGGGACGATTGAGCACATGAATCAAGCCCCAGGTCATGTCTCCACTGCCGCCGGCGGTTGGGTTGTCTCCAGAGTCGCTGATGAAGAAGGGATGTTTGTCTGATGCTAAAGCCGCATCGATGCATTCGCCGAGAGGGCCTGTTGGCCCAACAAAATCGAAGTCTTCATGTGCGTTCCAGAAGATCTGCGCGAGGTTCTCCGCTTCATTCTTGGCCACAACTTCGTCCCAGCCAGTCACCATTACAACAGCTCGATTCCGAGGTTCGTCTGCCCAAGGATAGCCAACCCATATAGAAGCATCGATCACTCCCTTCTGGGATCCTGCGCTGGGGACAGCGTCATAGATGTGCTTTGCTGGCTCAACTCGAGTTGAGGTCTGCTCGCCCGGAAGCAAAACTGGAATGGGTACCCACACCTTTATGGGCATCTTGGGTAGTTCGTGAGCTACCTTCCCACCAGATGTTTGCGTCAGAAGATCAACAAGATTTCGGCAAGCTCGTTCCTTGGTTTCGCGCACGTCGATATGTGGCGCTGTCCGATAGCATGTGATCAGGTCAGTTTGGTGTGCAAGTTGGCGACTTACATTGCCATGCAAGTCCATCGATGCTGACACGACTACGCTGCGACCGATGGCTTTTCGGATGCGGCGAAGAAGCTCCGCTTCGACGTCGTCGATTCCGTCCACGCACATGGCGCCATGTATATCGTACCACAGGCCATGGATGGTGGTTGAAGAGGCAATTGCCTTGAGCCGCTTTGTGATCTCGTCTGCCAATTCTTCAAACGCAGAGCGAGTAACGACGCCGCCTGGTAGAGCATGGCCAATGAGGGCGCCATGCCAGTTTGCCATCTTTCCAAGAGGAGCATCTTGATTGAGGAACGAATACTTTTCGGTGATCTCGTGACCGCGCTTGGGATGAAAAGCCGCAGCAGACGTCTTGGATGGCGTGAAGGTCGAAGTCTCACAGGCCAGACCCGCGACCGCAATAGTTGGTCGTTGGACCATCCCGTGTTGTCTTGTTTCACATCACAGTAAGGTACTGAGAGATGGAAGGATGTCGTGCGCGTGGTCTTTTCAATTTGGCGCATCACCAGGGTGGTTCAGTCAAGACCATTGGCATGGCATGGCTCATTCTGGAAGGCGTGGATCAGCCTGAAGAGGCTTATCTAGTGCAAATCAGGAGTCTTGCTGCATGGATGCAGTCAAGGATAAGCCTTTATGCCGGCTTTCCTGCGGCGGGCGGAGATTTGCCGTGCAGCTTCCACAAAGCTTCGCCTATTCGATGGACTCGCTCTTCTCCGCCTGCGAGTAGGGTGTTGGATTCATGTTTGCGAATGTTCATCAAGTCTAGTGCTGTTGGGGAGGGCAGAAGATACTACCTCATGGAGGGGAAGGGCGATAGGGAAGCCATGGAGTCGTTTCTTTATCACCCAAGCCCATCTCGCAGTGTCAGCGCGGCTCACCTCGAGGTACGGCCTGAAGCACCATTCTTCGGATTCTTGGCCCAGGTTGAAAGTGGTATTGCATATCCAGAATGTTGCGAAAGACGCCAACAGGCACCTGGCTACCAGCTTGGGTGCCAGAGTCGACCTTGACTCTGTCGGCCTTGCTGCTGGTTTGTTCGATGGTGCAATCAGCGGTAAGTGTTTGTCTTTGAGGATGGCGGATTCTCCTGACATCTATCTAGACTGGTGGGTATGACGGATCAATGCTCAACGGCCTCAACATTCTGCCCTCATATACCGACTACTTCGATCTGAATGCTGCAACCACTGGTCTCAACACCGCCTCCGTCTTCATCGGCGGCTTCTTCGGCCCGCTCGTCTCAGGATACATTGCAGACCGCCTCGGCCGACGTCCAGCCGTCTTCTGGGGCTCAGCATTGACGCTCGTCGGAGTTATACTCCAGACTGCCGCTCAGAACATCGCAATGTTTGTGGTTGCGCGTATAATCCTCGGATTCGGCTCAGCCATCTCTGGAATTGGCGGTGGTGTATACTTGTCCGAAGCCTTTCCAAGCAAGTATCGAGCATGGGGAGTCGGCATGTTGAACAACTTCTACTAGTATGGTCCAGCGATTCGTTAACGAGAATGTTGCTGACGGTTCGCAGTGTCGGAGCACTGATTGCCGCTGGGATCACCCTGGGGACAGGCCAATGGCAATCGACGTGGGCATGGAGAGCGCCGTCCTTGATCCAGGGCATCTTCTCATTGCTGTGCATCATCATTTTGCCTTTCATGTGAGTTACCCGGAGAGTTCGTTCAGACACAAATTGACGTTCTAGTCCTGAGTCGCCGCGTTGGCTGGTTAAGCAAGAGCTCTATGAAGAAGCACGAACCGCTGTGGCCCAGACCAATGCCAACGGGGATGTCAACGACCCGGTTGTGCTGACGGTATACAAAGAAATCGTCGACACGCTGAATTGGGAAAAGGAGCACGTCATGACCGTCAAAGAAACCATCAAACATCCGGTCTCGAGAAAACGGCTCTTGATCGGGATGTCGCCAGGACCTTTCTCTTGCATTGCCGGTAACATTATTGCCTCATACTACCTCGGTCCTGAGCTCGACACTGCAGGCATCACAAGTTCAAACCAGCAGCTGAAAGCCGTAGGTGTCTGTCCTGATCAGCATGACCCTGACTGACACTCGGCAGAATGTTGTGCTCAATGTATGGTGCCTGGCCTGTGCCCTGGCCGGTACGCATTTGATTGCTCGATGGGGTCGCAAGCCGACGGCGATTCTGTCACAGTGTCTGCTGATTACATGTCTCTTCATCATTGGAGGTCTGTCGAAAATGTACGCTGATGATCCCGATGGTGCCTCGAAGAGCTTGGTGTACGGGGACGTGGCTGTCATGTTCCTGTTTCAAGGTTTCTACTCCATTGCATGGACGCCATTGCTCTACCTCTACCCACCCGAGGTCATGAATTATGCAATTCGAGCGAATGGACTTGCGTTCTCCTCGTTCATGCTCAACGCTCTTGCGTGAGTCGAATGTTTCTTTCTCATTTAACCTTCAAGCCGCTGATGTTGATAGTGTTCTCCTCGTTTTCATCATGCCGATCGGCTTGAACAACATTGGGTGGAAGATGTATATCGTGAATGGATCGTGGGATATCATTGTCGTGGTCCTGATCGTAAGTCGGACCTGTTGATTGCATGATTGGATTGATCGCTAATGATTCAGGCTGTATTCTGGGTAGAGACCAAAGGCCGAACACTTGAGGAGATTGATGCCATCTTCGAAGGCCACAAGCATTCGAACGTCCCAGACGTTGAATTGGTTCGGAGAGGAAAGGCGCAAATTAATGTGGGTGAACTAGAGCAGGAAATCCATACTGTCGTTCAAACGACAAAGCTGGAGTAACATGGACGTCGGATGAAGAACCGGTGGGTGTGGTAGACTTTGATCTTCGTGGGTTGCTGCAAATAGGATGACCAGGCGGCGGTTGGTCACTGGTAAGTTGTTTGTGTGAGAACTGCGTCGAGCAACCTTTAAAACATCTGCCTCATGCTTCATCTCAACAGGCAGGAACCATAGGAGATGCTGAAAACCAGATGCCGCCAGCACCAAGCCACAATATACTTGCACTCCTCTCACAGGGGTAGCTCTCGGGGATGGTGGCGCAAGGCCGGATAGTCTTCCAGGGCATGAAGCATGCCAATGGTGCTACCACGACAGGCTATATCAGAAGAGCTCGGGAGCTGAGGCGCCAAAAACGACATTGGAAGCAGTAGCAAGCAAACGTCAATGGTGGGCATGGGACAGTGGAAACTTCTTCCGGCCACAAGTAGAGTGAACGGACATCAGCATAGGATCGCACCTCCGATGCGAAGTAAGCAGATGGAGACATATTTCTCGCACGTGTCCGTTTCAGTGTCTTGGTCGCTCCTGACATTCTTTCCTAGGAGAATGATTGGAAGGTACAGCTCTTCCGTAAAACGCCAGAAGCCGCCATGGCACCAATGGGCTGCCATGCGGATAGTAAGGAGATAAGGTATCGGCGGTTCTGAGAGACGAGTTCGAGGTGGATAGAGAAGTCGCAGTCAACAGCTGCCACGAGATAGTTGAGCCAATGGCAGTGACTGCGATGTTGCTGGTGTTTCGATGTTGAGCTTATCTCGCGAGTGGCGGGCGGATGTGATTACCGACGATCCACGTGCGGACTCGGAACGCGTTTTAGGCGAGAGTACGAAATCGACTTGCCAGCGATTTGAACTGAGAGACTTGGCTAGAGGCGAGTTAAGATGGGACGGCCACCAGTAGCAGGCATGGGGAAGTGAAAGTCTGTCGCGAATTGGCTTTTCGGATGGTGAAGTTTCAACTTCTCCATGGAAAAAAGGGGGTTCCTCGCGTCATGAAACGGGGTTGTGTTTGAGAACGCGCCGTGCATTTCTTCTACTGACAGGCATTTTTGCTTGCCAACAGTTCTACAGGAAAGAGGAGGCAATCACACATACGATTCCGTACCCAGCGAAGTCGATTGCACAAGTCAGAGTCAAATTTGTTTCCATTTGAGGTTGGCAAAACTGCCATGTTGGTACATGGGTTCCGGGTATCAAGCTTCAGATTGTAACTGAGTTCGCAGTTCAGTCCAAGTCGTGCTGACTATGGGACATCCAACACCGCTTCCGGGCCCTCCGTTGACATTCTGCAGGGCCACGATACACGTGTTCAGACGGGCGAGTTGATCGGCTGCCGAGTTGCCTGTGGGTGCTGTTAGCAGACACGTTTCGAGGTCCACCGATGCGGCACGGACCTGTTGGAAACGATGCTCCTCCTGCCACTTGTGCTTGAACGGCAGTGACCAAATTGTTCACGGGTGGTGGACAGGTGCATCTGTAAGGTCAGAGGTTGTTCTCGTCCTGCTTGAAGAGGACTTACGGGATGGCCTTTCCATTGTCGCCGACGCAGTTTGCTGTTCCATCATTGGCTTTTACACCAGGAGTGATCCCGTAAGGAGGGATCAGCGATGCTTGTACCGCGCCGGATCCCCCCGTCCCAGCACCAGCGCCACCGCCGTTGCCACTAGCAGCAGGGGCGGCAGCGGCGGAGGTTGCAGCAGCGGGAGCAGCAGAGGCTACCGTGACAAAGGTGCTGGGAGCGTTTCCACCCCCGTGGTTGAAGGCACCACCACCGCCGCCTCCTCGACCTCCGCCACCTCTTTGAGCAACTGAGAGGGCCGGAAGAATGGCAAAGGCGAACAGGAAGAAGGAGCGCATGTTTTCTGTGTAATAGTGACCGGATACTTCTGAGTGAAAGGAGCGACCGAAGTGATATGATCGGAAAATGAACTAGGCACGACCTGCGCGCAAGAATTGAACGAGTGTGAGAGTGTGGGTATGGTTGTGCCGGGAGGATGGGCTGACAATGCCAATACTATATACATCTCCATTCCACCTACACGTAGTTGACAGCGCGGATAGTTTATGCATTGGATTATCAGGGTGTCTGTGATATCCTATCCGCATTCGAGGGACTGGTGTTGGCAGACTCCCCCTGAGTTGATACCGCCTGAGGCGCGACACTCCACGTTTCAGGTTCCAAAGTTCTCGATCTACATAGTACCATTCGACAAGAATCGATCTGCACTTGCCCCTGCATGGTACATATTTGTTGACAGCAAGGTCAGTGCTATCCCTTTGTTGGTCTGCGCATTCGCATTGGTTGTCAAAAGGAGGTGTGATGCCGTAGGTGCTTGACTGCCCCGGATTACGTGGTAGAGCACCTAGGCGGATAACTCGGTGAGTAGCGACAGGAATTTGATGGACATCTGCGCAGTTTAGTTATCCTAGGGCAGGTTAGCCGGTGGGATTGTCATGACGCACAAATCCAACCTACTGTCTTAGTCAGCCCAGCCTCGCAACTGGCGAGAGGCCGAGTAGCAAGCAATCATGCTTTTACGAGGTAGAAGAGGTTTCGCCACGGCATTTGGCTGAGATGTCGTCCGCTTTTCTAAACCCTTAAGCACTCCCTGATAGAGTCCACTAGGACACATCGCCGCTATTCGGGCTATTGGAAAATGCCTTGCTAACTTTATCTATAGCTACTTACTGTCTCAGCTATGCTAAGACCATAAGAGGGGCCAGATCTGCTCTCCCGAAGGGCCAAAGAATATAGTCGGAGCTTGCTCCACACTTTCTACGGCCGGATGGCCCTGACCGGTTCGTAGTGTGCCCCCGAACCCACGAGGGACCAGCCCCAGTGCTCGACTCTGAAGCTCTCGTTCGCGTACTTGATTGCGTGCGGCGCGAGAGACATCTCTCGGAGGTGGGAAGAGAATAAATAGGTTCTGTATTCCGCGGAGTACTGCGGTAGGCTCAACCATCCGTTGGTAGCAATCCCACTCGTCTGCCTCAGCGCTCGTGTAGTAACCATCGTCCGCAGCCGCCTCTTGCACGCAGAGGGTGAGATCAAGCGTGGCTAGTGGAAGACGTTGTCGGATAAAGTCTAGCGTGCGCACCCAGGAGGCGAGTGAGCTCGTCTCAGCCCTGAGGTCATGTTGGGTGAGAGTTGGAAAGATAACTCGGAGAGATCGGAGGAGGGGCGGGGTACGTTCTCCGAGGGACGCTACGCGAGGAGCCCGTTCAGCGTCGCGGCGGAAAATCTGCATTTCACGTATGGAAGAAGCGACGAGTCAGTCACAGAAAGAATGCATGGTTGCAGACGATGTTCGGCAGGCTGCATCGTGGCGCAGCTCGCACGTCGTCGAATGTGCAGTCAGGCTGAAAGTCAGATCTTGTACAGGCAGGCAGGCAAGGTCTAGATGCGGTCGGACTTTTAGTGATAATTTGTGATTGGTCCTGAGATGGGCGCCTCCAGGCGGTCACACGTGATCACGATTATTAAGCTTTACATTACAATGCAGGTTGATGGGAAACTTCCCGCCGATTTGAATAGCTTCTTGCCTCGATACCAAGATCGCTTCCGCCAGGCTCTCCTCCTAGATCGAGCTGCCTTCTAGCTATTTACCTTCCTTAATTGATATTGCCTATTCTTCCTCCCTTGCTGCTGGAATTCTAAACCACCCTAGTATCAGACCTTCTCAATGTTATTCCACTTTATTAATGGTGGAGACCAGTTTGGACAAGAAGATAATGTTAAAAGAGAATAGGACTTTCCCCTAGTAGATTTACTTTCTAACACTGGTCTCTAACGCTAACGAGATTATAGATTAAAGCTAGAAAACTATTAAGAACCCTCTCAAGACACTATGTTCGTTATATATAAGCAACTAGATTATGAACTCTAGTATTATAGCATAGGCAAAACGTATCTTTCCTCACTAAAAACAACCCTATATATGCCTAGCGTCCGTATCTTTTAATCCCGTATCTTTCGCACTATAGCCAATATATAGCGCTAAGGTTCTCTATATTATGTACACGATCTCTTTACCCCTAAGTACCCGTATCCTTTTTACGTACTATACGCATCTTTTATAGTAATATAGATCTCTTAATAGGCGCCCGTATCTTTTATACTAGTACCCGTATCTTCTTTACTATAGCCCGTATCTTTCTAACAGTACTCTTATTACTGGCTACTAGCGTCCGTATCTTCTTTATTAGTATCTATATCTTCTTTACTAGTACCTATATCTTCTAAGAATACTCGTTTTTTATTACTAGCTACTAGCGCCCGTATCTTCTTTACTAATACTTATATCTTCTCTACTAGTACTTATATCTTTTAAGAATATTTATTTCTTATTACTAGCTACTAGCGTCCGTATCTTCTTTACTAGTGCTTATATCTTCTCTACTAGTACTCATATCTTTTAAGAATACTTATTTCCTATTACTGACTACTAGCGCCCGTATCTTCTTTACTAGTGCTTATATCTTCTCTATTAGTACTTATATCTTTTAAGAATACTTATTTCCTATTACTAGCTACTAGTATTTATATCTTCTTTACTATAGCCTATATCTTCTTTACTAGTATCTATATCTTTTAAGAATACTTATTTCCTATTACTAGCTACTAGCGCTTATATCTTCTTTACTATAGCTTATATCTTCTTCGCTAGTACTCGTATCTTCTAAGAATACTTAGTTCCTATTACTAGCTACTAGTATTTATATATTCTCTACTAAAGCCTATATCTTCTTTACTATAGCTCGTATCTTCTTTACTATAGCTCGTATCTTCTTTACTATAACTCGTATCTTTCTAATAATACTCTTCTTATTACTAGCTAATAGCGCCCGTATCTTCTTTACTAAAGCCTATACCTTCTTTTCTTTTATATTAATCTTATCTTAATACTTATACTATCCTAGCTATATCTTTATAAGAAGATCTATCTTATCTTTAATCCTCTCTCCTTCTTTCCCTCTATTTATCTTCTTAATATCTTTAAAGTCTTAAATCTCCGTAATATATCTCTAATTTAACCCCTATATTAATATCCTTAATATACTCTCTATACTACTTAATTTAAGTTATTTTATAATCCTCTATTACTAGTTACGCCTCGACCTTTCTCCTCTTATCTCTCTCTTACTATAACTACTTTACTTATCCTCTTTTAGTCTTCTTCTAATTTCACTATTTAACCTTTTTTACTATATACTCTTATCTAAATTAGGTAATCTTCTACTATCTCCTCATTATTATCTTTTAGCGAGATAACTATTATTAAATATATTATTACTATCTAGTCCCTAGAGCTTAGTACCTATTTATTAAGTATACCCTAGTCTAGAGATAAGGTATCCTCGTCCTATTTATTAAGGTCTTCTTACCTATCTAGAATATATCTCTTTACCTTATAATTCTATAATTAATCTAGAGCTCTATTATTAATAGGATTTAAAGAAGGATATTAAAATATATCTTTATACTATTAATAATAACTTTACTACTCTCTTTATATAGTCTCTCTCTCCTCTTCTTATAATCTCTTTAGTTTATTACTAATTTAGCTCCTCTCTATCTATTAATTTATAGTTTACCCTCCCTCTATTTATCTCTATCTTTATCTTAAAGGATATAGCGTAGACTATTATACGCCTTACCTAGCTACTTTTCGCTATCTAGTTACTCTATATTAAACCTAGTTACCCCCTATCCCCCTTATCTTTTAACTTATTAGATCCTCCTTTATTAAGTATATCTCGCTCTCCTAATACCTATACTACTCCGCCTCTTACTATTTCTACTCTACCCCTTAATATTAGACCTAGAAGGCTGGTAACTTAGTCTATTATAAGGGCGTCTCTCGGATAATTAGATAAGCTATAGCTCTTTACCTTCCCTAGAGAAGAAGACTATTATACTAGAGACTTACTACGCTTATTTAGATTCTAGGTAGCCGGCGAACTATTAGACCTAGAGTATCCTTTACGGGTCTTAACGTCTCTACGCGATTACCCCTATCTATAGTTATAGTTATATTATAAGGTACTAGTAAATTTAATAATATTAATAATATAGAACTAGGGGTTTATAGAATATTTAGATAGCTATAAACTAAACTATAGTAAGTTCTCTCGCGAAACGCGCTATAAATATATATACGAGTTACTTAATAAGTAAGCTATTATATACTTTCCCTTTTAAAAATTCTATCCCTATAACTTAGCTTAGGTTTAGGATAAAATATTAAGAATATCTTTATAATATTTATATATTTAGATAGAGCTTATTAAGATAATTTAAATAATACTACTTTTACTTTATAATACTCTCTATTAATAGTAGTAGTCGTCGTTAAAGATATCGTTATTTTTATAATTTAGGGAAGGTTAACTAAGAACTACTAAGAGCGTAATAATTCCTAACTTAATATAGTATTACGCGCTAAGAGTGTAATAATTCTTAACTTAATATAGTATCGCGCGCTAAGAGCGTAATAATTCCTAACTTAATATAGTATTACGTACTAAGGGCGTAATAATTCCTAACTTAACCTAACCTACTTATTAATATAGTAGCGCGCGCTAATAGTATAAATATTCCTATCTTAACTTAACTAAATATACTAATATAGTATCGCGCGCTAAGGGCGTAATAATTCTTACCTTAATAGTATAAAAATAATAACGGACTAGATACCGATTAGTAGATTACGTATCTTATATATCTCTAGTATTAAGGATAATATAGTTACTTGTAATATAAATAATTATTTATCTCTCTTATCTTTATAATATATATATAAATAATATATAAACTTATTTATCTTCCTAGATATATATACTAACTCTTTAATAAAATCGTATTAATTAAACCTTCTTTTCTATTCTATTTTCTATTTATACTTATAGTACTTATAAATAACTCTAGAAATTATTTATATACTAACTAAGACGAACCTAGGATATAACCCTAAGCTCTAAAGGTAGGAATATTAATATTTTAGTAATCTATTTATATTAAGTAGTATACTTACTATAAGTAGATAGTAGAGAACGAGACCTATTATACTAGTTATAATAATAGCGGTCTATAGGCGGTACTATCTAGCTTAACTATTAACTAGTTAAATAAGGAACTAGAACTAAGTAGGTAATAACTATATAGCTTATAAATAATTATTTATTCTAATATTATTTTACCTAGATAGTATAGGTAGCTAAAGTATGATTACTAGTCTCCGTATATTTAAGGATAGCGGTCTATAGTTAGTACTATCTAACTTAACTACTAACTAGGTAAATAAGGAACTAGAATTAAGTAAGTAATAACTATAAGTAATAACTATAAGTAATAACTATATAACTATATAGCTTATAAATAATTATTTATACTAATATTATCTTACTTAAATAATACGGCCGGTCTTCCCCCTAAGTTTAAGGACTCTAATTATAATAATATCGTAAATTTCTACCTCCTCTACTAACGCTCCGTATTTTCGCTATAAGCTATATATCGTAAACTAGAATTAAGTAAGTAATAACTATAAATAATAACTATAAGTAATAACTATATAACTATATAGCTTATAAATAA